>JAPFRF010000020.1:3507500-4107500 GCA_029282475.1 Phrynocephalus forsythii | reverse complement strand
ATTCACACACACACACAACACACACAATCTTGTGTGGCCAAAACATTTTTAATTGCACAAGTCTGATTGATGTTGTGATGTGAAGACCTCTGAATTTTGTTTCATCCTAGCCTGTGAGAAAGAAATAAGTCAAGGTGTGCATCCCTAACATTGAGTCTCAAGTCCACTCCCTTGTCAATCTCACTGATTCGGTGAGTTTATTGTGTGTAACACACAATCTTGTGTGTGTGTGTCTGATTGATGGTGCTGTTTCCAGTGTTGTGTGTGAGGTGGTGGTTTCCCATTCTGTTTTTCTGGGGGGGGGGGGTCCTTGGGACGGTGCAGCTGGCCCAAGGCCACCCAGGCTGAACTCATCTCTCAAGAGGCTCGCTGGGGATTTGAACTCCCGACCTCTGGATCTGCAGCCAGAGGCCTAACCCACTGAGCTGTATGGTCCACTCTAAGGATGCAAAATTGGAGGTAGGTCTTTATTTGAACATGGCAGAAAAACTCTCACTCTCCCTCCGTTTCTCCAAGACGTCACCAAATCCAAAGAAGAGTCATGCAAGCATTTTAGTCCACACGGTCTACGAAATGATCAGTGCAGTCACGCTATGCTTCATTCGTTCATTCATTCCTGTTTCCCCGTTGGAGATTAGGACAAAAGGCAAGGAAAACAAATAAGGATTGAGATCCAAGGAGTTAAGTCGCAACGAAAGCAGGCCCGTTGGATCAGTGGAAAGAGAAGAAGAGATGTATTCTCGAAGGCCTTCACGGCTGCGATCTGATAGTTGCTGTGAGTTTTTCGGGCTGTTTGGCCGTGTTCTGGAAGTTTTTCCTCCCGACGTTTCGCCAGATTCTGGGGCCAGCACAGAGATGATTTACCAAATCCCAGTTGATTTGGTAATACTCCTACGATTACTCCTACTAGATTTCAGCCATAACATTAGATTGGCAATGATAAAAGACAATGTCCATATAGTAGGTACATATGGCCCTAATTTCCTCTCACATACACAAACACCCTGAAATAAATTACACTCAACATGTTCCTATTACAACATATTCAAACCTGCCAATTAATAGGGTTTTTTTTTACAACTAGCTAAACACAAAAGCTTATATTGCACATGCCACAATTTCTTCTCTTCCTTGCCTGAAGGAAGCCTGGTAGGCTTGGTAGAATCAGATTTTCTGGACTAGAGGTACTACGCTTCCTCATTCTGGGAGTTTAGACCTGACTTACATACACCTTACAGAATCAGTCATACCTCGTAAGACGAATGGCGCATAAGACGAAAAATTCGTAAGATGAAAAACATTCCCGGGAATAGGGTTGTTTCGCATAATGGAAATTCCCTATGGGATACCTCGCAGGACGAAAAAAATGTTACGAAATTTTTTAACAAAATTAAAAATTTTGTATAGGAAACCGTTTCGCAAGACGAATTTTCCATAAAACGAAATGACTCATAAAATGAATTAAATACCTTTTAAGAGGTATTACTGCACCTAAATATGGCTCACCAGGCCTAGATAGGATGACTCTGTAGTCTAGCTAGGCTTAGCCCCACCTAAACTTCCAGTTCCTACCCCAGTGCTATCTGGGAGCTCCCCCCCACCCCCAAGCTTAGGTAGAACAGTGGTGTTGAACCTTTGGCACTCTAGATCAGTCATTCTCAACCCGTGGGTTCCCCCGATGTTCCTGAACTGCAACTCCCAGAAACCCCTTCCAGCACAGGAAGTGGCGGAGGCTTCTGGGAGTTGCAGTCCAGGAACATCTGGGGACCCACCGGTTGAGAACCACTGCTCTAGATGTTTTGGGCCACAACTCCCAGAATTCCAAGCCAGTATTGCCAATGGCAAAGGACTGTGGGAGTTGTGGTCCAAAACATCTGGAGGGCCAAAGGTTCGCCACCGCTTAACCTCAAAGCCTTCCCAATTTAGGTGCCTGTATGGTAGATTGAACATCCAGAATGGAGAGTTACAATATTAGTAGGCCAGAAAATCGAAAAATTCCACCCCTAGGAATGAGCATCAGGAACCCAAATGAAACCACTACATCTCACAGTCTTTTGAAATCTAATCTGTTTCCTTCCTTGCATTCCAGTTTTGTTCTTTTGACTCTCCTATTCAGGGAGTCCCATAAACACCCTCTGAACTTCACAGCTTAAAAGAGGAACCACAGACACACCATCCTTTCAAGGCACTATCCTTACTGTGGGTCTTACGGGTGAAAGATCACCACCTTATTTCCCCCTCTCGAACAAATGAAGCATCTTGGACATTATCAATTAGCAGGGTCAAGTGTTATCTCCCCCCCCCCCGGGATTTCAGAAAGAACATAGGCTCGTAAAATATCTGCCCTGAGACATTATTTTAACATGCGCAAACAGTTTAACATTTAACTTGGGACCATCTGGGAGATGTTGATGATCCAATCTGTTTGTGCAGGGTTGCCCAGCTGAATCTGGTTTCCTCGGGAGCGACTAGGTGGAAAACCGCAACCACACCACCCCTCTCTTAATAGGGAACTGGGCAACCGCTGCACACTGTCTCTGTTCTACACATACCACAAAGGGGGAGAAAAGTCAACTTCTCGAGGCGACACAGCTCAACCTTCTTGAGACGTCCCTGACCTTGGCCAATCAGTCCTATGCCTTGCCAGTGAAGCCTTTCCAAAAACGACCCAGATCCAGCCACTGTCCTGCAAGGAGAAGTCATCTCTAGGACCAAAACCGGAGCATCGACTAGGTCCATTATAGGATGCAAGGCTACACCCAAGAGGTAGATGCAAGTTTGTTGTCCATGACCCTACTCATTGTTCTGCTCATCCCAGCCTCTCGCGGGTTCGTTGGGCACCCCTTTGGTTTGCCACAGGAGAGCAAGTTTGAAAGTAAACACCCCAAAGGGGAAAATAACACTCTCTTGCTTCCCATTAGAGGTCACTCCTGTTGTACGTCCGGTTTCATGTCCATGGTCAGAGGTCATATCTTCCTCTCTAGACCATGGTGTCCATAAATGGGACCACCCTCAGGAATTCAGTGCAGTGAAGTTACAAAGGTTCATTTAGCAGTTCTTCGCGGCCTCCTTTTGGACGCTTTTGGCCACTGGGGCTCATGTCCGCACGATGTTCGTGAATGCATTGAGTACCACGCCCGAGGGCCACTCGGGCAACTGGTGCTTGTTACACTTGGCGTAAGGAGGAGGCCCATCTTTTTGGCAGGCGGAGGTGTGGCTGTCATCCGCCGTCATGGCGGTCATGGCTTCGGCGGCCTTGTCATTGCTTTCGTCGGTCGCCGTGCCTTCTTCCATGTGCCGGTAGTTCTCCAGGATCAAACTCTCACTTCGGGCCTTGGGAGGGCGAGTCAACTTGTGGGTCTTGGCCGTCAGCCGCCGGTACAAAAAGATGAGGGTTAAGATGAGGGTGTCCAACAGAAATTCGAGCAGCTCAGCCACCGAGAGCACCGAAGAACCGAACCATAGACTCCACTGGCTTCCCATGCTGGACATCAGCAGGGTCAACTAACACAAACAACCAAACACAAACGAGACAGTTAGTTGCAAAGTACATTTCTCTTCTGGCATTCTTAATTTAAAAAAAAAATCCTTGTGCACTGTGAAGTATTTGCTTTTGGTTTGAGCCATCTTTTCAGGACATTTGAGATCTCTCTCTCTCTTTTTTTTATTGCATGGGCCGTTGTTTTGAAGAGTTTGGTCCTGATCCACCAGCCTGTTTGAGGTAAGGGAGATGGTCTGTCTGAATTCCAGAGGCAGCCGGTGCTTGTCGGGCTGGGGTAGGATTGAGGGCACAACAACTAAAGCGGGGATGGAGCCAGGATGACACACAGTTTGGATGGGGTTCTTGGATTTCTCTCTCTCTCTCTCTTCTGAAAGCAAATCCCATAATTTCTCCATTCTGGACATTCTACCTGATTGACACACACCTTATGGATACCAAAATATGATTCAAGGAGGGGGGGGACCCTAACCTGAGAACCTCTGAGGCTGAGCTAGGTCTGTGTGAGTGTGTGTGTTGTGTTGTTACAGTCATGACAGACCCTTCATGACTCCATGTCCATGGAGTCTTCTTGGCAGGAATAACGGAGTGGCTTGCCAGTTTCTACTCCAGGCGCCTACAGCACCTGGGATTCCCTGGTGGTCTCCCATCCAAGTACTGACCAGGGCTGATCCTGCTTAGCTTCCAAGATCAGGTGAGACTGGATGTGCTCAGGGCATCTAGTTGTATCTGTTCTGTTCCTGCGGTAATGCTAGTTGGGAGTTGGGCTCTGTATCTCTGCTAGTTCTGTTAGAGACTAAAAACCTGGCATGGATTTGTCATTCCCCTGGAATGAGAGTCGCCGCTCTCTAGTTAAGTTGACTGCATCCGAACCTAGCGAATTAAGACTGGATCCTACCCATCTGTTTTTAACATCCTTAAGGCATCTTGAACGTCTAAGAAGGGAGAGAGAAATTTCAATGGTCAAAATGCAGGGACCAAAACCAAAGAAAGCCCTCACTCACGGTAAACTCCGGAGATTCGTCCCACGAGTTATAGTCTAGCTTCTCAAAGTAAATATTCACCATGGAGATATCATTTCTGGAAGAGAGGCAAAGGCACGTGGAAAGATGAGCCAAAATGAATGAGATTTCAGCAGTCATACCCTTGAACGTTTTTTGGACAGTAGGGGTGTGGTATCTCCAGGGGACTGAGTCCATTCCATACATCCTGACCAAAGTGGAAGTATTGAACACTATAAATCACATGTTTTCTGTCTCTCCCTGCTGGCCAGTTCTGCAAATAATCCCCTGGAAATATAAATAAGTATTTCTGGTGTTCTTCATTTAGTATTTTCTGAGGGATGGCAGGTAGGGGGATCCGACCGTATTTATTTTTCACCAGTGTGCCTTTCAATGTTTTTAAAGTAGACCTTTTGACTTCCTTCTGAGGCCTCGATTTTGATGCTAAATGACACAAAGGCTTTTCTCACCAGTGTATTATATTGGTACATAAATGCATTGCAGTGAATACGGGGGGGGGGGAGTAAGCAATCCTGCCAAAATGTGTATTGTGACTCACCTGTTGTTGTTACTCATGTTATAACTGTTCTGGGCTTGAAGTGCTCTGTGGATCCAGTCCTGAAATACGGAGGAGATAACATGAAATCCAGAGGTGTTGACGTGGGCATGGGAATATCCTAAAATATGGTTTGGTGGTTTTGTTCAGATTTGTCCCTCGGGGCTCTCCCAGCTAGGAGAGAGATAACAAGCTCTGAAGTTCAGGGGGGATTTTAGAAGGACACCAGTGTGAGTTTCTTCAGCTCGAGAAGGTTCTAGGTTTGTCAACCTCAAGCGATTTGGAGGCAATATTGGAGAAGTGACCTTTGGGATGTCCAACCCCCCCCCCCAAGCGAGAACATCACATGGAAAGGTCCCCATTGGGCGAAGAATGCTCCCAGTAATCAATGGTTAAAAGTAACTTTTCCAAGCTGGGGGGGGGTCATATTTATCCTTTTACTTTGCTTTTAACCCCCCTGTTCCGATTGGGCGCCTTTTCACGTAGCGACAGGGTTCAGGCCACTCTTCCTTAGACAAGTGGTGTGAGGTTTGCAAAGTGTGAGGGCAAAATATATGCGTATGTGTGGATAAATACAAAGTCCAACTTTACCTCAGATTTGGTCGACGGCCATTTGGCGTACCCGGCGGAAAGGATGTACCACGATTCCCTGACAAGGAAACAAACCAAGAGAATGGTGAATGGTGAATTCTGCACTTAAAACCCAGTACCTGCCCAAATGGATGGTCAATAGGCGTCAAGGAAAATGGTTTTAATTCCATTTTGGGTCTGCTTTGAAACCTCTCTAGGAATCCATCTCTTGTCTTCCTTTTTACTTTGGCCCTAACTATGCACCGGGTAGAATTTCCCTGCTCTTTGCTGTTTGGGGGCAGGAGGGCTTCTGTAGGGGGAAAAAAACAGTTCTGTTTTTCAAATGTGAAAAACCTGTTGTGGGGCTGTGTGTGGACATCACTCACGTTGGGCAGTCAACGCTGTGCCCTGCCAGTTTTTGCAGGATGGCCGCGGAACTCAGTCCAGCAGGTAAGGCTGTGTCTATAACAAACTGGAGAAGCAAGATTCTATAATTGCTTGCATGTTGCTATATATGTGTCTGTTTTCTTGCCTGGGGGGTATCTGGCTTAGCGTGAAATGAGGGAAGGAGAGGGAGAGAGATTCAGTTGACCAGCCACTGAAACAAGAAACACCCAACGGGGCCCCACTCAAAGGGATGAAAACATCTTGGTGACTCACTTGCATGGTTTGGGGCACTCGTGAAAACAGATGACCTTGTGGTAGGCAAGTTGTTTGTACAGCTGGTAAAAGCAGTGACCTAGAGGTAAAGAAAAGAAAGTCAGTAGGAGAGACGCTGTTATTATCTGTGTTCAGCTGTCGGTTGTGGACTCTGGGAACTCTTCCGTTGCAAGAGCGTTGAGTCCATTCCAGCTGGCCTTCGACAGAGCTCAACAGAGTGCCAAATCTGCTCCCCCAAATCAGTGTCCTTTAAAGTACGGAGTAAAACCCCAAATGGATTTACTAACACACACACACCCTCCATGACATTGGAATTCCCAGACTCTATCAGTGAACAATGATCATCGCATGAACTATTCTTTTCCTGGGAGAAGAATCAGGCAGTAGAAACATCAGGCGGTGGCTTGAGACACCCCCAGCATCTTTTGGGGGAGCATTCAGACCGATCTCACACTAGAGACCGATGTTCTTTCCTTTTCCTCTCCCGATTCTAAGTTTTGGATCGAGAACTCGAAGCCTTCTGTTTCCTCCCCCTTAAACTTCATCATTAAACCAGAATTTGGATTACACAGCTCTTCACGATGCCGGGGTGTGTGTGTGTGTGTGTGTGTGTGTGTGTGTGTGTGTGTGTGTGTGTGTGTGTGTGTGTGTGTGTGTGTGAGAGAGAGAGAGAGAGAGAGAGAGAGAGAGAGAGAGAGAGAGAGAGAGAGAGAGAGAGAGAGATCTTGAAATATGGTCCCTCATTACTGTAAGCTGCCTTGGGTCCTTTTCCAATGAGAAAGGCAGGGTAAAAATACTCATAAACAAACAAACAAACAAACAAACAAACAATCTGGAAGTTGAGTCATGGCTACTGGACTTCTTTTTTGAGAGACAGAAACATTTCACTGTTCATCCAAACAGCTTCATTGGTCTGAATACAGCTAGTGCAAATCCTCCATCTTATTGGCAGCTTTGACCTCTTGTCACCCTGGCTTGAATTAGGCTCATAAGATGAACAGTGGCCTAAATAGGCTCCTTAGGGAGACAATAGTATCCTTAGCCTTAAGGTGAACAATGGCCTAAGGTGCTGAAACCCATCAAGAATGGGTCGTTAGCTATAGCCTTGGTGGTGAAGGCTTTTTGATTTGCCTGGGGACTTTTGAAAGCACCGCCTGATAAGTAGCAGATAGACTATGCTGGAGCCCACCACCTCTGTTGAGGGAGGGGTTTTCAATGCTCACATGAATGGCTTCCCTTACTCCTCTCTCAAACCACCTCTCTTCTTTGTCTAATATGTGTACATCCTCATCTTTGAAAGAGTGCCCTTTGTCCTTCAAATGGACAAACAAACAAACAAACAGGGTTCCGGACTTGATGGTGTACAGAATCCCTTTCAGCTTTGCAGGTTTTAGTAAAACAAGACTTCTGGATATGCTCGAAAATTGTAGCAAGGGAGGTTGTCCCAGATTAAATGGATCTGAATACTGTGGCTCCACTTACCCCAGGCAGGATGCTTGTTATAATTGCAATATTCTTCTCCTGAAGGTAATGGGTAATAGTAATATGCACAGCCACACTTTTTAATCATCTGGTGCTGGAAACAAGTGTGCAAACATGCCTGTGGAGGTGGAAACAGAATGGGGGCAGTGAGTTTTCATTGACCTGGTGTATCTCATTTTATGGTAGGTGTTGTGAATTTGTGGACCTACGCTTCTAGATCTTTTCTGGATTTAGTCTAGAAAAGATATAGAATTGAATCTAGAAAAGGATCCAGAGAGATCTAGAAGCGTATCTAGAAAGCTCTAGAAAATATCTAGAAGCATAGCTAGAAAAACCCTATTGCAGATATGCCTCTTCATCTTTTCTGGACTCTTCCTCCCGAAGCATTGCTAGAAAGGGTCTAAAATGTGCCAATCTTTCCATCTGCAACAAACGCACCTGCATTGTATATTGGCTGTTGTAGAGGAGTTCAATGTTCACGTTTTCTCCGTTCTCGGTACATTGTCCGTACACTCCACCTAAGCGATTCACCTCATCCTGTGGATCAGAGGGAAACATATTTGCTCAAGTCTCGCACAAGGCCCGGCCACCCTCAGAGAAACGTGGATGTAAAAAAAGTATGTATTTGAAATTGATCCACCCACCCCCTGAAATCTTGTGTTAAGAAGAAGAAGAAATTAGGAGAAATCTGAGGGTTGTGATTTTTTTTTTTTTTAAAAAAGGAACCTTAATCTTTTCCATCTCTGATTAGGGGAAACAGCTTATGATGGCCCTAGGTTAAGAGAAACGGGGAATAAAAATACCCTGGACATTTGTTAAAGGGTTGATTTGTGGGTTTTGAAAAAGCGATCCTCCAACCAATCCAATCCAATGAGGGCCCTGAAATGGTGCCATCCCTGCAAACTCAGAAGTCGCATTAAAACCCACTTAACAGTCTCTTCAAATATATAGAAGCAAAATATTTAAAATTTCCAGAACGCAATGCCGGATTTAGTCACAATGCCTACCTGTCTGATTCCAATGGTGCTCTCGACCCCGGGTCGGATGTCAAACCCTTCATGCTCCAGGAATGGCGGCTGATTGTGGTTATGAATCAGTACCTTCACGCCCGCCACGGTGGACAGCAGAGGAATGTGGTCTTTCTGCTCCACTTTCAGGATCAGGGACAAGCCTGGTGGTCGGAGGGCAGAGAAGGAGAATCCATTGACCATGTCGGAATTGAGGACAAATAGAAGTCGAGCCATCGCTAAGATCCCCTTCTCTGCAACCCCTTGAGTGACACATTGTTCGAACCCAATGCTTCCCAACTTGGGTCTCCAGATGTTCTTGGACTGCCGCTTCCAAAAACTCTGCGAATGGCAAATGCTTCTGGGAGGTTTTGTGCAAGAACATCTGGAGATCCGAGGCTGGGATCCAGGGCTAACCTAAAGGGGATACGTTGGAACCAAGAAAATCATCTCCCATCAAAGCAGGTCACTTCTGTTGATCCTGATCTTGCAAAGCCATTCCTGGTTTCGATTTTGGAAAAAACAACCAGGGGCCACATGCTAAATGGAAAGGAACTACTGAATGATCATGCCAGGAGGAAGGGTGATGCCTCTCTTATACAGCAATACGTACAACACATTGCCAGCCTCCAGATCTTCCAACTGGAGCCCATCTTGCACTCAAATCTAGAAAATTCTGGAACTCCTGCCAGCTTAATCATGTATTGACATGTTTTCAAACCCCAACCCCACTTTTAAAAGCAGTGGTATTGAATCTGCAGGATTCCCCTTGCTATGAAAAACTCCAGTACCCTTTCCCTTCTTTTAATGGGAAGAAAGACTTCTTTTTATCAAAGTCTATTTTTATCATCTGCCTTCTCCATTTGCTTTTCTCTGCTTGTAATTTGAACCTGGTTCCCTTTCTGCTTTATCATGTGTGTGCATTTTTTTCTCTCTGCATCTTTTATTTTATTGCGCCTGTTCAGAATTCTCCTAAATAATGTCGAGTCTCTCCTGATCACGAAAGGAACCACAAAAACAACAACCCCTAAAAACATTATAGGTTGTTCTTGTTGCAATGCTTCTAAAATAATAAAAAGAGGGTGTGATTCTGGACTGTATCACATTGAGGTACAGTAACCCCCCCGCCATTTCGTGGTTCAGGTATTGCAGTCCCACTATATCGCGGGATCGCAGTACCTGACTGGGGTCCAGCTAATTAGCTCTGGGGTGGGGGGGGAGAAGGCTCGCAAGAGCGACGGCAGGCAGGCGCAGGGGATCAGATCCCCCAGCACCACTGGCCTGTGCTCCTCTGAGAAGTTTTGGAGCAGCCCCCCAGGCCCCACAGCCCCCCCAACCCACATCCTCATATCGCAGATTTTCAGTCATCGCGGGTGGGGTGGGTACCTAACCCCCGTGATAGGCGGGAGGTGACTGTATACTAGTAAATCCACAGTATTTTGCAGAAATGGGATGGCCTTGTCCTGAACTCAGTTAAAAGTTGATTTGCATAGAGATGGCAAACTTCAGGAGCAAATAAGATTCCTAAACTGTGAACCATTTGTGCTGTTGGTGGAAAACCAAGTACAAATCCATTATAAATTGTCTTAGCTTCTGTGGAGGTATTCCTTAGCTCTGGAACACCCACCAAACTAAATGTCTTCCTTTCCCTCCCCGAACTGGCTACGAATGTTCATCCTACGCGAACGTTCCTTTCCCCCGTTTGTGCGCCTGTACAGAAATACATGGGTATAGAAATTCCTTACCAAAGGGGACACCTGGCTTGTAAGCTTCCCAGAAACTATCTGTGCCATTCTTGTTAAACGTGTAGCAGCTCCCATACGCAGGATGGTGGAAATACTCGCTGTCTCTGCAATTCAAGGAAGACAGAGGACAGGAAAGGGAAAAGAACATTGGGATACGTTAAACATTTTTTTGGTTGATTGTTCTCCATAATATAATATATATATCATAGAAATACAGGGCTGGAACCCCTGGATCATCAAATCGCTGTCAAGAAGGTACAGCGGGGAATCGAACTCCCAACCTCTGACTGTAGAAAGCTAACACCCTGAGCAATCTAGTGGTTTGTTTCTAATATAGGGTTACACCATTCATACTGCTCCACTGGCAATGTACATTATTGTACATTGTGTTGTATATTGTATATTGTGCATCTATGTACATTATTGGCGTCAGCTTCTTGGTTGTCAAAAGGAGATGATGGTTGATATTTGTGATATTATATCATGGTTTTCCATTGGAAAGTTGTAGCTGGGTTTGATCCAGCCCTCTCTGTCCTTACATCCATTTTCTACCCACCTCTTGAGCGCATTTGTAGTGGGCGTTTTATGTGCCCGGGTGAGTGAGGGAGTGTCCTTTTAAGGACAGCTTGGAAAAGTTACTTTTCTGGATTTCCCTGTCCAGCCAGAGTGGCCACATGGGCTGGCGGAACAGTGCGAGTGCTGCGGAAATAGAATGAATAACGATTTTGACTCCCGTGCCGTTTAGTTAACTTAATTTTGCAATTTCGTTATTATTCGCTGCCTTCGGAGGCCGATGGTTTGAACGGCAAATTATTTGATCTTGGAAAACACCAGAGAAAGTGCCACCAGTCAAAAGGTCCTTGCTTCTGCCCATGTTGAAAGATCCCAGCCTCGTATTCCATACCGTGTCTGCCCACAAAATCTTGTAAACTTTTACGAGTCGCACCGTTTCGATGCAGAAGCAAAACCCGGCGAATGTGCCAGCCGTGAAACTCCACCCAAGGAGATTTCTTAGAAATTCCAGGAGTTTGAAAAGAACTCCGCATCCATCCCGATAACGTTTAAGTAAATGTTTGCTTGTACATTTTATCAGCCACGTGCGTTTTGATGGGCGTCTTCTGTTTATCTTTTCACCTCCTATTTTTTTCTCTCTCCAACCAGGTGAGGTTGGTCTGTTCCTCCTTGGCTATACCAAAAGAACAACCTGTACAGTATGCCCACTCCGTGTTTTTTACAGGCATGATAAGGCTGTATATAGAAAGGTGGCAGGGAGTTCCATGAGAGTGTTGTAATTGAGAGATATCCCTGTGATGTACTGAGATTGAGCTTTATCAGAGCACTGGGACCAAGCAAAAGAGCTTTTTTGGAACAGGGAGAAGCCTTCTAGGCAAAAGGTCTTGTAGATATTGGGTGATAAATCCTTTTTTATTTGTTCCATCCAGTAATGGTTCTTGAGGATGAAGTCAAGTAGACGATGGTGATGTAACTACAGTAGGCCTATCACCTCAATAGAGATATGTTGAGCGAGCTGCATAAATTCCATGGATTCAATGGAACTGCTGAACTTAACAGCTTCCAGTTGGTTTCAGCCAATGTGTTTGAGTCGTCGGTCAGGATTAACATGTATAAAACATGCCAAGTGGCCTTTCTTATCCTGAACTGTACATGGAGGCCATTGAGTTTAACTCAATTGCATATATTCTGAATGATGTTCAACCTCCACCACCACCCAATTTTAACCCGAACGATCCCTTAAACCTATTTTTTCCCTATTCTGTTCTCAGTGAGAACAAAATCACTTGCTTACATCCTAGCAAACGTGAGATTGTTGGTTTAAATCCCCGTGAGAATGGAATCGTTGGCTGACATCCCAATTAGAGCAGACCCCATGCTCAACATCCTATTGGCCATTGACTAAATGTCACAGTGGAAATCAGGGTGGCGATTTAAACACTGACAGTTCACCCATTGACACGATTATACTTATGGTGGTATGGATCCCCTCAAAGCGTTCTGCTCATTGAACTGGCAGTTGGAAGGAAAATGGATACTTAATTGCTTCAATGTGTTGAGATGTAGGGTCTAGGGCCAGTGGTGGCGAACCTTCGGCGCTCGAGATGTTTTGGACCACAACTCCCACAGTCCTTTGCCACTGACAGTCTTGGAATTATGGGAGTTGTGGTCCAAAACATCCAGAGCATCGAAGGTTCACCACCCCTGGTGTAGGCTATGCATTTTGTTTTGTTTTATTTTGCTTTGCTTTGTTTTTTATTCACACTTCAGAATGCTCTTTCGTACATTTAAGCAAACCTCTGTTACTGCGCAAAATGGAAAATCAACACTCCCAGGGGTTCCCTTGCTCTGGGCATCATATTAGGGCAGGCATGTCCAAACTTCATTCCTCCAGATGTTTTGGACCACCACTCCCACAGTCGTTTGCCATTGGCAATCTAAGCTTACAATTCTGGGAGTTATGGTCCAAAACATCAGGAGGACCTGAAGTTTGGACATGCCTGTATTAGGGCCCACAGGTCTATGGAAAACCATTTGATCAAACGCTTTGACCTCGGCACTGAGGATGATGGGAGGGAGAGGCAGTTAGAGAGGTGGGATCCAGAGGTAGACAGTGATCAGATCTGATCTCTGTCACTGTTTTGTGCATCACACCTGGAAGGCAGGTAGAAGGCAATGGCTGCGTTCCAGAAATAAGCTTGGCTGAGGGTTCTATACCAATGTGGGTTAAAGAAGTAGCAGCACCGGAGAATTTAGTCTCTCAGACTTTCCTCCTTTCTAGCTCTCGCTCTCCTCTCTCGCTTCTTTGCAATCACAATCGGGACCTCTGCGGGACAAAGCTTCAGGGCAAGTGTCAGGAGAGGCTGTCGAGGCAGGCTCAGGGCAGGTCTGCACCGGTTTTATCAGATTGTTCTGAGCCAACTGAACACAGCTCGCCAGCCCGGGTGCCACCAAGGATGGCGTCAACCTGTTCTTTCCCCTCAGGAGACTTGGCAAGGAGGCGGAGCCCTTCTCTTCCCTGTCCTCAAATTATCCCGACTGAAGTGAAGGAAATGGCCAACACCCTGCTGTGTGCCCTCAGAAAACCAGCTGTGCTCCTCAAAGGTGCCCTGCAGATGCAACTAGGCGGAGGCCAGGGTGAGCCAGAGACATCAGGAAAAGCATGGGAAATTTGCACTTTGGAAGTCACTCATTAGAAATGGAGAGGTTAAGAAACCTGTCTTTAATTCATCTTCTAATATCTGCCTTTCTGGGTTGCTGATGTGCCCAATCATGTGGATAAAGAAACCAAGGGACAAGTACAAAGAGAATTTCCCATCTCCCAAACCCCGGGGTTAGTGGCCTTCTGTTATAAATCCTGGGGTGCAACAGGAAATAGTTGTTGGTGTTGCCTTTCTTCTTCATAGAAATGTTTCCAAGGTGCAGTATCAGATGTGATCACTAGGGGGAACCGGAGAGTATCTCCCTGTATTTTTATTTTCTGGCAAGTTTACACTGTGCCCAGTGAATTTAATAAAGTCCAACACAACACAAACCAGAGCCAGATTCACAGCCACTTGGCTTTTAGACAGAGTCGTGGCCGAAAGACTCTGTAGAGGCGGCTCATCCCTTTGCCTCATTCCCATGAGAACTGGCAACTTGGCGTGACTTTTGATTCATGCCAGGTGCCAAGATTTCTGGAGGGGGACCTTCAGAAATCCAGTCCACAGAGCCATGGCTAAAAGGAACCTCAGTAGTACTTCCTAAACTTGGGTCCCAGATGTGAGTGACCTTCTGCACTCCAGATGTTTTGGATTGCAACTCCCACAGTCCTTTGTCCTTGGCAATACAGGCTTGGAAATCTGAGAGTTGCAGTCCAAAACATCTGGAGTGCCAAAGGTTCACCACCACTGGCCTAGACCATTGGATTTCTGTTGGGATTTTTTGGACCTGTTCTCCTAGAATCCCATCCCCCAAGTCAACGAAAGGATGCTGTAGTGTGCAGCGTCCCCAAAGGATCTTCCCAAAGCCCTAGATCTTCCTATCCATCCCTACTTTCCACACACATATACAACACCCCGTGGGGATTCTCTGAATCCCTTACTTGGCTCGGCAGGCTTCTCCGTCATACTGGCAGGCGTAAACCAGGTGGCCGATGTCGTCCTCGTTGTGGGGGACGTCGAAAACGGATGGCACTTGGGACATGATGTTCATGTAGTGGAAACGGTACCACTCCTGAACGGCGTGTACTCCGGAGGCATAGAGCATGTTGTAGCATGCCCCGCCGGTGGCGTTACACTGCGGAAAGAGGGACAGCGATGTGAGAAATACGAGGGAAGGGCCCGCCGGAGTCTCAGAGTCAAAAAGGTTGGGTTGTCCAGTTTAGTACTGCCAGCTCGGACCGGCAGCAGTGGTTGTCCATGGTTCTAGTTCTTAGTCCAGCCTGGTGAGCCCTGGAACCTCCTGGACACCAGAAGCTGGTCGCAGCTTCCAGTTTCCCAGGGGAATGGAATGAGCATCCCTGCTTTTTACAAAGAGCTCTCCAGGGTGCTGAATTCCATTCTCCAAAGACAATGTGTTCCTGGATGAAGCCTGGGATCCACCAACCAAAGCGATCTGTCCTTTGGTTGGCTCTTTCTAAGGAAATGGTCTTGGCCACCATCCCTTTGAATCTTTGAAGTCTCCGGTTCTTTTGGCCAAATTTACAAATATTTGGGAAGTCTCTCTCTCTCTCTCTCTCTCTCTGTGTGTGTGTGTGTGTGTGTGTGTGTGAGTGCGTGTGGGAGGAGTGGTCCGGGCGGCCAATGCCGCTTGTGATATTCTGCTGATATGGGATGGGGTGGAATGTTTACTACATTGCCCCAATGGCTGATATGATAGCCTTTCAATGTTCTGGGGCCATTCCCTTCTCTAGTCCGTGTTGCTCCTCGCGGCCATCTGCAAGAGCTCTGTTCCTTGAAACTTCAGGGCAAGGGCAGAGTTGAGCCAAGGTGGCTTTGGGTGAGGCTGGACCTCACCTGGTGTAGCTGTTATGCAACGGACTGAATCACGGTTGGGAGAGGGAAAACACACACCTTGCTTTTCTTTCCCTGCCTTCTTTTCTTTTCAAAGCTCAGCACCGGCAAAAGCTTTCTCTGAGTCAGAACCATCCATGGGACTTCTCTCCCTCCTCTAAAAGCCGCCAGATATCAGAAATTCCAAAACAGAAGACGCATTGGAGCCCAGTGTCTTTCAAAGCCACCTCCAGTAACTTTGGCATCCTCCAGATGTGTCGGTGACATCTCCTGTCACCCTCCGCCGCTTTGCTCAGCGACCGGGCCACCTAGGGGACAATGGGATTTGTTGTCCCTCGAACACAGAAGGGCAAAACCCATCACTTAAATCTGAATGGCCCCAGTCCCTCGGGAGTCTCCCTAGAGCTGGTTTATTGAGTTCAGTGGGGATTGGGTGGGTCAACAACGCCTCTGTAAGTTCCATTGAGTCCAATAGGTCTACTCTATTTCAGATTGAACAGGCTCTAGACTCAAGGGGACTCAAGGGAGAGTTGAATCACAACGTCCCCCACTAGCTAAACGGGTCTGCTGTAGTGTGACTTTCTGAGCTGCCTAGATGCCCTCAGCACCTCCAATCTCGCCTGGTTTCGGAAGCTAAGCAGGGTCGGCCCTGGCTAGTACTTGGATGGGAGACCACCAGGGAATACCAGGTGCTGTAGGCACCTGGAGTAGGAACTTGGCCAACCACTCCAGTATTCCTGCCAAGAAAACTCCATGGACGAGCCAACACCCACCCAACTTTCTACAACAGTGACGGCATTTCAACCTTAAAGTTCACCGCATGGATGTCCTTCAATGTTTGCCAAGCTTCTGGCCAACCAGGGAGCCAAGCCCTTGACCGGATGGGTTCTTTGTCACTATCCAATCCCCTTTACATCCCCCCCCGGACACTCCGCATTTTGTCGGTGCCAAGCCAGCCCCGTTGGCATTTTAGGGAACATAACTCTGGCTAACCCCTTGCATTTCCTCTCTCCACCTGAGTTTGATGGAACATCTCGAGAACAACGGGTCTATCAGGAACCACGGTGGCAAAAGAAAGACCAGCTGCTCCGATCCCTGTTGGCCTTACCAGTCGGAAGCCCACTTTGTCACCCATCTTCACCAGGGCGACGTTGCGGTCCAGATGGAAGCTGGATCCGTTGGCCTTGGTCTCTCTCCAGTTGGGCCACTCCTCCAAAGGGAGGCTTTCGTTGTCTTCCAGTTCCTTCTCTGGGGTGTTGAAGCCATATATGTTGTATATGGTTTCCCTTGCCAGAGCGTCCAGCTGGACCATGTTTTTCGCGACCGCGTGAATCCTGCAGAGGAAGGGAGCAACAATAAAGGGTTGGGTGGGGATGCCACCAGAGATCGAGGTCCAGAACGGACCAAGAAGCGCAGGCAATCTCTTTGCTTCCACCACAATTCGGAAAGTGAAATCGAGGGACAAAGCAGCATCGGCTTCTGATTCAGGCAGATTCTCAACGGCTGAGAAGTAAGGATGGAACCTTTGCATGCTGTTCTATTTAGGGATATCAGCACATCAGGAAATCTGGCTGGCCGTGATCCCTGATCGGCTGGAATCACCCACATAACAAAGCCAAGACGTTTTGACTTGAACGTTACAGCACTAGCCAATGTACTCAAAACCTAGTTTGCACCTGCCAAGTTCGGACTAAAATGCGGAACGGGTTTCCTCAAACATCACAAGCTGTCCCCGCTTTGGTCCCTTCCAGCTCGCCAGGTAGCCGGTCCCATCCCGCCCACCACCCCGAAAGGGATTTACCTGTAAGGATTAAGGTTGCAGATGGTGACCGCCGGGAACATCTTTGGCTCGGAGTGAACCGCAAGGGACACGGTGACCGGGTAAGACCAGTACCGGTTGAAGAGGAGAGCGAATTGCCAGTACAGCATGCCGAAGGTGGTGAAGAAGAGGAGGATCCAGAAGGCTGTTTTCATCCTGTTGCGGGATGAACACACCAGGCGAACTGTGCCGTGGATGGTGGTGTTTAAGCAGAAAAATTCAAAGAGGTCCCGGAAGGAGCTGTAGAACTCAATGAGGGCAGCGTCTTCCTCCTTTGGCTTGGCCTGCGTCTCGCCCGCTACGTCCTTGCCCATTGTCCAAACCTGGAAGACAGTTTGTGAGGCTGGGTTATGCTCAGGTCCCTGACCGTCCGGGTCATGCGTGGTGATGCTCCGATTCGGTGATTGGGTATCGAATGTGGCGTTATTTATTATTTATTTCTTTATTCAATTTTTACCCCGCCCATCTTCCGAAACGGAACTCTGGGTGGCTTACGGAACTGAACAAGTAAGCCAGCAAAGAATACAGTATAAAACAAACGAAATAATAAACAGCAACAGCAATATAAAACAGCATTCTAAAACATATTATTTATTTTTTATTTGTTTATTTATTTATTTTTAGCTTATATAAACCCAAAGGTCTCTCATGGAATTAAAACAGTTAAGACATCAAATATCAATAAATAATTAAAACAACAGCAAAACCTTATACTAAAACCATCACTAAAATTGCCATCAAAGGACCCCAGTCTATGTTGTATCAATTAAAAAACTTCTGGAACAGGATGGTTTTTACCTGGCGCCGAAATGTCATCAATGTTGGCACCAGGCGGATCTCACTTGGGAGGGCATTCCATAACTTGGCTCCATAATATTAAACCTCATGGCATCTTGACACCTTTTCACAGCTGTCACAGCTCAACAGCGATGATCGTTGGCGAGCGTGTGGATGGCGAGGGGACAGATGATCCCCAGTTGGCCATGTCATGGCGGGTTAGGCTCAGATCCCTGATTAGCTATGGAAGGTGAGGTTATGCTCTGATCCCTGTTTGATTATTATGTGATGTGAGGTTACGCGCAAACCCCAGATTGCTCAAGTAATGGTGGCTTAGGCTCAGATCCTCAATTGGCTATTTAATGCTGCGTTATGCTCACATCCCCAACTGGCTATTTAATGTTGGCCTACATCCTTTGTAGAATTTCAGGGTGTTGTTGTTGTTTGACTAAAACTCCCATCATCCCCCAACTCTCAACCACAGCACTGCATTCTTTCTCTTTAGAAAATCAACAAGTTATCCCCTAGGGTAGTGATGGCAAACCTTTTAGAGACCGAGTGCCCAAACTGCAATTCAAAACCCACTATATTTTTTTGCAAAGTGCCAATACAGTAATTTAACTTGTATACAGGTGGCTGTGAAGGGGCGATGTCAGGTGCCCACAGAAAGGGCTCCGAGTACCACCTTGGGCACCCGTGCCATAGGTTCGCCATCACTGCCCTAGGGCAGTGGTGGCGAACCTTCGGCCCTCCAGATGTTTTGGACCACACCTCCCATAGTCCTTTATCATTGGCAGTCTAGGTTCAGCATTCTGGGAGTGGTGGTCCAAAACATCTGGAGGGCCGAAGGTTCGCCACCACTGCCCCAGGGCTGCTGGAAATGAACACGCCACGTGCTGGAAGAGGAGGGAATTCTCCATGCAGGTGTTGGCATGGCAGCAACTTGCTTATAACTGGGGCATCCTTACAGTTCCATGACACACACAACTAAGACCACAACTTGCACTGTGATGCAGCTGCATCAGAACGAGCGGCTCTTATTATCCCTTATCTTTACCCCAGGTCATAATACCCTTCCTCCTCAGCTGGGGCACGGGCCTGTCATCATCTGATGGAATGAGTGATAGCATCTGATTCACAACATCCCGCTTCCTTGCGTATCTCACATTTCCAAAATTTCAACAACACCCTTGAATCACCGCCCGGCGCAACTCAACAGGAAGCATGTGCCGGCCAGGGTTGCAAAAGCTGACACTTGATCAAGGGTTCTTTCTTGCGCTTAACGGGTTAATTATGTGGCGCTCTCGGTTTTTTAAAAATAGGTCTAGAGCCGTGGTTCTCCACCTGTGGGTCCTCCCAGATGTTCCTGGACTGCAACTCCCAGAAGCCTCCACCACTCGCTGTGCTGGAAGGGATTTCTGGGAGTTGCAGTCCAAGAACATCTGGGGACCCACAAGTTGAGACCCATAGTTTGTTTGAGGGGGGTGTTGTTGTTTTGGGATGACAACCCCCATACTCCCTTGGCTAGCCTGGGCAGGAGATTCTGGGTGCTGCATTCCAAAATGGATTCATGCACACACACACACACACACACACACACACAATTTATGAGACAAGGGTCTGCTGCTGGATAGCTCAATCATTTAGGGAGAGGTTGGGAGTTCAATTCTCCTCTGGGCCTCCTTGACAGAGACTGGATTTGATGGTCCAGTTCTGTAGTTCTAAAATTATTATTATTATAAAGATTATTTATTGTGGACAGTGAACCAAGGAAAGAACACATGGTGGTGGTGTGGAAATATACACACATTACAAAGGCTTGAGTTTCAACTTGTCTTCAAGTTTATAAGATGCTGCCCTCTACTGGTTACACCGGAATCATGTTGAACCCTCAACCGTTCCTGGGGAGAACAAAGATTTCCAAACCAAACTGGGTTGCTCACCCCCTTCTATAAAGGTGTGTGTGTTGGGGAAATCCAAGGCTGAGTCTCAAGATTTTGCAATTTCTCTCTCCCCCTCCCAATTAAATTTGATTTGAACTTTACCCCTCCCAATTAAATTTGATTTGAATTTTACTACTTCTTAAGGTGAAGTTGGGTTTTATCCACTTTTTGTTAGAGGATGACCATTTAAATTTTTTAAAAAAGAAATAGAGCAGGCATGTCCAAACTTCGGCCCCCTGATGTTTTGGACCACAACTCCCAGAATTCTAAGCTTAGATTGCCAATGACAAAGGATTGTGGGAGTTGTGGTCCAAAACAACTGGAGGGCCGAAGTTTGGACATGCCTGAAATACAGTGTTTTGTTGCACTCTGTTTTGGGTTTGTTTTAATTTGTTTCCATAGATTTCTCCCAAACTGGACATGGGGAGTCATGGTGAACAACAGGAGGCCAGAAAGACTTCTGGAAATGGTGGCCAAACTTCAGCCCTCCAGATGTTTTGGACCACAACTCCCACAGTCCTTTGTCATTGGCAATACAAGCTTGGAATTCTGGGAGCTGTGGTCCAAAACATCTGGAGGGACCAAAGTTTGGACACCCCTGCCAGGGGAAGGTCTGCTGGCAGAGGCGGCCCAAGATATTTGCCCGACACAGACCAAACAACAAACCAAACAGCCCACCTTCTGTCCCCTACTATTTTGAGCGTACAAAATAGTAAAGCGACCCATTCATTAACTCCCCAGAGGCATCTGCTTCCCTCTTCTTAATTGATCCGGCCAGCAGCTTCTGACTCAACTTGTTTGAACTCCCATTGGCAAACGCTCGCCATGAAATAAGTGTTTTGTTCATTCTTACAGACACTTGGATGTTTTTTTTTGTTTTACTTGTTTATTTATTTATTTATTTATGTTTGCATTTCTGGGCTGCTCCGATTTCCCCAAAGGGAGTCTGGACAGTTTACCCGAAAGCCAAATAAATAACCCACAGCAGTTAAAAATCAAAGAGCAAACCATAAAGAACAAGAACAAATAAACCAAATAATCCAAAGACTATCCTCTTGCTTCACCCCCCCCATCACCACCACTGCCCCATTGTTTTTATGATCTGTTTTTCTAGCCCCTGAGCTCAGCATTGGAGACGGGGTGTCTTGGGGAACTCCTTGCTCCATGATTTCCCAGGACACCCGGCGTATAATGCCTTCCTATGAGGACCCCTGGGGGAAAGATTTGCTTAGAATTTCATCACATGCGCACATTTGCTTCGACAACCCAGGACACCCTAAACCGGACCACGGAACTGCGGGCTGAAAGTCTACGATGCCCTTAGGTGTTGCCCAGTGCCCATTTCCATATTTATTTATGGAGATCGGATATTTTTAGGTCACCGTCCAGGGCAAAGCTGGACTCAAACCGGCTACCAAAAACAGCCAGCGGGGGAAAAGGCAGAAGGGTGTTCAAGATACAATCGGAACCACCTCTGATTCACATCAGCCATTTCATACTTGTACCCAAATGAATGAAAACATTCCAGCCTGTTAAGACAGGACCTGTACTTTTAAAAAAAGAAACTAGCTAACCTAACTTAAAGCCTAGCTCCTTACTATCAATCGTGCCCGTCAATTATTTCTGCTAGGTAAATCCCCTAAAACTCAAAGCTTTTTTAAAAAAATGATAATAATAAGTTTATTAATATTCCATCAAAGTTTTGATGTTCCCCTAGTGCAGTGGTTCTCAACCTGTGGGTCCCCAGATGTTCCTGGACTGCCACTCCCAGAAGTCTTCATCACTTGCTAAGCTGGCCAGGATTTCTGGGAGTTGCAGTCCAGGAACATCTGGGGACCCACCGGTTGAGAACCACTGCTCTAGTGAGTCTCCATTGCAGGAGACTACAGAACTGTATGAAGACACAGGGAAGGTGCCAAGATTATTAGGCCACCACCACCACCACCACCACCACCACCACCACCACCACCACCACCACCACCATCTTCTTCTTCTTCTTCTTCTTCTTCTTCTTCTTCTTCTTCTTCTTCTTCTTCTTCTTCTTCTTCTTCTTCTTCTGACTTATTGTGGATTTTCTAGGGTTTTCCAGGTAGTGAAGGCTAAGAAAAGATTACCCATTCCCTTCTTCCAGGGGTGCCCTGGGACTGTGCAGCTTCCCAAGGCCACCCAGGCTGGCTTTTTTCCCCACGAGGGGTATATTGGACTCCCAACCTCTGGCTCCACAACCAGAAACTCTAAATCACTGAAATATCCAGCCTATACTTGGTGGCTATCTACTGAGACCCAGCTCCAGGGACAGTTTTTTTTTCCAGGGACCCACAATGTTTGACCCAAACACATTGAAACCGCAAACCATCAAACGACAGCTTGCGTTTCATCATAAACCGAATCTAGCTTTTCTGAAAACCAGTCTAGGAATCCAACTGGGGTTGCGCCTCCTGTCCTGAAGGGTTTAATGCAAAAATGTCCTTAAATTAACCTATGGAAATAAAAGTCTTTAGAGCATTACACCTTACAGAGCTGGGTTCAAATCCCTGCATGGCTATGTGCCGGGCTTCGAACCCAGGAGCTCTCAGGATATTTTCTGCCTCTCAGCTGGCTCTACTGTACCAGGGCTGTTGTGCAGATACGGTAGAGAAAAAGCCCTGCCTTGCATTCGTGCAAGGGAAGGCGGGTTGTAACCACTGCAACTAACAGAGAAACAAAGATCTAGGAATTGCAATTATTTGTGAAAATGATGGCGAAAATGCCCCTTTAAAACAAAACTGCGTGTGCAAAGCAAGGAAAGACGCATACAAGAATGCAACTTGAACATCAAAAGGCAGTTGCAGAGATAAAGATGTGAATATGTAGATTTAAAAGCAGAGCTGAGCACTGGTCAGCCAGAATCGGGCAGGATGTCAGTCGTGTGGATGGAGCGAAAAGGAGAAAGATCATGTTTTTGACAGCATCCCCTGTTCCAGAGGGGGTCGAGAAACCCCAAAGCTTCCCAAGGACCTCCAGACAGGGTGCCAATCGCTCTCCAAGTCGAACCCTGATGCTACCGATTCAGTGTGGCTCTCTCTTTCTTTGAGGCCGGGACGCCTGCAAAAGTGTGTGTGGGGGGGAATATTATTTTATTTATTTATTTATTTGATTTATATACCGCAACCATCTAGCAAAAAAGCTACTGTGGGCGGTTTGCAAACGTATACAAAATATAAAAACAGATTAAACCACTTAAAATAAAAAGAATAAAAACGAATCAATCAAACCAAATAATCAAATCATAACAATAAAAGGAACAAATAAACAAATAAGCACAAATCCAAAAAGTCAAAATGCTTTAACAATTCAATGGGGGGGGATAACTAATAGAAATAACTAATATTCCCAGCCAAAGTGGTACAGTCCCCTCTAGACCCTGCCCTTCCCCAGCACAATGTGCCATGCTCAAGGGCCATCTCATGCCACAGCTGCGTGGCTGCAAAGCTCCCTGGCAAACACGCAACACGCCCCGGGACGCCAATCTCACAGCTATGCCCGTGCCACCTGGAATTTATCTCATGGCTGTAATCCATGCCGTGCTACACGTGCCCAGAGAGGACCTTGTACCTTAGTCGCGGCGATGCTTTGTCCACGGAAAGGGTGGCACGCCTAGTGCCCGGTGCCTGCGCCTCCCTGCTTGGCCTGCAGCAGCTGCCAAAGAACTGAGCCTGGTGCCTTCCAGTTTTGTTTTATAGCCATCCCAGCGAAAGGTGCTTGGGAGCTGTCCGGCCTCATTATGCAGACGGAGGAGTTGAGTCACCTTCTCAAGGGGCTGGCATTTGCTCCCAGCAGGGCCCTGATGGGCCGGCGTGTCCTCTCTGTCTTTTTCCAAGGAACCGGGAGTGTCCGGGGCTGGGAAAAACCAGGAAGAAACTGGAAATTTCACTCCAGTTTGGGGTTTATTCCCCCTCTCTCGCTCTCGGGAGAGAACTCCAGAGAAGAACCATGAGAGAAGCGGCTTCTTATGTGAAAAAGAAAGAAGAGATTTTTTTTAAAAAAGGAAGATATCTAGGCATCCAACCCGAACTCACGACACTCAAGGAATGTTGCAATCTTTATTTAGAGATCCAGCCTTGACTTTCCTCAAAACTGGGTGGAGGAATTCCCAGGGTTCGTCAACGGACTGGGAATTTTCCCCCGACATCCTCTCTTCCATCTGGAGACATCTTCCCGGTTGGGGGCCAAAGGGAAGTCTTTCCATTAACAGGGCGTAGGTGCCCCAAAATTCACCTAGTGTTGGGAGGCTCATGCAACCCCTGCCACCCTCCGAGGAACTGCAGTCCTGTTTTCCAGTTCCTTGAGACTAAGGCTTCGTCTTAGATTTATATTTCCATGTTTAATTTCTTTCTCATCGCTGGAGAACTTGTAATTGGGGCAAAAAAAAAAAAAAAAAAAACTTTTTTTAAAAAATTGAATGCGGAAAAACCAAAATAGACTCCCAGTAGCCTGGCTTCCAATTCTTGGCATTTGACTATGGTGGCGTGCAAAATTAAGCCTTCTCTTCTCAAGACAGAAATTTGTTGTGCCGTCCACCCTTTCTAGACAACCATGTTCTTATTTTTGTTATTGTTCTCTGAGCACACTCGGCATCTGTTGCATTGCACCCTTCTGATATGTTTCGTTGTGCTTACTAGGACACCAGGGTAATAAAGAGAAATGCTCTCTGGTTCCCACTAGTGACTAGTTCTGATACTGCACCTTGGAATTTTTTTCTTGCCAAAACAAAAAGACAAAGCATAAATTCCTTGCCTGCTGAAGCACTGATAGAAGAATGGAGTGGAGCCTGAAAAACTCCTGTTCATGTGTGCCTTAAAAAGGCAGCCCAGTGCTCTTTAAATGTATTAAAAGTAACTAGTTGGAACTCATCTCACCTAAGCAACTTATTTATTTATTTATCATTCTCCCCAGAGGGGATCCAAGATGGCTCAATCTGCAATCAAAACCACACAAAGCCGTATCTTTAAAGAACAATCAAACATTGTTTGGGGTGGAAAGCAGTTTTGGATTCATTTTAGGGAATGCTCTGTCTGAAAAGCAACTGTGTAAATACCGGTGACTTTACACATTACCCAAAAGGAGTTAGTAACAGCATTGCGTATAACTAGCTGAGGGCTGTACCTGACCTCTGCGTTTGATTGCATGTTAAGAAACGATACTGGCAGCAGTGACAACCTGGAATTGAGGAGGGGGGAAGGGGAAGTGTCTGGTGTTTGGAAGAGATGTTATGATGTAAATGTCAGTGACCTTGCATGTTGGGTTGAGTGTCATCTGGCAGCTGAGAACTAGTGGGGGGGGTTCCCCCCTGTGACATCAGACCAGGTGATGAATGTGGTGCATGCAGTTCCACAGACAACACACCTTCTCTGATGTCACACTCCAGGAAAAAAAAATCCCAACTGGTAGGTTATTCTGACTCTCCTCTTAGTAGCCCGAGGGGCTTGCTTGCTGATAAGAGGGGGGGATAAAGCCAGGACCATCTGCCTAGAGGCGCTACTTCTTTGTTGCACCAATCTGACTCCTGTGGCATGTTGATTGGTTCCTGATGGCTCCTTGTGTCACCACTATTGCTACTCCTGCCTTGAGCCATGCGTAAAATTCACCCCCTTCGATCAAACACAACCACCCCTTTCAGAAATATGGCCCTGTAGATGCTTCTCTGATGGCGGAAATGCACATTCAAAATTAAGAACTGAAGTCCAGGGCTCCATCACAACGTGGTTTTTCTGCTTCTAATGAAATTTAGGCCCTGGGAAAATCTGGTAAGGTTTGAAGATGATGCGGCATCTCCAGTGTCATCTTTGCTTCCTTGGTAGTACTCCAAGGTTATTTATTCATCACTGGGGAGGTGTAACTCTTGGAGCGAATAAATAAGAATTATAATCCTGTGCCATCAAGTTAATGTTGTCTGATGGTGACCTTTTACGGGGTTTTCCCATTAGAGAAGACTCAGAGGTCATCTACCCCTTCCTTTATTCCAGGGGTGCCCTGGGATGGGGCAGGGTGCCCAAGGCTGCCCAGGCTGGCTTTTCTGGGGTGTAGAGTAGTGGGGGGGTCGAACCCAGTGTCACAATGGGGTGTCCATGTCCATTTTTTACAGACAAGACTTCGCCTCTGCCCCTCCAACGATGTGGGATGTTGGGTCAGCGTTTCGTTCTAGCAGAAACTGGAGAGAGCCGCTCGCCACGCCGACCGGCGGGGCGAACCCCTCCTTTTCGCTACAAAGCAGGAGTCAACCACCCCCTGTTTAATCTGTTGGCTTATCCACCGAGTTCCCTCCACAGAGACCAGGGGACCCTAATGAGCAGATCCACCACATCTGGCCAGGCTCATGCCTCACAGCGGCACCCAACGAACAATGCAAACCTAGACCGCTATCACACGACCACTTTGATGCGCAGCTTTCCTTAACTGACTCTGCATCTAAAGATCGTGACTCCACAATCAGCCGCATCATCTGGTTTTCTTATACCCATCTCTCCCAAACTTCATTTCATGCTGTGCTGTTTTCTCCTCCTCCTCCCGCTTCCTTTTGTAAGCCGGAGGGCAGAGACTCTACTGTCTTGTTTTCATGAACAAACAACGTGGTGGAGAGGAAAGCCTGCAGCCCGGCATGCTGCTGATCAACACTGAATAATAACATCCAGGGCAGTTGACTCATTACTACGCTAGGTCTTGTTTACCAGCATGAAAATCCACCGGCTTTTCGTTTGGTTCTGGCAAGGGTGCCAAAGTTGATGAGATCTGTCTGAAAACTGACAATACAGGAACTTATTGTGAGCTTCCTGGATTCTCTACTCCGTACGACAAAGGTACTTCCACATTCGGGGTTGGGTTTGTTGTCAGCAGGTCGAAGGCGGGCAGAAGACAGATCCGGATGTGCCAAGCTTGGGACGTTGCTCCTGAAGCTCCACCACCGCTCTCTTAGAAATGGGAAGAGTTACTCATGGCGCTGAACGTCAGCACCTCGGACACCGCCTGTAAAGTACCAAAACCTGGAGTGAACTCGCCGCACCCTTGGAATGGGACTTCCCATGCTGTCTTCTGCCACCTTTCCCAACACTCTGGAGCGGTGGCACGCATCCTCCTGGCATGAGGCACCGTGGCATCACCTGTGCCTGTTGATATTTAGTGCTGTTTTAGCTCCTGTGTGTGGTTCCCAGTAGCATCTGCATGTCCACTCAAGGAGGCAGGGAGCCTGTCTAGCTACCCCTTTGGTTGAATCCAGCAGGGGCATTTTCGTATCCTAGTGGGAGATGGAGCATCCATGTTCCAAAGCAGCCTACCCCTCCTTGTTGCTGGGGAGACCACCTAAAGAAGTGCATCTCCTTGTGAGTTTCTCGGCAGCCTCACACTAGGGCAGTGGCAGCGAACCTTTGGCACTCCTGATGTTTTGGACCACAATCCCCACAGTCCTTTGTCATTGGCTGTCTAGGCTCGGAATTCTGGGAGTTGTGGTCCAAAACGTCTGGAGTGCCGAAGGTTCGCCACCACTGCACTAAGGCATCATGAGGCAATGCAGACATTAATTATTCTGGAGGGATAGGTTCCAAGCAGAGTCTTTCTCACCATATCTGCCAGAATAAATACAGGGGATGCGACAGGTGTGAGGTAGGACAGTGTGTGTGAATGCACACAGGGGTGTAAAATAGTGAGACATTAAAAATATTTTTGACACAAATCAAGCAGGCATTGGGCCTGAACAGGAGCAAAGTGATAGTGACGGAAGACCCGATAGGCGAGTCCCACTCAGTCCCATTGTATGATCATGCTTCCCATGATTACTCCAGAATAAAATACCAGGGGAAGAAGATGGTACGATCTTCCTTCCAAAGCCTGGAGGGGGGGATCAGATTGAATCATGTCCCCCCCAAAAAAAATTTTCTGCTGCTTTGTCCCAGTGAAAAATTGGATAACGGCCACCTTTCCTCTGATAACAGAGTGTTCCTTTTGAATCCTGCAGCTGCCAGGCAGGTTCTGCTGAGTCAGGGCAGATTTTTTAAAAATGGAGGCGCAGAAGGAGGGGTTCCCCCCCAAGGAGTGAGTTGGCAAAGCTGACTCGGCATCTTTGATTCTGGGAGCAAAGGTGCAGGATGATGAAACCACCTCCCGCTTTTGTCTGACTAATTGATTGACTTTTCCTGCCACACCTTCTTCGACAGGCACAGAGCTTCTGGATGCATTGGGTTCTCCTCCCCTGGCCATGACCCCTTCCTCCACCACCATCACGCCAGCCTTTGCCATTCGCCAATCCTTGAAAGAGGCAGGAAAATGTTTGCTAGCACGTAAAACCTGTTTATTCTTTGCTGGCGCTGATCTCAAGGTTGCCCTGTTCTTCCTGCGACATCACTCTCCTGACAACCCTCACAGGGAGGTCAGAATAAATGGGCCAGGACACCCAGTGGGTTCTGGGTGGGCTCAGGGGGGGGTTGCTTCAAAGCTCCTTCCCAACTTCATGATTCTATGCATCTCTGTGTTGTTGTTATTCGTCAACAGGTTGCTTCTGACGGATGGTGACCCTCACAGGGCTTTCAAACAAGATGCCAAGGGAATGAATGTTTTAGCATTGGAACACACACTAAATTCTCCATGATTGAGCTGAGATTCGAACCCAGGCCCCCGAGTCTTTAGTCTGACATTCTATCGGCGACACCAGTGGTTCTCAACCTGTGGGTCCCCAGATGTTCCTGGACTGCAACTCCCAGAAATCCTGGCCAGCTCCGTTAGTGATGAAGACTTCTGGGAGTTGCAGTCCAGGAACACCTGGGGACCTACAGGTGGAGAGCCACTGCGCTACACCATACAGGCTCTCCCAGCAGCTTCGTGACCTAAACAGAATTGGAGGCGCCATCTTGAGCTATGCTACAATAGCTCATTCCCCGTTAGAAAACCACTGGGCTAACCTAACCACCATCAGATATATATTAGGATATATTAAACCATAGTATGGATTGTCTTAGTCCAGGGGGCTTTGGACTAAACGTTATGTTAACTTATGCAAACACAGCCTCGGCCACCTTTGTTTGCTACACTTGGTTGTGTACTACAGATGTTGAGGTTGCAAAGCAGAGCTGTGTTGCAGGCAACATTTTCCTGGACTGTAAAGCAGAGACCCCTTCACTACAGCAACTTTCCAGGCCACAAAGCACAACTCCATTATGTCACACCTTCCCAGGCTGCCACCAAAAAGCTCAGTTCTAAACAATGGCTTTTAAAGCAGAAGAAACTCAAAACGTCCTTGGACTGTGATAGGCCCTAAGGGGGAAGATTCCCCATCCTTCATTTTTTTTTTTAAAAAAATACACAATTACAATTAATATTAACATATTCAGCACGAATCTTGGCAAATCTATCGATTCACTCCATTTACACCTCCCCTCTTTCTTCTGGCAAGCGGACAGAAGGTTTTACAAAATATTTAAAGGATGACCTTTTAAAAAATACAAGAAATTACAAGCGTGAAAAACGATGAGGCGAACTGCATGTTAAAACTGTTTAGTGGCTACTGAGTCAAACATACTTTAAATAGCTGTTAAAAGATATAAAAAATGGAATGTCCTATGTTCACAGCTCTTTCCTTCACAGCCTGTTACTTACTAAATGCTTTAGTAAAATCATCATCATCGTCGTCTTCTTCTTCTTCTAAATTGTTATTATAAGCAATATTTATTTATTTATTTATTTATTACATTTTTATCCTTTCCATCTGGCCAAAAGGGCCACTCTGACAACCAATAATTAATTATAATTACTTTTGTAATTGTTGAAGCATTTACATTAATTCTTTAGTGTTATCATTATAATGATTATGACTCAGAGCGACTCTAGATACGACGACAGCGATTACTACTAATAACAATGTTTAAATAAATTTAGAATCCAGGGCAGCTGGCTTTCGGATTTCGGATGAATTCTGTTTAAGGATGCTACATTTTGAATGAACCCTTCCCTGCTTCTTGGTGTTACTGTCCACCTTCCTTTCTGTGTCTGGGGCTCCCGGTCTGAAGCTTCTATGAGTGCAATATGTTTTTAAAAAAAAAAAAATACAAAGCAAAGCTCCAGCGGAGAAGTGGATTGTTAAGGATTCTGCCCCACCCCTTTATTGGATTTTGAGGAAAAGTGGGTTTTTCAATCGCCTCTTATTTCCAATCCCCGATCAGCGATAACAGCAAATGATGGACCATGGAGGCAGCTAAAATAAGGGCACAGCCAGTCAAGTTGGGTCCAGATCCGCCTGTTTTTGATGATGCCCTCTTTCAAATGTGGATAATGTGTTCTCCTTACCTTGACTCCCTTCTAAGGTATCACACAGGTAGCATCCGGAACTGGAAAGGCTCTTGGGGAAAAGACCCAGTCAAAATCCTGGCCTCTTCTTCTGATTCGGGGACCCATCCCAGGTCCAACCACCCATGGAAATGTTTCTTTTCCTCAGGAAGACGACTCGGTGTCGTCTTTTGCCCTGCTGGCTCATTTGCATGTGGAAGAACACAAGCCAGGCGAGGTGTTGAAATCTTCTCTCTCTCTCTCTCTCTCTCTCTCTCTCTCTCTCTCTCTCTCTCTCTCTCTCAATCTCTCAATCTCTCTTGCTTCCACGACAAGCTTGCTTAATAACACACTCTGTCATAAATATGGAAATTAACATACCGGACAAGTGACTCGAACCAGAAAAGCAGCCCCGGATATACAGTATAAACGGGTGAGCACGGGACCAGAGGTGGCAGTCGGACGGGATGGGAATCTAGCAAACTTGATGGATGCCACCTCTTCTTGACAAACAGCTGCAAGGCCACAATGGGTTAATAACAAAGTCTCTCCCCTAGGCAGAAAGGACAAGAACCAAGGGTACCCCATAAGGAGGTAGGAGATGGTGAAAAAGGGTTCCAACCAGTTGACGGTCACTCCTGTTGGGTGTTATAAATTTTAGCAGTTGTCTCAGAAGGCAGATCCATCCCCTCTTTCGCAGGTCGTCAAATGACAAAGAGCAAAATAACCCCTTAATTATAGGCTGCTGTTTTCTTTTCTTCCCCTAAGCATTCTGTTGAAGGAGCCTGCCCGTTCCAACGTGCCTTCCACCTCACAGGAATGGAAAGGGAACACTTTTCAAGCCACAGGCCAAGAACAGAGGTGGATCACACCCAGAGATGACTGTTTGAGTAAGCCAAGGGGCATTGCAGAAAAGTGACCTTGAGATCACGAGCCCTACGGTCCTTCGTAAAAAGCGAAAGGCTTATGAAATCTGAAGATATAAAAAAAGGGGGGAGACAAATACCGGAATCTCCTAGCCATCGTAACTAGTCAATCACTCAATCAATCAGTCAAGCTCTCTTGCGGAGGTTTCTTCCCCAGGAATTGTTTGCGGAGAAGTATCCCCTGTCCATCTTTTTGCAGCAAAGAACACAAGCGCCTTGTGACATCTTTAGGACTAGCAAGTTTTATTAGATGTGTCACACCCACGAGAGACAGCATTCACCCTGAGCTTTATATGTGCTTTAGTTCTTGTGGTGGGAATACGACCCAGTGAAGGGCATTCCAGAAAATGGTAATTCTGTTAAAGAACCCTGGCTGGGAACATCCTAAGATCCATTCCACTGAAACATCATGGGAATGATGGAGTCATTGACACAGATCAATTGGCCCCTAAGGTGTTAAAACGGTGGTCCTACTTTAGGGTGTATGTGTGTGTGTGTTAATTAAAACCAGTGGTGGGCTCTTCAATCACCAAAAGTCTTGCTGGAAAATTCATCCAAGTTGTCCACAGTGGTAATAAATAGACCCTGGCTCAGATGAGCTGATGGATAAATATAAATTAGCCACAAGTCTTTATTTTTCAGGTTCATTCAGGGACGCTTGTACCTAATAAAAACTGTTCAAGGTTTTTCCCTGCTTTTGTTTTCCCTAGTAACGAGCCTATATAAGAGCAAAACTGGAAAGTGCAGTGTATCAATGTATGTTGACCTTACACACATTTGTAACTAAACTGTGTGTGTATTAGCTATATGTATCAGTGTGTATGTAGTATATAAAACAAAATTAGATACAAATATGTGTATATGTACACACACAGATATACATGCATCTAAAGTAAGGTAAAGGTAAAGGTTCCCCCACCCGCACATAGGTGCTAGTCATGTCCGACTCTAGGGGTGGTGCTCATCTCCGTATTCAAGCCAAAGAGCCAGTGTTGTGCAAGTCCATGGTCACGTGGCCAGCATGGCTGCAAGGAAACACTGTTTTACTTCCCCGCTTTTTACGGCAGTACCTATTTGTCTACTTGCATTGGCATGCTTTCGAAATGCGAGGTTGGCAGGAGCTTGGGTTAAAAAATCGGGAGCTCACTCCGCTGCATGGCACCCAGGATTCGAACCACCAAGCTGCCGACTTTGCAGCCGACAGTTTTTGGAGCCTTAGTCCTCTGAGCCACCATGCCACCCCCTCATCTTTCTTAAAACTAGTTTTATATATCTAAAGCTCAAGGGTGTGGCTGTTTTAACACAAGGACCTGTACAATAATATATAATGGCTAGAATTCTACTGCCCATTTATGCTTGCATAAGGGAAATGGGTCACGTTTTGGTTGCCTTCCTGCAGAAGGGTGCCTGTTCAGGAACGTAAACCAGCATTCATGAGTAACAATATGCCTTCATCAAGTACTGTGTGCAATGTCCCCTTTTGCAGGCGTGAATTAGCAATGGAATGCAGTCCAAGGGAGGCTCTTGGAAGGACCATCTCCCGAAAAAAAACTTAACCCCCCCCCCAAAAAAAAACCAAGTAACGTCTCCGAGCATCCAAATACAGTGGTACCTTGTATAAAGGAATTAATTCATTCCAAATAAAATTATGTTAAGCAAATTTCCCCTATCTCCAGAATTTTTTATGTTGCACAGATTTTATGTTATATAAACTGTTTGTTATACAAGGGTCCACTGTACTGTAATCCTAAACGTAACTAGCTTTCAAGAGGCGCGAGTTCCTCCGCTTCGCTCTCTCAACTGCCTATGGGCATCCTCTTTATTTTCGTAGCTCTATAAAGTGCCCATGGTAGTTTATAAGAAGTGGTAGCTAGAGATAGGAAAAAAAGTAGAACGAAGTCCGGCTTAAGGGCAGGTTAAAGCGGAGAAGAAAAAAACAACAACGGGGGAAGAGGCCGACATTATCGACTGCGAATCAGAGACCTTCGGGGGTCCCCATGCGGTGGATTGGGAGCCACCTGGGAGCTTTGAAAGAGAACAAAGCTCTTTCCTATCTATGGGTGTTGACCTGGGGCCAGAGCGGACCCATTTCCGTCCCAGGCCGGAAGTGGGTCTGGCCAGCTCCCTCTCTATGGCAGCGGTTCCTCTTTCCGGAAACGCGCGCGTCTCGCTCGCTTCCACCCAGCCTTATAAACGGGAGAGAGAGGCTGGCTCGCCTTCTCTTCCCCCGACCGGAAGCGGAAGTGAGGGGCGGTGCCTGTGCCTGTGCCTGTGTGTGAAGCCGGTCGGGAGCTGGGCCTGCCCTGGGCCGCCATCTTGGAGGGTCAGAAGGAGGCCCGGAGGGAGCGAGGCAGCCGGAGGGGGGACCCCGAGCCTCCCCCTTCGCCCCGCCAGCCCAGAGAGAGAGAGAGAGAGAGAGAGGTAGGCCGGTTGGAGTGTGTGTGTGTGTGTGTGTGTGTGTGTGTGTGTGTGTGTGTGTGTGTGTGTGTGTGTGTGTGTGTGTGTGTGTGTGTGTGTGTGTGTGTGTGTGTGTGGGAGGAATGGAAGAAGACCCCCCCCGAAGAGGGTCGCCTCCTGACCGAGGAGGAGGAGGAGGAGGAGGAAGGGAAGGGAAGGGAAGGGAAGGTGCTGCCTGCTACCTCCTGTCCAAGCCAGCTTCAGGAGGGGGGGGAGGAGGGAATGGAGCCGTTTGGGGCCTCCTCCAGGCTCCTTTTTAGGGGTGGGGCTACAGGTGGGGCCCATTGTTTTCATGCTTATAGCCCTCTTATTTATTTTTTTTGGCTATTTTTAATTATTATTGTTATTGTTATCGTCATAATCGTCATCGGTAGTAGGCCTCCTTCAGTCTCGAGAGACGATGGTGTTGTGCTCTGTATAGAATCCATGTGGTTTCAGCACTGCTTATGATTAGTATTATATTAGTATTATAACTATGACTAATGCTACTGCTACTACTACTACTACTACTACTACTACTATTAGTAGTAGTAGTCATAGTTATAATACTAATACTAATCCTAAGCAGTGCTGAAACCACATGGATTCTATACAGAGCACAACACCATAGTAGTAGTAGTAGTAGTAGTAGTAGTAGTAGTAGTAGTAGTAGTAGTAGTAGTAGTAGTAGTAGTAGTAGATATGCATTCTTCAGTATCAAGAGCCTATGGTATTTTGCTCTGTATAGAAGCCTGGGGTTTCAGCACTGCATATTATTATTATTATTATTATTATTGTTGTTGTTGTTATTATTATTATTATTAGTAGTAGTAGTAGTGGTAGTGGTAGTGGTAGTGGTAGTGGTAGTGGCAGTGGCAGTGGCAGTGGCAGTGGCAGTGGCAGTGGCAGTGGCAGTAGTAGCGTATATAGGCATCTTTCTGTCTCAAGAGACTGTGGTATTGTGCTCTGTTTAGAAGCCTGGGGTTTCAGCACTGCATATTTATTATTATTTGTAGTAGTAGTAGCAGCAGTAGTAGTGTATATAGGCATCTTTCTGTCTCAAGAGACTGTGCTCTGTATAGAACCTAACCCTAACGTTCGCCACCACTGCCTTGGGGCTGTGGGGGGTTCTCACAGCGAAATGCCACCTTGCCTCCTGTGAGCAGAGCCAGCCTGGGTATCCTTGGGCCAGCTGTACCATCCCAGGGCACCCCACCACCACCACCACCACCCCAGAAGAAGAGAAGGGTCAACCACTCCTGAGCCTTCTCACCCTAGAACACCTCGGAAAAGTTTGCCCTGAATGAGAATCTGCCTGGCAGCACGCCATTATTTGTGACTAATTACTGTAGTGACCTACTTCCGTATCAGATCCGTGCCCTATCTAGTCTGGCATCGTATTACTTGGAAGTGTCGGCTCGGATGCCTCGGGCGTGCGGATTACGGGAACGGCAACCATCTCTTGGTGCCAGTCCTCAGCGGTGTGTGGTTTCTGAGCCAGGCATCCGTGGCATTTCGCTCCTCCATGCCTCATTTACCCGACCCTGTGAGAACACCCCGCAGGCCAGTCAAAGTCAGAACGATCTCCTCCCCCATCCCCAGTTAGCCACCCCTGGGAGAACCATAAGTTAATTGATAAAGGCAAGGCCTCCTGTCTTGCATCCCCCCCCCCCGGTGGCTTTGGTTATTTGGACGTAGGCTGTCTCTGAACATGTATGTTTCACAGAACATGGGAACTTCTGATGTTACAGCCACCAGTCTCCAGGCTGCTAAAGAGGACCCCCTGTCCTTAGGTTGTTTGGTAAAGAGCTTGTGATGAAGACAGGCAGAGAAACTCATGTTTTCTGGAATCCTTCACCTTGGCTGTTACATTTTCTGGGCAAGGATTTGTCCCAGAGGGAGATGTGTCTTTTGACAAGGAACAGTGGGTGGGTGGGGGGAACATCATGCTCAGTGGTTTGAGTCCCTGTGCCTCTTTGACGGGGTGGACTGGATTACAGTGGTTCTCAGCCTGTGGGTCCCCAGATGTTCGTGGACTGCAACTCCCAGAAGCCTCCACCGTTCACTGTACTGGAGGGGATTTCTGGGAGTTGCAGTCCAGGAACATCTGGGACCCACAGGTTGAGAACCACTATTCTATAAGACCCCTTCCACCTTTGCAGTTCTAAGGAGGGATTTGTGAGATGTTGACGGCGCCATGTTGGCTGATGGAGTTGTCAGCTGCCCATCTCACATCTTCATGGTAGCCCTCTAATTTTCACACATACACACACTCCCACTGAGTACAGCTCCTCAGGCAAGGCATGTAAATGACTACCTGTGGGTTCCGTCCCCCTGCAAGGTTGCCGACGCTTCCCATCTTGGGTTGTGGGGGGATGCAGGACAGGAATGGTGGTGGTGGTGATGAGACCAGAAAAAGATATCCTTAAGTCACCCTTTCCTGGGTGTTGGAGGCGACTCGGCCGTCTTTCTTTGTTTCCAGATGAGCAACGCCAGTAACAAGCGCGCACCCACGACAGCAACCCAGCGCCTCAAACAGGACTATCTACGCATCAAGAAAGACCCCGTGCCTTATATTTGTGCTGAACCCCTCCCGTCAAATATCCTTGAATGGTAAGGAGGGGATGCAGCCCGGCCCCTGTACATTGAAGCCGAGGCAGAATAGAAGGTGTTGCTCTGACAGCTTGTGCTATGCCAATCTTCCCCACAATTCATTGCTTCCTCTGTGAATTATCCCACAGGCTGTCATTTGCCCCCCATTTTGGGATGGGCGGGTCAGGAAGCAAACCATACTTCTCAGTTCGATATCCTGAACAAACCATGGTTTGAACAAACCATGGTTTGAACAAGCCAGGTTAGACATGTTTGTTTGAAAATGCGAGCTGTATGACTCAGGTTTCCTTTGTTGCTGCAGGCATTACGTAGTGCGAGGCCCGGAAATGACGCCGTACGAAGGTAAGTCGTCTCTGAATTGAGGAGGGGAGAGTCTTCCTTCTAAATCTGTGATTTTAAAATAGGTGGATCCTGTGCTATGAAATAAATGTGAGTTTTCCTCTCTCTCTCTCCCCCCCCCCCATGATTTAGGTGGCTATTATCACGGGAAACTCATTTTCCCCAGAGAATTTCCCTTCAAACCTCCTAGTATTTATATGATCACACCAAATGGAAGATTTAAATGCAACACAAGGTAAGATTTTTTTTAAAATGATCCAGGTTTTTAATGTAAAGGAAAGAGCCACATAAATGGAAGGATCCAGGTTTTTGTAAATGGAAGGACCCAGATTTTTAGCGTCAATTAGTTCAGAACGGGGTTTGGTAGCCCTGGTCTTCTTAGATGCTGCTGAACTCGCCTGGCATGGCACAGTACCATCAGCATGATGAGAATTGTAGTGCTGGAGCATGGAGGATACCAGCTTCTCATTCCTTACCAGGAATCAAAGTATCCTACATGGATCTGGTTTCTTCGGTCTCTTTTCGAAGAAAGAGAACAACAGAACGCTAGCTTCATAGAAGCATGGGGAAACTGAGTATCCTGTGAACCACAAAGGTCTAACTTTCCTTTGGCCCAAATGTTTGCCTGTCAAATGGGCTGTGGTCCATGAACGCATGGGCCCAGATAGAAGCTGATGGCCCTGATGACTCCCAACAGAGTAGAAAGACTCTGGAAATAATAGGAAAAGATGTTGGCTCGCCTCTTCCTTTCATGATGTTTTCTGTACTTGTGTGCTTTCCCCCACCCCGCCCCACCGCCCCTTTACAGGTTGTGTCTTTCAATTACGGACTTTCACCCAGACACGTGGAATCCGGCGTGGTCGGTCTCGACCATCCTAACAGGCCTTCTAAGTTTTATGGTCGAAAAGGGCCCCACTTTGGGCAGTATAGAGACGTCTGAATTCACCGTGAGTCACTGGGCGGGAAGGTCGTTGGGTCGGGTTGGTAAATGAGATGGCCCAAAAGATCATACGGAATTGGGCCTGTATTTTTTTTTTTCAAACGGTGGTTTCAGACCATTCCCCCTTCCTCTCTTTCTCCACAGAAGAGGCAGCTGGCTTCCCAGAGTTTAGCATTTAACGTCAAAGACAAAGTTTTTTGTGAATTGTTCCCGGACGTGGTGGAGGTAAGGTGGAGCCTCCTTGGACTATTGAAACATAGCAGAACAAGTTGTGTCCCACAATTTACACCTAACCAGACTGGGCGTAAGGGATACTTGAGCATGTTCCCTCTAAAACAGTGGTTCCCAAAACTCCTAATGCCGTGACCCTTTAATCCAGTTCCTTATGTTGTGTTGACCCCTTGCCCTGCTTGGATGAGGCCACAAGCCCCCTTTGGCAGGCCACTGCCGCAGGTGCCATATAGAGAACTTCCCTCTATAGGCACCTCAGCCGATCGCAGCCTCCGGTGCCATTGACTGACATCCCCTCCAACCTATCAAGTTGTAACTCACTCTCCCCCCTTCCTCCTCCCCCTCCTCCAGACCCAAGCCAATTGTGCCTTTTTCTTCACTGCTTTGTGGCAAAATGGTCGTTCGACCCCCCCCCCCAAGGGGTGCCGACCCCCAGGTTGAGAACCAATGCTCTAAAAAGACTGAAGGCTGGGTCTCGAAGCACTCTGGTTTTCCATGGCATCCAGATCATAGATAGAAGGAGATCTTACAGCTGCAGAGTTGGAATGGATTCTATAGAATTCTGTAGATCAGTGGTTCTCAACCGGTGGATCCCCAGATCTTCTGGACTGTAATTCCCAGAAGCCTTCATCATTAGCTGACCTGGCCAGGATTTCTGGGAGTTGCAGTCCAGGAATATCTGGAGTCCCACAGGTTGAGAACCACTGCTATAGCTCATCAAGTCCAGCCGGCGTCAAGATGGGCTGGGGGGGAATCGAACTCCCGACCTCTGGCATGGCAGAGACCTATATCTATTGGAATAAAGGTTTCTATCTGTATGATTCCTGGCCGCTGCGTCGTAGGGGACCCATCCTCTTTCCCGCAGCCGCATTTTAGCGAGAGGGTGTCTGTCAGATTGATTCTTTGCCTCCCCTCTTCTCTTCCTCAGGAGATCAAGCAAAAGCAGAAGGCACGCGAGGATCTCCACAGCCGTCCCCCGAGCCTCCCCCTTCCGGACGTCGTCCCCCACCACGGCCAGAACGGCCTGCCCCTCCTGAACGGGCACGTGCCCCTCGCCGCCGCGAACAACCCCCCCGGCCTCCAGCAGGCCAACCGGAACCACGGACTCTTGGGCGGGGCTTTGGCGAACTTGTTTGTTATAGTTGGTTTTGCAGCTTTTGCCTACACGGTGAAGTATGTCTTGAGGAGCATCGCGCAAGAATGAGGCGCTTCTTAAACAAACACACACACACACACATACTGGTCACCCCGTGTGCTCCCCCTCCGGTTCCAAGACCAAAATTAGCTGTAGCGGCAGAAGAAAGAGAGGGGGGAAAAAAACACCTTTTGGGACTTGATAGGAACCAGATTCCCAGCACTGGGATAATGACCATGATGTATAGGTTTTAAATATATATATATATTATGTATACAGGTTTGGCTCATGGGTTTAGTTTTGGGGAGAGAGAGAGAGAGAGAGAGACTTCCCATTCCCCACCCCCACCCCAAATTGGATGGGGTTGAAACTGGCGAGGAGTAACGAAAAATCCTTGGGGGTGGGTGAGGGGATATGAGAAGTACCTTTTTTAAAAAGTCAAGTTAAAAGTGCTATAAAAAGTTCCTGGATGACCCATGACATGTTACGTTTGTTTTCCAAGTAACCGTTTTGGGGGATCTCAGAAAGGCGTTGGGAGTTTGCGCAGAGTTTGGGAGCACCCCTGTCCCCCGGGAAACCGTCAGGAGGAGCTCGCGGCATTTGGTATCCTTGTTGCTCCAGAAACCGCCTCGGCCCATCTCCCATCGTAGGGAGAGGGCCGTGGGAGGGGCTGGATTTGGGCCCCCTCTTCATTTCTTGTGGGTCTTCCGTTGCCCCATTTAGATTGAGAAAGCCTTGGGAGAAAGCCACCGGCCACCGCGATTTAGAAGCAGAAGCAGCAAACGGGGTCAGTGATTTCTCTCTGAGCCCTCCCGACAAGAGGGTGAAACCGAGTTTTAGGCGGATGGCTCTTTTCCTCAAACCTCCAACCGCCCCAAAGAGCCCTTGCCGTGCCAAGCCCTGGCCATGCCCCGAAATGAGTTTTTCCCAGGGCGACACTGTGCTTTCGGGCTGCCGCCCCTCCGACTTGCTTGTCATAATAACGTTTGGTTGCTTTCGGTTCATTCCCTCGGTCCAACTGGATCTGCCTGTGCTGTCCTGGTTGTCCGACATCTGCCCAGCGTGGGTGCCGTGCTGCGTTTCCTGGGGAGGGCGTACCGTTTTTCTAAGCTTGCAGTCGTGTGAGGTTTTGCTGTGGAGCGTGAGGTGTTCCTCTTCAGTTATGAGATCTTTTTTTTTTTTTATTCCCCATAGAGGACAACAAAAGTGCAAGCTAAAACCTGGAGGCAAGCCGTTTTTAGAAGGGGTTTGAGTAAATTCCTTTGGTGTGGAGCGTGTAGAGGAGGCAGAGTTAAAGCAGGACTCAGGGGGGCTTTTTCTTACAGAAGAATCACAAGTCTTGAAAAGCCTTGACTTTGCAAAACCAGGTGGACCGGAGGCACTGATGTCAGACTACCTCTGAGTGGTTTAAATGGATTTTTAACCTAGTGGACCATATCACTCTATCCTCTTAAAAGGAAGTCCAACTATAAGCTTATGAAGATGCAGGAGTATGCCTCCTGTAATTTTCGACCATTGGCTGTACATCCTGGATACTCAGACCCCCGCAACACCTAGGCCACGCTTGTCCAAACTTTAGCCCTCCAGATGTTTTGGACCGCAACTCCCACAGTCCTTTGCCATTGGCAATCTAAGCTTAGAATTCTGGGAGTTGTGGTCCAAAACATCAGGAGGGCCCAAGTTTGGACATGCCTGACCTAGGCACTTTAATTTTCCTCTCCCCTGTCCGGAGTCATGAGGAGAAAAGTGAATGAATTCTGGCCTCTTTCCTCCTCTCTCCCCCAAAGCTGGGGCTGTATGGACGGGGTCGGTCTTACTGCCCAACCTGTGCTCCCTGACCTTGGTTCTCCAGATGTTCAAGGGCTGCAGCTCCCAGCAAACCTGGCCAGCACAGCTCACGGGGAGTCTCCTGAGGGGTCTCCAAGAACCTCTGGAGATAGGGGTGCCCCACAGTTGGGGACTGCTGTCCAGATAATGGCCTTGTTCCAGCACTTGAGTTGGCTTCCCAAAGGGGGCCTTAGGGGAGGTGGTTCCAGTCTACGGAGGGTATGTTAGCCTTGCCCAGTTTGGGGGGAAGGGAAGGAGGATGGAATGTGTCCTGGAGGGTTGTGGTGGCCCCAATGAGGGGTACATCCCTACCATGTGCAGCAGTTTGTCTGACCCTTGGGGGAGGAAGACCCAGCAGTGGCCAAAAGCTCCCAAGACCTTTTCTTGCCCGGTCTCTTTGACGGGACCGCTCGCTCTCTTCGCAACGCACCGTGTCCAAGGGGCCTGAGCCTTATTTCATACCTAGCGGGGGTCCCTTGCCTTCAGTCCACCCTAGCCCTTGCCCCCCTTCCCAGAGGAAAACTCCAGTGCCTTCTCGCCACAGCAGAGTTTTGGCAAAGGAACATTGTTGAGTTTGGAGGCCCCGGTGCCTTCAAAGCGGTGGGCCCCAACCTTGGGTGAAACTGAGACGTTCTTGGACTGCATCTCCCAGAAGTCCTGGCCTGCAGAATTGGTGGCAAGGGTTTCTGGGAGTTGGAGTCCAAGAACATCTGGGGACCCAAGGCTGGGAACCAGTGCTCTAAAACAAGGTGGGTGGGAGGAGAAACCCACCTATTATGTTATGCTAAAATTTCTCTTAGCTCCAAATGAGTGTTTCCTATATTATGAAAGTGCAACATTCCCTTTCACCACCCCAAAAAGTAATTTCCTTCCTTCCTTCCTTCCTTCCTTCCTTCCTTCCTTCCTTCCTTCCTTTGTTCCTTCGTTCCTGCTTGCTTGCTCCAACCCTTCCATGCTTTTCTTTCTTTCTTTCTTTCTTTCTTTCTTTCTTTCTTTCTTTCTTTCTTTCTTTCTTTCTTTCCTCCCTCCCTTCCTTCCTTCCTTCCTTGCTTGCTCCAACCCTTCCATGCTTTTCATTCTTTATTTTCTTTCCTTCCTTCCTGCTTGCTTGCTCCAACCCTTCCATGCTTTTCTTTATTTTTTTCCTTCCTTCCTTCCTTCCTTCCTTCCTTCCTTCCTTCCCTCCTTCCTTCCTTTCGTTCTTTCTGTGACCTAGCTTTTTGATTCTACTGGATTTATTGGGCTCCAGCATAGAGAAGGGGAAAGGAGAAAGGAGGGTGTGAAACAAACCCATGAGCCACGTAGATTTAGTTAATCAGAGAACATGTGCTTTGACCAGTTTCTCTCTACCAGTAGGCGTGGGTGAGATGAAGCTAACAGAGTAGAATCCCAACCACACAAGAAGAGACCCTAGAAAGAAGCCCAGGGCAGGGAGGGGGAAAGGCCAATGTGATAGGGAGCTGTTTTTTTTTTTGGGGGAATCGGTATTTATAAAACACTTTGGAGATTTGTTTTGTGTTTGGTTCCTTTCTTCGTTTCTGTGCGGGATCAATTCTTGTCTATCGTGGTTGAGCTCCGCTGCCTGTTACGTTCTTCATTTCCTGTACGTTTCTACAAAGGCTTACGTTTCCTTGTCTTGTGAAAAGAACGATGCATTTTTTCTCTTTCTCTGAATTTTTTTTAAAATAACACACCCTGATTTGAGGAGTCCCCGGGAGAGTGATGGTGTGGATCCAAAAGGTGGGCACCGGTTCTATGTGGTGAAAAGTTTTACCATTTGTTGTCTTCAGAGGTGAAATTGACCGAGAGGGCTGGAAATCTTGTTGGAGAATAAAAGTTCTCGAAAGTGCCTTGAAAGAATGAAGACCAAAATCACGGGCTGGTTGCTTTTGGAGAAAGCAGCCCCCTGGCTCCATTCCTGACTGCAAGCTGACCAGCACACCTTGGAAACCTAATAGTTATACTGGAGGTTAGCGAACAGGATCCGTCCCCAGGTCTGTTTGCCAGTCCATAGCATGTAAACGTTTTCCGTCCCATTTGGTGGGCAAACAAAAAAAATCTAGTTGGGGTGGTTCTTACATGGTTTCCCGGCAAAACACTTTTAAGATGCCATGGCTGGTATTTGGGGTTTCCCTGGAGCTGTTCTTTGATTCCTCTCAAGTCCTTTCTGACTTAACGGCGTTGCGACGAGCAAATCCTTTCCAAGACGTCCTCTCCGTAAGAGCCCCGCGTAGGCCTTGTGAACACAAGGTCGTGGCTTCTTTTACTGTGTCGGCCCCTCATGTGTTGCATCCTCCTCTTTTCCCACTGCCAGTTACAGATTGGTAGCTAAGTGCAGTTGATCCTAACTTGAGTTAGACCTGTTGCATCCACAGAGCGTTAGAACCCTCCTTCATCCACTGGGGCCTCAGCCCATTTGGCTAGCAACATTTTAGAGCATGGGGGCGGGGAGGTGGGCATTTGGAGCCCAATGCGGGCTCAGGGCTGTGAGATTTCAGACGGACACCACTGTCTCCTTCTGTTTTCGTCTTTCTGAGCAAGTCATCAGGCCCGCTCCAGGGTTCCTGTCTGCCCTGCCCTCTGGCCAATTCTTGGTGGAGGTATTCCAAACGCCTGGGATTCCTGTGGCAAAAGCACAACTTGACGGCAGGAGAGAACTGACAGCCCGGTTCAAATCAAGGCCGTATCTAACCGGGGAGTCTTTCCCGTGGGGCCTGATAAAAATGGCATCTGGGGTTCGCAGAAGAAGTCCGAGAAAAAAAGATCTAATAGCAATGGTTTGGAAAAGGTCTCCCCTTGCTTTCTTCCTGTAGAACAGCCGCCGATCAGGAATAAAACAGGATAGGCTGAGCCAGGCCAGCCAAACCAGCCCTCAACAGATCCACCGATGTATCTCAGATGTGTCACTCCTGGTGATTGGAGTCCAGCGTTCGTTAACTCCAGCTAACCTGAAAAATGAAGGGGGGATGCTCCGACCCCTCTCCTCTCAAGGAATTGCCCATCGGGAAATGCTGGGGCTTGTAGTTAATACAGCAACATCCCCAGAGAACAAGAGTTCCAACAATTGTGCCACTAAAAAGCTAGCCCATCAAGGATTGGGGTTTGGGGAATTCCAGTACTCCCTGAAACACTTGATTTCTACTTGCAGGGAAGTATTCTGTTTCATGGTGTCTGCTTTCACTATGTTTTGTTAATCTGGATAGATTCCGCCTGTCCAGTCACAAGAATTTGGCTTTTTCGGATGCCAATTCTCAGGTCACCCTAGGAGCTTTGCTCCGTGCTGGGTTCCACAAGGGTCCCAGAAAATGAAGCTTCAACTTGTGGGATGTTGAGTTTTATTTTTGTGTTGTTGTCAAAAGGATTGAACCTTGAGTGCTTGTGGGGGGAGGGCAGGGTCAGTTTGTTTCCCGGACTATTGTACGCTACTTGTGTGCCTGCCAGCTGGTAAGTAGCCTTCTATCTTGATGTAATTGTTTCCCGTTTTTTTATTGTTATCAAGGGGAAGATCTGCTCCTTCGATTGCTGAAGGCGCTGGCTGCATCTGGAAGCAGCCCGACATCTGGACAAGAGAATTTGGCCCTCTCTTGCAGGTGGAATAAATATTTATTTAGGCAGCTTTTGCCGAGGGGTCGGGCAAAGAAGGCAGGAAAACAAGGGGATAATGTTTACAAGCTTGCAACAGTCCTTGAATTAATGTTGGGCAGGAAAAGTCTTGAATGAGAAGGCAGAGAGATTTCTCAAAAAAAAGTATCTAGCCCCCTCCCAAAGGAGGGGCAATTAGGTTTGATATATGTGTGCCTTGGGGATATCTGATAGCCCCTTGTTGCAAAACAGGAATTCTATTGGGGGTGGGTGGGTGGGTTTGGTCTAATCTATTGAGCAGACCCTTAACCATTTGGATTGGTCTAGGGCAGTGTTGGCGAACCTATGGCACGGGTGCCAAAGGTGGCACTCGGAGCCCTTTCTGTGGGCACCCAACATCGCCCCTTCACAATCATCTATGTGTGTGTGTTGTGTCGTTACAGTCGTGACCGACTCTTCGTGACCCCATGTCCATGGGGTTTTCTTGGCAGGAAATACTGGAATGGGTTGCCAGTTCCTACTCCAGGCGCCTGCAGCCCCTGGGATTCCCTGGTGGTCTCCCATCCAAGTACTAACCAGGGCCGACCCTGCTTAGCTTCCGAAATCAGGCGAGATCAGATGTGCTTAGGGCATCTAGGTAGCTCATAATCAACTATATTCAGGTTAAATTGCTATGTTGGCACTTGGTGAAAAATGAGTGGATTTTGAGTTTCATTCTGGGCTCTCGGGCTCTAAAGGTTCGCCATCACTGGACTAGGGGTTAAACCTATATGCTCAGGGTCAGTATACCTGCCCATGTACGATGGAGAAGGTGAGCAGAGGCCGTCTCGACTCCAGACCAGCTGGCCTTCTGTTTGGTTCTAGGTTGTGTTCCTTCTAGCGTTGAGCGATGGAACTCGAACTCGGCACCCCTGCGAAACAAGGTGGCCCAGGGACTCCCAAGCGAAACTGTTGACCCCACACAGCAGCTCTACCCAAGAATGACCGTCTCGCCTTCCCTAATGGCGGGGCCGGCCTCAGGAGGGTTGCGCCACTCCAAGAAAAATGTCAGAGAAGATCAGAATGGGCGCCGCGAGCTCCTCCTCCAGCACAGAAGTCTGTGTGTGTTTGTGTGACTTCTTAAAACTTGGACCCTGCAAGTTTTGAATGCTTTGGGTTGCACCCGGATCCAGAGCTCAGAATGGATTGCTTTCTTTCTCGAATTCCTGGCTGAAAAGCAATGCAAACAAAGCCCCTCATTTAAAAATAAAAAATAAAAGCCACCTTGAATTTTCCACGCTTTTATGATCCCTAGAGCCTTAAAAGCTTGCCTGCTTCACTTGACCCAAAGGCCTTTATATAAGGTCCGAAAGGGGGCGCTCTGAGACCAGGCACATTTCAATGGTCTCCCAAACTAGCTGTGTTTTGTGCAAGTGGTTTTCTGGAATTCTTGGTTGAAGATCACTCTTATTCTTCCTGCTTTTTTCAATAGAGTTAAGGGAATTGCCTTCCCGGGCCTCCAATCATCCTGCCCGGGATCCAAGAGTTGTTGGATGGGCAAAGGAACTTTCACCAAACCCCCAGCTTGGGTTATCTGCAAAGGAGGAAATTGTTTTAAGGATCAAAGAGGAGACCGCATTGGGTGCAGGGGTCCGAACACTGGATCAGGACCAAGGACATGAAGGTTCATGGCTCCATTCATCCATGGACCCTACTGGGTGACCTCATGTCACTGAGGGTGGTGGTGAGGCTCAGGAGGAATGCAGGGTCACTGCAGGGCACAAATGTTAGACGGAACCAAGGATTTCAATTCATATCCCTCATTGGTCCACCCTTGGCTCAAATTCGTGAACCGAGCCCTAGCAGCGGTGGCAAACCTTAAAAAGCAAAGCAAAGCAAAGTGTTCTGCTTATATACCGCCCCATACCACTACAAGTAGTCTCTGGGAGGTTAACAGTTTAATTACAGTATGCAGGCTACACATTCCCCCCCCCCCAGCAAGCTGGGTACTCATTTTACCGACCTCGGAAGGTTGGAAGGCTGAGTGAACCTTGAGCCTGCTACCTGGGATTGAACCCAGGTGGTGAGCACAGTTTTACCTGCAGTGCAGGCATTTAACCACTGCGCCACGAGGCTCTTCTCCAGATGTTTTGCACTCCAGATGTTTTGGACCACAGCTCCCAGAACTCCGAGCCTAGATGGCCAACGGCAAAGGGCTGTGGGAGGTGCGATCCTAAACATCTGGAGTGCTGAAGGTTCACCACCACTGTTATAGAGTCTCACTACATGTTTCAGAAAAAAAAGGTCCCAGGTCAACCAACGAAGTTGGGTCGCATCCAGTATATGACACCTCCTAGAAAGGCTGGTAAGGACCTCTCTTTCAGGGCCAATATACTGTACATGCAATGCATTTGCACCTGGATGAGAATTTGAGGCCTTTCTTAGAACCTCTTATGGAAGGCGTTTTTCACCCCCTCCTGGAGCCTGCAGATTAACTTCCTCCTTCTTGTGATGGGTCATCAGGGAGCTGAACCCCTGCCTGCCTTCGCAAGACGGCCCAGTCCCGGAGGTCTGCCGGAACCACGTCTCGCCAACACGAACGGGTACCAGCTTTTGCCCCCAGCCTGACTGGAGCCTCTAGTTTTCGTCCCCATACTCTGGGGAGGCTGGTGTTACAAACTCCTGCCCGTCAGGCAGTGTGACCCAACAGTTCAACTCGAGAGACAAAACCATTTGTGCAAACGTCTGCTTGGAATCACCTCTGAGGGGAATCGCCTACAACAGGCATGTCCAAACTTTGGCCCTCCAGATGTTTTGGACCACAACTCCCACAGTCCTTTGCCATTGGAAATACTGGCTTGAAATTCTGGGAGTTGTGGTCCAAAAACATTAGGAGGGCTGAAGTTTGGACATGCCTGACCTAGAAGATTGGGTTGAACCGAAGCAGGTTTCATCCATCCAAGAACAATTCAAGAACAAAACTGAAATGGAACAATGCAAAACAGTTAATCTGATGTTTTATTTTCCTCTCCTTCCTTCCTTTCCTTCCTTCTTTCTTTCTTTCTTTCTTTCTTTCTTTCTTTCTTTCTTTCTTTCTTTCTTTCTTTCTTTCTTTCCCCCCCCCTTCAACTCCACAGACACCGCACCATCGTCTTCCTTTTGCAAAAAAAAAACCCCATGATCTCGCATTCCTGGCAAACGACGTAGCGGCCGTGCTTTGTTAATAATATTTAACTTGCCTTGGCGTCACCACAGCACCCCGTTTGGGGTAGATGGAGACGGGGGAGCCATCCATAAGGGTGCCTGATGACACGTTAATAGGGTGACCTGTCAGAGCGGAGCTGAACGATCCCAGACAGTGGCACGAGCCCTGGCGGAGACAGGGTGGCTCCGTTTGACTCTTCAATGCTCCACCGACGCCCATCATGTCTTCCTTGCTTGCGACCCTCTTCGGATCCTGGAATCTGCACAGCGTCTCCCTCTCTAAACGTCGAGAGACGATTCCGGCACCTAAAAGTAAACAAAAGAGCTTCTGCCAAAGAGACCTCTCCAGTTTGAATAAGTTATGGAAAGGGATGGGGGCGGGAGAGGCATCTGAATTGCATTTTTCACCTAACACCTCCCTGCTACATCTTCATATTAAGCAGAATTAGCAGGGCTAAGAAGCGTTTATTTAAATACAGGTGGGAGACAGCGGTGTTGGATCATTCTTGGAACATCTGGACTGGCTCGGAAACCTGATGAGGGTCAGAAAGAACAACAAATTTAGTGTGGATTTCTTGTTTGCATCCTCGCCTTCTTAAGGGTTTGGGATTTGGAGATTCTTGCTGAACCAGCTGTCGATCTCTCACTTCACACAGTCACAAACGGCAATGTTTTAAAGAGATCCCTTCTGTCCTGCCAGGTGTTGGAGGGTGGTTTGGCCTTGAAGGTGCAACCAAGAGCCGTTAGCTTTACAAACACCCTGCCCTGGATTTGTGGCTATGTTCCCTGGCAGACCCAGCCAGCGTGGTCCGGTGGAATCCGTGGCGGAACGGAACCCAAATCCGTTCCACACAGATACCACCATTCTCATTGCGGGCAACAAAACCAAACCATTTAACCAAAGGGGGAGAGCATAGGTTGAAAATAATGCAGTGCTTTAAAAACTAGGGAGAGCCAATCATGTTAAGAATCAGGGGTTTCAAAAATCCCTCCGGAAGAAAATAAAAATTGAGTCGCGTTCTGTGGTTAGGGGGTTGTGCAGAATTTGTCTGTGGAAAGTTCCAATTTCTCCAGGAGATAATAAGGGATGGGGGAGCGAGAGAGGGCAGGAGAAAGGAGGGAAGGGGTGGGAAAGTCATTTTTGATTTAAATCTCTTTGGCACAGGAGAAGATGCTGCTTATCCACCAGTCTCCCCTTAATAGGAGTGTGAAAAGACTCCCAGTGACAGCTCATTACAATGTCATTGTGCGCCTTTTGTGTGCATAAATCTCCCTCCTTCTCCTCCTCCCTTGTCTCCTGAGCCTTCCCCCCCCCTCCTCCAAGTCTGCAGAAAACTCTCCTTAAAAAAAAAAAAAAAGGAATCTTATTTATTTGCCCGAGCTCAGAGCTCTGGAGGCCTTTCCGTGCCTGGCGAGCGGAGGGGAGAAGATGAGAGGCACAGAAATCTTGAGGATAACTCCTAATTTTCAGGAACTTTGAGCAAAGAGAAAAAGGGAGAGTAAGCAGGAGGGTCCAGCCACAAACACAGTCTTGAGAACCGGAGAAGGAATTCCCCTATTTGCTGTTCCATTTACCTCCTGGAGAACCTTTGGGCTGCTGGAAGACACTTTAAGTGACTGAGATTTTTAAGAACTTTTTGGAGGGCTTCGTCCCGTATGAGGCTATCGCTTAGAAACGCTGGAGATCTCATCCATCCCAGAAGGAACGGTTCCAGATCTTGTGTGTGTGATCCACTTGATCCCTGGAAATTCAGGAGTCCACCAGGGCTTGCTTCACCCAAACCTTTCTAACTGTTGGCTGCCTCCTTGACGTGAAGATCTCCCTCTGTTACCCGTCTGGAAGAGGATGGTTGGATTTTTATGTTTCTTCTCCGCCGAGGAAGGTGTTCAAAGGTGACATGATGTCCCAACAGCGGATGGACTCTGTTGGCCAGTCGGAGCCGGGCGTTTTGTCCCCGTGACCAGCTGTCACCCGAAGCTCTTCTTCTCTGAACTGGGTGGACCTTCCTACCAGATTGAGAAGGAACTCAACTTTCTTGGCATGTTCTCTTGTCGTTTCTGACAGGGACCTGGCCAACACGAACAGGTCTAGCTTCTTGGCCTTTCAAGAGGTGAAGAAGAATCGAGCACATTTCTCTAGAGGGATATCTATCAATATATATCTCCATTGATTTCTATCTCCAGAGGTCTTTCTTTCTTTCTTTCTTTCTTTCTTTCTTTCTTTCTTTCTTTCTTTCTTTCTTTCTTTCTTTCTTTCTTTCTTTCTTTCTTTTCTTTGGCCTCCTCTCTAAAACGCGATGCCTGGCAAAGCCAAGATGAAATTTTGGAGCTGGTTGATTTTGGCCACCTTGGTGGGTCAAGAGTTCTGTCCTTTCCAGAGTGCAGTGGCGAAGAAAGAACGGAAGAAAGCCAAGGACCCCAACCAGTACACGGAGCCCGTCAACACGACTTTGTCCAACAGCGAGGACGTCAACGGGCACTCCAAGGTAGGTGCTGACCCAGGTCAACTTGGAATCTGTGCTGATGCCTTTACGCCTTGCGGCTTATCTCTGCCTCTTCTGTCTCAGTTCCCTGTCGGTTCTGAGCGCAGCCCCATTTCACAGAAGGTGAAAACTGAGGTTCCAGGGAAAGACAACAACAACAACAACAACAACAACAACAACAACAACAACAACATGACAACCTAAAAGAGAGGTGACCCTGAGATCTTCTGAATGAGCCCTTCCTTCATTAAAGGGAACCATTCGGCAGATGCCGAGCTGGTCCCCTGTTTTGATCCCCAGGGTTTGTGGAACTGCTTGCCACAAGATGTAGCAAGAGAGACTTGGACAAGGGGACTCTGAAAGGAAGGAATTAGAAGAGAGGTGGCCGGTGTTGAGAGAGGGAGGAATGGAGCTCCCATGGTTAGGTGCTGTGTATCAGATGCCGGGGTTAGAGCTGTTCAGCAGTGGAATAAGCTGCCACGGAGACGTTTTATAAGCAGAGGCCGGGTGGCCAACTGTTGAGGGTACTGTGCATGGCAGGGGGTTGGACTGGATGACCCTTTAAGTCTCTTCCAACTCTACTGTGTGCGTGTGTTGTGTCGTTACAGTCGTGACCGACTCTTCATGACTCCACGTCCATGGAGTTTTCTTGGCAGGAGTACTGGAATGGCTTTGCCAGTTCCTACTCCAGGCGCCTGCAGCACCTGGTAATCCCTGGTGGTCGCCCATCCAAGTACTAACCAGGGCCGACCCTGCTTAGCTTCCAAAATCAGGCGAGATCGGATGTGCTTAGGGCATCTAGGCAGCTCCAGCTCTACTATTGTATGATAATTCAGCATTATACTGAAAATATTATCACTTGTATTATAGTCACAGTCTCCAGCTCTTGTCCTATCAAACTACTTTTCGTAGCAGCCCCAGATGTGAAGGAGTTCAAAGGGGGAAATAAGGGATTTGTTACTTTTTTAAGAAGCTTGGCTGTATGTCCCATTATGCTTGTCCTCTGCTCATCCCAAGTGCGAATGATGGCAGCCGGAACCCTGGACCAACCAAGCTCCCCACCGGCGGTAGAAAAGAGCCTGCCACTTTAAGGGCACTGCGTGTAGGGCACATGCTAACCACTAGAAGTTCTCGGACTACAGCTCCCATCAGCATGCTTGATGGGTTGACCAAGGACTATGGGAGTTGTAGTTGATGACGGGGAGTTCTTATATGAAGGGAGAAAGAGAGAGATGATGATGAATGAGGACACAACGGGAGTTTAGAAAAACCACCGATAGACAAGGTGCAGGAAGAGACAGAAAAAATGCTTCTAAAACCTCTTCCCCATGATCTCAGAAAGTGTTGTTTGAGCAACAAGAAAATAGCTATAAAATAGCATTATTTCCATTTGTTGCATTTTTAAAAAGAAATTTTGCAGCTGTTCTGTTACCATGAAAAAGGAACTCACTCCAGTTACATGACTTGTAATGCATGAGTTGGCCCTTTTATAAGCTGCCTTTTCTTTCAGGCTGGGTCCAGAAACCGGGAGCGGGTGGGCTCTCCCGATGTTGGTGAACCATAGGGGCCAGAATCTCCATGGGCTAGGCAATCAGAACAATGGGACTTGTAATCCCTTGATGTCTCAGAGGGCTGCGTCATTTCTGTCTCAACTTTTCACAGGAGCCCACGGTAAAAAGAAATAGAAAGATAGAGGGAGGGAGACCGGGAGAGGCAACGGAAAAAAAATAGAATTGTGAGCATTAAACCCATCAAGGACACTTTAACTTGATTTACTCATCCAGGGAAACCCAGCTCTGTTTGATGGAGATAAACAGGCATTGGAAGATTTGTCTTGTCTCAAGTGTGGGACCAAGGACTTGGGGGGCAGTGTGGTCTTTAGAGTGTTGCCAGACTACATGTCCAGGAGTGCTGCATGGATTGAAATTCTCCGCAGTCACAGACAATTTGTCCTGTATCCAAGGATCCCCATCTTGCTTGCTTGTTCTCACACTACTCTTGTTTTCAAATGAACCTTGCCTAGTGAACAAGAGCGTTGGTAACGTATTTTGACTGAAACAAACAAAGGAAGAATTTTTTTTAAGACACATCGCCTGCAGAAGAAAGCCAATTATGCAGTAACCTGCAGAAGAAAGCCAATTTTTTTTTTTAAAAGCAGCAAATGCTTGCACTAAAATTTTGCACAACGGGCAAGCTTTTGACTCCGACAGGAGTCTTCTTCAGGGCAGGATGTTTCTAAGGTGTGTGTTTAGGTAGGACAGGCCCCGATTCTATAGGGATTGCACCAGACTAGTAAGGGTCCCCCCACCCCCACCCCCATGACCAAGGTAAGGCTTGTACCTGCCGCCTGGTTTTAGAAAGGTGGTTTCTGGCTTGTGGGCTGTCATCTTTGAGACCCAGGAGGCACTGCCGTAATCAAGACCACCGCAGCCGACACAAAAATGTGCCGCGCGGCAACGTACGGATTCCAGGAAACACATCGGGGCTTGCCTTCTGTCCAGGAACAGGGGTGGTTTCTTGAGAATCTCAATTTTCCAGCAATTCAGGGTGTAACCACCAAGGCGGTAGATGCTTGCTCCTATTAAGGTTCTCCGCGATTTAGCAACATTGTGGGCCTAATCCGTCGGCGTCTGTATCCCGGTTTAAGAGCAGGTAATTTCCCCACCGTGGTTAATTGCCTAATGAGGGCTAATTACCTCCGGGGAGGGGGGGGAGGAAGAGACAGATTCCCCTCCCTAGACAATGGCGGCTCAAGACAATGGCTTTGACTTGAGTTGCACAACCAGGCATTTGTTTTAATTAGTCCGGACCACAGCTTTCTGCATGCATCTCAGTCTGTCAGTGTTTCAAGGTTTGTCTGATCATTTAATAACTTAACTGGAGGGAGGCTGGCTCATGCAAAGTGAGGGTGTTCTACACGTCTCACGCTGATTCCGTAGGCGAAAACAGCCAGCCCTGTGTCAAAAGGGGTTTGACTGGCACATCCCGCAGGTTCCTTTCCCAGTGGGTTGGTGATTAAAAAAAAAAAAACTATGTTTTTTCCATACTACGACCACCATCATCCACTGCCAAAGGGTGCGGGGGCTTCAGAGGATGATGGGAGGCATAGTCCCAGAAAGGGACTTCTTACAGTCTTGGGCTTATCTTAGCCAGAAAATGACACCGTCGTTTTACAAAAAAAAAAAAAAATCAATATTGGCCACAAATCCCTCCCTACAATCCCTTAAAGCAGAGCGGCTGGGGCAGCATGGGTGTCAGGGTTGCCAAGCATCCCTTTCCCGAACTCGGGGGGTGGGGCGGGGGTTCTCGGGCTTGTCCCTAAGCTGGCGGTTGAGCGGTCCGTCTTTGGCAGCCCCTGGTCCCCGCCTGCCAAGATAAACACGGCTGGCTTACACACTTCAGCTCTGGATTGCTCATGCACGCCATCGTAATTAAATAATCATCTCACAGAAAGACAAAAAAAAAAAATTGGAGCCGTCAGTCAGACTCCTGGCTGGTGGTGTGTGTGTGTGTGTGTGTGTGTGTGTGTGTGTGAACTGGGGATAGAGGCCTTGCCTGGCGGCTTCTCTCCTCCAGCCTTGGGTAGGGTTTTTAAGTTAAGGAAGCCGGGGGCAGCATCAGCAGATGTGACCCTCGCCAGGATTGTGCGGTTTCTCCCGCGCCCGTCGGCGAGACGTGGACTGGCTCATCCAGCATCGCTTTCTTGAAGCTGGTGTCGGGGAAGGCAAGGCACCACCCGTGGTCACAGTCATCCCCACGCCACCGTGGCCGTAACCCACGGAACTGCCTTGTCTACGTCGGAACGGTGATCTTTCTTAATTTTCAGGCCGGGTGATGGCGTGTTTGCGGTCCTGGAAATGAGCTCATGGATTCGGGAGTTGTTTGAAGAATTCCTTCTCACCCACTTCCTCTGGTTCCTCTGTCCGTCTGCCTCCACCCCCAACCCCTCCAGCCTGTTTGTCTTGAGTTCTGTACCAACCAGGTGAACCCATGTTGTTGGTATGTGCCATCAAGTCGTGAATAGATCGTTCTTCATTACCTTCAAGCAAAACAGTGTGGGCTTGTGAGTTTGGTGGGAGAGAAGGTTCTGTTCCCAGAATCAAAAGAAAGGCTCTGACAGACTGAGATGCAGAGATGGAGACCTCCCTATGCATTCCTCATCCGTGGATTTTAAATGGAGCGTGCTCATTTTCTCATTTCCTCTTATTTTCCCCCAAGGCACGCCTTTACTCCTGTGCTCCATTCCCAAGCCACCAGGCTTGTAAATGATGCTGCTGCTACCCCTGTGACGACCCAAGCGAATTTGAGGTGGACAAAGAAGGGGATGCTTGCTCCACAATCAACAGATGTTGCCTTTTTACCTCTTTAGCTGCTGCTAATGACCTCCGAATCATTTTCTTGTTTGAGCCTACTTCCCTCCGTCCTTAGAAGGCCCACATCCTAACGGAGAAAGGGTGATCTTTGAATCCCAGTGAGGGATTTGAGCTGGAAGATTCAGCTCAAACATGCTTTCTCTTCCCCCCCATCACCTGTGACGTCCCTCCAACACGTTCACGTCAGCGAGTTGGGATCGGAGAGAACATTGGACTCCAGATCATGTCTCTGGGCTACAGATGTAGCCCTGACGTTAATTAGCCAATTACCATGGAATGCACTTGACGAACCTGACACATTAGGTTCCTCTTCCCCAGGGGTAAGAGAACAGAGGGGCACAGGAGGCTCAGTCAGCCTGCTTCCAACTAGAGGCTCACGGGCCAGATGCAGCCTGGTGTGCCGTTGGAAAAGCTGAAGAATATCAGCCAAACCCAATGAATAAAGTATTTTATAATTTTTCATATTTCTGTTTTCTTACTATTTCATAATAAAGTAATTATAAAATACTTTCTTTGTGTTTATTTGATTCCTATTCAAGAGAATTACTTTATATATAGTCAATATAGGCACAGAGTTAATTTTTTTAACATTTTCTAATGGTGGTGTGCCTCGTGATTTTTTTCATGAAACAAGTGTGCCTTTGCCCAAAAAAGGTTGAAAAACACTGAACTAGAGGCTCGTGGGCCAGATGCAGCCCGCCAAACCCATCCGATCTGGAGCGCCCATTCTTTCCAAGCTGGGGTGTTCCTTTCAGCCCCCCTAAACGCTCTCGGCAGTGGGGAGGGTCTTCTCATTGGCAAAATCTGATGGAGATGTTTGCTGTGCTTATCTGTGGGGGCTGTTCTTCCTCTCACACCAGAACTAGGGGAGACCCACTCAAATTGACGGCGGGGAGAGTAAGAACAGACATAAGAAAATATTTTTTTTCACCCAGAGCATTGTTAGTCTCTGGAACTCCCTGCCACCGGAGGCGGTGATGGCATCTGGCCTGGCTGCCTTCCAAAGGGGATTGGACAGATTCCTGGAGGAAAAGTCCATCCTAGGTGACAAACCATGACGAAGATGTGTCATCTCCAGGCTTAAAACCAGGGTACTTCAAGGGCCAGATGCAGGGGGGAGTGGTATCAGGAGACAGAGATCTAGTCTTGTGCGCTCTCAGAGGCATCTGGTGGGGCCACTGTGAGATACAGGAAGCTGGACTAGATGGGCCTTTGGCCTGATCCAGTAGGGCTCTTCTTATGTTCATGTTAATAAAAGTTGAGGACCTTACTTTTTCAGAAAAGAATGTCTCCAAAGAGGGGTGCTTTTGATGTCCACGTTTCTCCTATAATTTTAGTGTAGGTTTTTTCTGATGTCTTTAAATTCTATGGGCTTTTAAAAGGTTTCTCTCACCCCCCATATCTTAATCAGAAATAGATCCAGCCCCCCCCCTTTCATTATCATCCGGTTAAACCCTGACTAGCAAAAACACTTGGTTGGTTCTCTCCCCTCCCCGCTCCGAAATTTTTGATACATACTTTCCGACGTTTCATTGACAAGCCCAGATTCCAGAAGGTGATTCATAAAAGCTCCAGAGTTGATAGTTTCTTTGCCAGAAGGCTGACTTCCGGAGGGCTTGTCTCATCGACCCGATGACAGAAAATTGGCAAGTCAAGGGATGAAGGGATGAGAGGGAAAAGATCATCCAAGCATTTCATTTTTTCTCTGACAAGCCATCAACAGTGGTGGTGATGGAGGGCTGGCCCAATGCGATAGTCCTTTTACCCGGGAAAAGCCTGTACCACCGTTTTGCCCCTTGTACTTCCGCTCCCATCATCCTCACTCCCCCAACATGGAAATTAGAAGTGAGGTGTGGGGATGGGAAATCCCCTCCCTTTGGAAAACATGGAAATGAGCCGAAATCTACCATGGAAATGCCTGGCAATGGCTTTTAGATCAATAGATCCTCCATGGACAAGAGGACTCTACCCCCGAGTCATTGCAGCAGGCATCTAAGAGGAGCTGCTTCTGACTTTGAGATCATTCTGTTCTGTATCTCAGTTTGCCAATGTTATATTCGAGGGACTACAAATCCCAGAATCCCCCAAGCAGTATGGTCAGTGCATGGGGGATTCTGGGTGTGGTGAGGTCTGGTGTGGGTTTCAACGCCTCCATGCCGCTTTCCCCCCTCACACATTTGGGGTTATGACCGACAGAACATGGCCTGATTTTAGATCATGCCCTTACTCAGAGGAGATACAGTTTCACATGACTGCAATAATTCCCAGAACCCTCCAGGCTTTGTGCAGTCAAAACTTGCCTGTGACTCCAGTTTCTACAGTGCGGTGAATCCACTCCAGCTTTTAGTTTGCCTATGACGGGAGCTATCCAGAGTGCTGAACCCTGCTCCCACACCGTCAGTTCAGCATGTTGCATTGCTCTTGAAAACTACTGGTGAAAACCCACAGCGGACGCCCAACTCTCCCCAAAATCATATTCCAGGGACCCCAACATCTTCAGGTAGGGTCAATCAAGTGCCTCGAAGGACACCTTGCAAAAGGGCAACACAGCTCCTTCTTTGAAAGTCATGCATATGATGGCGGCTTTATTGGTCTTTAGCGGAAGGGAGGCAAAAGGTAGATTAGGAACTTTCAACAGAGTTCTGGGTGTCTGACCATGTTTAATGGGGGATTCAGGACCCTCAAAATCACAGACATTATCCATTGCACACTGGGCTGCACAAATCCACCTGCTGCAGCTCATGCCTATGGAGACTGTGCAACTTGAGGCAATTGTCTGTCCAAATCCTACTCCATTTACGTGACAAGATTTCAGCCAGTGTGTTGTCTGGGCTTGACTCCCATGGGTGTGTATATAGGAACAGAACTTTCCTTGCCTGCATTTATAGGCAAACTGTAGATTATTCCAAGCCTCAGTCTTCTCCAGCTGTAAAATGGGACTTCTACACTGAAGGGTGGTCAGAGACTTTGATGTTTCTTGAAATTGCAGTTAAAAGGAACCAAATTTGCTCTGTGTGCATAACTGATAATTATAGCGCAAATGCTTAATCTCTCTCTCTCTCTCTCTCTCTCTCTCTCTCTCTCTCTCTCTCTCTCTCTCTCTCTCTCTCTCTCATGCATGCCATTGATTATCTAAGCCAGGGGCTCCCAACTGTCCCCCCCAGATGTTCATGAACTGCAACTCCCAGAAATCCCTTCCAGCACAGAAAGTGGTGAAGACTTCTGGGAGTTGGAGTCCAAGAGCATCTGGGGATTCAGGGTTGAAAGCCATTGCTTTAGACCAGTGGTTCTCCACCTGTGAGTCCCCAGATGTTCATGAACTGCCACTCCCAGAAATCCCTTCCAGTGCAGCGAGTGGTGGAGGCTTCTGGGAGTTGCAGTCCAGGAACAGCTGGGGACCCACAAGTTGAGAACCACTGCTTTAGACCATTGATTCTCAACCTTGAGTTTCCAAATGCCCTTTGACTACAATTCCCATAAATCCTCTCCAGCACAGCTAGTAGTGATGGCTTCTGGGAGCTGGAGTCAAAGAACATCTGGGAAGCATTTATCTGGCCAAATGAAAAATGAAACACATTCCCCCGTCTTGTTCCTCCAAAAAATTCTGAAATCTAAACATCTGGGTAGTCCTCCGAATTTGGTTTCTAGTTTAGTCTAGTTTGGGGCTGTTGTTTCTTTATTAGGGAAATCCCAGCCTCTGGCTGAGAGCCAGAACATTGAGTTCTGAGTTGGCTGCGGATACAAGCCTTAAGTATTTATATTTCTTTTCTCCCTAGATGCTAGAGATGCCTGACCTGCCTGTCACTGACCCACGTCGGACGTGGATCTCATTTGTACAGCGTCCTGGCGATAGCAGCGTGGCCAAAAAGAAATGCAGAGGGAAAGATAAGAAATTAGTAGGTCATTCCTGAGAACCCTAGGTTGGCCATCCTAATCATAAGCCTAGAATGAATATAAACCCCATAGAGGGCAACATATCCCCTCCATTTGGGACTTAAATAGGATTTAGCTTCTTATAACATATTTTCCTGGCATGCTCCGGGTGAGAGTTTGATCTGAGTACCTACCCCTCTTTTTTACAGGGCACCCCATTTCTTCATTTGTGTACCAATAATTAAGATACCGTCCTCTCCTTTCCCCCCACTCCTGGAAATTGTGGTGTTCTCATGTTCTAATGTTGCACATTTGTGTCTATTATCCTTTGGGCTGCCTAAGAAACTGCTCTCCAAGAGTTTGCTATAGTGCTACAGCGCTATAGCGCTATGGAGCAATCAACCAACATGTCTACCTCTTTATAGAGATCGAGGTGGGAAAGCCAGAATTTATCTCATACAATATTCCACACTAAGTGGAATGGGAAATCACACCCTGGTGTGAGGAATGAATGGAACAGGGCTCAGAATGAAGCCATGCAAACGAGGGAGGCAGGGCTAGGCAAAATAGGACCAGGTTGGATTCTGAGCAGCTAGAGGGGGATATGAGAAGAGGCAGAGTTTGGGTCATTTCCGTCTTTATTACCCTGTAATTGGACATAAGGTGTATAGCTGGCTGAGAAGGTACAGTAGAAAAATCTAACAGACATCCAGATAGAAAACGAAATAAGCAGAAATAAGATGCATGTAACACATCTAATGTAAGGCGCAAGAATGGAAATTTGTAAATGGACACACATGAATAAATGTTTGTTTCAAGGCTCATTCTAGCTCTGATGACTCCAGTGGCGGCAGTCCTGTGAATCCATTCCAGGATTTTGTTCTTACTTTACAGTTCCTGCCCAAGGTATTGAACTGTATCTCCATATTAGCTTCAGCACCTTGGATAGCTCCTGTAATACATCCAGCCTCCAGTAGCTCCTGCAGCATGCCAGCTAAACCTGGTGTGGATTCAGGGCCCCTCCGAAGCTGGAGTCACCAGCTGCCACCAGCTGATGGCGAGGAAACAATGTGAAAGAACAGCACACAACTGATATGCGAACGAAACTCCACAACACCTGAAGGAAATGAGCTTGGATAGCAAGGGTTGTGGGAGTCCTATTTTCCTTTGACACTCTCGAGAGCCACTGTTAGTCAGGAAGAATGAGGGTGAGAGGCAGAGGTCCAGTCTGGCCCTACAGTGAGGGATCATGAGGCAGATCACCTGGAGTGGATTCACAGCACCTCTGGAACTGGAGTCACCAGCTGCCACTAGCTGAGAGGGAGATTAGTTTGAGGTAGGTAGGTAGGTAGGTGGATGGATGGATGGATAGGTAGATATGTAGTAAACATCATAACATATATCCTACTTGTTTGCTGAATAGGATGTTAAATATCTCCTCTCTGCTCTCTCTTTCTAGCGTGGACTAGTTGGTCCCCCCGGGCCACCAGGCCCCCCTGGACCTCCTGGACTGCCTGGTGCTGAAGTCACTCAGGAAGTCTTACTGCGAGAGTTTAAGGAGATGTTAAAAGGTAAACAAATTCTGGAATGGGGTCTCTCCTTCCAAGCAAAGCAAAGCAAAGTGTTCTGCTTATATAGCGCCCTGTAGTGCTTCAAGCACTCTCTGGGCAGTTTACAATTTAATTATGCAGGCTTCACATAGCTCCCCGCTCCCCCTCCCCAGCAAGCTGGGTACTCAATTTACCGACCTCAGAAGGATGGAAGGCTGAGTCAACCTTGAGCCTGCTACCTGGGATTGAACCCCAGGTCGTGAGCACAGTTTCAGCTGCAGTCCAGGCATTTAACCACTGTGCCAATGAGGCTCATCAAAGTCAATGCCTCCCTTCTGCCACTATTCTTTTCCCTCTCTTCCTGAGCCCTCCCTGGTTGTGCAAACTAGAGACTGGCCATTTGTGGACTGTTCGTTCTCCAGTTGGTTCAGCGAGGTTGGCGGATGAAGAAGACGGAGGAGTGGGGTCGAGGACATGGGGTATCTGACCCACAATCACAATTAGAGATGGGCACGAATCAAAAAATGGTGTTTCGTTTGTCGTTTGTCGTTTACGGGGTCCGTTTCGGTTCATTTCCGTTTTTTGTGAATTTTTGCAAAAAATTCATTTTCGTTTTTGTTCGTTTTGTTACCGTTTTGTTACCATTTATTTCAATTTTTGTGATTTTTTTTTAGCATTCAAAGCAGTTCAATATATTGCTGTAATGAAAACAAAACAGACAACAAAATTTCTGGTGTTTCTGTTCGTTTCATTTCATTTTAGAGATAAAATTCGTTTGTCGTTTCATTGCGTAACAAAATGAAAAAATGAAAACGGAAATGAAAAATTGTTCGTTTCGTGCCCATCTCTAATCCCATTGTTGGTTTTAGGGATGAGATAGGTTTGGGCTTGGCCTACAGCTCCCACAATTCTCCATGCTGTTTTCCCAGACATCCTACACTGGCATCGAAAGGCTTCCCTTTTGGGATAAAGGCCTGAACTGGAAGGTCTGAAGGTGTCCCTAACCCTAGTTCCATTGACGCTTCCGGTTCTTAGCTCAGCCGCACCGTCTTCCCTTGTTACAATATCATATTCCAGAAGAAGCAGTCCACATTCTGTGAGGCAAAGCATGAGGCCTTTACTTCTCTCTCTCTCTCTCTCTCTCTCTCCTTTCAGAAGCTACTGAACGGCGAGCATCTCTGGAGTTGCCTCCTCACCCCAGTGAGGCACCCCCTCTGCTCCTTTCCTTAGAGGAGGTTTCGCCTTACAAGAGAGTGGAGGAAGCCTTCCATTGCAAACTCAAGGGCCAGATCGTGGTGGACAAGAAAACCTTGATGGAACTCCAGAACTTCCAGATGGTGAGGGAAATGGCACGAGGGATGGGATTCCCGGCTTCCTTTCTCCTCCATTGCTAGGCGACAGGACACGCGCCACAGATTCTTCTCACAGCAAGACGGGAAACATTTGGAGAGGGGTGGTTCTTAGAAAGAAGATGCATGTCTTTCAGATCAATATTTGCAACACCCCCCAAAAAACCCCAACAATTGCTGCCTTCTTGTTGCAGGAAGGAGAAGCACTGGATGGGTTGCTTCAGTCTTACTGATCAACAGAGCTGTTCTTTTCTGCTTGCGGAGCCTCTGAGTGCTTTGCTTCATCTGAGGCTTAAAAGAGGCACTGCATAGGTTGTCTACCCTGTAGCGTACTCAGGTTTGAAGGATTAGAGCAGCCGTGCCAACCTTAACTCCCCAGATATCCTTGGACTACAACTCCCAGAAATCCTGGCCAGCAGAGGTAGTGGTGAAGGCTTCTGGGGACCCCAAGTTTGGGAGACACCGCCATAAAGGACAGGCAGGGGCAAAGCTTTTTTTGGAGGTAGAGCCCTGGTGCCACCCTAATTGGTGTGGAGACGGAGGCTCAAGGCATCATAATTGAGTGCCCAGGCTCAAGTCGCAATGGAGTCAGTGGCTTTCTAATTGCCGTTGGCGGACACCCGGTGCGTCCTGTGCCAAGCAGCCCAAGTGTGCCAGCTCTTAGGAACCTGAGCCGATCTTGTTTGTGGCGCTAACACGGAGATGTGACGGGGTCGCAGCTGCAGGCATCGTCGACGCGATGACAGACGCCCTGTCTCGGAGCGACGAAAGGAAAAAGAGGCCCTTGTCACGGCCGGGTTTCAACGCTCCCTCGTATCTGCTCACAGCTCTTCGTGCAGGATTAATGGGCACGGATCTTCATTCATTGCTTAATTGTCTGGGGGAATGCCCTCCATGTTGATCATGTGCGGCCTTCTTTAGCAAGATTCACCCCCGAAATCCTCAAACAGGCATGGAATTCTGGGATGTTTTGGAGAACAAATATCATAATTTCCTCTACTGAGAGTTCTACCTGCCTCCCAGACACCTCAATGTGTATACGTGTGCAGGTCCTATTTATTTATTTATTTATTTATTTATTTATTTATTTATTTATTTATTTGTATGCTGCCCACTACCCAAAGGTCTCTGGGCGGCTCACGATCAAAACAAACAATTCAAACAATTGGCATTTAAAATGGCAATAAAACTAAAACGATACAAACATTGAAGTGCCACGAATACACGACACTAAAATTGCCATCAGGACCCACAATCGCCCGTTAAAAAAACTTCTGGAACAGGAAGGTTTTTACCTGGCGCCGAAATGTCATCAACGTCGGCGCCAGGCGGGTCTCACTTGAGAGGGCATTCCATAGACTGGGGGGCAGTTGCTGAAAAGGCCCTGTTCCTACAAGCCATCCCTTTCACCTCCTTGAGGGATGGCTCTTTCAAGAGGGCCCCCTGGCTCGATCTTAATTGCCAGGTAGGTTCATATGAAGATTGCCAGATTGCCAGAGACTGCCCGAATAGTATTGCCATCCACCACACACACACACACACACACACACACACACACACACACACACACACACAGAGAGAGAGAGAGAGAGAGAGAGAGAGAGAGAGAGAGAGAGAGAGAGAGTCATGAAACAGCAGAAGCAAATTACCAAGCCGTAATTTACTGGTGCCGGCAAAATTGCCTTCCATTTCAAGTCAGCAGCTATAGGGAAGGGGGGAATTAAATCACCACCTCCATTTAAGTTTAATTGCTTTTAATGAAACGTCAAGAAGCCAAGCTGTCAGCGAAAGGCTGACAGCTTCAGGGGGACACGGGAAGAACTTTATCTGGAAGGGGTTCTGACGATGCTGCCTTTTGCCTGAACCCCTGGTGGGAATCTTTTGGGAAGATTTAATGTTCACTCCGTCTCTAGCAATTTCTGCAGGTTCTCCTTTTTCTAACAACAACAAAAAGTTGTATGCATGTTTCCACATAGCTGTTCCATCGGCTAAACTGTGTGGGGTGTGCTTTTTCAACTGCACACACTTCATCACATCTTTTGAAATGGGTGTTTTTCGGAGTGCATTTCTGCCACTGACCAGACATGTCGGGCTTCAGAAATCTGCACATTTCCAAGGACTGCTCATCTCCGGAGCTATGAAATAGATTGTTTCATACCATGGTTTAGGAGGTGCTTTGCTGTGGAGCCCAGAATTTGGGGAGTTCGGTTCCCTACTATGTCTCCTAACAGGGGCTGGATTTGATGATTTAGAGCAGGCATCTCCAAACTTCAGCCCTCCAGATGTTTTGGACCACAACTCCCACAGCCCATTGCCATTGGCAATCTAAGCATAGAATTCTGGGAGTTGTGGTCCAAAACATCAGGAGGGCCGGAGTTGGGAGATGCCTGATTTAGAGGGTCTCTTCCAGGTCTGCAGTTCTGGGATTATGGGGACTCAGATTAGACTGGAATTCTTCTCAGTGGGTAATGGCTGGCAGAGTGTCTCCTTATATTCAAAAGGTGATTGTTCTTCTCCCCCCCCCCAACAGCCTTTGGCCAAAGGAGCTTTTCTGCGAGGATCGGGACTCGATCTCGCAACTGGGCGATTCACGGCTTCTATATCTGGCATTTACCAGTTTTCAGCCAATGTCCATATTGGTGAGTAGTAGAATTCACTTTATGTTAAATGGGTGGGTGACCTCCCTCCTTTAATTAACATGGCTTTCCTTCTAGGGAATTCTGAGAAAGCTAGCTTAGCGAGGGGCTGAGATTTCTCTGCTGGTCGTTAAAGACAGCACGCTATTAGAAGACGAAAAAGCTTAACTATTGAGAAGCATTTGATTGCCGCAGTTCCCGTGGTTTTTACAAACTGGCTTGCTTTGTTTCGTGACTGGTCACTGGGATCGAAGGGCAGGATGTCTGCTTGGACCTGACCGTATGGGATGATCCTATTTCTGGAACGTGATGGTTATGTTAGCTTTTAAAGACATGTTTTCTGCGATGTACCCTTTGGATCCTGGCTATTGGATGTCTGGGCCAAGAGGTGGGAATCCGAAGGAGATGATAGAGATCTCAGAATGGTTTCATCAGCCAAGCAGATGTATAGTGCATGAGGTCTCCAGGACCTTGGACAGCTCCAAGTGGGTCATTGAATGACTAACCTTGGAACTCTTATCCCTTTTACCAGATGATATGCATGTTCATGGTTCTCAGTTCTCAGTAGAGATGGGCACAAAATGAACAATTTTTCATTTCCGTTTTCGGTTTTTTGTTTCGTTACGCAACAAAACGACAAACGCATTTTGTCTCCAAAATGAAACGAAATGAACAGAAACACCGGAAATTTTGTCATGTGTTTCAATTCGTTACTGCAATACAGTGAACAGCTTTAAATGCTAAAAAAATCACAAAAAATTGAAATAAATGGTAATGAAATGGTAACAAAACGAACGAAAACAAAAATGAATTTTTTGCAAAAATTCGCGAAAAACGGAAACAAACCGAAACGGACCCTCCAAACGACAAATGAAACGTCATTTTTTGATTCGTGCCCATTTCTAGTTCTCAGTGAGGTCTGTTTCAGAAATTGGAACAGGACTTGCTGGCCAAGTCCTTCTTCTAAGTCCTAGACTTTCCAGACAATCCACTGAACCACACACACCCCCCGCACAATGTTATGAATGGGTGATTTGTGTGTGAGTGTGTTTGTTTAAGAGGGGCTTTCTGGGTTCTCTCCACCCCCCAGAACTGGAAGCAAATTACTCATGTTTGGTTTGCAAAGTAATTTTTTTAAAAACCACATTTAAACCGCGACCTGGCCATGGCATGCCATACGTTTGTCTGTGCTTTACAGATGGATTTTCAAATTTGGCATTCTTGTTTTTCAGACATGCTTGCATTGCTGCAAATGTTGTTTCTCTTTCAATAAAATAGAACAAAAATAATCTTGTTGTTGTTGTTCCAAGACCACAGTGAGCTGAAAAGCAAGCTGCAGCTTCGCGCGAGAGACAATGTGCGGGTCTTGATCTGCATCGAATCCCTCTGTCACCGATACACGTGAGTAGCTGGGGGGGGGGTCAGCTGTGCTAGTGTTGTAGCGCTGTAGACAAATGAGACCAGCCACAAGATATTTCAGAACAGTTGAGGTCTTCTCTTCAGGGGTGTGGCTTCTCTGTCCAGCTTTTGTCTACTCCAGCCATGTCCAAACTTTGACCCTCAAGAATGTTTTGGACCGCAACTCCCATAATCCTTTGCCATTGGCAAGCTAAGATTAGAATTCTTGAAACCCCCAAGGAACCCATAAAGCAGAGTTGCGTGCAAGGTTTGGAAATGCGGCCGAGTCGCCTTGACCCCGTGCCATGTGTCTGCAATGGAACTGAGCTTGCCATTTTAAAAAGTTCTCAATTAAACAGTTTTATTAGAGGGAGGAAAAATCCCAAGATCATGGAATCTGGAGCCTTGGGGAATAAATTACCGGCCTTGTTCTTGACATTTCATTGGCCGGCCTGTCTCTTTGCAGTGCTAATTCTTGTGTGTAACAAGTGACGGTTATAGGCAAACCTTTGATGGTATGGAACAGTGGTTGTGTCCATCTCACATCTGGGGTAAAAATGTTCTCCACTGTTTATGGAAAAGTTTGCTAGCCTTTCTTGTAGCCATTGGAGATGTGGGGGCTACACAGAGATCCATGACTTCAAGATAAGGATGTAGGCCCTTGCTGACATGATCCAAGAAAGATAGAATAGAATAGAATCCTAGAGTTGGAAGAGACCTCAAGGGCCATCTAGTCCAACCCCCTGCCATGCAGGAACCCCATCACAATATTTCCTGCAGATGACCATCCAGCCTTTGCTTTAAAACCTCCAAGGAAGGAGACTCCACCACCCTTTGTGGCAGCAGATTCCACTGCCAAACAGCTCTAACTGTCATGAAGTTCTTCCTAATGTTCAAATGGAATCTCTTTTCCTGTAGTTTGGAACCATTGCCCCGAGTCCTAGTCTCTGAAGCCATGGAAAACAAACCTGTTCCCTCTTCAATGTGACATCCTTTCAGATATTTAAACATACCTATCATATCCCCTCTCGGTCTTCTTTTTGAAAGGCTAAACATTCCCAGTTCCCTAAGCCGTTCCTCATAAGACCTTTCCTCCAGACCCTCAAACAGAACACCTTTACTTGTTGCCACGCTGCTACAAAGCATTGTGCCTTGGTCAAAGTGTGCATCCGTATTTTTGTTTGTTTGTTTTAGGTCTTTGGAGGTCATTGCTGGTCTTGAAAGCAACAGTAAGATCTTCACTGTTTACGTCCATGGGTTTCTGCAGCTACAGGTGAGGCGAGTTGAGTAGCTCCTATGTTTAGGGGGTTGAACGGCTGGTTGGAAAAGATTTCAGCCAGAGCACCACTGAGGGCCAGCAGCTCTCACTGGTCACTGTTCCAATCTTCCAGAGAAAGCGTGTTCCCTGGCCTGGATTGGTGGCCCATGGTGGGTTCCTCTTCAGATGCAGAGAACCTGTTGAGCGCCAACTCTAGAAAATGGCTCACCTCGGGGCAATGAATCAGCTAACTAAAGGATGCCCCACTGCGTATCTCTAATGGAGAACGTTGACTTTTCTTCTCCTTTCGAATCCCTCTGCAGGCTGGGCAATACACCTCCATCTTTGTCGACAACGGCGCCGGCGCGCCCGTCACCATTCAGAACGGATCCGACTTCATGGGCTTGCTAGTGGGTGTTTAGCATCGACGGACCCACGACCCCGTGTCAGAGGGGGAAGTCCAGGCACCCAAAGACTGGCTGCTACGTCTGAACCCCGATGCCCTTCCAACCCCGCGGAGCAGAGCCTGTTGACCCCAGGTCTCCTGCAGTTCAATGAAGACACCCGCTTTCTCCCCTTCCGAACAGGACCGGACAGCAAATCAAAGCATAAAAGTGGCACTTTTTAGTGCCACCATCACTTGGGGCGCAGCTTAAAGCTTGAACGTACAGGCGGTTGCTCTGGCCTTATTGGTGTCAAGAGCTTAGGGTGCAACAGCCATGATGGAGAGAAGAAAGGATTCAAAAACCCTTATTTGGACTGATGGTATGAGGTCTAGTTTGAAGCAAATGGTCAGATCCTGCAAAGTCAGTTTAGAAATGCAGGTGGCTTCAGGGCACAGCTTTAAACGTGTGTGTGTGTGTGTGTGTGTGTGTGTGTGTGTGTGTGTGTGTGTGTGTGTGTGTGTGTGTGTGTGTGTGTGTGTGTGTGTGTACAAGATCACTTCAGCCTATGAGTTTTCCTGGGCACGGAGAAATGAAAATCAAAATTATACACAAACATCCGAGTTGTACGAAATTTGGCAGGTTGGATGTCTTTGCAAAATATTTTGACTCTGGAAGGCACACCAAAACTGATGCAGCTCGGATTTCCTCTAAAATGAAATCAGGAGATATTCTGAAGCCCCAGCTTGGACTCCAAGTCACCTGATAGTTCACACATTCTTCCTGGGACAGGGCTTTTTGTAAAGCCAACGGACCTTGATGGCCTGTTCAAGACAAAGGCACCCCCAAAAGCTTTTGAAATTATAACTAAGACCTGTTATAAAGAATAACAATTATAGTTTTGCAAACTCACGCCTTCTCTCGCACATGCACACACGAGACACTGTGAGGAACACAGATCAGCTCAGAGGGAAGAGAGAAGGTTTAGGTTGGGGACGGCTGATAAATCATAGAATATTGGAGTTGGAAGGAGCTTCTAAGGCCAGTGAGTCTCAAGGCAGGGAAACAAAATTGAAGCAGATCTGACCAGTTGTGTAGTATTTTTTTCTCTTGAATGCCTTAATAACTGTCCAATGTGAACATCACAACGGTGGCAGAACCAGCTGTGTCACAGTACAGGCCAAGAGAAAATTAATGGTGACTAACAGGGGGAAAAAACAGAATCATTTGCTTCATTTTAAGTAGGTCAATCCTTCACCTCCTCACCCTGAAGTATGCTGACATTTCAAACCCTCAACCCAACTTTGGCCATTTTGGTTGCTTTTGATAATTTTTTTTTCCATGACGGCAGTGTGTGCTGATTTTCTTTTAAAGTAACTGAATTATAATAATAAGAGAAATAATGGTATATTATTTAAATTATCACCGCTTCACGGGGTGCTCTGAGCCTCACCCGATGAAGGCCGAAGGGACGCAAGGCGGGGAGTGTTTTGTTGTGCGGCGTGCCGCTGCCACCACAATGTTGTGTTGGTTGTGTTGTGTTGGGGAATGGTGTAGACAAAGACACAGACCAAAAAAAAAAAAAAAAAAGGATGGATGGATGGGCATGAACTGAAGTACTGGCTTGGGAAACTCCAATCACTTGGGGGTTTGATGTCCACCCCCCACCCCCCAACAGTGAACCATCGATGATTGGCACCGATCCGAACCTCACCAGTCCATTCAGAGCGAGGAAGAGTTTTCGTGCTGAGTTTTGCGGGGGTCTGAATGTACAGCTGCTATAAACCGGGGGGCCTGTTGTTGTGTGAACGTCCCTTCACCATCTCTGAACAGAGAAGAGGTCATCCATAATTGGACCATAGACTGAAGCGACCCCTTCCACTGGACGGACTGATCTCCGACCGAATGCGGCTGTGGCTTTGCTGTGAGGCTACGGGTTGTTCCATTTGGGGCATCTCTATCTTTATTTCCCACTTCCTACTGGGTGTGGTTGGCAGGATTCCCCAGGAATCCATTTCCTGACAGTGGGCAATTTAGCGCTACGGCGCTGATCCTCTTCAGCGCTATGCACTCGCTCACTTCCAACACAAGTCTGCGGTTGTCTAGTAGAATTCTGCCCTGGAAATTCCTTTTGAAATTCTGAAAAGTCTGGTGGCTAACATCTCAGCCAGCGGTGTAGCGCTAAATGTCACCATGGGGACAAAGCAGAACAAAAAATAAACCCAGAGGTTAGATAGGCGGCAAAGAAACTTGGGAAAGTTGGAGATAAAACCTGGTACAGAGCGAGATGGAAGGGAGGTTGTCTTGGCATTTGGAAAACTTCTGGTCTGATCCGTTTGAAACTCAGATCCAATGGGACAGATACCTCTCCTGAAAGAGTATGTCGATTGGTCTACTAACAGTAGTAAAGATGAAGTTAAGGAGCATCACCGTAGAGTTGGGTTCTTGTCCAACCAATACATTTAGCAAAACAACATCCATTCATTAGCAAAAGCATCGCTTCAGCTGAAAGGTTGAGTTCAATTATAGTGAATTATGCAAATGTGTGTAAATATTTTGTACCACAGTGAGTGGTTTGTACTTTGCTGATTCCCCTCCCCAAAAAAAAGTAATTTGAATGCTAAGAAAGTAAAGAATTGCTTTTTGAGAATTCCATCAACAACAAAAACTCAATAGAGGAGACTTGTGATTGACTACTGTGAACAGTAAGGTGGCAGGTCCTGACCTGGAGAAACACTGAGCATAGCTGGGCATGTAACAAACTACTTTCAGAAGTAACTCGCAGGGAGAATTTCTCCAAGCAAACGCAAGCAACAACAAAACCACAGAGCCTAGCTGGGTGTGGGGTTGTCCCGGCATGACATTATTAAGGGGACATGTCTCCTTTTCCTAAAAGCCATTGGATTCTCAAAAACTTGAGAATTTTATAATCTGGATGCTCTGTCTCTTGTCTCTTTTGCGACATGCGGTGCTGCACCCAATGTCTTAAATTCCAACACACTCGGACGCTGACTGATTTTAAGCGTGTGTGTGTGTGTGTGTGTGTGTGTGTGTGTGTGTGTGTGTGTGTGTGTGTGTGTGTGTGTGTGTGTTTAAAAAGAGGTCAAGAAAGGCAGAGGGAAATATTAGAAAGCTGCTCTGCTAGCAAACTCTTTAAGGTTTTTCTTTTACCGCCTTATGTTTTAATAAGATCTAGAAATAAATCTGTATATTTAGACCCCCTCCACAGCAAGCAAACGGTGGTTGTAAACACATCCTCGTATGGTGTCCCGGCTGCCGAGGCGTCTGCCATGGGGTCAGCTACCTGCCAAGACAAATGCTGATGTCTTTACGAAGCCTGGTTTGGCACCGGCAACGTTGACAACATGTTTGGAATAACACGGGTTGAAACGGCATCTATGAAACCCGCCGTTCAGCGGAGCAGGCAAGCTCTGTTCAAGGCAGCATTCCATGAGTGGGCGTGGCCCAAAGGGGGAGAGGCGGGGTTTAAATATCGACACCAATGAGGTTGAGGGTTCTCTCGAGGGTAGGGAAGGGAGACCCTCCAATGAGGGTGTTCCGGTGAGAAGAGGGGCCATCCTGGCCGCCCTATGAATGAATGCCCTCCAAAATGCCTCCACAGCGGCGCTGGGCTCTTGCAAACTCAACCCAGTGGCTTCGCTTAATGATTTAGTCCACCTCACATTGGGATCTTCCTCTTATCCTGCTGCCTTTCCCAGAATGATGGCCTTTTCCAGAGAATGCTGGGACCACATTTTGAACGCTTCAGTTTTTCCCAGGCCAGCTTTCCGCAACCATGCAGGGTGATCGGAAAGAGTTTGGGTGATCTGGATCTTACCCTCCAGTGTCTTGTGTTTCTAGCATCCCATTCACATGAACCCCAGAGAATTCAAGGTCCTGCGAAGTGAACTAAGTGAGAGACGCACACAGAGAGAATACATCGGCCTCTCTTGTCCTCGCCTCCTGTTTCTCGCTGCTAAGGCAACCGACCGAGCTCCCTCTGGCACCGAGACAGCTCTGAGGCTGGCTCGTGGAATATTTTCCCTGGCAGGGATTTGACAGGTTTTGGGGGTGTTTTTCTTTTAAAGCCCTCTTCGGATTTCAGGTTTTTGTAAATGATTTTAATGCCACGCTCCAGACTGACTCCATGGGTATTTACGTTGGATTAGTGGCGGCTTGCTTCCAGAGAAAATGAGAGAGGCAGGAAAAATGCGGAGCATGTAGACTTTGTGTGAGTTGTGAGACGTTTAACACTGCCGATGAAACCTCCACTTGCATTTGTTGGTTTATCGATTAAGTCATCCATCGATTGCTAGGTTCCCAGTGGTTGTTACGTGCTGTCTTAGCTCTTGGAAATTCAAGCTTGTGGATTCTTTTAGAGAGGTGATCCATCTCGCTTTCCAGCATTCCTCTTTCCCCATCATGTTTGTCTTTCCTAGAGAACCGTGCCTTCTTTTGAAGTTTCCAAACAGGACAGGCTCCATTCACATGTATTTGCTTCTGGGGAGAGTACGGGCTTAATTTGATCCAGGACCCACTTCCTCAAGGCTTAAGTTGCTTCTCTGAATTTCACAAGGAGGGTCAGGAGTGTTTATCCCTGGTAGCGAGTGCAGCTGTTCTGGGTTCGAAACTAGGTCCCTTCTTTTTAATGACACCAAACACACAGAGGGGGGTGCTTCCCTCTTGTATGAGTTTGTCAAGATTGTTATGTTTATTTTGTTGCCTTTGTGGTATGTAAATAAATACAATAAATATTAAAAAAATAGTTTGGAAGAAATGAAAAAAATATTATTTGGGAAGATGCTCCTAGCTTCGTCAATGGTTCCCATTAGTTAACCAGGTGGCGAGGACAAACTGATTCACAATTTATTGTTAGGGCGGGTTGGTTTTACCTTTCAGGGCAGGGCCGGATATTTGGGTATCTCACTGTATGAGTTAATATTCCCTAAGAAGCTCACCTGAGGCGTCAACCAGTCATCAAACCCATTATAACTGAGCCGTATCTATCTCTTTAAAAAAACTGGCCTGGCTGCAAGATGTTAGGAAGTAGTTGCTGGATAATTGGGGTCCCCACACACACACCCTATTGCAATCAGCTGGTCTTAACTCTGTAAGTTTGAATATTTTATTTATTTATTTATTTATTTTTATAACTTATATGCCGCCCACTACCCAAAGGTCTCTGGCGGCTTACAATCAAAGAATTAAAACAATTAAAGCATCAAATATCAATAAATAATTAAAGCAATAATAAAAACCTTACACTAAAATGATTACACTAAAATTGCCATCAGAGGACCCACAGTCTATGTTGCATCAATTAAAAAACGTCTGGAACAGGAAGGTTTTTAACCTGGCACCGAAATGTCATCAATGTTGGCGCCAGGTGGATCTCACTTGGGAGGGCATTCCATAGAAATATATGAAACAGATGAACAGAATACAGAAACCTCACCACCTCCCACAATCTACCAGCCAGCGGGTGTGATGCGGTCCCATCTAGCCACCTCTCCAAAATCCCCTGCCTTCCACTGCTCTGCTCAGCTTTTGAAAAACTCAACCTCGTGGCTTCCTTTAGGGAGTCACTCCATCTGGTGCTGGGTCTTCCTCTTTTCCTACTGTCGTCCACCTTTCCCAGCATAATGGTATTTCCTAGATAACCCTGCCTTCTCATGAGGCGCCCAAAGCGCCGTAAATTAATATATGAGGTTCCACTGTGGTGCTTTTCATATCACAGTGCTCATGTGCTATCAGGATTGCTCCACAGGCGAACCCGAGTCTTACGAAGGAGCGTTTCATTCTTCTTCTGTGGTTTTTATATTCCGCCTATTCTGTAAAGAGAAAGGCCGCCGAGAGAGGGAGAGGCCCGGAGACTGACGGACTGAACAAGTTGTTGGTCTGGCGAGCGAGACATCTAGGTCTCAAATCTACAGCCATCATTACAATCCGCTCCAGCCATTCTCAATGGGACGCATTCTTCAGCCTTTTGCTCCCGCCAATTTCTGCCAATTAAGGCTGCGCCGTCAGCTATGTTAAAAGCGGTGTGGTGGTGGTTTTTTTCTGATAAGGATCTTCCCTGATAACAACTATTATTTTCTCTACCCAAACACAGAGACTTTCCCCTCAGGCTTTCCTGGGAGGCTCTTTTTGCATTTGATAAGAAATAGGCGTGAGGTTAAAAAATTATGCCCAGGGCTGACCCAAGAGACGGTGCTGCCTGAGGCAGAGGAGGAAAAAAACAGCGCCCCCTGGCTCCTTCAGAAGTTAGCAATGCTGCCCTTCGAGTCTTGAGAAGACCAGGGTTGCACTCTTTGACCACCATCCGGGCTGGCTCTATCATTAGGCAGCGTGAGGAAGGGAACAAGGGCAGCAGACGAGAATGCCATGAGCCCTGTGACTGGATCCGGACCCTCGTGAGCTAGAAAGATGTTTCCCGACGGAGTGAAAGACCAGAAGTTCTTCCACTACAGAAGAATGCTTCAATGCATCATGTAGCCGATCTCTGTACATGTCAGGGGTCACCATCTTGTGTTATTTATTTATTTTGCCTCAGGCGGCAGAATCTCTTTTGGCCACCCTGGCTTCCAGGGCCTTACTGACGGAGCCTATCTGTTTCCCCCGTTCTTTTGAATTTTCAAAATGCCCCCCCCCATTCGTTCCCAGATTCTAGACTTGAACATGATGATGATGATGATGATGATGATGATGATGATGATGATGATGATGATGATGATGATGATGATGATTGATGATGGGGCAGACCTTCCAACCCTCTCTGCTCGTGCTCCTCCCGGTGTTCTGACTTCTGGTGTTTTGTTTACGATTGCCAGACGTTAGCATATTTGTGGTGAAGAACCCGTGGGCTGTGGGACGGGCAGAAACGAGACGAACCACCCCTCGGGCAGAAAACCGGGAGGGATTGAGCAACCCAGAGCAACCCAATGCGTTTTTCATCACCCTCTCATTACAGCCATCTCCTCCCATGCGTTCCTCTCTACAGGACTTCCCGGGTGTCTTTTGAAAATAGGACGCTCCGAGAGGAGTTTGTCTTGATTTATATTTGCTTTCTCTCTTTGCTCCCAAAAGGGTGTGTGAGAGGGGGGCCCTGGGTAAGCCGGGGCTCCAGCTCCCCATTCAGGGTTCTCTGGAAAGACTCAGATGTAATTTCCTGCTCACTCCTTTGGATGGTGCTCTAGAAACACCACGCAACATGCCTAAAGAGTATCAGTTAGCCAGGCACGATCTCTCCTGCTTCTCTCTCTACAACCCGTGGCTGGGATTTGAACCCCCAACTCTTGCTTCTGCCGCTCGGGTGCCACCAGCCGGTCCCGACTGCACAGCTCAACAGGACCATGCTTGCAAAAGTAACTTCCCCACAGTATTTTGGTGCCTGCGCAAAGCACCAATGCGTCCACGTGCCTCCATGAGATTCAACTAGGATTCTTTAAGATTGCTTCTCCTAGTGCCTGTAGCAGCCCCTGAAAAGAGATATTTAAAACCATTGGCCGACTCTGTTTATTTCCAGAGGGAAAGGACCAAAACATTGGGAGGGGGGAGACGGGGGGATTCTTTAGGAACACATTTCCTTTCTGAAATATTCACAAAGGGAATGACCTAAAGAGAAAACGGGGGGGGGGGGAGGAATCCAAGCCAAATCCAGCGGAACGGAGGAGGAGCTAAGCTCAGAATGAGTTATTTGCTGTCTAAATTAGCAACGGGGTTGACACCTCGTTAACAGCATCTGTCTTCGCTTCCCGACATAACATGTATGACTTGTAAAGTATGGCTCTCAGGCATTTGGTGGGTGCTGGCTCAGGATAACACGCATGCACACACGCGTGGAGAGCGGAGGCTGGGGAACCCTTCCTTCAAGCTCTATGACAGGTTGGGACACAACGCTGCCGCCCTAAATGCTTTCCCCTGGTCTCCGTTCACACGGCCGACATGCGAGCGTTGGATGAACCCAGGGAATCTCTCTTCGCTCCTTGTCACCTTGGCTTCCCCCCTGGAGGAGATGTGGCAGTCGGAGTTGGCAGCCCACAGGTCCAGGGAGAAATGGGACCTTGGGTGGAATCGAACCCCTACAGTCAGAAACGAGTGGAAGAAATCTCCTGCCCTGCACCGCCCTGCGTACCTCTTGCAAACTCAAGCCCTGTGGCTTCTCTTAATGGGTCACTCCATCATACCCTGGGATTTCCTTTTTTCCTGGTGCCTCCCACCCGTCCCCAGTCTTAGGGTCTTCTCCAGAGAACCCCACCTTCTCGTGAGGTGCCCCAATCAGGACAGCTTCGGTTCCAGCATACTGGCCTCCAGAGATAGTTCAGCCTCGGTTTGCTCTCGGGCTCGCTGGTTCCTAACCAGAACAGAGTCATTCACTCTATGGGATTCACACCTAGCTTGCCTCAAATCCTTTTAGGATCTGTTCATTGGCTCTCGCTTACATTTGCAATCCAGTTGAGCCTCAGGCTTTTTGAAACAGATCTACTGAGGGAGCCAGTTTGTAATCTTGGGAGCCTCTACCTTCTCCCTCAGCCATGTCCAAACTTCGGCCGTCCAGACTGCAACTCCCACAGCCCTTTGCCATTGGCAATCTAAGCTTAGAATTCTGGGAATTGTGGTCCCAAACATCAGGAGGGCCGAAGTTTGGACATGCGTGTTCTACCTGATCCCAGAGGACCCTGGAAAAACAGCACCGAAAGACGCTTACAGGCACACAAACGTCACATGAGAATGGGTTACCTCTGCGCCGGGCTTCATAAATTCTCCTTACCCGCTTGTAAACAGCTCTCCTACACCCCAGGCGCCACTGAGGCACTTGACCCAGCTTCCCCAAGGCCGGAGGGATCTTTCTGCTCGACTGGGTAGACAGGAGCCAGGCCTCTGCCTCCTTCTCAGCCTGTCATTCCAGGTAATAAGTCCAAAGGCCCTTATCTGAAACGCTGGCAATGGCCAAGTTGTCCAGGCGCCGAAAGCTGGCTGCTGTGCCCACTCGGGCGTGTCATCATCGGACAAAGGAGGCCGACGGGAGCTTTGAAACACACACACATGCTCACACATAGGGTGCTCGTGAACGGACTGCCAAAGGAGGAATCTGCATCCTTCTGCCTGGAAGGTGGAGGCGTCCATTGGCGTCCATTTGCATATGCTAATATGAAAGCACATGCGCGTGTGTCGGGGTGATGGGCAAAATATACCCTTTGGGGCCCAAGGGACTTCCTGTGAATCCTTATTTTGGATGGCCTCAGAACTCCTCAGTGGCTCCCCATTGAAATGTGTGTGTGTTGTGTCGTTACAGTCATGACTGACTCTCCGTGACTCCATGTCCATGGAGTTTTCTTGGCAGGAGTACTGGAGTGGCTTGCCAGTTCCTACTCCAGGCGCCTACAGCACCTGATATCTCCTGGTGGTCTCCCATCCAAGTACTAACCAGGGCCGACCTTGCTTAGCTTCCGAAATCAAGCAAGATCGGATGTGCTTAGGGCATCTAGGCAGCCTCCACTGAAATAGATGTAACCATTTCCTACAAAGAGAAGGGTTCACAGCTCCTGGGAAACTTCAGGGTGGTAGGTTTTCATAGAAGATGACGCAGCTGGTCCCTGCCCTTAAAGCCCGAATCAAAACTCGAGCTAGATGTCTGAGCAAGTGTAGTTTTCATGGTTTAATATGTTTTCACTTTGGGGTGGGTGGGTGTTCAGTCCTGATGCACTTGCGGAGAGGGATGGGACTTGCATTTGAAACACACACACACACACACACACACACACACACACACACACACACACACACACACACACACACACACACACACACACACAGAGGCGATGCAGGGCATCTGGGTTGTGCTCCTGAGTCCCCATATGCTGGAGGGCAGGTAAGGGCCTTCCAGACCGCCTGTCCTTCATGCCTTAGGACAAGGGTGGCGAACCTTTGGCACTCCAGATGTTTTGGACCACAACTCCCGCAGCCCTTTATCATTGGCCATCTAGGCTTGGGATTCTGGGAGTTGTAGTCATCTGGAGTGCCGAAGGTTCGCCACCACTGCCTTAGGGAAACCTGGCAGGCCAAAGCAGATTGAAATCTAGGCCTGGTTTCAGGACCCTGGACAGCTCCTAGTCAATCCCACTCTGGAGTGTTGTTGGACCAACCTAGGCTGCACTGGGCCACTTGGTGGCTTGAAGTTCCAAGCAGGTCGAACAGCAGAGATTTTGGCTGGAGCGAAACCTCAGGCGCTGGTGCCAACTCCTCTTTCCAAGGAAAGCGAAAGACCTGGATGAGTTGAGCAGAAATTCCTCCGGGTGGAAATTCTCTATTTATCCAAACGGAACTGGTAAGGAACTCATGACAAGTAATGCATTAACTGGTAATGGATTCCTTTTGTCTGCAACTGAGGCAGAAGCTGCTTTTGAGTTGGGGCTGTAAGTTACTGAGGGAGAGTTCCAGTTCTTTTGCAATGTAACTGCTTAGTTACTGCTTTGAGTTACAGTTAGCTGGCCAGAGAAGTCAGCATGCTAGGACACTGGCTGTGGAGGCAGTTGGATTCCCAACCGGGAATCCTGGAAGAGCCAGCCTGGGTAGCCTTGGGCAAGCTACACAGACCCAGTCCATCCCCAGACACAGGGTAGGTTAAGCCACTTCTGGGTATTCTCTGTCTGGAAAACATCAAAACAATTGACTAAGTAGTGGATAATAATTATGTTCATTGAGATCTAGAAACAGTTGACATCTCTTTGTCATGGCATTGATTTTCCTCGACGGGGCATCTTGCATTTAGCGTGCTTTGTTTGGGATCTGGTCTGTGGAAGTGACTTTATTTGCAAGTCTGGTTGTTTGAACATGCATTCATTTAAAGAACCAACCACCATAGAAAGGGAAATGACGGACCCTTGTTTATGTGTGATCATGAAAGGGAATTAAGTGTAGAATAAGAAGATATTTGTGACCCGTTACCTCAGTGGTCGGGTTCACTTCTCCATCAATGCAGGCAGTAGGAGGAAGATGGGAGTAGTTTCACTACACATTTCCCATAATGCCTCGGGCTGACACTAGGTGAGGGGGATTCTGGGAAACTGGAAAAGGGACTTAGATCTGTCTTATGGGTGGTGTTCCAAAAAGCCAGTGGTAGAAACCTTTATCTATCAGATCTATCTATCTATCTATCTATCTATCTATCTATCTATCTATCTATCTATCTATCTATCTATCTATCTATCTATCTATCTATCTATCTATCTATCTATCTATCTATCTATCTATCTATCTATCTATCTATCTATCTATCTATCTATCTATCTATCTATCTATCTATCTATCTATCTATCTATCTATCTATCTATCTATCTATCTATCTATCCCTTCCTTCCTTCCTTCTATCTATCTATCTATCTATCTATCTATCTATCTATCTATCTATCTATCTATCTATCTATCTATCTATCTATCTATCTATCTATCCCTTCCTTCCTTCCTTCCTTCCCTATCTATCTATCTATCTATCTATCTATCTATCTATCTATCTATCTATCTATCTATCTATCCCTTCCTTCCTTCCCTATCTATCTATCTATCTATCTATCTATCTATCTATCTATCTATCTATCTATCTATCTATCTATCTATCTATCTATCCCTTCCTTCCTTCCTTCCTTCCTATCTATCTATCTATCTATCTATCTATCTATCTATCTATCTATCTATCTATCTATCTATCTATCTATCTATCTATCTATCTATCTATCTATCTATCCCTTCCTTCCTTCACTATCTATCTATCTATCTATCTATCTATCTATCTATCTATCTATCTATCTATCTATCTATCTATCTATCCCTTCCTTCCTTCCTTCCTTCCCTATCTATCTATCTATCTATCTATCTATCTATCTATCTATCTATCTATCTATCTATCTATCTATCTATCTATCTATCTATCTATCTATCTATCTATCTATCTATAATAAGTTGCTCCAGTAGGCATGGTTCTCTCCAGGAATGCACCCACAGAGGTGTGTTTCTCCTTCTGATTCTATTTTCCGAATCTCTCTGCCTCTCTCTCTCTCTCTCTCTCAAAACCCGTGGCTGCCTCTGGTTTAAAGGACCCAGTGAAAAGCCTTGCTCGCCATGGTGGGGTCGGTGTTGGGTGCGTGGCTCCCCCCCCCCCAGCACAGCCTGCAAATCTTTGAAAGGATTAGGGTTTAACTTCAAATACAAGAATGTAAATGTGTCTGGCTCCGGAATGGCTGGAAATTTCTCTCCGGAGCCAAAGTTGGTCCTTACTTGGCGAGGACGAGCCGCCGTGTCTGCCCACCCTGGTCGCATTCCAGCTGGAGAAGGTTGGAAACAGGGATCGCTCTGGCTGGTGGGGGGGGGGTGCGGGAAGGTCCGTTGCAGGGGGTGGGGGGAGAGAAAGGATGCTAAGGACGGGGCCGGATGGACCTGGGCTTTGTCCAGGAGGGAACCAAAGTGGTTGTCTCGGGTGGCACATCTCCGTGAGCAGGGGTTGAGGAGACGGGACCTGGTTTGCTCAGGTGGCTCAATCAAGCTTTGCTGCCCGAGGCATTTTGCTGCCCGAGGCAAAGCCCCCAAGGATGCTTCCCCCTCCCACCTCCCCCTGCCACCCATCACCTGCTCCAGCAAGTCAATTCAGGGGGTGTTGAGAGCGGGCCCTTTTGTGAGCCAACAGGGAGCATAACCTGCTGTTTGTTCTAGGTGATGGAGCTGCCTAGATGCCCTGAACACATCCGATCTCGCCCGGTCTCGGAAGCTAAGCAGGGTCGGGCTTGGCTAGTACTTGGATGAAAGACCACCAGGGAACACCAGGTGCTGTAGGCGCCTGGAGTAGGAACTGGCAAGCCGCTCCAGTACTCCTGCCAAGAAAACTCCATGGGCATGGGGTCACGAAGAGTTGGTCATGAACAACAACAACAACAACAACAACAACAACAACAACAATTGTGTGAGAGGGAGGGCAGCCAGTGATTTGCCGTTGACCTCTCTCTCTCTCTCTCTCTCTCTCTCTCTCTCTCTCTCTCTCTCTCTTGCTTTTTTTAAACCTGTTGGAATCTGGAAGTTGAGTCATGGCTACTGGACTTCTTTTTGAGAGATAGAAACGTTTCGCTGCTCACCCAAACAGAAGTCCAGTAGCCATGACTCAACATCCAGATAAACTCACCTGGATGACTTAGAATCTTCACAGACAACCTGTTGGAATAGCTTGGTCGGGTTTGCCTCTGGGCTCGTTTGAGTCGCTGCACTGTCGGTCCTTCTGTCTCAGGCAGCCAAAGGCCTTGGGGCGGCCCCATCGGGCAGTGTGGATGCACATTCCGGTGAATGTCAACAGAATGCCACTTGCCCACCTGAAGGTGCTTGCCTGGCTCTGCCTAAGAGCTCAACTTGATGACTGTTTGGGTCCCTTCTTCCTTCTGTGGTTCTAGTCTGGAATACGTTGCCTTAAAAGTTCAGCAGTAGGGATCGACTCTGAGAGCCAACCAACGCAGCAGGCAAAAACATCACTGCACAGAATAAGGAGAATTGGCAGAGAACCCGGGGGGTTAAGAACATAAGAAGAGCCATGCTGGATCAGGCCAAAGGCCCATCTAGTCCAGCTTCCTGTATCTCACAGTGGCCCCACCAGATGTGTTTGGGAGCTCATGAGACTAGATATCTGTCTCCTGATACCACTCCCCTGCATCTGGCCCTTGAAGGACCCTGGTTTTAAGCCTGGAGATGACACCTCTCCATCATGGTTTGTCACCTGGGATGGACTTTTCCTCCAGGAATCTGTCCAATCCCCCCTTTTGAAGGCATCCAGGCCAGATGCCATCACCACATCCTGTGGCAGGGAGTTCCCCAGACTAACAACGTGCTGGGAAACAAGTTCTTCTTGAGGAGCCAATGGCCGGGTTTCGTTGCGAAACGCTGGCGGGCGCGGGTGTCTCTGGAAGCGAAAGGACAGGATCGCCGATTGCTTGGCCCTCGTAAACCATCTGCGATCCGATCCTTGAGTGGGTTCCAAATTGAACCAGTCCCGACGTGCCTGGCGCAGGAAGCGAGCGCCCGCCGTCTGATTCTGGAGTGGTTTTTGTGGCCTGCCTGTCTGAACCGAAGCGTGTAATCCCGCCGAGGCTCTATTACAAAAGGTTTGTGGTGAGGCGACCCTGAACCGATACCCAAACTGAGACAGACATGGCACTTTGGCTGTCCATCAAGCTAACCAGCTGGTCCTGAGAGCATTCTGCCTGCCAGGCTAAACAAGACTATTCCTGGGGGTGGGGAGTTAATTTTTTTGGAGGAGAGAGCGATTACGGCTCCCAGATTCTCCTAACCAGGCATGTCCAAACGTCAGCCCTCTTGATGTTTTGGACCACAACTCCCAAAATTCTAAGCTTAGATTGCCCGTGACAAAGGACTCTGGGAGTTGTGGTCCAAAACATCTGGAGGGACAAAGTTTGGACATGCCCGCAACCTAACCACTCTCAGCCACTCAGGAAGGGCAGAAAGCTAGGGGACTCGGGTGCCCGTGACGAGAACGGTGCAAGGTTGTCACAGCTGATCATTCTTGCTCTTTGGATATCGGGTTTGTTGAGCTGGCAAAAGGAGCCCGTTTCCCCTCCCTGCCCGTTCAAACTGCAATCGAGCAAGATTTAAGAAAATAAATGAATGAATGAATCAGGAGCACTGTTCATTACTGTCCAAGGTGAAGCTGGTGAAGAAAGAAAGAGAGAAGACAGGGAGATAACTTTGGAATGTTCAAAAAGGAAACATTTAGGGCCGTATCCCTGCCAGTTCCCACAGCTGGGCTAAGCTGGACACATCGAGACTCCAACTTTCTCATTAAGGCAGATGCTTTCATCAAAAGGGTCAGCTGAACCTTCTTCCAAGGCCACGGCGAGATAATCCCCGTGGTTTCCCGTAGAAGTATGCAACCAATGTTTCAATAAGGCTGTGATATGGCTGGGAATCTAGGGCTGTCCTCCCTTGTTTGGCCTGACAGGTCAAGTTCTGGAAAGATAAACGTTGATGAACAAGGCCTCCATGCCATATTTCAAAGCGCCCGGAAGGATTGTCTTTAAAAGCACGACACCCTAAACATCCCGAATCGAAATTTATCTTCAGGGTACACCTCAGACTGCATCTAAAACATGCCCCCACTTCAGAAATACTGGGCTTTGGGTGTTATAAAAGAAAGAACAGGTGTGTGATCCATCTAAAAATCCATCGTGCCGTGCTGTAAAATGCCCCCAGTTCCTCTCTGTGATCATTTGGGTGGGGAAAACACGCTAGTCCTCAGTAAGCAGACTTGGTGGCTTTAACATCAGCGACATGTGGAAATCTACCCAACATGCAGAATCGGTCCTTAGGGGCTCCCGGGTCACTTCCAACCGTTGGCAGCCATAACCAGGTTTCGTGGAGTATTTAAGAAGGCATTGTCTCCCCCTCTCGTGAGCGTCAGTGCTGGAGCTGGGATTTGAACCCGGATCCCCACTGGTAAATTTCAGTCTGGGGGTCTGCTGTTCAGGTGCCATTCACAGTGGAAGGACCGGATCCCTGATTTCCATTTTCTTCTGTTTCTTTGATTCAAATGGAAACTGGATCATGTGTCAAGCAGAGGAGACGTCAAATGGAGGGCTGGTCTCCACTTTTAAAAGCACACGAGGCTGCTCTCCCAAGCGCAGAGAAGCAGATTTAGGTCTGGAGAACCAGAGGTTGTGAGTTCGATTCCCCAGTGTGTTTCCTTGACAGGGGTGGGGCTGGATGATCTTATCGGGTCCCGTCTAGCTCTGCAGTTGTGAGATGATGATTAAAGCCACTCCCGTATCCTGCCAAGAAAACTCCATGGACATGGGGTCACGAAGAGTCGGTCACGACTGGAACAACACAATACGCACACACATGTTGTGGGGACGGCATGAAGAATCCGAATCAATGCCTTTCCTCAGATTTTTTTTTCTAGATAGAGCTGTAGCCTGACCCACCATCACAAATGTTATATATATTTTAACAGGGAGAACCAGCCCAAAAGACGGTAATGAAGCCACTATAAAAAGAGAAGAGTGATCATGAGCTCCTGGGGTGAGTTATAAATAGACTGGAGAACGGCACCATCAGACCACACAATATTGTTAGACAGGATTGTATAACATTGCATATATATATATATACACACACCATGTATATACAGGGAGACAGCTGGGTGTTTTGGGCTGTTGTCGCAGCTCAAGGACGGAGTAACTGTGTGGTCCAGAGAGATGTTTCCCCCACCCACCACCCACCCCACCGATGTTGGCCCCGTCTCTTTCAAAACACCCTCTGCACCTGAGATCAGGTCAGTGTAAGCTGACGAATATTTTCCCATCAAGTCCAGAGTACATCTAAACCAGAACTTTACGGGTGACGTTAGGGGTTTGGGGGCTGTGAATCTTCAGTTAGGAGAGCTGAAAGATCTATTATGTGTCGACTTAGATAAGTTATGGGGCTCTCCTAGCATTTTTAGGTCTAGCTCAACTTCAAAACCTTCCAGTTTAGGGTTTTTTCTCCCAGGCAAACCACAGGGGAGGTGTTGGTAACTCGTCTGCAATGCCAGTACAATGCCCAGGATGGAGAACGATGGGGTTGGTAGTCCAGGAAAATCAGAACAATCCCATCCCTACTAGTTAGGTGACAGGTGTCAACTTCCCAGGAATACGAGACAGTGGACCTCCCCGTTCTCAGAGTTCTTCAGAGCGCACTCAGTTCCTGAAGGCACTTTGGGCTAGTCCCAGCCACCCCCTTCCTTGCCATCTGTCTCAAATCAGTGGCCGGAGGAGAACAAAGTCAAAAGAGGCTCCCTCCACGAGGGCAGCACCAAATCCATTTTAAGCAAGGATTAAGAGTGCGCTGGGAGGGGTGTCGTCTTTGGCCCCAAGACGCTCAGCTCTGAGGGTGCCGAGAGTCCAGCTGTCAAGCTGAAGTGATCGCCTGGAATTGGCACATTTATTTCCTTTGTTTTAATTTTTTTAATTTCACCCTGGGGGAGCCAGCCCCGATACACGTGCCGGTTCATCTCAAAAAATGGTATCATGGGGTTGGGAGACCACCACAACACAACAGTTGAGAAAGGCCACCGGTTTTGGATTTGGGATGGAAGAAGAAATATAAGGCAAAACACACACACACACACACACACACACACACACACACACACACACACACACACACACACACACACACACACACACACACACACACACACTGCCCCAATGTCCATCCATGAGAAAAAGAGGAACCAGGCTTGATCAAGGCCCCTGAACTTCTCCCAGGTTATACCCACACATCATAGCTGTATTATTCCACAATAACTAGACAGAAGATTTTTTTGATTTCTTCCTTACTGTGGCCAGAATCCAGCTAGAATCTTAGTAGTTCTAAACCCCAAGAATCTAACTTCTCAGAAGACTATCAGGATCCCCACTTGTTCCTTGCCAACAATCTCTACGCAGGTGGCCATTAAAGCAAAGAGGTGGGTGGGCATTTCTAATCTTCATGGGACCTGCAAGGCATTATAGGACAGGAGACTCTCGGTTCGGTGGGCATTTCTAATCTCCATGGGACCTGCAAGGCATTATAGGACAGGAGTCTCTTGGTTCGGTGGGACCTCGTTTCTAAGTCTCCATGGAACCATGGGCAAGGCATTATAGGACAGGAGTCTCTTGGTTCGGTGGGCATTTCTAATCTCCATGGGACCTCCAAGGCATTATAGGACAGGAGTCTCTTGGTTCGGTGGGCATTTCTAATCTCCATGGGACCTGCAAGGCATTATAGGACAGGAGTCTCTCGGTTCGGTGGGCATTTCTAATCTCCATGGGACCTGCAAGGCATTATAGGAGAGGAGTCTCTCGGTTCGGTGGGCATTTCTAATCTCCATGGGACCTCCAAGGCATTATAGGACAGGAGTCTCTCGGTTCGGTGGGCATTTCTAATCTCCATGGGACCTCCAAGGCATTATAGGACAGGAGTCTCTCGGTTCGGTGGGCATTTCTAATCTCTCCATGGGACCTGGAACCTGCAAGGCATTATAGGACAGGAGTCTCTTGCATTTCTAATCTCCATGGAACCTGCAAGGCATTATAGGACAGGAGTCTCTCGGTTCGGTGGGCATTTCTAATCTCCATGGGACCTGCAAGGCATTATAGGACAGGAGTCTCTTGGTTCGGTGGGCATTTCTAATCTCCATGGAACCTGCAAGGCATTATAGGACAGGAGTCTCTTGGTTCGGTGGGCATTTCTAATCTCCATGGGACCTCCAAGGCATTATAGGACAGGAGTCTCTTGGTTCGGTGAGCATTTCTAATATCCATGGAACCTGCAAGGCATTATAGGAAAGGAGTCTCTCAGTTACTTATGTTTTATAGATGATGCCTTTCAAAAGCAAACTAACCCCAAAACCACCACTCCTTTCATGCTTTTCTGTTCTGGTGGTGGGCCCAGCTCGAACGGCCACGTTTCATCTCTGCAAAATCCAGTGGGTGCCCCTTCACTTATTCATTGCCACCTTGCATCAACCTGCTCACCAGCCCACCCGTGTCTTTCTACAGATGCTCTCTCCACGTCCTGTCTTGCTGCCGTGGACAAGCACACTTGTCCTTTAGGAGAGCCATTATTGCGGGTAGCACTCCGTGACAAATGATGGAAAACGGGCAAAGCAGAGGCGCGGGGGACGGAGTGTGGGTGATGCTATGAGATGGTCCGCGGTCCATGGAAATATTTGGCTGCTCGGAACAGTAGCTACACAGAAACTTGGCACCACGTAATTGGCACTGAGTGAGAGGAGAACGAGGAGACGACGGAGGGAGCCTCGACAAGGCGTCTTTCCCGCTGCCAAGAGCAGCCTCTGCGTCTGACACAGAGAGAGACACTCATTTTCTTGGAAATAAACCTCCCGATTGGTGTGTTGATTTAAAACAACCCCAAACATAGTGGTAAGGAGAAAGATGTTTTTTAAGGCTGACTCCTTGTCCCAGCCTTGGTTGAGAAACGTAGGTGCCCAGGGCCACTCCAGAAAGGATCGCGCAAACGGATCGCACAAGACCGTGTGCCGATCTTACTTGCGATAGATCTTTTTTGCTGGCTGGCAGAGCAAAAGAAGCGTATCCAAAGTCTGGGATAGAAGCTACGCTAGCCTCTGTTGGTAAAACTCTTGTGTGATATACAGTAGGTCAACACAGGTTTGTGATTCCTCGCTGTTAAGCAAGGGCGTCTCCAGCGACAGAATCCTTGCCGACTCTGACCCAGACATGGCACAAATACTCTCTTGTTTTGAACTAAAAGGGGTCTATTTTTCCTGCAGGAGAATGGGAACTTTAGCATTTTCAGGCAGAGGCTAAGTGAATCAGCAAATACTATTACTGTAATTCTTTAAAAAAAAATAAAAACAAAAGCACTACAAGTCACAAAGTTATTCTGGTTAGTGTAGCCATTAGTTACCAAATTAGGTTTCAGTCCAGAAATAAAAAAAAAGTTCAGGTTTTTTCCCCCCACCACAGTTTTGGTACTTGGGGGGGGGGGGAAGAGATAAGGACAATCTACTCCAGTCTGGATCTGACCCTTTCATGATCTTGGTGTTATTGTTACATGTTATAGGGGGAGGGATGTCATTCCTCAACTTAGAGGACATAAACACATAAACACACACATGCAACCCTACATCCTCTCTCACCTAACGACATTCATACCCAATATATATAAATCGTTTTCCGCTCTTAAGTCGAGCTGCTCTTAATTTGGGGCACCACTGTATATTAAAAACTACAAATTAAACACACACACACACACACACACACAGATTCTTTCTCACCCAATGGCTTCACAGTTTTGAAACACTTTTTTTAAGTGGAGAAAAGACACAGGTTTTTGGAGTTCCTCCGCTTTAATGTACGGGCACTTGGATTTCTGCGCCGAGGTCCAGTGCAAGTAGAGAAAGCCCACCTGGCAGCGTCTGCAGGGTTTATATGAAGATGAGTTCAAAGTAGATAATAACGGCGTGAGTTCACGCAGTCTTTCAAAGTCTCGTGGATCCGTATAGACCTCCGGGAGCTATGGCATTCTTTGTAGTCAGGAGAAGAGAGAGAGAGAGAGAGAGAGAGAGAGAGAGAAGAGATGGGTGGGAAGTAAGGTTCAGCCAACAAATGCTGTCTTTTAGCTACTTGTTTGTTAACATTTGTTTGGCCCAAGGCTGTGTGTTTGTGCCTCCGTGGCCAGGTTTGGCTTTCAACTCTGCCTTCTTTGCTCTCTGTCTTTTATCTCTGGCACGGCACAATCAGGCATTGAGGTGTCATAAGAACATAAGAAGAGCCCTGCTGGATCAGGCCAATGGCCCATCTAGTCCAGCTTCCTGTATCTCACAGTGGCCCCACCAGATGTGTTTGGGAGCACACGAGACTAGATATCTGTCTCCTGATACCACTCCCCTGCATCTGGTTGAAGGACCCTGGTTTTAAGCCTGGAGATGACACATCTCATCATGGTTTGTGACCTGTGACGAACTTTTCCTCCAGGAATCTGTCCAATCCCCTTTGAAAGGCATCCAGGCCAGATGCCATCACCACCTCCTGTGGCAGGGAGTTCCACAGATTAACAATGCATTGGGTGAAAAAATATTTTCTTTTGTCTTTTCTTACTCTCCCAGCCCACAATTTGAGTGGATGTCCCCTAGTTCTGGTATTTTGTGAGAGGGAGAAGAGCTTCCCTCTATCCACTTTACTCATGCCCTGCATTATTTTGTACGTCCCTTGCACTCTAACCAGTCCGGGATGCCAGCCCCTTCAATGTCTACTCGTCCCGTTCCTTCTTCTGGACTGCAGCTCCTGTGGTCACCGCTGTCATTATAAGCAAGTGGGGACCCCCGGGAGGCGAGATTAAGTACCCTCCGAGGGACTGGGTTTTCTCCTTCTTTGGCCCATCAACTCTGGGAACAAGTGCCTCAACTGTGTGGCTTTTGGGAAAAGGCATATTTGTGGCGGCCGCGCAAACGAGCTCATGTCCTGTTTATTTGCACGCGGCAGCTCGCAGGGGACCGAACAGCTGGATGGTTTACAACGTCACTGTTTTAATTGCTGCGTGTGCCAAATAAATAAATAAATAAAGCCTGCACAGTAACGGCTGAAGGACGTATATTTTTACAGCCAAAGACAGCGGTGGCTCAATGCGTGGGCAGCTAGATTTAGGGAGAGTTTATTTTTATATAGTCCCTAAATCCCAGAATGCTTTCGAGAGCTTGGCCAGCAGACCTCTTGGCTAGAAGATTCTGGGAATTGTAGTCCAAAGGAGTCACAGGTCTAAGCTGTGTGGCAAAAGAAACCCATTTTCTTAAATAGAGATCCTGAAGCGCTTGGAAATAACACCATCCATGAGCAACTAGGAAAGGCAAGGAGCCCCCAAACGCTGGTGGATATACCAACCCACCCCAACTGAATGAATATTCAGGGAGGGAAATGATACTAAATTTGTTTAGATGTGCAGAAATGCTCAGAGCAGGATAGTTTCAAGTTCCTGGGATCAGTCCAACACCCCTGTTTCTTCTCCTCAATGGGCACTTACAGTCTCAATAACTCACTCTGAGAAAGCATTCTGGCAGACACCGTGGCAACCGCACTGTGTCCCATCCCTCCCTCTGCCTCGGCCCAGTTGTGGACCTTAAGGATTCCCCCAGTGGTGGTGGTTGTGTCCGACCTCTATAGGAGGCAGAAAGCTGGACTAAGTCAAGATCTGGTCTGCACGGGGCTTAATGGGTTACCATTCTTCTCATCCAGCTCTTGGACTTTCAGGACACCTGCCACAGCTGGTACCAATGGCTGGGGGATTATGGATGTTGCAGTTCAAAATCATCACCATTTTGGAGCCTTCCACCCCATAGCTTGGTTTTCTCTTTTCTACCCAGGGTCTGTCCCTTGCATGTTCGGGAAGAGACAGGAGGGGTGTTGAGGGACTAGGGGAGGAGTGAGACAGACGCGACAGAGAGCCCGTTTCTGGAGCAGAGATTCACCGGTGCCCATCGGTCGGGCCTGGCGGGCATCTTGGCTCGCTGCCTTTGCAGCCTGCTTCGAGGAGGGCCATCGGTGAGGTGCCCCCCCCCGTCTCTCTGTCTGCCCTGGGATGAGTTAATGTTTACACAAATTAATTTAATCCCCGCTCCTCTGTGGAAATGTCATCGGGGACGAGTGGAATGCAAGATGGAGCGATTAGCAGCCCGGGCTTGGGGTTTGGGAAAACAGGGCGAGAGGATGGAAAGCGCTCCTTTCTCTGCCTGTCTCTCTTTCTCGGCAACAGCGAAGGAACGCACGCCCCAAAGCGTGCGCCGAGCATCCCTCAGTCCATAAATGCCAGGAGTCAGAGCGGTCCCTGCCGCCCATCTCTGGATGGCCTCACGTGCTTCTGTGACGAACCACCAAAGTAATAATAATATAATAAGAATAATCTTTGTGCTGGAAAGGACCCCATGGGTCACTGGTCTAACCCCTCTTAAGGTGGCCAAGTAGGGAATTGAACTCTCAAACTCTGGGTTTGCAGCCAGATGCCTAAGCCACTGAGGGATCCGGTAGTCTAGGGCAGTGCTTCCCAACCTTGGGCTCCCAGGTGTCCCTTGACTACGACTCCCAGAACTCCTAGCTGGGACCACTCATGGTGAAGGCTTCTTGTGTGGTGGTGGTGGGGGGTTGTCCAAGAACATCTGGGGACACAGGGTTGGGAACCACTGGTGTGGTGGTGAAGTAGGGATGGGCACACAATGGAAAAATAGAGTTTCGTTTCATTTCATTTCGTTTTCCTTTCTCCCCCTGCGTTTCGTTTTGTTTTGAAATGAATTTTTGTAGAAATAATTGTAATGAAACGAAACCATAATGAAACTGTTTTGTTACTCTATAAAACGGCTCCCCTGGGTGCTAGAGGCACCAAATTTGGTGAGTAGCTTTTTACAAGGGAGCCATTTTACAGAGTCACAAAATGTTTAATTTTCAAAGGGGGAAATAGTGCTTTGTTTCGTAACGAAACGACGTTTCCCGTTTTGTTTCATTTCATTTCATATTGTTTTGTAAGCTTACGAAATGACGAAACAGCATTCTTTTTCGTAAGGTGCCCATCCCTAGTTAAGAGGTGAGTCCTCGCTGTTTTCTCACCAGGTCAAGTCCTGATCTAAGGGCAGGCTGAGTGGTTTAGGCGGGTGTCCCTTGACTACGGGTTTTGCAGCGCCACAAGACTGGTTTGTCCTTGAAGACTTATGTGACTGGCCAGCTCAATAATTACCTTCCAAGGCTTTGTAAGGCTCTGAGCTGGATGTCCTTGAGAATTAGTCTGTTGGACTGCTGCTAATTGCCACCAGCTGTCACCACTCACCTTTCTGCTGACGAGAGCCTCCTCTCCTTTCTCCCACCTGCTCCAGCCCCATATGTTTTTTATTGTATAGCAGTCATTTTTATCCTATTTTATCCTGTTTTATTTACTTATTTATTCTCCTTTTTTAAGTGCATAACTGTTATTGTTATTTTTATACTGTTGCTGTTGTTATTTATTGTAGCATTTTTTTTTCCTCTCTCCTCTTCCTTCTTTTTTCCTTTCTCCATCTTTTTTTTTTTTTTTTCTTTCGCCATGGGCAGGGGCTCATATACCGACGGTGATGGGTGGGCGGTACTCTGGTAGGTTGGGTTTGTCAGACCAGAAGAACTCGGGTCAGACAACTCGTGTCTGTCCCTCGTTCTGACCCCTCGGCTCTCTGTCACGTGCCGGGAGTCACTCCACCAGCGCCCCCAACCTTGCCTGTATCCTGATGAATGCCAGGTCGGTTCATAACAAGATCCCCTCATCTATGATTCGGATGGGAAATCTGGCATTCATCACCGAGACCTGGGCCCGGGTACCTGGGAGTAGGAAGGTTGGGGGGTCAAAGGGGGGAGGGGCCGCAATCGTCTACAGGGACTCTTTACATGTCAGCAGGGCCTCGACATTGGTTAGCCAGGGGCTGGAGGTACTCCATCTGTTGGTGGGACAGCGGGACAGATTTGGCATTGTGGGACAACCCTGCACAATCCCTCCCAGAGCTCACAGAGTTCATCTCCGCTGCATTCTGAGATCCCGCGCCTCATTGGTTGCGGGAGACCTCAACGTGCGCGGATGTGGGCTTGTTGGTGCAGCTCTGGAGTTCATGGAATCCATGGCTTCCATGGGTCTGTCCCAGCATGTTTTATGCCCCACCCACAGATCTGGTCACACCCTGGATCTGGTGTTTACCTCCATGTCGGGGATTGTGTCTGGAGGTGGGGGACCTTGTCTCCCTTCCTGTGTCATGGACAGACCATCACCTGCTTTCATTTTCCCTGGCGATCGAGGGGGACCATCGGCCCACCATCTTGGCCCGCCCCATCACCCTCCTTGGTGAGCTCTTTGGGGATTTCCTGGTGGAATGACTGACGATCCGGCCGAGGGTGTGGCGAACCTTTGGCATGAAACAGCTGTCCACACCATTGACCGGATGGCTGCCCTCCCCTTTTACGGGGAGCTTAGGGCAATGAAGCAGGCTAGGAGGAGACAGCTGGAGGAAATCCCGCACGGCGTTGAGTAAGGCTGCTGTTGATGCCCAGTCTAGTCGCTATATCATCGCGATAAGGGAGGCTAGAACATCTTTCACCTCCCTGAGAATTGCTGAGGCCTGAACCGCCAGGCGGAGCTCTTCCGGGTGGTTCGGGACCTCAGCAATCCTAGTCTGGCCAGGCCTCCTCCTACTGAGTTCAGTAGTGAGTAATATGCAGCCTTTTTGAACTAAGATTGAGGCCATCCGTGCTGGTTTTGACTCCAGTTGCATCCTGTCCCGCCATCTCCAGTTGCTGGTCCGCCTTCGTCGCCTCGGTTGGATGCGCTTGGGCCTGTTTCTGCTGTCGAGGTCTCCAGATGGCGCATTGGCCTGCCTCCACCCCTTTCGACCCTTGCCCTGCCTGGCTAAAGAGGCCAGGGACCATGGGGATCGGCCTCGTTCATGTTTGAAGGAGACGGTGGTAAAGCCCATCCTGAAAAAACCTGGCTGGTGGATGATCTGACAAACTTTCCAAATGGGCAACGCTGCAGTCTTTGGAGGATCGGCAGTGCCTTGATCCTTGCCAGTCCTCCCTCCACCAAACAGCTTTGGTCGCCCTGCAAGATGACCTTCTTGCTCTTCCCTGTTGGTCCTCCTGGATCTGTCCCTTTGGACCCATCCACCGGCTCTCTGAGGTCGGAATTGGAGGCACTGCTCGCAGTTGGCTCCGTTCCTTCCTGGAGGGCCGGCCACAGTACGTGCAGCATGGGGGAACATCGGCCCTTGGATCCTCCCTTGTGGGGTTCCACATGCCTCCCCCATGCCTGTTGTTTGAGTTTTAGTCTGCTGTCATCAGTACGCTGATGACACGCAGCTCTATCTCTCCTTTAACACCTCTGCTGTGGAAGCTGTGGAAGTTCTCTCGGGTGCCTGGAGGCCCTGGCCTGGAAGGCTTAAGCTCAAAGAACGGAGGTTATCAACACTCGGTGGCCCTCTTCCCTGTCTGGGGGAGTCTCCCTCCAGCTCGCGGAGAGGGTGCGGAATCTGGGTGTGTTCCTGGACCCGGCGCTTGCCATGGAGCACCAGGTGGCGTCGGTGACCAGGTCCGCCTATTTCCATCTGTCGGATCGCCCAGATCCGCCCATACCTCGACGGCGAGTGAGAACAGTGGTCCAAGCTCTGTGTAACGCGCTCTACATGGGGCTGCCCTTGTGTCTGTGTGTGCGGCCAGGTGTGGTTGGTGTGTGTGTGTGTGTGTGTGATTGTGTCCTGTTTTGTTTGTGGTGGGACCGGACTACCTGGCAGAGCGTATCGCTCAGTCAACTTCAGATTTGGAAGGCGGAAGGCATGCACTCGGAGGTTGCGGCCCCCAGCCTCTGGAATTCCATCCCCAGTGAAGTGCGCTCTGCAGAGTCCCTGCTGGCCTTTCGAAAGGCGCTGAAAACCTACCTTTTTCGTGAGGCCTTTGGCGATAGTTAAAAATGTAAGCGTTAGTGGGAGGTGTTATCTGGTTTTAACAGTGTCTAGGGTGTTTATAGGTTTGTTTGTCTAATTATTTTATTGTGTTTTGCTGGCTTTGCAGCCTTTGTGTAAGCCGCTTAGAGTACCTAGTAGATAAGCGGGATATAAATATAACAAATAAATAAATAAATAAATAAATAAATAAACTTGGAAGACCTGTGTTCACATCTCCCCTGGGTGGGAAAATTGAGCGGGAGACCCTGAGCCAACCACCGTGAGGGTGGATTGGGACAGAAACAAGTGGCGAAGGATTCTCCTCATTGACCCAATGTCTTGTTTCTCCAACTAGGCCCTTCTTGGCTGGCCTGGTTTTGTGACTCTCGACGGCCCACCTGGAAAACGTGACGGGTTGTTTGCTCCCGGCGCGAGGGGGACAGACGTTCCCCATCACCTTGGGAGGTTGTGACCGCCCACACGTACGTTCTGCGTGGCTGTTTTAATCCAACCAGACACGCCATGGGGTACACCACGCTGGGTGGCTGGACGATCCGTGAGACCCAATTACTCTCCTTCGTGAGTAATATGAGTGTGTTGTATTTGGGACGATAAACCCTCCAGAGGGGTCCAGAAGAGGCCAGCAGGGGAGGTCATGCAAGTCTCCTGGTGGCACTTTCCAAACAACGCAGCTTTGAGAGGGCTCCTCCCTCCATGGCAATACATCTTTGTTTCCCTCCACCTCCCTTGGACCCATCCACACGGCGTAGGCCCCTCTGCGAACAGACACATGCCTTCCTGTTGTTTGATTATTCTTGGCAGTGCTCGTGTTTCTCCTCGTTAGCCCTCTAAGGCAGCTAAGAAAGATCAACATCTTTAATTGTGTGTCCCACAAAGCCGGGATTTGGAAGGGAAGGCATGCCGGAGGTTGAAAGGCAGTTAGGATCGGCTTAAAATGTAAGATGGGGAGTCTGGTTTCTGCTCTTGTACAGTATTTCCCCACCCCCAGAAAATCCCAATTCCAGATGGTTAAATCCGGTTCCGCTGAGTCAGAGAAAATAAGATGGCTTGCATTATGTCATATCTGAGTGCTGATCCATCTAGCCCAATATAATCTGCGCTCCACTCAGGTCTGATCAAATTTGTTTTAAGAATGATTTTATGAACTACGTCAACATAATAAATCTTTAATTCTTTTTTGGACACATATTTCTTTCACAGTTTTTAAACTTTTAAATACTGTTTTAAATGAGGCGACAGCTGCCCTGGGTCTTTTTAAGGAGAAAGGCAGGATAAAAATATTTTCAATCAATCAATCAATCAATCAATCAATCAATCAATCAATCATTTGTCCACATGACTGCTGTCCCCCTGCATTTTGATAACTTTTGCACAGGCCTTCACCCCCCAAATTGGCATTTCTCCCCCAAAACTAATTTACCAGCCAAAGGTGTTTTAATCTAAGCAAGGTTGTATGGTTTGTTCTCACCCTTTCATCTTTGTTCCCCAAGAGACGCTCTGAGATCAAATTCAGCTCTCAACCGAACAAGGTTCCCACTAGTTATGGATCTCAAAATTTCAACAGAGGGGGCTTTCCTGCCCATTTCCAGTCAAGAAAATCCCTTTGAACTGGAGATGTTGAGAAATGAACCTTCCGTAGTGAGTGCATGCTTCCATATGCAAAGGAGGTGTTCCACCACTGAGCTGCGACCTGCCTCCAGATGTATGGCAACAATCTTGATCTTGACTAGAGTCAGTGGAAGTTTGTAAGTGATGTTGTGACCTGGGTTGTAAAGTGTTCCCAGACTCAGCGGGGAGCTGAAAACCCTGATTTTGTAGGGGCATCTGACCCACTTTGGGTTTGACTCTGAACTTTACAGGACCTACCGCAAGGTGTTGAACCAACGCAGAGGACGAGGGTTCAGCACCATGGACAGCTATTATAAAGTTCAGGCTAGATCTTTTTAATGGAGCGGATTCACTTCCCCCACACATTATGAGACCCAGATCTTGAGTGCTGGGTGTCGACTCGTGGAATGACAGAGCAGGCACCATTATTGGACGTGATCTGTCATTCCTTTGGTCTTTCCACCCTGCCTCCGACACAATGCCTAGCGAAGGCATGCCCAAACTTCGGCCCTGCAGATGTTTTGGACCACAACTCCCTCAGTCCTTTGCCATTGGAAATAAAGGCTTGGAATTCTGGGAGTTGTGGTACAAAACATCTGCAGGGCCGAAGTTTGGGAATGGCTGGCCTAGAGGTTTTAGAACCCTTTGTGCACCACTGCAGCCACTCAGGCCTCCCACAATAATCATCTAAGCCCTGACAAGAAACACTAATCATTGATGTCTTGACAGGGGCATTCTGGGAGTTCTGCCAGGTACCCTCTGTCCTGCTGCACCCATCTCAGCTCACCTAGCACAGGACATCTATTTAGATGTAAGCAAACTGTCTGACTTTTGGCATTTCCTCTCCTCTCTAGTAAGACCTTCCCAAGGGCCGACTATAAATAGAAAGAAAATAAGGTCAAGCAAGGTAGACCCCTTCACCGTATGGGGCCGGCACTCAACCTCACCATCTCCCTCTGTCAGGGGCTCCGCTGGAGGCCACATCTGACACTGCCCACATTGGGAATGAAGTCAACGTCTCACTGTTTTAGGTTTCTCCTATCCTTTGCGGCCTCAGTAATCATAAGGATGATGTTTTTGCCCCAGAGTGTGCGGATTAGTAAGCAAACAAGGATAAATTCAGCAGCTCCCTTCTGCTCGGGGTGAGATCACGGCTTACTTGTTGCCGATGCCTGGCAGAGTTTCTCGCGCGGTGCCAGCCGGCGTTTTCCTGTCTCCTTGTGCGATACGCTTTGGAAGGGGGCTGAGTGCGGATCGGTCATGACAGTAGCCTCGGACCGAACAGATCTTATCGCCTGCTGTGTCTGGTTGCTATTGCTGCTCTTTCTTCTGCTCAAACCCCATGGCACTAGATGAGCCTCCAGGAGCAGCGGCGGGCTACCTCGTCACCTTATTTCCCCTTTCTCTTGAGCTGGCAGTGGCAGCCAAAACAAAAATTGAGAGAGACAGACAGAGAGACAGAGGTAGCCAATTCCCCTAGGGAGCAAAGGTGCTTAAAAGCCTCCTGCAACTTTGTAACTGTTTGCGCAAACTTCCACCCAGCCAACCTCCATTCCAGGAAATTTGTTTTGATTCACAGAAGTCAATGAGCTGCGGAATATGCTCTAATTATTCCTTTGAAAGCCTCTGCAAAACGTGACACCACCATCCCTCCCGGCCAAATTCTTGTTTTGTAGCACTAAAGTCAACAGTTTGTGTGTGTGTGTGTGGGGGGGAGGCTGAGTAATATTTTTCATTCTTTTTCGGTCAATTCTTTTCCAGTCCGAACAATCCGGAGATCACATGGGCCTGCGGGAGGCAATGACAGAGGTGTTGTATGGTTCTCTCTCTCTTTCCCGATCTAAAGGAAATGTTTCCCAAGAGGACAGCTGCCCGAACACTCCCAAGTGAAGAACAAGTATCTGCTTGCTTTCATTCTGGAATGAAACCGGATGGAGGACGACGAAGAATACCTTTAAGCATTAGGTTTTAGAGGCTTCATAGCATTCTCCCCACCTATTTTTATTAAATGCATTTTAAAGAGCTGTTTCATAACCGGAGGCCCCAATCTTAGCCATAGTATTCGATCTAGCTTTTGCGTCATTAAAACTGGGGATTCCTTAACTGCTGACAGCATCTGATTGGCGCACTTTTCTTGCCTCCTGTCGCTCTCAAGCCAGCTGGCTTTGATTCAGTACTGGGCACAGCGAGGGAAAATGCGGGCTTCGCAGGCAACTCTGGTTGCTCAGACCGGAAGCTCTGCAGGAATGCTGCCTCTAGGACACTAGCAAAAAGCAAAAAAGTGTTCTGCTTATATACCGCCCCATACCACTACAAGTAGTCTCTGGGCGGTTTACAATTTTTAATTACAGTGTGCAGGCTACACATTGCCCCCCCCCCAGCAAGCTGGGTACTCATTTTACCGACCTCGGAAGGATGGAAGGCTGAGTGAACCTTGAGCCTGCTACCTGGGATTGAACCCAGGTCGTGAACACAGTTTTACCTGCAGTAACAGGCATTTAACCACTGCGCCACGAGGCTTGGTTTCATCTTGTAATGCTGAGTCGCATGTCTCCTGTTTAGCTTCTCTGCAGATCTGTCAAGAACTCTCTCTAGCAGTAGGCAGAGGAGTCCAGAAGCTGCTGTTGGGATTTCCCATGATGCCCACCTGGCATAGGGCATTCTGGGACATTAACCATGGCACAGCGGGCTGCAGGAGTATTTGTATCCGGCTTTTGTGAGGAGAATAACTTTCATTTTGGGCAGGTGTGGACACAGCCTACATGATCCATGTAACACTCCCCCATCCCCCAGTACAGCACTGTTTGTCATAGGGCGTCTTTCAACTTTTGACTGATGGATGAGAGAGTTGCTTAGTCGGCATCCTAAGGGTACTTGATTCAGGACTTGGAATCTTCCCCTTTTTTCTGGGGCTGGGGAGATTGTTTAATAGGGATTTGGACTTGGGGCTTGGTACTCAGCAAGTGGGGTCAAAGACTTGGACTTGGGACTTGGTACAAAAGACTTGGACTTGGGACTTGGTACAAAAGACTTGGACTTGGGACTTGGCGCCAAAGACTCAGACTTGGCACTTGGTGGCAAAGACTTGGACATGGGACTTGATGCCAAAGGCTCAGACTTGGCACTTGGTGGCAAAGACTTGGACTTGGGACTCGGTACAAAAGACCCGGACTTGGCACTTGGCGCCAAAGACTTGGACTTGGCACTTGGTGGCAATGACTTGGACTTGGGATTTGATGCCAAAGACTTAGACTTGGGACTTGGACCCAAAGACTTACTAACACCCCTGGGTGTAAGAAAAAGGTGGTTGTGGGGAGAGAGAGAGAGAGAGAGAGAGAGAAGGTAGAGGAAAAGAGTGTTGGAGAGACCTGATGGAGGGAAGTGGGGGGAAGGAAGTGGATGATGAAAGAAAGTGTAGCAGAGGAGAGAGTGCCAGGGATGCTAGAAAGATCCTTATGCCCAACTCTTTGGTGAGTTTGCCAAGAGACTTCCAGTGCAGAGTCTCCACCTCGATGCACTTGTGAATACACCCTCCCCCTTCCTCCTCTTCCACCCCCAATTGATTTTCCCCAACCCAAACACACAGTGTAAATATTTAGAGCGGTTTAAAAGCCCTGGCCCCAGGGAGACCGAACCGCGGTTTGAGCTGGCCAGGGAAGAAAAGCTATCCAGGGCTTTGGCTCTGAGTGAGAATCAAATAAACACAGCTCAGGCTGGATCAGGTATCTTGTTGGAGGAAGGAGCCAGGCCGCCTGCCGAGGCGGTTCTTGGGGCCTGAAGCCTGTTTCTAACAGGGAGGGACTGAGCGCCCTGGGGGGGGGTCTTTGCCGGGTTGGGGGTCTTTGTGGCCCAAGAGTGCACACTTTCTCCTCGGGGATTGTTCTGGGTGTCTTGGGACTACAGGGCCCATCATCTCCCATAAGAGTTCCTAGCAAAAGTGGGTGGGATTTGCAATCCATCTGGAGTTTGCGTCAACCCCCCATCCAAAAACAACCAGGGATGCGTGAAAAAAGCATCTTTGTTCTTTTCATTTTTTGATTGAAATTCTCTACCATGTCAGACTGCAAGCCAACAGCGAGTGATGGCTGGGACACTCTGCCTGCCCTGCTGCCCACAATAAGCTTCAAAACTAGAGATGGGCACGAAACGAACAATTTTTCGTTTCCGTTTTCATTTTTTCATTTCATTACATAACAAAATGACAAACAAATTTTGACTCCAAAATGAAACGAAATGAACAGAAACACCAGAAATTTTGTTGTGTGTTTCGTTTTCGTTACTGCAATACAGTGAACTGCTTCCTTAAATGCTAAAAGAATCACAAAAAATCAAAATAAATGGTAACAAAACGGTAACAAAATGAACAAAAATGAAAATGAATTTTTTTTGCAAAAATTCGCGAAAAATGGAAATGAACCAAAACAGACACTCCAAACGACAAATGATACATCATTTTTTTGATTCGTGCCCATCTCTATTCAAAATGATCCCGGCTGCTGACTTTTCTCCCAAAAGTCTTCAAAAGAAATGGGTAAGAAGTCTGGATTGATTCTTGAGAAGCATGGAACGGCTTCATACCAATTTCCTGATACAAGCTCCGTCGGTGGGTGTACCTATCCCTACATTGCATTATTTCGACAGACAGCGGTTCTCCGGGGTTGCAATCTGAGCCATTCCGCACCTCTCTTCTGCCCCCCCCCCCGATTTACCTGGAGAATTCAGGCATTGAACCCATGACCTTGAAAGCAGCTTATCTGCCACTGAGCCCCCTTCCCTATCTCACTCCGAGTGGGATTTCTAGAAAGCAAAATGATGTTTTCAGTATCTTACTGGGATTCCCTTTCCCCATCAGGCTGCAGGTGGTTTGAAAACACACAACTGCCCTCAGTCGTTCAAAGTGAGCCTAGCACCTCAATCTATATGTTCCAAATTTATATATATATATCACACAAAATTTGACGACAGCATTGCCACTTAGCAGCACAAGTGTTGGTAATCTTTTGGATAACAACTCCCGTAATTCTAGGGGAATTTCTAGCAGGGGAATTCTAGGAGATTTAGACCCAGGCCTAAATTCAGTTGTGAGTATAGCCTTCGACACCCCTGTCGGACAGGAAGTCGGGGCTTGTGTTAGTCACACCGATTCGACGGGTTATTTTTAAGAGGCCAGGAAAGTAACTTCTCTAATTTCTGCATTTTGTGCAGCAAAAAAACAAAAAGAGAAGGTTTTCTTTCCTCTCTGCAATGGCAAAGACAGATTAAGATACATGTTCGAAAAATCATGTTGGACCTTCTACAGTGATAAATTATGGGAGGCCTGAAAATCAACCGGGATGAGACCAATTTCCTTTGTTTGCATGTCTCAGTTCCAGCCCATTTAGCTGACAAAAGTCGAGGGGGAAATTAGTCTTTGATAGCCATAAGGAAATCAAAAGCCAGAGGCCTGAGATGAAAGGGAAGCCATAAACAAATACTGATTACATGGGAGATGTGGGTGGGGAAGGGGGGGAGGGTTGTGAGTCACAAATTGGCTTCCACCAGCCAGAAAAATACGATCTGGCAGCACGGATCCTGCGCTGGCATCTATCAGAGGGCTTAAGAGGTGTAAAAGAAGTTGCGTAGTTTACATGGAGGAGTCAGGGAGGGTACCTGAGAATCCGGGACATCATTGGAACAGGGCAATTGGGACTTTGCCTTAGGGCACCAACATCTAAAACATTTACCCCCTTCTGCCTGACAGGGCCAAGCGGAATAATCAGTTATTTAAATACATTCCCAGCAAAATATGCACTTGAGGACAGTCTGATGTTTTCTTATCCTAGTTTATTTTTGCTGGATATTGTTCCTCTGATGAACAAAACCAAATGAAAAAAAAAAGGTTGGCTTAAATTCATCTGTTAGTCCCAGCTGAGTAGACCCCTGGAACCAGCTGGGTTTACAGGGTTGTTGTAGACCATTGTAAACCATTCCTCACCATTGAGGAACCAACGGATGGGTGTTATGCTATCCGATGTCCAGTGCGGTGTAGTGGGTAGAGTCTGGGACTAGGAGTCAAGAGGCCTGAGTTCGAATCCCGGCATAGCCAGTTAGAAACTCCACTGAGGTCAAGCCACTCCTGAAATATCTCACTTACCTTGGGGGTCACTATGAGTCAGTTCTGACTTGGGTCGCCTGTAACTAACCAACGGTAGCTGGGACTTGTGATTGGGTTTAGGGCTGACCACTTTCTGTGGAGCCCTAAAACCAGCCCATTTAGGGCTGTTTGTTACCTTCTCATCCATGCCTTGTGCCGTTAGAGCTTCTCCTGCCCAACAGTTGGGACGGGCCTTGGGTGGAGAAACAGAGTGACTGGAGAAGGAATCTCAGGCTGGCTGAGCTCTTTGATGTTCTCCATCACTCGAGAGGCGTTCATTAAGCCAACGGGTGACACAATAAACAAGCTGTCAAGGAGGCCCAGGAGATGAAAGTCAAAATATACACATTGGGTGGGGCAATCGCAGCAAGGAATAGAAAGGATCTGAATGTCTCTCTAAAGCTCCATTCCATCGCCATGAGATCATCGCTTGTTTGTCATCTCTGCAGGAGTTTAGGAAATATGGGTGCCGATAGACCCTTCTTGAAACGTATTAGTCTCGCTGTCTGGCTGCCAGAAGGGAACTTATCGTGACCGAAGTTTCAGGCAGACGTAAGCCCAACGCTTCTGACACCTGCCATGCCGTCAAGTAAGATAGCCCTTCAAAAATCCATTGCCCACAAGGGGCAATAAGATGCTTCTGATTTACGGCATCCCTTCTAATAGCTAGTTCTGGACTTTCGCTGCAGGTCCAAGACAGCCGATATCTCGGATGGACAGCAGCTCTTATAGGGCCTATGGGTCAAATGCATCTCCTCCATTTTTGGGGCCTCTGGAGGTTACCTCTTCACCTCCTTTTTTAAAAATTGAAAATTGAAAATTTAAAAATTTAAAATTCAATTTTTTTAAAAATTGAACCTAACCAAGGGCAATCAAATTCTTGCAAGTATGATTCTCCTTGATAAATATGTGCACAGCCACTGTTGCCTCTTGTTTTTGTCAAAAAAAATTACTTAGGAAGATCATGGTCTCCTAGCACCACTGTTCTGAGACAGAATCGGGGATCAGGGATCAATTCCAGTCGCCTGCATTTTTATATGTACCTTTGACACCCGAGGGATGGGTGCCAAAAGTACTAGAGATGGGCACCTTATGAAAAACGACACACCGTTTCATCATTTCGTCAGCTTTCAAAATCTTACGAAATGAAATGAAACGGGAAACGGCATTTCGTTACGAAACAAAATGAAACGCTTCTTTTCCCCTTTGAAAACAAAATGTTTCATTACTCTGTAAAACGGCTCCCTTGTAAAAAGCTACCCACCAAATGTCCCAGGGGAGCCATTTTAAAGAGTAATGAATAGTTTTGTGATTGTTTCATTTCATTATTTTTTTTTAACAAAATGTGTTTAAAAACGAAACGAAACGCTAGTAGAAACGAAACTAAACTCTATTTTTCCGTTTCGTGCCCATCCTTAGTTACGACATCCCCTCTCTCCATTTCAAAATGGGTACCACTCTCCTTTTTACACATCAGGCAGAATGTCCACCTGGATCTGCTCAGGAGGGAGAGCCTTCTTGGGGCGAATTCAGCTTAGCCCCAATCTTAACAACATTTTCCAGGAACTGAAGAGCATTCCCATAAGCATTTTCTCTTGACGGGCTCTTCTTTTTCGCATTTCCCATCTCGCACGAGTCCCGGTTTGCTCCAGCAAAGAAAAACGGTCATGCCAACACGATTTGTCTACACGGCCTAAATCCGTTCACCCCGGCAAGAGTCATCTCTTTGTCTGGCTTTCCTAATTTCCACACTAAGGCTCTTTTTCTCCTTCAGTGACCCCAATATTTGGGGTCTTGGGGGGGCAGAAAACGCTCCTTCATCTTTCCGTGCAGTACTCATTTATTCCCGTTAAGATAAGACAGCCCTATAACAGGGGGGAGGGAGGAGTCTTTCGGACTTATTATTTTTTTCTCCCCTAACTGCTGCACTTAATTTGTCTCGGCTTTTAAAGAATTTATTTTCAGTGCATCTGGCCGCAGCCGTCTGGGCCTCCCTAGAAACATCAGCCACGGGTTGATCTTATCTGTCGCCATTATACCGAGGGAGAGGGAGACAGACTGTCGTTCTCCATGGGCCTTACTTGGACAATCTGTTATTTCTAAGAAACCAGATCCCACTTGTTAAGGTTTTTCCCTCTTCACGTCTCATAAACTTGGCCCGGGCCCTGGTGGGAACCCGCCTTCGGTAAGGTTTTATGAGCGCCGGCGCGGGTTCTTGATTCAAAGAAGGCCATCATCGGCCGTTCCGCTCACGCATCGCTTCCAGGGCTGAATGTGGAAGCAGGGCTGCGGACTTGCCCGCGTCGCGCGGAATCATAAAGCCACCACAATGTGTTTTGAGGTGCGAGCAAAACTTTGAAACGCGCACCTACATTGGGAATGAGGTTTTTATGGCTACATGTGTGCGAGTGTGTGCTGTGTGTTTGGACACATCCATTTATACACAAATACACACACACACATAATTTAAGTCAGTTTGGGTGTGTGGAGCAAATGACCCTTCTCCCATCCAAAGAAGCCAACTTAAATATATATGTGCAAAATGTCTGTGAAGATTCTCAGTCATCCAGGCCATAGCTAACGACCCAGTCTTGATAGGTTTCTGCACCTTAGGCCATTGTTCACCTTAAGGCTATGGATAGTATTATCCCCCTAACGAGCCGATTCAGGCCATTGTTCATCTTATGAGCCTAATTCAGACCAGGGTGACAAGAGGTCAAAGCTGACTATAAGATGGAGGACTCACACTAGCTGTATTCAGACTGAGGAGGCTGTTTGGATGAGCAGCGAAACGCTTCTATCTCTCAAAAAAGAAGTCCAGTAGCCATGACTCAACTTCCAGATATATGTGCAAATTGCATCCAATTCTCACGGAGCTCTTAAATCATGAAGGATGTATCTATTCATTTTCTCTTCTTTTTAGTCTAGTTTAGGTGCCTAGATGCCCTAAGCACATCCGATCTCGCCTGATTTTGGAAGCTAAGCAGGGTCGGCCCTGGTTAGTACTTGGATGGGAGACCACCAAAAATGAGAGACTGCCAAAATAAGAAACGGAGGGGCTACAGGAGAGAACTGTCCGCACCAATTTTCGCCTGGATGTTTTCCTCCCTGCCTTCCTCCTGGTCTCCACTTCGCCTTCCTTGCCGCAAAATGAATCACGGCATCGCTTTAGTTACAATTGCTTCATTCATCAAAACGCAGCGGTGGGGGAAACGGGGCGGCCCCAGCTCCCTTCGCAATAAAGAAGTGGTTGTGTGTTTAATTAAAACCAATAATAATGTTCAGATTAATGAATAAATGGGACTCCCGGCTGTCCCCGATGACTGCTGCGGGACAGAATTAAAATTTAATGGTCTGTTGAATTATTGAACTAAACGGAAGTGCTGATGTTGTCACTGGTAGAACTGGAAGTCTGTGAGGAGCCTAGAGATCGCCCGCAGAATTGAGAAGAGGGCAGAAGGTCTGTTACCACTTTATGAGCTACTACATCATCCAGCTCTACTAAGTATGCCAACCCAGGAGCAAAATCTACACATTTTTGCCCGCTAAATTGCTTTTCTAGGAAGCTGATTGAGCAAATACAGTTTGCTTCTCTTTGGCACTGGTTAGGCCTCATTTGGAGTTCAGTAGAACCCCCACATCCACTGATTCATTAACCACTGATTCAGTTATCTACGGTTGGCAGAGGAAAAAATTAAATAATTCAGCAGCCGCAAAGCAAGCTACCATCGCAAACAGCGGCCACAAAGCAAGCTACTGACATAAAACAGCAGCCGTAAAGCAAGCTACTGTTGCAAAACAGCAGCCGTAAAGCAAGCTACTGTCGCAAAACAGCAGCCGTAAAACAAGCTACTGTCGCAAAACAGCAGCTGTAAAACAAGCTACTGTAGCAAAACAGCAGCCATAAAGCAAGCTACTGTCACAAAACAGCAGTTGGGGGGCGGATTTGGCGTTCTCTCTTATCCACAGTTTTCGATATCTATGGGAACGCCTGAAACCAAGCTTCAGCAGATACCAGGGTCCTACTGTCCTGTGCCTAGTTGTGGGCGCCCCACTTTAAAAGAAGGATGCTGACAAACTGGAACAGGTTTCACAGGAGGGCAACGAGGATGATCCGGGAACTGGAAGCCAAGCCCTCTGAACAAAGATGGGAAGAACGGAGCATGCTTCGCCTTGAGCAAAGCAGATCGAGGGAGGAAGACAGGAGAGTCCTTTTCAAATACTCGAAAGGTTGCCATGTGCAGGAGGGGCAGGATCTGATCTCCCAGATCACAGAGCGCAGGAGGCATAACCATGGGCTCAGGTTATAGGAAGCGCAGTTGGGGGAGGCGGAATAACCTGTTAGAGCACTGTGATCCTGGAACCCATGACCTGGGGAGCGGATGAGCGCTGCAGCGCTAAAGGCATTCAAGAGAAAACCGCACAGCCCTCTGCCAGATGTCCTTTGATTTGGACTGGGCTCGGTGGACTGACGGGTTCCTTCCGACGCCATGATTCTAGGATCCTCTGCCAGGTTCAACGGGAGGAGCCGGAAGAAAGCCCTTTGCTGTGGAACGCTACACGTGGTGACGGCGCGGCTCCTTTTACCAAAGTCAAGAAGAATATCAGGAAGACTGAAAATCTGACCAGTCATATCCTTTTCCCACAGGTTGAGAACCACTCAACTAGGCCAGTGGTTCTCAACCTGTGGGTTCCCCAGATGTTCCTGGACTGCAACTCCCAGAAGCCTCCACCACTCACTGTGCTGAGATTTCTGGGAGTTGCAGTTCAGGGACATCTGGGGACCCACAGGTTGAGAACCACTGGTCTAGACAGTCCAGAAACAGGCTTGTGTGTTGGCTAGGCAATTATTCACCCCAATTGAGGGTGGAATTTCACGGCCGGAGGGAAAATCTGCAGGGGCTCAGAATGTGTGCAAACAATACCCTCAAGTGGACAGCCCCCAGAACTACAGCTGGGGGCTTATCTATGGCGATTACATCCACGTTGCTCCGAATTTCGGGCTCTGGATGTTCTTGGATGGCAATTCCCAGAAACAACACGTTGAACTGCTGCTTTTCCTGGCTGGGTCAAAAACCCTGGTTTTGCGGGATTTTACTACTGAGGCATTCGCACGCACTGACTCCACGCGACCGAGTCTCTAATCTTTGGAGCTCAGGTAGGCGGGGGTGTTCTATAAAAAGCCTTCCAGCCAGGAACAACGCTCACGTGAGCTTCCCACTGCCAGATTTCATTTGGCAATTCCCCATTTCTCCGGAAGCTTAAAATCCAATAACCACAGGGGAGTTATGAGGACAGTGGTGTGTGCGCACTCGTGTGTGTGTGTGTGTGTGTGTGTGTTTGGTGAGGCCTCGTTTTAGAAAGGGGAAAAAAAGCTACCACAGAAACGACTTCCAGAAGCCTTGATATTTTTTCAATAAAAGGTGAGATCAGTACATCCTCTTTTTTTTGTTTCTAAATAAGCTCCTGAAATACATGCAGATACATGAGATTCCAAGTGGGCCCCTGGAGAATTAAAATAATAGACTGTACAACGAGAAGAGGCATTTTGGATAAGCAATACTTACAAATTTCAACTGGCTCTTTTAAAATAATTTAAAGTTACCGTGACACTCAGCTATTGGCGAGGCTGCAACTATACACAATACATTTACAACATTTATAAATAAATCATTGGCCTTGTAAACACTTAAGGTTTCTTTTTAAACATCAAATACTGACTTCTTTCAAGAAAGAAAAAAAGAAACTATCAGAAACCAGCTTCTCAGAGCAAATTAACTGATGAGCAAGATTTCAGGAAGAATTTCCCCATTTTTCTTCCCAGGGTGTTGGAAAAGATATCAGCCGCTGTACAGGCTGTTATTCCATGTCTGTGAGAGAGTTTGGCTCTAATTGCCTCTTATACACACCACAGCCTGGGTCCCTCCAGAACTGTCACACTACAATTCCCATCATCCCCACCCAACATGGCCCACTGAATCAGAGTACTCTGTAAATCTGGACTTCTGTTTTCTATTTTGCAGATCCAAACATCTAACCTTTTAAAAATAGTAATAGAGAAATCCAAGAAATATCAATTTCAAAAGATGGTTACCAGAACCGGCAGCTAGAGGGCGCCAGAGACCATGCTATCTATGTCTTCACTATTATCTGTGTTTTTCAGCATGGGAGGGCAGAGGCTTGGAAGGAATCCTCCTGTACTTAAACTGGGCCTTCCCAAACTTGGGTACCCAAGGTGTTCTTGGACTACAACTCCCAGAAACCCTGGCCAACGCCGTGAAAGCGGCAAAGGCAAAAATGCTGAAAACTGGGGTTGAGTTACTTGGAGCACATCACGAGAAGGCAGAATTCTCTGAGAAAGAAAAGGATGCCGGGAAAAGTTGAAGGGTGCAGGAAAAGAGGAAGGCCCTAATGTGAGATGGACATACTCCCTAAAAGAAGCCATGGGCTTGAGTTTGCAAGAGCTAAGCCCGACAGTTGAGGAAAGGTGATTTTTGGAGATGAATCATTCAAAGGGTCGCCATAAGTTGGGGAAAACCTGAGGGCACATAACAGCAACAACCGGCTTGCGTTCTTTGTAGCTTTAATGTAATATTGTCTTTTAATGCTATGAGACAGGCATGTCCAAACTTGGGCCCCTCTGATGTTTTGGACCACAACTCCCAGAATTCCAAGGCTGTATTTCCAATGGCAAACGACTGTGGGAGTTGTGGTCCAAAACATCTGGAGGGCCAAAGTTTGGACATGCCTGCTATAAGATGTCCCTCAATTCCCTGTTCTCATTACTTGAATATGTATTCATTGTACTGGACGGCATATTGTCCCTCACTACTCTAAGCTGCCTCGGGTCCATTTTCCAAGGAGAAAGTCAGGGTAAAAATACTCTAAATGAACTACATAGAAAAACTGGCTTCCGGGAAAGCAGCCTAAGTGCTGCAGAGAACGGCAAAATGCTGGTACACTTCTTAGACAATTTATTCTAGAGCAGCCCACTGTCTAATGGGAAAGCGGGCACGCGGTTTGAGGAAGGCGTCCTTACACATCTAAGCAAGTGCTCCTGCTCCAATCCTTGAGTTACAACTCTGATTGTTTCCCCGGTCAGGGACACTAATTGTTTCTTAGCAAACAATATGCTCGAGGCAGACAATGGATAGCGAGGGAATGAATAATAAAAACGCTGGACTCGAGGCAGCTTGATTATTAGTCACCGCCAGCCCTCTCCAAAAGCTGCATCATAATCCCTCCTTCCTAAATGCAGCCTTGGTGAGGAGGCTTGAGCGGCCACTTAAGAGAGTGACATTTCACTTGATACCCAGTAATGCAGTCCTGGCTTAGAGCCTCTCAAGACGAAATCCTATTATACCAAGACAACTTTTTTTTTTTGCAGACGGGAGCTTCTGAGGAGCTGGCAGACGATTCGGATGAGCAGGCGATGTAAAGAAGAGAGGCCTTGGAAAATCTGTCCCTGGTAATGCCGAGGCATACAAATTGTCCCGGTACGACGCGCGCTTAGCGAGATCAAAACGTTTTTACAGTAAAAGCAAAATACGTCCCACTTCTTAGCACCCTTTAAGCCAGTACATACACTTAACGATGTCAGAAACGCCCATCGGCTTAGAAGCAGAAATATGGAGTAGATCCATGGCAGGAACTTACTTAGATCTTGTTATTTTACTTTTGGCTTATCAACCCCCTTGGCTCAAGTCCTGCTACACCTTTTTATAGAGGGAAGGTATTTTGCCTTCTCTACAACACTTATTCCCAGTCTTGAGTCCCCAGGTGTTTCTTAGACTTAAAAAATCCCAGAAGTTGGGCTGACCAGGATTTCTCCGTGTTGCAGCCCAAGAACATCTGGGGAGGCAAGGTCCCCAGGTGTTTCTTAGACTTAAAAAATCCCAGAAGTTGGGCTGACCAGGATTTCTCAGCGTTGCAGCCCAAGAACGTCTGGGGAGGCAAGGTCCCCAGGTGTTTCTTAGACTTAAAAAATCCCAGAAGTTGGGCTGACCAGGATTTCTCGGTGTTGCAGCCCAAGAACGTCTGGGGAGGCAAGGTCCCCAGGTGTTTCTTAGACTTAAAAAATCCCAGAAGTTGGGCTGACCAGGATTTCTCGGCGTTGCAGCCCAAGAACATCTGGGGAGGCAAGGTCCCCAGGTGTTTCTTAGACTTAAAAAATCCCAGAAGTTGGGCTGACCAGGATTTCTCGGCGTTGCAGCCCAAGAACATCTGGGGAGGCAAGGTCCCCAGGTGTTTCTTAGACTTAAAAAATCCCCGAAGTTGGGCTGACCAGGATTTCTCGGCGTTGCAGCCCAAGAACATCTGGGGAGGCAAGGTTAAGAAGCTCTGAACCACAAGATGACACAAAGGACTGTCATGTCAATTAACGCATTAATTTAAGCAAGCCATGAAACAACTGGGTTCCTTCCGCTCCTGCAGCAACACGACAGATCTAACCCCCTTTATCAGACCCAGCGTTCAGGGGCCCCTTTTTGGCCAAGGTGGCAGCGGTCGCGATCCAGGACGGTCTTGACATCTCGGAGCAATGGAAAGCCTACGATCACAGGGGGAGGCCTTTCAGTGCGACACACGTCCGTCTCCGAGGGTGCTCCCCTCTCTTTCCCCCTCCCCCCCTCCGTGCCGCCTTCAAGGTATGCCGTCTTTTCTCTGGCAGCACTGTGAGGGGGGCACGCTCCAGTCGTAGACGTACGACAGCCGGAGTTTGACTTCCTCCTTGCAAAGTTTCCCGTCTTTCGCCAGCGTCTGGTGCTTCTCCAGCATGTCCTCGATGCTCTGCTTATGAGTCACGATGTACTTGTTGCTGCAGCCTCGCGACTTGTACTCCGTGTCGAAGCGAGGGTCGTGCACCCTCTTCACATCCACCGGAGCCAGCCAGGCCCCCAAGGAGACGTCCTCGCTCTGCCAGAGGTTGAGGTAGTCCCGGCTGAGGTGCAAGTAGCGCACCAGGTCGGATGAGATCACGTAGCCCCCTCCCAGGGCGTAAGGCAAGTAGTAGTCGCATAGGATCCAGGCGTTTTCTTTCCATTTGCCTCCCGATTTCACCCGGCCTCGGCCGGAAAAGAAGCCCCAGTAGAGACGCCGGGGCTCCTTGGCCCGCAACTCCTCCAAAAGGACGTCTAAGCGGACAAAGGTGTCATCGTCCACCTTCAGGACGAACCGGAAGTCCAGGTGGCGGTCCAGCCAGACGTACATGGCCAACACCTTGGCGGTCAAGTTCTCGTAGGAGTCTCCGAGCTCCGGGAGGAGTAGCAAGTCCCGATGGCGGCTCTGCTCCACTTCCAAGGCCTGGCGCTCTTCTCCGGTCAAGCCGCCGGTGCCGACCACGAACCGGGACCACACGTCCCCCCCGCCTCCGGGGCTCCGGCCAGCCGCCGCCGCCGCCGAGAGCCAGGTGCTGCGGATGATGCTGCGCCGTTCGGTGTACTTGGGCCCGCTGGCCACCAACACGGCCAGGAAGGCGGTCTCCTCAGGAGCCGGAGCTGGGGCCGGAGCGGCAGGAGGGTGGTGGGGACCCCCTAGCCGGGGAGGCCCCGGAGGCTGCTGTTGTTGGGGCCACCCCCAGCCCTGGGAGGGCCGGAGTCCTTCGGAGGTGCACTTGGCCAGGTAGAGGAGCACCAGGCCGAAGAGGGAGAGGCCGCCCAGACCCAGGGCCGTCTTGTGGCGGCAAAGGAGCCGGAGGAGCTTCATGGCCGCCGATGTGGAAGGAGACACGGGGCAGAGACCTTCCTTCAGGAACCCCTGGGCTGGAGCTCCTCCCTCCAATGGCTAGGCTCCTCCCACTCAGGGGGCGGGCCCCAAAGGATGCTCCTCCTCCTTCTCCTCTAAAGCTTTTGGCTCCTCCCCCTTAGGGAGGCTGGCCCAATCACCTTCCTCCTCCTTTGTCTCCTCCCCCTTAGGGAGGCCGGCCCAATCACCTTCCTCCTCCTCCTCCTCAAGCAGCCCCGCCCACAGCTTGGCCCCTCCCACCGCGGCCACTCAGGAGGCGGTTGATCCACCACTAGCTCCTCCCCGCGGCCTTAGCCCCGCCCTCCGCCTCGGGCCAGCGGGCGCGAGGCCAAAGCCCCGCCCCTCCCTCCTTTCCCCCTCAGGGGAGGGGGCTGGTTTCAACGGCTACCGGTGCCGGGTTGGGACACACTTCCTCCTCGGTGGCCTCCAGCGGCGGTTTCATGGCCTTTTTTAAAATCCTCCTTCCTCCATTCCTGTCGGGTCTCCACGCTTTACCGCCTCCGTCGCTCTCGAGGGCCTTCCCTTCAAGGCCAGGCGCAAAAGGCGGGGGGGGAGGAAACGAGGGTCCCGCTGCCGAGCGAGGCTCCTGGAACGGCGGCGGCTCCTCAGGCGACGAGAAGGGGGGAAAAATGGGAATGAATAGGAACGTCGGTGGAGGGAAGGGGGAGGAGCGGAGGCGTCACGTGGTCCCACTTTTCTTTTTGCCTTTCCCGCCGCCATCTTTTCTCAGGGCGAAGCTGCCGCCGCTCGCTGTCCAAGTGGGGATAACGCTGCCCTTAGCTGCCATTTTGTTTCAGGGCATGCGAAGCTGCCGAGGCCACCATTTTGGGAAAGGGCCGGTCTAGCGTCTTCGCTCGTTCTTCCCAAGGCAGGGCGTTAGGTTTCTTCCATCTTTCTCCAGGGCAACTGAGGCCGACCTGGGGTCCATCTTAAGCTGGGGAAAAGGATGATTGTACTGAGGCAGAACGCATTATGAGGTGTTTTTTTTTTGGGGGGGGGGGATCTAAATATCAACCATGCAAACCAAGGCGCGCCGTGATGCCGAAATTTGCCTCCGCTCCAATTCAGAGAAAAAACAGAACATTTCTATGACCGAAGTAAAGATGGCAATCTGAGCCTCTCGTGCCCTAAACAAATATGTCTACCGTATCCTCGCAGTAGGTCCAATTATGGAAAATCCACATTTTAATTACTATTAAAAACCCTGTTGTTTTTTTCTATTAAAAAAGATTGATTAATGATTATATAGTGGAAGGAAAATAGCGACGGGTGCTTAAAAGGAGGAGGAGGAGGAGGAGAAGGGTCCTTCAGGCACTGCTAGGGGCACCCTCAAAGAGAGGGGCGGAAGAGGCGGGGCCTGGCCGCCGCCAGCGCTGCTGAGTGGCGTTTCCCGCTTCCGGTCCGCCCGGCGGCGTAGGCGGGGCCAGGGATGCGGACCCACCGGGCAGGTAGGCTGTCACCTCTGCCCATGTGCAGAGCGCCTCTGGCCCCGGCAAGAGGGGTGTGTGCGTGGGTGGGGTGGGGGAAGTGGGTGGCGACATGGCTACCTATGGCTTGAGGAGCCTTCCTCTGAGCATGTGCAGAGGGCCGATGGCCGGGGTCTTTCCAGTGTAAAACCCTTTCCCCTGACCATGTGCAGAGCGCCCACAGCAAAATAGTGCGTGGGACTGATTGCCTGTTTTTGTTTTTGTTTTAATGACGATGTGCTTTTTTAAAAACCATATTTGTAACTGAATAAATAAACAAATTATTTGTCATTTTTAAAATAGGGATTTTTTTAATTGTTGCTTTGAACAGGTGGAAAGAGCTCTTTGGCTCTCTCCATAGGATAGGAATGGATGGCCTCTTGGGCTTTAAAACTTGCCCTGCCCATGTGCAGAGCACCTCCGGCCCAAACAGAGGACAAATCGGTACTTCATTGGCTCTCTGTTTTAAAGAATTTTAGAAGTTACCCAATTTAGAAGAGTTTTTCTAAGTATGAGCAGAGAGTTCTGTTCTCAGTAGGACAGGAGAGGGGTGCTGGCTTGTGGTTTTAAAGGGTGGGTTTAAGCAGTTCTTCTGACCATGTGCAGAATGTCTTTGTCCAGAACTAGGGGAAAGCTGGTGGTTTAATGGATGCTTTTATTTTCTTTAAATAAGGGATCTTGAGGGTTGTTTTTTTTCTAAGCATGTGCAAAAAGCCCTTCTGCTTTGAGTCAGAATGAAATAGCTGCCTGGCTGGGTTTTAAAATGTAATTTAAAATGTAATTTCTCTGCTCATTTGCATCAGGGCTTCTTTAAAAATGAGCAATTTTTCTGTCTGAATGTAGTAGTTTTTTTTTAAATAACATAGGCTATGTTTCTTCCTCTCCCCAGGTCATTGAGTCGCCTTGCAAGCGTTCTAAACTGCCGACCCTTTGAGCCTGAGGAGAAAACCATGGTTTCGAAACGAGCCTTCCTCTGCAGCCTGGGCTCCATCTACTTATCCCTTCTCTTCGTCTTCCTGCTGATGGACGTCTACGCTCGGCCTGCCAACAACTCGGCTCTCAAGGAGAAGGCGGCAGCAGCAGCAGCCGCCGCCGATGGCAGCAAAGACGAGAATGAGATCCTGCCCCCGGATCACTTGAACGGGGTCAAGATGGAAATGGACGGGCATCTGAACAAGGAATTCCACCAGGAGGTCTTCCTGGGGAAAGAGATGGAGGAGTTTGAGGAGGATTCCGAGCCGCGGAGAAACAGGAGGAAGCTCATGGTTATTTTCTCCAAGTGAGTAGTCTTTGCAAGGTTTGAGAGCTGTGAAGATGCTCAGACATCAATCAGGGCAGAGATGCTGAAAGGTTATAGGAATCAGCCTAATATAGAGCCAGCTCAACCTGAGGGGAGGGGCAGGTGGGTCTCTCAGGGGGCCCAAATGTGGCCACAGTGTCCACTCCCTTCCATGTTTTAAAAAATTATCTTGTGACCTTTAGAGGGGTCTTAGGTTTAATTGTGCCATCATGCCTTGTGTCTTTAGTCTCTTTGGGGTACCCCACATCACCCAGATTTTTAATGCTTTTAAAAATATATTTCTGGCCACTAGAGGATGTAAGGTTTCCCCCCAGGTTTTATTAAAGAAAAAAACATTCTCAGCTTTATAAGAAGTTTTTTTTTTTTAAGTTGGATGTCAGTGTTGTGAAGTCAGGTGTGGCCTTCAGTGGTCCATGGGTGGACATGTTGTAGTCTCCAAGTCTCTGCAGAGGGCCTAAAACTGGGTCTCCTATGTTACTGGGCAGCAGTTGTCCTTCAGGATCTCTAGCCGGCATGACTTGTGATGAGGAAGGTTGGGACTTTTAGTCCAAAGTGGAAAAGGGCTCAAGGTTTACCGCCAGGGTCTTCCATTGTCTTCCATGAAAATGCTCTCTCTCTCTCTCTCTCTCTCTCTCTCTCTCTCTCTCTCTCTCCTCTCTCCCTCCCTCTCCCAAGCACATTGGGGTGGCAGGCAGCAAGAGCCTTTCCATAGGAGAAAGGTGTTTCCCTCTTCACCGTTGGAAGGGCTGCTCAGGGCAGTGGAAATGGGTTGAGGGGCTGAGCCTAAGAAAGCCCCCTGTGGCTGGTTTAAGCTAAAACTATGCGGATCAAGTGCCTTCCTGGGATATTCTTTCCGTCTGTAGAAAAAAAAACACATAACGATGATTATGGTATCTGCGACGAACGCTGTGCCACTTCATCCAGTTTGACGTTGGAGTAGTTCATTCAGAGTCTAAAGCCATTGGCTCAGTCGCGGCCTCATAAACATCTTATCTGCAAATTAAAGAGTCCATGGTGGAGCGCCTAGCAGATAAGCAGTTTGCAATAAAGAATGCGATTAGTGCTCTTGGATTAATGACTGATGTCATTCGTGAGCCCTTCTTTTCTCCTTCTGGGGCTTTCCCTTTGCCGCGATGAGACAGGTTTCAAGTAATTTGATGGTTGCCCTCCTGATTGTGCAAATAAATTATCCAGGGCAAAGAGGGGCAAACACTTGATCCGGCCTGTAGCCTTCTCTCAGGGGCAAAGATTGAAAATTTGAGCAGAGGTGTTTGGAAGTGAATAATGCGTGCTTTAGAAATTTCATTAAGACCTGGCAGGGACTTTGTCTTCCAAGCCGTGGGCCAAGAAACCACCTCCTCGGACAAGCTTGCTTCTCAAATATCACTCTTAATATTCTAAACAGTGTTGGTTCTTTGTGAAACTATTAAGTGAAACTATTAACTATTAAGAAACATTTGCCCAATTTCCTTGCAAGACAAAAATTCAAGTTACTCTCTGGTGGGTGAAACTCTGAAGACATCTAGTCTACTGTAGAGCTGTTTATGAAAGGAAAAGGTTTTTCTCAGCTCCTTTTTTTTTTTGCTTCCTTCTCTCTGTGCTGTTGGTCTTCTCCCCTCTGCCGTGGGACAGGGAATGGGGGTCCATCAGCTGCATCTTAAGGCAGTATTAGCAGCAAGGAGTGGAAATTGTAGGCAACCGTAACTGTGTCGAGAACCGGCAGGCTTGAAAGAGGAGCTTGTCTTATTCCAGTTTAAGGTTTTGGTGACTCTCAGTTCATATTTTCTGTCCCAGTGGTCTACAGCTGTTCCAGAGAGGTCTCTGGAAACCCATCTGAATGTTGTCGCGCCCCCATGTTTGACATCTCAGATCAAATCCCTGATCAGTCCTTCTGGGAGCAAACCTCCCGTGTGCCTGCCCTTTGCTCGGCACCGCCAAATCCCTAACTCAAAAGCTGCACGGATCCAGTGGTTTTGATAGATCTGGTATAGAGTGATAGGATCTCAGCCCCCTTATTTTCACAGTGGCTGAAGCCCTAATCACCATTGTCTTCTGAGTGGCCAATTGGTACCCAGTATGTGGTCCTAAGTGGCAGCCATCCTTCAGTCTTTGAAGAGTGGTTGATCTTCCTTCCCTCTCAGTGCACTCTAGCCTTTTGGTGCCTGAGAGGGGCTTGATCCAAAGTCCTTGGCTTTCTTTTGCAGCCAAGCCGAGCCCCGAATGCATGTCCTTTGCTCTGCCCAGCGTTGACCTGCAGGGCAGAGCCTGGACAGGATCTAGGACTCTAACCAGGCTCTTCCCTCAACATTACCCGCAGGGTGGACATCAACCGAGACAGGAAGGTGAGCGCGAAGGAGATGCAGCGGTGGATCATGGAGAAGACGGAAGAGCACTTCCAGGAGGCGGTGGAGGAGAACAAGATGCACTTCCGGGCGGTGGATCCGGATGGGGACGGTAGGGAAGGCTCAGCCCTGGCCTCTTGGCTCTCCCGGTTACAGCAGGGCTTAGCCCGGGCGGTGGGCAGAGCGGTGGCTGGAAAGGATTTTGTGTGTGTTTGTGTGTGTGTGTGCTCACATCTCCCTGCGTTACTTAAGTGCCACCTCTGTAAGGGGGTGGCTGCTGGGGCTTGTAGTCCAGCGGTGCCTGGAGGGATGTGTTTGGCCAGCCCAGGTAGCAGCTGGTGGGCAGCGGCTCCCAAGTGGACCCTCCACAGAGGGAAGCACCATGGCTTCAAGACGGGCAAAGAAACGGCACCCCAATGCCGCTGCGTCTTCCTCCTTGGAAGCTTTAGACAGAAATTGGGCGGGACCTTCCTTTCCTTTTGCCTTTCCTTTCCTCGTGGCGCAGCGGTTCAATGCCTGTCCACTGCAGGTAAAGCTTTGCTCATAACCTGGGGTTCAATCCCCGGTAGCAGGCTCAAGATTCACTCAGCCTTCCATCCTTCCGAGGTTGGTAAAATGAGTACCCAGCTTGCTGGGGGGGGCAATGTGTAGCCTGCAGACTGTAATTAAAATTGTAAACCACCCAGAGACTACTTAAAGTGGTATGGGGTGGTATATAAGCAGAACACTTTGCTTTCCTTCCGTTTCTGTTTATTTTGCCCGAGGCACCCCAGACATAGGGTTTCTTCTTCGACAGTGGTTAGACTAGATGACCTTGGGGGGTGCGATTTCTTTTCCGGCATCTCTGGCGAATGTCTCCGACCAGGTGCCTTCCTTGAACTGGTTGCAAATGGGAATTACTGGGGAAGTCCTTTGCAGTGCTGTTAAAAATAAAACAGACCAGCTTGGGCAGGTAAAAATGTAGTGCTTTAGGCTCAGGGTGAATACGAGAAACGGCTGGGAGATATTCCCCCCCTTGGTCTTTTCCTTTGAGGATGGGGGGAGACTCCGCAGATCCTCCCCTCTTGCTCCAGGCGTCTGGTCGGGAACTGCCGTCCCCGGGAGAGAAGCAGAGGAGACACCTCGAAGGCAAATCAGATGTTGTATACATGGAGTTGTGAAACACCAAAGCAAAAGCAATGGGTGTTGCTTCTATCCCTCCCTGTGAAGTTTAAAACACTATATGGGTAGTTTATTTTTTTAAATATGCAGGCTACCCATTACCTCCGTCCCCAGTGAGCTGGCTAATTCCATTTACCTGCCTTAGAAGGGCGGGAGACCCAAGTCAAGCTGGAGGTGGGCACGTGAGCCCGTTTGGATCCAACTCCGAGACAAGAAGTGGTATAGGGAGACAGAGATCTAGTCTCCTGCGCTCCCAGAAGCATCTGGTGGGGCCACAGTGAGATACAGGAAGCTGGACTAGATGGGCCTTTGGCCTGATCCAGCAGGGCTCTTCCTATGTTCTTATGAGCCCTTCCTTCCCGGCCTTTCTTCCCCGGCCTCAGTCAGCCTACTCCCCCACTTCCACTTAACAACACAGAGATACAAAATCTATCCAGAATTACTGTAACAAGGATAGGATGCTTATTAAAGGAGGCACTGGATGCCTTCAAAAGGGGATTGGACAGATTCCATTACAGATTACAAACCATGATGGAGATGTATAGTCTCCAGGCTTAAAACCAGGGGACTTCAAGGGCCAGATGCATGGGGGAGTGGTATCAGAAGACAGATATCTAGTCTCGTGGGCTCCCAGATGCATCTGGTGGGGCCACTGTGAGATACAGGAAGCTGGACTCGATGGGCCATTGGCCTGATCCAGCAGGGCTCTTCTTAGGTTCTTAGATTCTCCTGTCCTGAACAGAGTCTTGACTGCAATACTGCAGTTTAAGCTCCTGTACCACGAGGCCCTTGCTGGGTCTGTCGGTGAGACTCTGGAGAGAAAAGGATAGACTTAAACATGTTAGAATCTCTTCCTCCTGAGCCTCTTTCGGTGTTTTTCCTCCTCCTCCTCCTCTTCCATTTCCAGGGCACGTGTCCTGGGACGAGTATAAGATCAAGTTCCTGGCCAGCAAAGGGATGAACGAGAAAGAGGTGGCCGAGAAAATAAAAAACAACGAGGAGCTCAAAATTGACGAGGAAAGTAAGTGGGGCGTCTGCATTAAACAGGTTGATTTTTTTAAAAATGTATTTTATTAACAAAAAAGAAAAAGAAAAACTTGTTGAAAACGTTTCAAAAACCAGTCTCACAAAGGATCTGTTTGTCTCTCCTCGCCGACCCCCGGATTTTTTTAGCACAGGAAGTTCTCGACAACCTGAAGGACCGATGGTACCAAGCCGACAATCCCCCCGCCGACCTTTTGTTGAACGAAGAAGAATTCCTCTCCTTTCTGCACCCGGAGCACAGTAGGGGGATGCTGAAGTTTATGGTCAAGGAGATCGTCCGGGATTTGGGTACGTCTGCCTGCCGCCTTGCGGCCAGCAGGTGGAAACGTTTAAGGCTCCGAAATGGTGGACTGCAAAACCAGCAGTTCAGCGGTTCGAATCCCGGGCGCCACGCAGCGGAGCGAGCTCCCGCTGATCACCCCAGCTCCTGCCAACCTAGCAGTTCGAAAGCATGTAAAATGCAAGTAGATAAATAGGAACCGCCGTAAAGAGCGGGAAGGTAAAACAGTGTTTCCTTGCAGCCATGCCGACCACGCAGCCATGGACTTGCACAACACTGGCTCTTCGGCTTGAACATGGAGATGAGCACCGCCCCTAGAGTCGGACACGACTAGCACACATGTGCGGGGGGAACCTTTATCTTTTTTTTCTCTCGACTGGCTAGAGATTGTTGGGGCACGGGACACGTCTGGACAGAGAGGCGAGTCCCAGAGCTCGTCTGTAGCAAGGGGTGGCCCTTTGAGTTGGGGAAGGAGCCCTCGGGAGACCAAAGCCAATGTGCTGCTTGTATACCGCCCCGTCGTGGTTTAAGCACTCTCTGGGTGGTTTGTGACTTAATTATGCAGGCGACACGTTGCCTCCCCCACTCCGGCGAGCTGGGTACTCATTGTACTGACCTAGAAAGGAGAGAAGGTAGAGTCACCCTTGAGACCGCTCCCTGGGATTGAACCCCGGGTTGTGAGTGCTGTTTTGGCTGCAGCGCCGCGAAGCTCCTGATTCTGAGAACGGCATTGCTCGAAAGGACCCTCTAGATCAGTGGTGGCGAACCTTTGGCCCTCCAGATGTTTTGGACAATAACTCCTGGGAGTTTTAAGTTCCCTGGATTCAAGTCCCAGGGAGCCAGCTCGAGGTTCACTCAGCCTTCCACGGTTTGTAAAATGAGTACCCAGCTTGCTGGGGGTGGGTGGGGAGGGAGTCATGTGTAGCTTGCGTAATTAAATTATAAACTGCCCAGAGAGTGCTCGGAGCTCTGGGGGGGTGGCATATAAGCAGCCCAAGTTGCTTTTGCTTTTTATTGTCTCCCCCAGGTAGAGCCAAGCTTTCAGATGCTCAAAAGTGTGCTCCAGCAGGGAAATCTGGAGCTGTTTCAGATGTAAAGGGGATGTGTGTGGGGTTTTCATTTTAGTTTCCTCCTTTGGCTTTTGAAAGAAGCAGAAAAGAAAAACGGATGTCTTTCTCGCCACCCCCCCCCCCCGCAGATCAAGATGGCGACAAGAAGCTGACCCTTTCCGAGTTCATCTCTCTGCCGGTCGGCACCGTGGAGAACCAGCAGGCCCAGGACATCGACGACGACTGGGTGAAAGATCGGAAGAAGGAGTTTGAGGAGGTCATCGACGCCGACCACGACGGCATCGTGACAATGGAGGAATTGGAGGCGAGTGTCTCAGAGGCGCCGTTGTGGTCATCTCAGAACAGCAGCGCTGGAAGGGACCAGCCTCGCTCAAGGAGGTCTTGTGGGTGGGTGGGGAATCCCAACTCCCAGCCGCTGCCTCTGCAGCCGAGGACCTCTGGATAGCTCACTGGTTGAAGCCTCTTGCTGCAGAACCAATGGTTGGGAGTTCAATTCCCCCGCTGCGCATCTCAAGAGAAACGCCAGCCTGGGTGACCTTGGGCCAGCTGCATTATCCCCGGGGCACTCCCTGGAAGAAAGGAACGGGAAACCCACTTCTGAGCAGTCTTCTGCCTGGAAAAGGGCCACCATAATTCAGCATTGACCTGACAGCGTGTGATTATCATTTTACAAACCCGTATTCAACTGGGCCCTAGGCTGTCGGAAGAATCGTATCCTCCCCGGAATTTGCGATCCTCAGGGAAGGCCCTTCAGTGGATTCCAGCACCAAGCATGTTCCATGAGAGTAGGGTTTAATTATAGTGCCTGCTGTCAGGCTGTGGAACTCCTGTCCACAGGAGGCAGCAGTGGCCAACTCCATTTTTCATCTTTTGCCCCAGCGGACGCAGTCCGTTGTTTCAGGCAAGCTTTTGGCTGCTGAAACGACCCTTTAAGGCCCTGTGCCTTCAATCTGAGGGTTGGCGAAGAAAGGGTGACAGATGCTGTTTCAATAGCCAAAGGCAAACAGAGGCTGTTTTATCAAGCCTGTTTCAATAGCCTGAGAAAAAAGAGGCACATAGTAGAGTAGGAAACACCCCCCCCCCCCGTGGAATGGTTTCAGGCCGTCCTGGTGGTTTTATCTGCTCAGAAATTGCTGCCCAACTAAATGAAAAACTGGGAGGCAGATGAGAAGGGAAAATAAAAAAGGACAAGGGGCATAAAAAATTGGTCACACTTCTCATCCACTCCCTCCCTGCTTGTCAATTTCAGCAGTGGGTTGTCAGTTTCAATAGCTTTGTCAATTTCGCTTTCGGAAAAGTCCTCCTGGACAGTTTTGCAGCTCGCGTTGGCTTTCGGGAAGCAAACTTGTAGGCCCTTTGAACTGGGCCTTGGCTTGTCGTTTTTCCAGAACGATCTCACACCCTTTCCCGTCCGTTTCCCCCGCCTCCCCCCCTTCTCTCTTTCCCCATCCCGCAGGAGTACATGGACCCCATGAACGAATACAACGCCTTGAACGAAGCCAAGCAGATGATCGCGGTGGCCGACGAGAATCAGAACCACCACTTGGAGCTGGAGGAAGTGCTGAAGTACAGCGAGTACTTCACGGGCAGCAAACTCATGGACTACGCTCGGAACGTCCACGAGGAGTTCTGAGCCCTCCCCGGCCACCGGCCACGCCCCCCCTCTCCCGCGTGGCTCCCCGTTGCACCTTCTCACTTTCCGAAACGAACCACAGGGGGAAAAAAAAGAGTTACCTTTTTTGCTGCTATCTCCGTTGTCCCGTGCATTTGCCGTGTGTGGGTCTAGACTTTGGTGTGTCTTTTTTTAAAAATTAAAGAAAAGAAAAGCAACGTCCGTGTATATTAAAAGAAAGAAGCAGTGCAAACCTTTAGTTCCTTTGAAGACCACTCTGTACACCCGTCAGGGCAGGATCCGGGTTTGCTTCTCTTCCCGGTTGACCTCCCGGCCCACCCGGAGACTTTCAGAGTCTCAGTCGAACTTTCCAAAAAACACAAACAAAACCACCTGCCTTTTGACTGACTCTTCTGGTTGACTTCTAAAAGCCGTCTTTATGATCTGAAGATCAAACACTTGGTTCTGGAGATTTGGGAGGAAAGGGGGGCCGTAGGCGCACCGGCACCTGTGAGTGCGTGCGTGCGTAAACATGTACCCAGGGTTGGTCCTTGTATTTATATGGGTTCTTTTTTGGGGGAGGGGGAGGTTGTTGCTTCCACCAGCCAGGCCAGTAAAGCAATGAAAATAACCAGCCTGATTCACATTCCTTAGAAAATGTGTGTCGTTTTCCGCTCCAAGGGGGTAAGGAATCGCTTTCTAAAGCAGTTGGTATGCTGTTGCCCTTTTGTTCTTGTTTCTGTGCGTGTGAGGATTGAGTGGAGTGCATGTGTGCATCCACAACACTCAGGCAAGGGGGTATCCCTGAAGCCATCCACAAACCTATCCCCCCCCCCAATTTGGTCCTTGAATTTAATTGCCAAACCCAGCACATGGATGCTAAAACAGAAGCTCCAGTTGTGTTTGAAGGGGGGGAGTGGTGTGGCCCCTCTGCACCCCCTCCGAGGAAGGAAAGCTTTCGTCTGGGTAATCGGGCTGAGCTAGAAAATCCTCCGCTTGAAATAGGATTTCACCGGGAGCCCGAAAAGTGGGTTTTTCTTCACCCTATCCTCCCACCGATGCCCCTCTGTTCCTTTGTGTGCCTTCTGAGGTGGGAACAGTGCGGTTGTGCGGTGGCCTTTCTGAGAACCACATCTGGGAAGAGAGAGGCGAGGTTTCGAGGCTGCGTCCCCCCCCCCTTCTAGAGAAACCTGGTGAGATCCGACTGTAGAAAACCAGCGCTTACGGAGGCACCAACAAGGATGTTCGTGTTAGCTGCCTTTCCCTGATAACGTTAGGCTGGAGTAGTGTGGGGTTTCCATGTGGAGGGCAAGTATTGTCCTAGCAATGGCTGTTCCTCTTTGTTTTCTTGCTGCGAAGAATCCAGGGAGACCGGATCCAACCCAGGACACCCAGTGGATCCCCCATCCTTGGGCTAGGTCAGTGGTGGCAAACCTTTGGCACTTTGACCTCCCACCCCAACCCCGGTCTGAAATGGAAAGAAATCTAGCACGCTGCTGAATAGTTTGGTGGTTTAGGTCTCCGGCTGCTCTGGGACCCTCTCTAGGCGCAGTGATGGCGAACCTTTGGCCCTCCAGATGTTTTGGACCACAACTCCCACAGTCCTTTGTCATTGGCCATCTAGGCTTGGAATTCTGGGAGTTGTCATCGTAATCATCTGGAGGGACGAAAGTTCCCCACCACTGGGCTAGGTCATGGCTTGAGCCGGCCCTTCCTAACTGTGGTCCGTCCGTCCCCCAGATGTTCTCGGGTGAAAACAACCAGAAGTCTCTCGCACTAGCACCAGCCCATTGAGAGCCACGGGTCTGCCCGTGTAAAAAAAAACCAACAAAACACTAGCAGTCACTGAGTTCTGCAGAAGTGCTGAGGACGGCACTTCCATACATACCAGCGTTGAATCGGTGTAGGGGGAAAGGGGAAATCCCTTCACACGCACTTCTGGGAACTTTCCAGTCACAGGCTGTCTTTTGAACACACCGTTTCCTTTCCCTGCCTCGGCTCCCGCCAAAGGAGAGCTCCGTGTTAGTCGCGCCAAAGCTGAGCATGGTGGGACCCGCGGTGGTGGTGGTGCTCACGGTGGCTTTCGCCCTGCTTCTGGGGTGCCCGGCGTCGGGGTTGAGCTGCCCGAAGGACACCTATCCCTTGGGAAGCCGGAAGTGCTGTAAAAAATGCCCACCAGGTGAGTTGAGATTTCATGGCAAGGTCCATCCCCGGTTCCTTCTAAACGTGGCCATAAAGGAAGATGGGGAGCATCAGGATAAGAAGAAGAATTTGACGGGGATCAGTCCTTGGTTCTGGTTTCCAGGATTTTCAAGGTACAGAGGACTCAGAAGTGATTTTTTTTTTGGGGGGGGAGTTCTCTGGGACTGTGCAGCTTGACCAAGGCTACACAGGGTGATGCTTCTCCCAGGAAGCTTGGGGAGGGGGCAGGAAATCAAACTCCCAACTAAAACAAGGGCTGTTGAAGGACTTGGAATATCTTTCTTATTTCTGCCCATTTGGATCGTGTCTGGGGCTCCTTTTGGCCATTCTGAACGCTTGTATTTGTGAACGCTAGGTTGTGACCCGGGTTCCCGGGTTCACAACCTAGCCGGGATCCGCCCCACATCGGTTGGAGCTTGCGACTGCGCCTTCTGGAGCCATGCTTTTCTTCAAACAAATGAAAGGGACGGGATTTCATTTTTCTTCCCCTTTTCTCAGATACTCCTGGCCTTCAGCAAACGCCCGGAGTAAGAACAGGTTGCTCCCCAGCTGTTCTTAGATTCCCGCTCCCATCATCCCCTGGTAAGAGAGGATGGGAGTTGCAGCCCAACATCACCAGGGGTCCAAGTGTTCCCCCCCATCTCTTCATCCTGGGGCTGGGGCCGGCTCTCTCGTTAGGCAGAGGGAGGCAGCTGCCTTGAAGATTTTTGGATCTTGAAAGAGCAGCAATTTCTAAGTTGTTTATTTTGGTGTGACTGTGGTTTTACCGGCAGGGAGGAAGGGTGTGTGTGATTATCTTGGGCCTCCGGTGTGAAAAATCACTCGGATGGATTTAAGTTCTGTGCACCTTAGGTTTCCCTTCACCATTGCAGAGATTTATTCCATCAAGCTCTTTCTTCAGTGACTATTTATTTATTTATTTATTTATTTTAGCACTTATATACCACCCGTCTTCCGAACGGAACTCCGGGCGGTTCACAAGAAAGAAACAGACAATAAAACAGACTACCTCTCCTCTTGTCCAAGTACAGTCCTGGGAAGATATCCTACATTCCTTTTGAAAGAGCCCTTCATTTAATTAGCCTCCCCATTTAAGCCTGATTAAAAGAAGGTGGGGGGAAACCCCTGAAGGAGTAAGATCTGGATCCTTGAAGACGTTCAACCACTCTTGAGAACGCTGGAGAGGACTTCTCGGCATTATCTCTGCTCGGGCGAGAGGTCGTCTGATTCTGCTGAAATTTGCAGGATCCCTTTCTCATGCTGGTTCTTTGGATGCAAAAGAGATCCTACTAAATTTTTGATGGGCTGCAACTTACCAGAATCCTCCCCCCGCCCCTGCCAAGATGGTGAAATCAGTAGCTGTGCCGGCTGGTGTTGGTGGTTGTGATATTTTGTCATCCAAATAAGCCTTAGAATCATAGAATCATAGAGTTGGAAGAGACCTCAAAGGCCATCTAGTCCAACCCCCTGCCATGCAGGAACCCCATCACAATATTTCCGACAGATGGCCATCCAGCCTCTGCTTAAAAACTTCCAAAGAAGGAGACTCCACCACCCTCCTTTGTGGCAGCAAATTCCACTGCTGAAGAGCTCTAACTGTCATGAAGTTCTTCCTGATGTTCAAATGGAATCTCTTTTCCTGTAGTTTGAAACCATTGCCCTGAGTCCTAGTCTCTGAAGCCATGGAAAACAAACCTGTTCCCTCTTCAATATGACATCCTTTCAAATATTTAAACATAGCTATCATATCCCCCCCCCTCAGCCTTCTATGTGTTGGGTAGCCTTCGCTGCTCTAAATTTGAGAAATAAACCAACCCTCTTTCCTGCTGTTTAGGTTATGAGCTGACAGCACGCTGCACACACTTGACCGAAACGCGGTGCGAACTGTGTGACGAACATTACTACAACGCGGTGTATACCGAGTCGCGGTGTAAACGTTGTACCGTCTGCGAAGGAGGTACCTGTCTCCTTAATTAGGAACAAAAACATGGGAGGTTATCTTTTCAAAAGAAATGTCGATCATGTCCCCTTTAAAACCAACCTTGGCTGAGCAGAAGTTGGCATCCAGACCAGAGATGGCGAATCTTTGAGAGACCGAATGCACAAACTGCGAATCAAAACCCACTCAGCTTTCGCCAAGTGCCAATATAGCCATTTAACCTGAATCCAGGTGGCTGTGAAGGGGGCGATGTCGAGTGTCCACAGAAAGGGCTCCGAGGGCCACCTTTGGCACCCATGCCATAGGTTCGCCAACACTGATCTGGACTGCCATTCTACTTCTGTTCATGTGCAGATGGCACTTCCATGTCCCATTGGAAGAGAGGATTATGGGGCTTAGTAAAGTTTAGATGTTAGCAGGTGATGTAGCAGGCTCAGGGTTTGGCGAAACTATGATAACCTCATCTGGTTCGTTTTCTGCTTTCTGGGTATCCTCTGAGCCGAGCTGCAAGGTCAGTGTTGTTGATGATGATGATGATGATGATTCTGGCACTCTTGGGATCATAGATCAGACATCCAAGTTTGGGTGCCTCTGCTCTACAACGATAGCCTCAGGAACCCCAGGGATTTTGTGGATGTCACCAGTTATAGCAGGCTCTAGACCAGTGGTTCTCAACCGGTGGGTCCCCAGATGTTCCTGGACCGCAACTCCCAGAAATCCTGGCCAGCTCAGCCAGTGATGAAGACTTCTGGGAGTTGCAGTCCAGGAACATCTGGGGACCCACAGGTTGAGAACCACTGGGCTAGACTTTCAAAAAGACTTTGCTTTCTTTTGTTTCTAAAAACGGCCACTTCTTTTCGTCCTTGTTGGCTTCTTTTGTCCTTCCCTCTGAAAAGCAAGAGCCAAACTCTTGCTCCTTAGCTTGTCGAGATGGGTCGTTTCTTGCTGGCAAAGGACTGACTGGCCAATACCTGTGTTGTCACTATAATGGAAACCAGATTTCGCAAGAACACTTGTTTCTTCTCTCTCTTTGATTTGTCCACAAGTGTAATATACACAATCACATGTGTCTGTTCATCTCTCTCTCTCTCTCTCTCTCTCAATCTTCCTTGGCTACATTTATCTTTCCCCAGATAGAGGTCTCCAAGAGGTGAAGCCGTGTGATCAATTTTCGAACACACGTTGCGCGTGTCTTCCGGGTTACAAGGAAGTAGCCGGTCTCGCAATCAGTGAAGGTGATAAAAGTAAGTATGGAGCTTTCGGATTTTTATCTTGTACGGATTTGCCCCATAGGCAATTCTGTTAAGCAAATTTCCATGATGTTGATCATGACGACGACGACGACAACAACAACAACAACAACAACCTGGGAGATCTTAAGAAAAGTAACTTTTGCAAGCCCTGAATGGGAGTACAACGAACGAGGCATCCACTCAAATGATCAGCCTTAGATAAGAGTAGATGTTTGTTTCTCGTTAAATCAAATTCACACAAAAAAATTCGGAGCCTGGAGAAAAACTCCCCCATTGAATGAGTTTTGATTTCAGCTCAGTGGTACCTTGAAAGTTGATTAAACAGATTGCCTCCTTTAAAAACAACCACCCTGTAACAATCTGTTCCTTATTCATCATTTCAGGATGTGAGCCTTGTCCTGAGGGTTATTTTTCCAAAGGAGGGAAGGACACATGTCACCCTTGGACGAAGTATGTATTCATGAACAGGTGAACACGCTCTGAATCTTTCTGCTCAACGGTCGACTGGAGCTTTTACAACCTCGCATGCTGCTTTTAGTTTGTTGGACTGGGAGGGACTTTGCTGGTCTAGTGTGGCTGTCAATCTCTCCAGCACTAGCCAATCATTCCCTCCCGCTTTCAAATCAGAGTGCTTCTGTCTCTTAGATCTATTAGAAGTCTGTTTCTTAGTTTGCTGTTGATTGGTTCACAAGTGGCATCCACTCAAATGATCATCCATTAGATAAGAGTAGATGTTTGTTTCTCGTTAAATCAAATTCACACAAAAAAATTCGGATTTTGGGCCAAAAAAAAGCAAGACTACTCATGGTTTTCCAGTTTTGCATATCAGCTTCAAGGGTTCCCTGGGACGGTGAAAGTTGATTAAACAGGCTGCCTTTTTCCCCAAAAACAACCACCCTGTAACAATGGATGTTTCCTTTTGTTTGTTTGTTTGTTTCACTTTTGTGAGCAGTTGTCCTGAGGGACTAAATTTTTCCAAAGGAGGGAAGGACCATCATGTCACCCTCTCACCGTTTAAGGGATATGTATTCATGTCCCAGCAGGTGAAAACGCTCTGAATCAGGCTGCTCAACTGGATTTACAGGAGCACTTTGGATGCTGGCTTAATGGCAGAAAAGAAACCAGCTGCAACAGGTAAGGCAGGGAAGTTGGGGTTAGACTGGGAGGGACTTTGCTGGTCTTGGGGGTGGGTCAATCTGGTCCAGGATGTTAGAGCCAATCAGGGACCAGGGACTATTGGGGAAAATTGGATGTGAGCCTGTTTCATTTGTCTCTTACGGATCTATCAGAAGTCTGTTTCGAATTTAGTTAGCCAGCTGGATAGGGAAGACATTTCTGATTAAAAACTCACCACAGTGTTCTTCCACCCAGTGCAATCAGTTTAGCGCTATGCCACTTGGTTCAGAAATCGATCCATTCCTCTTGTTTCCTGCTCAAACCTGACATTTCTTGAGGACCGGAAACTTTCCTTAGTTTTATGAAAAGGCCACTATTCACAGGTGGAAGGCATGCAGTTTCCTAGGTGCCTGTCTAAGCCACTCCTTCACGAGGACACCCAGGCTGGCTTTTTTCCCCTGAGAAAGGTGGTGGTGACATGAAAATTTTTGTCAGTTTCATCATCACTGGATTTTAGTCCTTTTGTTTGTTTGTTTCAGTTGGGGTGGGATTGTGGCTGCATTTTCAGAAAGCCGAGGAGAAGAAGCAGCCAGGAAGATTGGAAGCATTGTCAGATGTTCCTCAGGAGGGTAACCATCTGTTGATGAGCCAACATTTGACATGTTTCGGGGCATTTTTAATCGGTGCTAAACGGTATTCTTTGCTAGCAGCCTTTCCCAGCCCCAAAATATGGTGAGACAACAGGCAACACCCAACTGCCAGTCAGCCTGATTACCAGATGGGGATTATTGGATGCTGGCTGCTAACCTTTTTGGCACCGGGAAATTTTTAAATTTTTCTGTGGCCCGGGGTAAGGCAGGGAAGAATGGGGTCGGGAGGCAAAGGGGGGGTGAGCAAAGGATGGGGGGAAGGAAACGGGAGGCACCTTTGGGGGTGGGGGAATATGGTTGAGGATGTTAGACGTCCATAGGGACCAGGGACTATTGGGGAAAATTGGATGTGAGCCTGTTTTCATTTGCTTCTCCGTTACATGGACCTATCAGCCTCCTGTACTGGGTTCGAATTCTAGCATATAGCCAGCTGGATAGGGAAGACATTTCTGATTAAAAACTCACCACAGTGTTCTTCCACCCAGTGCAATCAGTTTAGCGCTATGCCACTTGGTTCAGAAATCGCCTGTTCCATTCCTCTTCCTCCTTCCTCCTCTCAAACCTGACATTTCTTGAGGAGCAGCAAACCACCCCCTGCAGTTTTATGAAAAGGCCACTATTCACAGGTGGAAGGCATGCAGTTTCCTAGGTGCCTGTCTAAGCCACTCCTTCACGAGGACTAGAAGCTTCTGAGCTTTCAATTTCCCCCCTGAGAAAGGTGGTGGTGACATGCGGCATTTTTGTCAGTTTCATCATCAGGCTCCTGCTCCTGCTGCCGCCACTGCCGTGGCCTCCTCCTCCTCTGCCTGCGGTGCTGTGCCAGCAGCGAAATCCAGGGGGGTGGGATTGTGGCGCCTCCATTTTCCCCAGAGAAGCAACGGAGGAGAAGAAGCAGCCAGGAAGATTGGAAGCATTGTCAGATGTTCCTCAGGAGGGTAAGTTTAGGGTTGGCATAAAACGGGCGCCAAGTTTTAAAGCATTTGACGGCGTTGCCCGGGGGATTTTTAGGGGAGGGGAGGGAGGCAAAGGCAAAGGCGGTATTCTCTTTGCCTCCAGCCTTTTCCCCAGCCCCAAAGAAGAGGAGGAGGAGACACGGCGGAGGAAAAGGGGACAGTTCCTGGCCTCCCCAGGCCCCCTGCCAGTCAGCCTGATTACCAGATGGGGATTATGGGGGGTGTAGTCTATGGCACCCCCAGGCCACCAGGTTGCCAGTGCTCCTCGGATGAAGGGAACCAGGATGATGAAATAGGCAGTCTCTCTCCTTAACCTGAGCAAATAATGCTGGCCTGGGGATTTGGGGTGTTGTAGTCACACAACAATCATGTATGCCAGGGCTGTTCAACTTTGAACAGGCCAAGGTCTACTTTTTTCCAGCGCAAAGTGCCTGAGGGCTACTACAATAAAACTTCAACTTTACAAATTTTATCTGTTCCGAGCACATGCTCGTAACAAAACTTTTGTAAGCAGAGCAGCGGTTTCCCATAGGAATGCATTGAAAACCAATTAGTCCGTTCTAGAGGGAACAGATTTCAATGCGCCCTGGCCCTTGAACTGTCCTGCTAGGCAGACCCAGAACTTTGCTGGGGCAGTGGTGGTCCTTGGGATGGGAGAGGGAGGGGTGGAGAACATATCCCCTTACTTTTTTTTATTGATGGCCGGCGGGCTACTTTTGAACCCTTTACGGGCTACCAGTAGCCCGTGCTCTACCTGTTGGGCAAGTTTGATGTATGTAAAGCCAAGGAAGTATTTCCAGGCCGCCGAATAATGTTGGGTGCTCCGTGCCTGATCTGTCAGCAATAACGGAATTGTCCCCACCCCCTGCTCTGTTTTCAGATGGAAAAAGCAGCTATCGGGTCCCAATCCAAGAGGAACAGGTAGGCCACAAATCCTGCCTACTGTGGAACTGAACGGGGAGGCGAAATATTTTCATTTCTGGATGTCTGGAAGACACGACTCCCGCTTTGTCAGCCAGAATTTGGGAGTTCAACAACCCCCACTGGACTGGACGATTTCAAGGGTCCCTCCGATCAATGTAATTCTAAGATGGTTGTGGCTGAAATCAAATTCAGCGCCAGCCAAACCTCCACTGACGTCAGCAAGGCATTGCAACACCCATTCTCCTCACCACTGGACCCCCCCCTCGTTAGCTCAGCTCGATGGGATGTGTGATCCAAAGTAAGAGGAAGATGCTTTCCTGAATGCATTAATGGTGACTTTATTGTCCAGAACCGGTGTTTTCTCCCTCTCCCTCCCCCCATTGTTTGCCTTTTTTGAGGTAAATTTTGAGGCAAATTTTGAGGTAAATGTGAGGTAAATTTGAGAAATTTAAGAAATGCTATAGTAATTTCTAAGAACACGCATGTGGGCAACCCGCATGGTGTTGAAATTTGAAAAATCGTGCATTTCCGCAGATATTTGCCTATCTGTCCTTGCTTTCCTTTGTGTCATTGTGCCAACAAAGGCTCTCTGAGCTTCCACAGGGGTGAATTAGTGTCAGGTCACACCCATAATCAAATAAAAGAGTAGATATTTAAAAGCCTCTTTCTCTGTGTGATATGTTTTCGCCCAGTTAACTCACTGGTAAGATGAAAACAGCTTTTGAAGAACAGCCGCAAGTGTTAAGTGTGGATGACAGGCCATTCCAGGGATAAACCTCCCTGCCAGGCAGAATGAGTCCCTTAAAAATAAAAATAATAACACAGTGGACCCTCGTATAACCAACGATTTGTATAACATAACATCTGTACAACACAAAAAACTCTAGAGAGGGGGGAAATTTGCTTAACAGAATCGCCTATGGGGCGAATCCGTACAACATAAAAATAATCGCGATTAGGGATTACTCCGTTTTCAATGCATTCCTATGGGAAATTGGTATAAAGGAAAATTTGCTTAACATCATTTCTTTGGGAACGAATTAATTCCTTTATACAAGGTACCCCTGTAACAGCATTTGAAATGTGAGATTCTAGAGGTGTGAAAAAACTGTCCATCCAGTCGATGGACTGCATTTTTTTTTTTGCACTTTGCCCATCCTTCTACTAGAAATGCAGTATTTCATCTCTCTCTCTCTCTCTCTCTCTCTCTCTCTCTCTCTCTCTCTCTCTCTCTCTCTCTGTGTGTGTGTGTGTGTGTGTGTGTGTGTGTGTGTGTTGTCTGTGATGTTTTCCCCTGAAAGCTACTTATTTTGTTAGTCTTGTACTGTGGAACTTTTGTATCTGTGAGCCGCCTTGAGTTCCTTTGGGAAAATCTGGCGGGATAGAAATATAAAAGCAAATAAATAAATAAATAAATAAATAAATAAATAAATAAATAAATAAATAAATAATTTAAGCCTATACAGAGTGAGGGCTTGGGAGCTTGATTCCCTGCTGTGCCTCCAGGCCAAAAAAATGGCCTTGTCCAATTGGAACAAAATAAAATAAACAAATCATGAACATCTGCAGGTAGAGAAGCCAGAACGAAGGGAAACCAGCCACAGCCTTGCCGTGTTGGGCGGCGGTGAATTCCCCGAGCAAAACACAAGGGGACAGAAGCCACGCTGCCTGTCATCAGATAGGAAGCAGAGGCCCAACAGCTCCTTGGGTGGGTGGTTCCTGTAAAGAGGTGGCATCATCCTACTCATTTTCTGAAAATAGCTGAGCGGAAGACCTGCCTAGGCAAAAAAGATCTGTCTGGCGATAAAATAGCTCTTAAAATAACGACAGATCTGTCTTTGCTGTCTCCGCTGATGACAGCACTTGCGGTAAGTGGAGGGACTTTACCTTGGCAGGTGCTGTTATGGAGATTCTTTCTTCCGTGTCCCAAGTGGCGTAGAAGTACTGCGTGCTGGAGACGTCAAAGGTATTTGGAAGCCAGCAGGGACTTTTTCGCCCCGGTTGACGAACTGATGAGTTCAGCAAAGAACAGGTCGTGTCGCAACGATCTTTTCTCCAAGTCTATACAGAGCGAGGGACTTGGCGTCTGAACCCCCTCCTGGGCCTTGGAGGAAAAGGGCCAGGCAGCGTGACTTTGGATAAGCTGCACCCTCCTGAAGCATTCTAAGAAGAAGGGTGCAGCAAACTTCTCTGACACCTCGGAAATCTTGAGCGCAGGTCGCCGTCAGTCGGAACGGACTTGACAACTTTTAAATGTTATATATATCTGCCCTTATATATGTAAAAACATGCTGACAGGTCGACCATCACCGATTGCTGGGATTTCGGGGCCCAGATGTTTTTTGTGCTGATGGTGACTTTTTTTTTTTTGCAAAGTCAGGGGAACTTCAGCCAAATGTGTCTCATCTGGTGTCATTCGGTTTCCAGGTAGACCACAAGATACCAAAGAAATACGTGAAACACAGAATGTCTCAGTTTTAGTTAGCGTGAGCGCTGTGTGTGTGTGTGTGTGTGTGTGTGTGTGTGTGTGTGTGTTGTTAAAGCATTACCTGATTCAGCAAAAACTGAAAAGAAAAATGCATCACAGACATTTCAGAGCCTACTTTAGAGGCATGATAGCTGTCAGTGTGTGTAGGTAAGATTTTGCCCATATTAGGAATAGGAGTATAGGTGCATTGGAGGTGGCTGGATAGCTGAGAGACTTTGGAGCAGGAGGTTAAGGGTTTGATTCCCATCCCGGGAGAAAAGCCAGCCTGGGTGGCTTTGGGTAAGCTGCACAGTCCCAGAATGACCCTCCCCAAAAAGGCAAACCACTTCTGAATCTCCTCTATCAGGAGAACCCAGAAAAGGGTCTCCATAAGTCAGAACTGAATTGACAGCCCCATGATTCTTATTATTAGAAGTAGAGATGGGCACGAATAGAAAAAATGAAGTTTCGTTTTGTCGTTTGTCGGGTCCGTTTCAGTTCATTTCTGTTTTTCGTGAATTTTTTGCAAAAAAATCATTTTCGTTTTCATTCGTTTCGTTACCGTTTTGTTACCATTTATTTCAATTTTTTTTTTAGCATTTAAAGCAGTTCACTGTATTGCAGTAACGGAAACGAAACGGATGACAAAATTTCTGGTGTTTCTGTTCGTTTTGTTTCATTTTTGGAGACAAAATTCGTTTGTCATTTCGTTACGTAATGGAACGAAAAAAAAAAAAAGGAAACAAAAAATTGTTCGTTTCGTGCCCATCTCTAATTAGAAGCATATGTGGATGTTGGGACCAGCCAAGAACACCTGCTGAGTTGTGTGTGGGCCATTTTCTGCCCATAGCATGGCCTGAATTAAGCTGTATGGTGGTTCCAGAGGACAGTGAGAAGGACATATAAGGAGGCCACTTCTGAGCACTTGATACCTAGGAAAATTTTGGAAGGCTCACCCTAAGTCTGAATCAATGGCACACATATGCACCTGTTTGCTATATGCTATATAATCTATCTATCTATCTATCTATCTATCTATCTATCTATCTATCTATCTATCTATCTATCTATCTATCTATCCATCCATCCATCCATTGGCTAGAGAGTTAAATGAGTTAAGTCTCTGGCTGCAGAGACAGAGGATGGGAGTTCAAATCCACCACTGTGTTTCCTGGGAAAGGAGCCAGCCTGGGTAACCCTGGGCAAACTGCATCGTGCCACGGCAACAGCAGAAGAAGGGAATTGGCTCTTACTTCTGTATATTTTCTACCTGGAAAACCCTCGAAAGGGTTGCCATAACCCAGAACTAGAGATGGTAACGAACAGCAAAAATGGCATTTTTTGTGATTTGTAATTCGTCAAGGTCGACAAATTACGACTCACAAATTTATGAATACTTTTTCAGATGAACCAATTCATCTATTTGTTGGTTTGTCTTATTTGCCACAAAAGCCTCCCCCCACAAAAAAATGGCCAAAAAGACAATTGGGCCCCAAACCCCAACAAAAACAATTCATCACTTCATATTTGTTCAGGTTGTCACTTTGGATGAATGGGGAATGATCTAGAAGTTGAGTCATGGCAACTGGACTTCTTTTCTTGAGATCCTGAAACATTTCACTGCTCATCCAAATGGCTTCGTCAGTTTTTGATCATCAAGTCCACCACTCTGATTATCACCTCTGGAGGCCCACTGGAGAATCAAACTCCCAACCTCTAGCTAGGCAGCCAGAGACCTCAACCATGGAGGTCTCCCACAGTTCTTGCCTCGCAGACGACCTTCTGGAATGACACAAGCTCCTGCCATTTCAAGGCCAAGGAGAAATGAAGGGCTTCCTCACTTAGGCTCATCCTAAACCCATCTTTAGTCTCTACCAGTCCATGGCCACTGTCTTCTGGGAAGACAGCGGGTGGGACTCAGAAGATGGGACCACGTCATCCCATCTTTGGATCAGTTCTTCGTTACCTCTTTCATTCGGTTGAAGATCTCTTGGGAAATCTTCGCCCACGTTGGCTTGTGGTCGGTGCATGCGCAGCGTTTGAACTTCCTGGGTGTCTCCTTCGTTCGACTTTCTCTTTCGCCGGCGAGCGCAGCTATTTTAAGAAATGAGGTTTGAAGACCTCCAGGACGTCACACGCAGGAAGCGGAGCCCGGCAACGTTCCTCAACGCGGCATGGGCGGTAGGGTACAAAATACACAGAAAGGGACAGAGCACAAGAGAGAGAGAGAGAGAGAGAGAGAGAGAGAGAGAGAGAGAGAAGAACCTGACAAGTGCCCAAGAGAAGGGACCATTCTCATTCCTTGATACCCAACTGCAGTTTTGGGAGGCTGATTGTGGACAAGCCTGGATGCCCCTGAATTTCGGACAGGAAGTCAACCGTTGACGCACCAATGGGGACAAGGCATTCACCATCCAGACCAGACCACCCTTTCTTGTGTCTCTTCACCTTTTGGTTCTGCATGAAGCTTGGTGTCGCTGTCCAAGGAGGGACCAGCACGGTCTGTTGCGTCAAGAGCCATCCAGGTACTAATTAATTTTTTTTTTAATGTACAGCAGAGAACCAATGTGGGAGGTTGCTCGAGTGGTTAAATCTCATTTAGGGGGTTTAATCGGGGCCGATTTAGGAGAAAGTCGGGAGAACTGCTCTCTGCCCATGTTCTGAAGACCAGCTGACTTGTTTTTATCAAGCAGTGTGTGTGTGTGTGTGTGTGTGTGTGTGTGTGTGTGTGTGTGTGTGTGTGTGTGTGTGTGTGTGTGTGTTTTGCTTTGCTTTGCTTTGCTTTGCTTTGCTTTGCTTTGCTTTGCTTTGCTTGGAGTTATCTCCCACCCATTTAGTGAACAAGCCACAACTCTGGGCAGCTTCCAAAAATTACAAGACAACCAACAGGATTTAAAAAAAAAATTACATGATTTTTTTTAAAACCCAGTCTCTGTTCCGAGTTTGCAGGGCTAGACACTTGAACATTGCCACTGATGTCAAGGGAAATAGTCCTCATTTGGCAGTGGCCTCCTCTTGAGAAGTGGGTTCTGGGGCAGGCTGGGTAGCAGTTACAATTTGGAAAAGTTCCTTTTTTAAAAAAAAATCCAGTCTCCCCCCAAGCTAGCTAGCACGGTTGCTGGCCGTGGTGACGCTAGGCAACCGAATCCGGCAAAGCAACTCTTCCTAGGAGGACTAAGGAATTTAGGGAGTTCTCCTCCTCAAAAGTAACTTCAAAAGTAAAGAGTTACCTCTGAAAGTAACTGTGCCAGCTGGAAGATTCTGGGAGCTGCCATCCCAGAAAGTCACTTTCCCCGTGCTGGATCAGGGATGACGGGCATGCTGATCTTTTGATATTACATAAATTCCGCTTTTAAAAGTGACTTTCCCCCCCGGTCTTCTGAAAACGAAGTGGCTGGCAATGGGGGCCGATTGACTTCAGAATAAGCATGTCTCACCCTGGTTCCATGTTCGCTTTTCCCATGCACAGGGGCACACCCAAACTCGTGTGGAACGTGTGGCCTTGGGAAGTGTTGTGCGATCAGGACGTGCAGCGAGTGCCGGGTGCTTCCTCAGTGCCGGGAAGGCGAGGAGCTCTTTTGTTCAGGTAAGCTTCTCACCTGCACCACATCCTCGAAATCAGGGAGAGGTCTGATGTGTAGCCCTTGGAGGATTCGCACCCGGTGCCTGGGACGCTTCTTCTTGGCTTTGGAACCCTCCTTCTCGTCTGTCTGTCTGTCTGTCTGTCTGTCTGTCTGTCTGTCTGTCTGTCCCCATCCCTCCCTCCCTCTCTCCCTTCTTATCTATCTATCTATCTATCTATCCCTCCCTCCCTCCCTCCCTCCCTTCTTATCTATCTATCTATCTATCTATCTATCTATCTATCTATCTATCTGTCCCTCCCCCTGTCTGTCTAGTAGCCAGCTGGTCGTTAGGGTGAGTTACATGTAAAAAAGTAACTTTTGCTGCCATCCTCCTGCTTCCCTTTTTCCAGGTACTCTGGACTTCAGGTATTCTTGCAAACAGTGCCCTAATGGAACCTACAAAGATGCCAAGAACCATTGTTGCGTCCCTTGGACTGAGTAAGTCTCTCTCTCTTTTTGGATTGGGGAGTATTACCTGTGGGCAATGTGAACGCTCTTCCCCAAACTCGACGCTTTAACCACAAAGCTCATGCTGCAGCTGTAATCCTTCCTTCCTTCCTTCCTTCCTTCCTTCCTTCCTTCCTTCCTTCCTTCCTTCCTTTCTTTGCAGCTGCCAAAAGCATGGACTCCAAACCCGCCGACCGGGGAACCGGACTCACAACGTGCAGTGCGGCCAACAACCTGAAACCGTTGCCACGCAACCTGGTATCTACATGCTTCCGTTCTACAGTTCATACCAAGAAAAGGAAACCCATTCGTTTAGATAAGAGGGAAACTGGGCCTGATTCTGAGGAGGGTGTTATCATTCTCCATACCCAGCTTTGGCCCATGAGCTCTTGCAAAAAAGGGAGAGTAGATGTTTTGGTCACTTGGGGGAGGGTCTTTGCATTTGTTCATTTGTTTCCTTGCGGCCAATTATGCCCACTGCCTGAACAAACCACTTTACCAGAACTAGGGGACATCCCTTCAATTTGAGGGCGGGGAGAGTAAGAACAGACAAAAGAAAATATTTTTTTTCACCCAGTGCGTTTTTGGTCTGTGGAACTCCCTGCCACAGCAGGTGGTGATGGCATCTGGCCTGGATGCCTTCAAAAGGGGGTTGGACAGATTCCTGGAGGAAAAGTCCATCACAGGTTGCAAACCATGATGGAGATGTGTCATCTCCAGGCTTAAAACCGGGGTACTTCAAGGGCCAGATGCAGGGGAGTGGTCTCAGGAGACAGAGATCTAGTCTCGTGTGCTCCCAGACGCATCTGGTGGGGCCACTGTGAGATATAGGAAGCTGGACTAGATGGGCCTTTGGCCTGATCCAACATGGCTCTTCTTATGTTCTTATGTTCTTATGTCACTATAGGTTGTGCCACTGCTGCCGAGTCCACCATCACCACCATCTTGACCATCCTAACAACAGCCGGCATTCTTGCCCTCCTGCTGTTGACCTCTGTCTTAATTGTTTGCGCTTGGAGACAAAAGGAGGCATTCCCTCTGGAAGAAGGTCAGGGCATCTCTTGTTGACTTCCCTTGGTTGTGTTTTTTGTTCCAAGTTTGATTCCCCCTCCGCAACGGAGACGCCAGGTGGCTCATAAACGGAGGAGAATCCTATGCATATAGAACAGCCACCAATCCCATTCCTAAAAGAAAAGTAATGATATTTAAAAGATAGACCACCGAAAAACAGTTTAAAAGGCCCAACAGAAAAATCAATCGTGCCCAATTTGATTGCTAAAAGGCTGCCTCAAACTGAAGGTTGACTCACTGTAGCATCAAGAGAACCTGGGGATCCATCAGCAGTTCTCTGGGTGGAGATAAAGCCAGGGGGGGGGGAGAGAATGGAAGGAAAAAGAAAGATGGGGTCATCAAGGAGATATTGTGAGACAATGTGGCCAACCTATTGTTGAGGTCCATCAGGTATGTGGAGGCCCAAGATGGCTCCATGCATCTCCTCCGTGGGTTTCCTGAAGTCTGCTCATGGCTGGAAACCAGATGGTAGGTTAGACAGACAACCTCAGTTTTGTCCCGTCCTTATATTTGGACCCTTTTGCCCTACAGAACCTGAACCCGTGAACCAACTGAAACCCACAGGAGCTTGGCCTCTCCAGGAAGACACCTACAGCTGCCAGTTCCCAGAAGAAGAAGGAGGAGGAGGAGGCAAAATGGCGGAAGAGTAGTGGTCATTAAAATGGTAGGCTGGACCACCTGACCGCACACCGCCCCAGGCACCCTCCCTCGATCCTTCACCGCTTGGGTGACTATTTGAATGGTCTCGCTGGCTGTTGGTGGGGCAGGAAGACTATGTCTTGGAGATGCACTGGCCACCATGGTTGGCTCTTCCCAACATGTTGGCCTTCCCACGTCATGGACGCAACACTCAAAGATGGTGCGAGTTTGACCCTACGTCTGGCTGATGGGCAAAATCGGAAAGGACAGGCGTAGGAAGCTGGTGTGGATGGAAAGCTTTAAAGTCCCTTGTTGATGTATGAGTGTGACCCATCATCATCCCCCTTGCTTTTGGCCAGTGGCAAGCAAAAGGCTGACCCGTTGGAAGGGTGGAGAGAAGGGTCTCTTTCCAGGTAGACAGACTGGCTAGCTGGAATGTAATACTTGGCTCATTGGAGCTGAGACAGGAGGGGGAGCTAAAAGAGGCAAAGCCGGGGGGCAGGATGGAGTCTGAAAATGATACAGTGGGTTGTGGGGTGGAGCCGACATGGCAAGGAGCATGTCTTGGGAGGAGTCCTGTGGAAACTGTCAGATGAGTAGCAGGAAGCCTGATGTGACTTTCCATACCTTGTCCTGATTAGCTGACTGTTTCATGGATCAGAAGTAATTGCTCAGTTACGAATGTCGCCATTAGGTGGCAGAGCACTAAGTAGCACTTTTTAGTTCCCTGGTCCCCACCTTCTATTCACAACAGCTTCAACAGGAAACACAAGTGGAGGTGAAGGCAGTTCCCCCAGCCCAAAACACAGGATGTCCAGGCTGGGAGGTGTTGTTTATATCCTAATATTCACCAGCAAGTTCATAAGAACATAAGAAGATAAGAAGACCCATCTAGTCCAGCTTCCTGTATCTCACAGTGGCCCCACCAGATGTGTCAGGGAGTGCACAAGACAAGATTAGATCTCTGTCTCCTGTTACCACTGCCCTGCATCTGGTCCTTGAAGGACCCCGGTTTTAAGCCTGGAGATGATACATCTCCATCATGGTTTGTCACCTGTAATGGACTTCTCCTCCAGGAATCTGTCCAATCCCCTTTTGAAGGCATCCAGGCCAGAGGCCATCACCACATCCTGTGGCAGGGAGTTCCACAGACTAACAACACACTGAATGAAAAAAATATTTTCTTTTGTCTGTTCTTACTCTCCCATTTCATGATTCTGGAACCTTCTAAATGTGGTCACTGTCCTGGTGCTCCCGCCCTGGGGAAGGTAATTCTGAAAGGTGGGATGATTAGGCTGCCCCTGGAAAACCCGGATTTTGGGTGCTTTCCAAAAAGAGGTTGATTTCCTTCATTTTTAGAGAAGTCCCTTCTCCTGTAGGCAAGCAAATGAGAAGAAGACAACCCACCTTTGTATCTGGCGATTTCACCGGGATCCCCCAGCGATGCTGTTGCTGATAAACACACATGCCTATTTGTAGCTAGAGTTAAATCAGGCGTGTGCGCACAGCTAGAAGCCGGTGAATATGTACATATTGCTTTGAGATAACTCTTCAAACTGGAGGAAAACAATGACTCTGAGAAACCTGAGGGCGTTTTTTCCGTCTTCTGCTCCATTTTCCCCGCTGTGTCAGTCAAGGTTTGCTTTCATTGCAAAAAGCGGAGCCACCAGCACCAGGCCCTACGCAGGACTCACGTTGCAGTTCTTAATTTGTATCTGTTTTACCCCATCCTTTTGAGCTGTGTTTTCTGTGTGAAACCTGAAGTGTCTTCTTCTTCCCAAGAGGGCAATAAATGTTCAACTAGTGAGAACACCATTTGTGGGTAAGGAAACTGGTGCGTCCTGTGTAGGATGAGGTGGGCATGGTTAGGCCTCCTCTTTCTCTGAAGCCACCTCTGGTTGAAGGAAGTCTCATTTCCGTGAAAGGTTTTTGACCGAGTCGAGTGTGACTCATTTCCTCCGGGGTTCTTTTTGATGTGAGAATACATAATCGGCTCATTCCCCTAACGAGCCACGGTTTCATTACGTGGAGGGACATGGGTGAATTCTCTAACCTTCTTTCCCTTTCCTTCAACCTCTCGTCCTCTGCCAATATCTTGGCTGTCGTCCTGTGCTGGCAAGTCGGAAGCGATTCATTGCGACTCTAATGGGGCTTTTGCAAGATCTTTAAGGAGCTGTTCTAACAAGTTCTGCTCCTTTCAGTGGGTTTCTGTTGGTGAACAGGGACTCAAACTCAGGCCTCCTGAATCCAAGTCCCTCACTCTGCCCACTGGCTCTCACTGATCAGTTCCCAAATTCATTGAGAGGTCTAGGGGGAACGATTATTTTCCACCATGCCCAAATACTGAATGCTGCCCTTTGGAAGACGCTAAGGGTGAGAAACCACAGAGATACGTGAGACACTCCAGAAGGCTCATGCCCGCCTAGGGATGCCCGTTGGGTGTAAATCTCAGCAAGTTAAAAAAGTTGGTGGGGCATTTGAGCACACAAACCCTCCTTTCACGGCAGATTACAGTGGAGATCTGGATGTTGAGTCATGGCAACTGGACTTCTTTTTTGAAGGGGAAAAAAAGAAGTCCAGTTGCCATGACTCAACTTCCAGATAAACTCACCTGGATGACTGAGAATCTTCACAGACATTACAGTGGAGGTGGTCTCTCTGTCCCTGTCACAGCCAAACACACCCGGCTCATTCCAGAACAGGCAATGCTACAAAACCAGCCTCGTTTCGCTCAGCTGCTGCACCCGTGCACGCCCTTGAGCCACACCTCGCACGTATGCATGGCTGTGAGGAAGTTCCCTGGACCAGCAACCCCTCTACCACGCTGCGTTTGGGGGCAAGGGGAGGCAGGGTTCCACCCGCCACTTGTGGTCACCCACCACGTGCGTTGGCTGCCTCCCACCACCACCACCACGAACAAGGCCCGCCCTGATGGAAATCGCATGTCTCTTTTCATGTGTGTTCATCTGTACAATGGTGCAATTGTACCCTGGTCAGAACATAAACGGTACAATTGCATCATATAGAAATCTGTGTATTTCTTGAAATTGTCATTCTAAAAAACAAACACGGTACTGAGATTTCCAAGGCCAACAAGCAGAATCACAGAATCATCTGAGTCTCAGGTCTTGGTGAATCCATATTCGCAGTGTTTTCTCACTTCAACGGCTATCAAAAATAGCTTTTGTCATCTTTTTGTTTTAAGGTGGGCAATATGATTTTTTTAAAAAAACTGCTGAAACACATCACAGATCAGGCTTTTTTTTTTCTTGGCATCCTTTATAGGAAACAGGGCGAGGGCTTTTCAAATACACAATGGCGATCTTTCTTTTTTACGAGCTGCGGTGGGAGATCTTTTTATCATCTGGGAGTGAGTCTCCGCCGCTCCGGCTGGCGGCCGCCGCTTTGGGGTTGTCCGGCTGGCACGAGGGCTTGGCGTGAGCCAGGAGATGCCGGACGGGTTTCGGAAATTCCTGGAACATGGGGAGGGAGGGCGGAAGGCTGGACTGGAGGTGGAGGGACATCATTTGGGAGCTGGTCAGCGGCCCGCCCGACCCGTTGGCGGTGGAGCCCGACGACCACTTGGCTCCGAAGGTCTGCTGGAACCAAGCGGAGTAGGATCTGTCCTTGGATGGACCCCCGGCCTTGTCTTCGTCCGCTTTGGGTGGCCTCTCGGAGGGGTTGGGCGGGACGTTTTTGACGACGTACTGGTTGCCGCTGCTGCAAACCTGGTTGGCCCGGAAGATGGATTTAACGGACGGGCAGCAGGAGAGGCTGGGGACGATGGAGATCTGGATCTGGGGCATGGGCAAAGGGTTCCGAAGGGGTCCTTTGTTGGGCACGACGGACGTCCCTTCGGGGACAGCGGGGGGCTCCCTCTTTGCTTCTCCCTTTGGCCCCTTCTCCGACGCTTTGGAGGGTGGCTTCTCTGCCAGGGGGCAGCCGGTGCCGTTGGCATGGCCAACCCCGGTGCTGTCGGGAAGCGACCGGTGGTTCCTCAGCGAACGGAGGGACGTCCTACTCTTGGTGGGCCAGGCCGCTCCGTTGTCGGGGTTCGTCCCGTTGTAGAGAAGTGCAAAGTGATGCAAGGAGTCCAAGGGTAAGACGCTCTGGCCCTTTTGGATTTTGGTAAAGATCTCGATCACCAGATCTGGAAAGCAAACACCCATATCTCGTCAAGACTACATAAGAAGAGAACATAAGAACATAAGAAGAGCCCTGCTGGATCAGGCCAAAGGCCCATCTAGTCCAGCTTCCTGTATCTCACAGCGGCCCCACCAGATGCGTCTAGACTAGATCTCTGTCTCCTGATACCACTCCCCTGCATCTGGTCCTTGAGGTACCCCGGTTTTAAGCTTGGAGATGATACACCTCCCTCATGGTTTGTGACCTGTGATGGACTTTTCCTCCAGGAATCTGTCCAATCCCCTTTTGAAGGCATCCAGGCCAGATGCCATCACCACATCCTGTGGCAGTGAGTTCCACAGACTAACAATGCGCTGGGCATAAAAATGTTTTCTTTTGTCTGTTCTCACTCTCCCAGCCCTCAATTTAAGTGGATGTCCCCTAGTTCTGGTATTTTGTGAGAGGGAGAAGAGCATCCCTCTGTCCACTTTACTCCTGCCCTGCATTATTTTGTACGTCTCAATCCTATTCCCCCTCAGGCACCTTTTTTCCAGACTAAAGAGCCCCAAATGTGTTAGCCTTTCCCCATAAGGGAGGTGCCCCAGCCCAGTAATCATTTTAGTCGCTCTCTTCTGCACCTTTTCCAGTTCCACTATGTCCATATGCCTACACACATGGCAGCACACACAGTTGCTGTAGTCAGCAAAGAGGAAAGTAGGAGAGATTCAGAAATCTGCTTTTTCTCGCAGACTTTTTATTTTTTTAAACTCACCCAGGGTCTCGTTCACTACAGTGGGGATTATGCTCTTCAGGGCATTACAGTTGGTGTGCAAAGCCGGGTTTGCGTTCATTTCCAACAGCCATACCTAAGGGGAGAGGGAATGGAATTTATTGGTTTAGTTCCACAACTCTGTTATCGAGAGTCGACCGTTTCGTGGAAATCCAGTCCAACACTCAATCCACTATACCACGTTGGCTCTCAAAAAGTCAAGTTGGGCGAAGATGTTGTATGATTCTGCTACTGTATGATGCCTGAAGACGAGGACGCGTCCATGAAAGCTGACATTAAAATATAATAGTCCTTAACGTGCTGCATTTTTTTGTCTTTTATTTTGTTTTGTTTTCATTTTTGCCTGGAATTGTTATATGATTGCCCACTAGGGGCCACTAAAGGCCTTCCTATTTTTCTCTTTATAAACCTGAGCCCTTCCTGGGTTACAATGCAGGCAGTTATGAACGGAACCGGGAAAACAGGAGACGGAGTCTAGTGTTGGGCTCCAGTGCCCATCATGGAGAGAGAGAGATGATGGGCATTGTAGTCCACCGGATTGAGGAAAACTCGCAGAACGGAACAGAGAATCCACCGAGCATTTGTTCCTGCGTTATCATTGCAGGGTCTTCCTTTTAATGTGTCGTTCCCCACTTTAGTGTATCATAAATGTTTGGAATGGGGCCCATGCTTTGGGCTTCCAGAGCATCCCTTGGTGAAAGGAAAGCATTTAGTCCAGGGGTGTCCAAAACTTCAGCCCTCCGGATGTTTTGGACCACCACTCCCAGAATTCCAAGCCTGTATGGCCAGTGACAAAGGATTGTGGGAGTGGTGGTCCAAAACATCTGAAGGGCCGAAGTTTGGACACCACTGATTTAGTCACATGTGAAGCAGCCACTGCGGAATAGCGCCGGATCGCCCTGCTGAAGCATCGAGGAATGCCACTCTCAAAGGATGAAAGGGGGATACAGGGCGTTTATACACGGCCCCTAAACTCTGGGGCAAATGGCTCCCAGCTCCGGAGCTTAAAAATGTTTACCCACCAGCTCCGGAGTTAACAGGAAATTAAGTGCGACCCCGCCCACCTAAGCACGTCCCAGCGCACTTTTCAGGTACCTGCTCTCTGGAGGTGAAAATTCCTGATGCGGATATAACGTAGTGACTGCCCGGCTCTCCTTGCTTCTGTTTGTTCTTTTTTTTGCCCCCCCCCGCCCCTTTAAGAGATCTGAATGCAGTGCCGGGACGGCAGAACGGAGGTGAGCGGCATTCTTTTCTTCCTTTTTTTCTCCCTCCCCTCACGCAGCCAGCAGCCAGGAGTGCGGAGGGGGTGGGAACGCAGGAACAGCGACAAACCCCTAAGATCTCTGGTCCGAATTTAAGTGGCCAGTGGATCTTAGGGGTCGTGTAAAAAGGCCCACAGTGGGACAAAACTGTTCCACCGCATCCAGAACCTGGCAAGGGAGCATCTGCTTTCCAGGGTGTTGAAAGGGAAGAGATGGAAAAGGGATTCGTGTTGATCAAAATAAGGCGGTACCTTAAAATCTTCATCGATCAAGAAGTCGCAGCCGATGAGGTCAAAGTAGCCCAGTTTGCAATCCAACTTGGACTTGACCGCCAGGAAACATTGAAGCATGATCTCCTTCATTCGCCTCTGAAGGACCAAAAAATAAATAAAATAAATAAAATAAAATAAAAGGAGGCAAGTTGTAGAACATTCCGGAAACCCCACAAACGGTCCTCCTAAATTACTGGACCTGGATTCTCCCCAGGTCTCTAAAACAGTGGTTCCCAACCTCCAGTCCCCAGATGTTCTTGGACTACAACTCTCAGGAATCTTGGGCATCACACCTGATGGTGAAGGCTTCTGGGAGTTGTAGTCCAAGATCCAAGGTTGGGAATCGCTGCTTTAACAGATGGCCAAAGAGTCACAGTCCTAGGACTCGGTCTGGGAGGGAAGGAGCCACGGGCACCACAAGGAATGGTGCCACAACTGAAAGGGCCTGGCTCCCTGGAGATGTCTTCCTGGCCTCTCTCAGTGTGGCAAGCCATAACAGCATGGCCTGTGAGGTTTGCATAGTTCATGTTGATGTTTTTCTCAGGGAGAGATGCTCCAACTCCTGTTAAGAGGATATTATCATCTCTCCCACCAGAGACAGGAGGCTGGTTTAGGGATACATCCCCCAAGAGGTGTAGGATCTCAGAATGAACTACGGGAAGCTCCCACTATGGACAGCTGGTTTTTAACACCACTCTGACGTCCAGACCAGCTCGGAGGAAGGGGCAGACACGTGCGGAAAGTCACCGTAAATCCATTCAAGACCCAGTCCTTGGGAAGACCCTTCTCCTCCTTGAACCGCTCGTTGACGTAGGTGTTGAAGCGGTCCATCTGCCAGACGGTCTCCTCCTTGACGTGCGAATACATGGGACTTTTCTTCTGTACATACTTGAGGGCAGAGAGAGGGAAAAGCCAAGAATCCATTGTTTTAGCTGTGGGTATGTGGTCCCTGTTAAGAAGTTCTTCACAGCATGAAATTGATGATAGGAAAGACAGGACATAATGCACACACTGTTGGAGCTATTGCAACCCTGCATGCTGCCTTTATAGTAGGTTTGGATGGGAGGGGCCTTTCTGGGCTGGGATGACTGCCAATCTCTCCAGCGCACACCAATTGTTCCCTCCTGCCTCTGAATTCAAAGAGAGACCTGTTTCTCTGTTCTGTTTCTTCTCCTTTCTGCTGCCTGTTGGCAGTCAGTAGTCTGCTAAGGTCTTTGGCTCAAAGCAGTCATGTCTTAAGTTTGACACTATCTGTTCACCGCAAGTAAACGAAACTTTCCTTTCTTTCTCCCAGAATGCCTCAGAGGGAGCTATTGAGGGTGTAAGTGCCAGCGGATGAGAAAAAGGGGGTGGAACACTCCACAGAACTCAAGGCAACACTGTTCTGTGAGTCCTTAAACTTCTGCTGTGCAGCGGGAAGAATTTAACCAAAACCTCAACATTCAGCAATAGAAACACGCTTCTACAATGGTAGATAGTGGCTGTTTTTAAACTCAAATTGTTCTTGAGAAGGGACCCAGGCGACGTGCACAGGGCTTCCCTTTCCTCAAATAGTGTGGGTTTCCATTACCAAAAAAAAAAAAAGGGGGGGGAATAAAGGTTTATCCAATCTAAGACACAGAGCGCCAATGAAACCCTGCCAGAGGGGTGGATAATGAGGAGGAGGGGACCTCTCCATCAGCAGCTGTTCGGTGAGCGTCTGCTTCCCTGCCCAGTCCTGACAGATTCACAGGTAATCCCAGGGCTTTGAATGAGATCACCTGGCCCTCCTTTGAATCTTTTGTGGGGGAGAGCCCTCCCCAGCACCCCCCCCCCCCGCAAGGCAGCCTGGCCCACTGAATTGGAGCTTAGCAAACAGCCAGGCTGCTCCGGGGGGGGGGGGAAGCCAACCACAAGACAATAACTGGCTAGAGGCATATGCTAGTGAAAGAGAATGCCAAGGAGGAGGGACCGGGAAGGGTGTGTATGTGTGATTTCGTATGTTCCAGCTGTCCCCCGTTTACCAGGGAGTATTCCTATTTCCGGACACCTGTCCTTTGAAAGCCAAATGGACACTGCCCCCTCTGCAAAAGGGATAGACCGAAACCGTTGGAGATAAAAATTAAGACTCGGGGGGGATAGGCCACGTATTAAGGAAAGCCCAGTTTTAAGGAGGTATCCCTTCCTTTGGGAGGTGTGAGATACAGTAGGACCCCCGTATCCACTGATTCATTATCCACTGATTCAGTTATCCATGGCTGGGAGAGGAAAAAAAATCAAATAATTCAGCAGCTGTAAAGCAAGCTATTGTCACAAACAGCATCTGTAAAGCAAGCTACTGTCACAAACAGCAGCCATAAAGCAAGCTAATGTCTCAAAACAGCCGTCATAAAGCAAGCTACTGTCAGGAAACAGCAGTTTGGGGTGGGTGGGCAGGCGTTCTCTCTTATCCATGGTTTTCATTATCTATTGGAAGGCCTGGAACCAATCCCCAGTGGATACCGGGGCCCTACTGTATTTTTAATTTCACGGCCTTTCCCGGAAGCCCACCCATTCCCATATTTTGTTCATATTGGGTCGGGGTTGCTCCTTGACTTTATTTTATTTATTTATTTATTTATTTATTTATTTATTTATTTATTTATTTATTTATTTATTTATTTTTACAACTTATATGCCGCCCACTACCCAAAGGTATTTGACAGTGCTTGCCTTCCTTCTTGCGCAACTTGGTTTTCAAGAGGTTCAGGAGGGTAAAATTGGTTTTGCGGACAAGGATGTGACAGGGCCTGGGGTCGGGGGGCCACGGCCGGCCGGTTACTGGGCTGGCAGAGAGACTGGGCTGACTTGCCTTTGCTTCCCATCTCACCTGGTTGGTCAGATGAGACGTGAGGTCTTCCGACCTTGGGTCGTAGTCGAGGCACGTGAGTCGGACGTAGCCGTGGCCGAAGAACACCATGTAGGGCGCCGTGCAGGCGATGAGGAGGTAGGAGCGGATGTCAAACTTTTTCCCCTCCAGGAGTAGAGGCTTGTCGATGTACCTTCGGAAGGAGAGCGAAAGGGGCGGATCACCCTCTGGGCCAACACCTCAAGCCTTTAAACATTCTTCAGGTGATCAATCGAGCTCCCTCGCTGCACACTGAGCAATGGGTTACACAGGTACCATGTTTCCCCAAAAATAAGACAGTGTCTTATATTAATTTTTGCTCCCAAAGATGTGCTAGGTCTTATTTTCAGGGGATGTCTTATTTTTTCCATGAAGAAAAATACGGTACACATTTATTGTTATCTTATTATCGGGAGGCCTTATTTTTGGGGGATGCCTTATATTTCAGTGTGGAGCAAAACTGTAAATAGGTCTTATTTTTAGGGGATGTCTTATTTTTTCCATGAAGAAAAATACGGTACACATTTATTGTTATCTTATTATCGGGGAGGCCTTATTTTCAGGGGGATGCCTTATATTTCAGTGAGGGGCAAAACTGTAAGTAGTTTTTCTTTTCAGGGGATGTCTTATTTTGGGAAAACAGGGTACCTGCCATCAAGGCACTTCCGGTCTATGTTTCAGCAAAGGGAAACCACTAAGTACAAAGAAAAGGGAGACAGGGAAGGTAAGTGGTAATGTTCCCTTGTAAGATGGGCAGGATATAAATATAGAATGAATGAACAAACAAACGAACTAAAACTAACGAATGAACAAACAAACTAACTAAAATGAACAAACGAACGAACGAACGAATGAAAAGAAAGAAAGAAAGAAAGAAAGAAAGAAAGAAAGAAAGAAAGAAAGAAAGAAAGAAAGAAAGAAAGAAAGAAAGAAAGAAAGAAAGAAAGAAAGAAAGAAAGAAAGGAATGCAGAGGCTACAAATATTACTCTTGCTAAGGGGCTGGTTGGAACCGGGAAGCCATATCCACATGTGAGGTCAAAGAACCACCAAATGCTGCTTCTCACCAGGGAGACCAATGTATGTGTTTGGACCAGGACTTGCACACCTAAAGGTTCTTGTGTACATTTTTCAGAGGGGGAAATATGCTGGCTTCCACTGTCCCATGTTGCATGAACTGCAGAACCCTTAACCAAAAAATGCCCACCTGTTCTCTCTCTCTCTCTCTCTCTCTCTCTCTCTCTCTCTCTCTCTCTCTCTCCTTTCTTCTTTTTGTGTGTGTGCTGAAGGCAAGACTATTGGCTTGGGGTGGAAATGGGCTTCTCCAGACCTAAAAGGTGCTATCGAAAGCTTTTACGCCAAGGCCAAGCACTGCCCAAGCATGACGTATTCCAAAATGGCTGACTTTATAGAGGTCTCTGGTTCAGTGTTCAAAAAAACAGCTGAAGCCTGTGAAATCCATCAACAGCATGTGCTAATCTCTTGCTTGATGTGGGTATTCTGGCATCAGACGCTGCATATGCAAATTTTTTGAGATCTATTTTTTTAAAATGCAGCAAATAAGAATAACAACAATGGGGCCATGAGGGGGTCGAATCTGCTCCGGATCCTCAGCAGGGATTCCTCCTTCAGAATCTCCATCTCTCTAAAAGAAGCTTGTGAGCGACAGAGGGAATGGGTGGGTGCAGCCGCCCAGTCGTGTGCGAGTTCGGTGCGGCGTTGGGAGCCTCTTTAAAGCTCCCCGCAGATTTCCAGACAGAAATAATTTCTAATCTCCTCCTCTGTCTCAGTCTTTCCCCTCCACCTGTTAAAATGCTGCCTGCCTGCCTGCTAATTACACGATTTAAAAGAAAGAAGAAAAAGGAAACCACAATGAAATACACAACACACACACACACACACACACACACACACACACACACACACACACACACACAAAATCCGGCATTCTAAACTAATCCTCTGATCACAAAAGACAGGAAATCCTTAGATTAGGAGTTACTCTAGCTCCTTGCTTTGGAGAGTTAACGTGCATCTAACCCTGGAGGATGTCTTACACTGAGTCATTCCACGAAGCTTCTGGTTGTTTGCAGGGAAAGAGGAAATCCCGCAACATGAAACAGACCGGCCCCCTAAAGGAAACCACAACGCTCCGCAGGCAAGAATGGAACGGGACCGTTCGTGAACAGAAACCTTCGGAAGTCTCTTTGGAAAGAGAGCATTTCCCCCCCCCGACCCTCGCTGGGGGGTCCTTACCTCTGCACGATTCTGGCCGGGGGGATTTTGTATGGCAGCTTCCGGTACGTAGGGTCCTCCTCAATGTTGTGGAGTTTGCTCTGTAAGTCGTTGACCTCTGCTTCGTTCCTCAGGAGGAAGATCCCTCGGCCTTGGTTGGAGCTCGTGGGCTTACAGATCCAGATCTCAGGCTCTGAGGATGCAGAAGAGACACATAAAATTGCTCATTCCTTCCTACAGATATATCCACTGAGGAGGTTACAAATAGTTATGTATATATATTTTTCCTCCTCCTCCTCCATACTATCTGGAAATGGGCACCTGTTGCAAGATTGTTCGTGCCTTTGTGAGAACACAAAGACCAGCACAGTTTTTGGGTGGGTGGGTGAGTGGGGAGGATTTCCCAGTGTTCTTTTTCACCACAACATTGTGCTTTTTGTGTGGGGGGACAAGATCAACAGCACAACATGCACAGTTTGAAATATTTTTGTATGCAAAAGAATGTGGCCTTTCGTTTGCCATCGTAGGACTGATTTGGAGGATGTGACTAAGAACAGTCTTCTGGCACACATTAGCACATGGAGCAGCCATGGATGGGTTGCTCGTGTCTTTTTGACCAACCTGATGACATAATTTGGTTGGTGCATATGGGGTGGGGGGGGAGAGAAAAATGGAGATAAAGGGAAAAGTACAGAACAGATACCATCTGGAGTGCTGATTGGTTAGCTATCCAAGCTCATTTGTAGATGTGTAATACATGCACAGATAAAAGCTAATAGTTCTATGTCCTATCAATGACCTCTATATAATTCAAAGAAGATTTCTCTCTCATCCTTCGTGTCCAGGCGAAACGTCTCGGGGAAAAAGTCTTCCATTCTCAGCATTCTACAAAACAAAAACAAAAACAAAAACAAAAACAAAAAAAAACCCCAACAACTTAGGATAACAGGGGTTTTAGACATGCATTCTCTCTTTATATGAAGATGGGAAACACCATCAAACTATGTGTATGAAATGGCCCATCAAGGTTTAAGGGTCAGGCATTACAGACGGATCTCTCCCGTCAACCCACATCACTTGAAGACAAATTTAGGTTCGGTGGGAGCCGCCCGTAACCTCCAAGACGAATCCTTGAGGGATCCTTCCTTACTTTCAGAACATCCTGTCCAATCATGGATCCCCACCATCTACAACGGAAGTGGATGAAGGTGGAATTCCAATCCAGAATTGGTTTCTATTCAGCCAGGTTCCACAGCCCATGGCTTCTCATTTGGTGTTTCCTTCCCCCACCCCTCCTCAGAGGTTCCTGGGGTCACCTCCTTCCATACGAACCTACCCGGCAATTAAGATCTAGCCAGGGGGCCCTTTTGAAAGAGCCATCCCTCAAGGAGGTGAGAGGGATGGCCTGTAGACACAGGGCCTTCTCGGCAGCTGCTCCCAAGCTATGGAATGCCCTCCCGATCGAGATCCGCCTGGCGCCAACACTGATTACATTCCGGCACCAGGTAAAAACCTTCCTGTTCCAGAAGGTTTTTAATTGATATAATATAGATTGTGGGTCCGCTGATGACAATTTTAGAATAATGATTTTAGTGTAAGGTTTTTATTGATGATTTATTGATATTTTCCTCTTAACTATTCTAAATTGTTTTATTCTTTGTATTGTAAGCCGCCCAGAGACCTTTGGGTAGTGGGCGGCATATAAGATAAATAAATAAATAAATAAATAAATAAATAAATAAATAAATAAATAAATAAAATTGGCCTTAAAAAGCCCACCCCCATCTTAAATGAATCCATCCATCAATATGAGAGCATCAAGGGCACCTTGCATTCCGGTTGATCTTCCTCATCACCCGCTCGTACTCTCGAAGGTTCATCAAGAGGCCAATCTTGGTAGTGAGGACTTTGTTGTTCGGAATCTGGTACAACAGCTGTTCTCCTTGGGAGGAAACAGAGATTTTTTTTTCACCTACTACATTCATTTTGACCAGAACTTAACCTAAATAAATGCATAATAATTTTTAAAAACCCACCAGAAAAAAATGTTCTTTCTAAAGATTGGGGAAGGAACATGCCATTATAGAGATTTCAAACCAAAAGAGAAATAGAAATGGTAGCAAAATTTGGGATGGTGGAGCAGGAGCCTCTGTTATCTTTTTTTTTAGAACCCAGAAACAAAATGGCGGCTGCAGGTGGATGGCTGCCATTTTGTGCTCCACAAATCCAACAGAATAGCATCAGCTTCCTTTAATTCGTATTGGAGTGCTGCACAATTAGTGACATATACGAAATACAGTGGTACCTTGTATAAAGGAATTAATTCGTTCCAGATGAAATTCTGCTAAGCAAATTTTCCTTGATACAAATTTCCCATAGGAATGCATTGAAAACGGAACAATCCCGAATCGGGCCATTTTTACGTTATACGGATTCGCCCCATAGGCGATTCTGTGAAGCAAATTTCCCCTCTCTCCGGAACGTTTTACGTTGTACAGATTTTATGTTATACAAACCGTTTGTTATACGAGGGTCCAATTAAAAGTATAGGTCAAATTAAAAGCTAATTAAAATGCGGAGGTAATCAGAACATTCAATTGAATCATGTTATCTGGACCCTGCGGTGGGCCTTCTTTTGAGAACATGTTGGGTCGCAAATTGCATGCACACAAGTGCTGTATTAGTGGAATTACTCCACAGCTTTTCCACACTCCCGCCGCTTTCGCCAGCATGTTTGGTGGGGACACGAGAGAGGACCTTCTCAGTTGCTGCTCCCAGGCTCTGGAACTCCCTCCCACTGGGATCAACTTTTAAATATAATATAATATATTTTAATATATTGCCACAAGGCAGACAGAAAACAGCACGTGTAATTCACCCACAAATCAGGATGGCTGTGGGCCCCTGCCGTACCTTCCCTGAAGTTGTAATAAGTGTCGCGAAACTTCGTCTCGCACCATTTCAGGATGTAATCCTCCCGCCGGTTGTCGTAGATACGCTGCCAGCCCATGTTCTTGCCGTAGACGCTCAGTCTGCTCAGAGGGGAGACACGAATCTCAACGATTGTGGTCTGGATGTTTGTGCGTTTGCCACGGAGTCGGGTGGAAAACCTCTCCTTCATGAGGGACGGGGCCTTGGCAGGTAGGATGATGAAACAGGGAAGGGCCAAACTATCCTTCCAGTTCAGGAGGAAGGAGGGAGGCAGCATTGCTCCTTGAAGGAATCACAGTTCTCCCCTCGATGGCTTTGCACCCTAAATGAGCAGCTAATATCTACCATCTTGATCTGGAATCTCTGTGGCAGTGGTGGCCTATCAAAGTTATTCTAGCAACCTGTTTGCTACTGCCAGTACTTCTACATTCTTTATAAAACCTTCCTTTAGCAGCCCACAGACATTTATTCCACCATTGTAGTCCTCCTTCCTTCCTTCCTTCCTTCCTTCCTTCCTTCCTTCTTTCCTTCCTTCCTTTCAGACAGCAGCCTTGTTTGGTTCTGAATATGGCTGTAGTAGCAGTTGTGAGTTGGGGGCCTTTGGGGTCTGCAGGATGGTGACCATACAGCCCCATGGTCCCAGCAGGCACCTGGCTGGGCTCCCTTACATGTTGAGGAGAACATCAAGGGAAGATGTCCTCACTCAAGGAGGTTTAGGCGCACGGGAGGGTCTTTTAGGACTGGAGCAAGGGAATTCCACTTGGTAGTGGGGCGGTTAAAAATGTGGTAAATAAAATAAAATAAATAGTGAACCTGAACCTTCCTGAATAATGAGCTCTTCCTTTGAGGTCCTCCTCAATATGTCCCAACCTTGTCACGTTCGGACAATAAGGTTGGAAAGGGACCTACACTTTCCAGGAGCTGTCCAGAGTTCTGAAACCCCTCTTCAAACTAGGTTTGGCACCTTTGATCCCTCCTGTAAAGTTTGCACTGAAACCTCGAGCAGATGCACCATCCCCGTGAAACCAAATCCAGTAGCCTCCTTACATCTCCACCCCATTGGCTCCTCCGATGTAAAAGAAAGGCCCTGATTCTTCTGGCTTCTTTTCTTCCAGGTGATTTCCTCGGGGCGACGGCTTGGGGGTGTTTTTGGGGCCCTTTGACTTGGTTTCATTTGTTGGCTCCCCTTCAGAGAGTTCAGGAATGCCTGAAATGAAAAAAAGGAGGTGAAACATTTGCAGGGAAGGCCTCTCACCTCTGATGACTCAGGTGGTGGTCCCTTGGGTATAGGGTGTCTCCACTTGGGGGGGGGGGAGAGAGAGAGAGAGAGAGAGAGAGAGAGAGAGAGAGAGAGAGAGAGAGAGATTTATCTAAGACCAGGATATGCATTCTTGTCAATTAATGGCATGGAAAAGAGTCTGGCGCACCTACATGACCCCAAAGATGGGAAAACTAGCTCCATTAATTTGAAACCTAATTGGCCCAAAGAGATGGGTTCTGCTGTTACAGACACCAGGTTTCATGTGATGGAAATCAGTATAGTGCAGCCACTCTAGGATCTGCAGATCTAAAGAGCCAGCCCTACAATTAGGCAGAGTGTCTTAAAACCTCTGCTTTAAGGCAATCAATCTCTTAAATGAGGCTAGGCAATGCGGTGCCCTTCAAATATCTCGGACTACAAAACCCATCACCTCTGACCCCTGGACATTTGGATTGGGGGTTGGTAGGGCACCCAAGTCTAAACACTTCACATTTTTCTCTCCCATCGCTAGATGGCCGGCTGAGCAAAAAAAGGAAATAAATTTGCATGGACTTGAAATGTAGTACAAATTGATGCAATTCACAGGTCCTCGAGATGCTTACTGAAAGCAGACACACATAATGTTCAATTTTTCTATCGCTGGGATGCAAGCAGCAGATGCTTTTTCATTTTTTTCAAGATGTATGCAAATAAATGCACACAAGGAGGCTAAAAGCGTATCTTCAAACAATAAAAAGAAACCCGCTTTCACTGATAGAGGAGAAAGGCATACGAAACGCACGCATTAAGGAAATGCATTTGAAATCAACTGAGTTTAAGGGAAACAGTAGAATCAACACCATTGAATCGTTGTGAGAGAGGAGAAGAAAGAGACCAAATCAAGAATTCCATACTGTTTGGGTTTTGGAGTGACCCGTCTTCAAGCTGGTCATTTTCAGACATTCTTGGATGTTTGTTGTCTCTCCGACCTTTGAAGAACTTGGAATCTATGAAGGAACCAAGCAAAATGCTCTTGTTAATGCCCGGCTTTCGATTCCACCAATCCAGGAATGCAGGCGACGTCTACGAAGTAGATGTCAAAACTGGCTTCCACCCCAAGAAGATAGATGGCACAGATCTGTACAAACATACACCCATTGCCACTAAATCCTGTTGGGTCAGTTACACTCATGTAAGGTTGATGATGTCACCAGGCGAAGCATGTTTTGATCATTAAGGAGTTTCTGCCTTTGCCCCGCAGGTTATCTGGCCCACGTGCAAACACTCTCGTCGTACTTTAGCTTCAGGAGCCCTGGAACCAAAGGAAGAACTTTTTCATGGACAGGTATCTTCCCTTGCAGGTGACATCATCACTTTTACAGGGGCCCGATTAGTAGGACAAGATTTGGGCTACTACACTAGGACTCAGTTCTAAGCTGCTCTCGTGGATGTGGAAAACTGGATAATTGTGAACCCTCTATCTATCTATCTATCTATCTATCTATCTATCTATCTATCTATCTATCTATCTATCTATCTATCTATCTATCTATCTATCTGTCTATCTATCTGTCTGTCTATCTATCTATCTATCTATCTATCTATCTATCTATCTATCTATCTAGAGCAGAGAATAGATAGATGTGTCATTGAACCCAGGTGAGTCCCAGGTAGTGGGGCTGCAGGCATTTGTCCCAGTTACGTAGGTATGCAAAGCATTTGCTTTCTTACTGCAAGTTACTTCTAAGGGCTATAACTCCAGGAATTATCTCAGCAGCGTTAGATGGGGGCAGTGTCAGGACCTTTGGGAAGAAGTAGTTCAAAAAGATATATTCTTCCTGCTCAGTTATAGAGTGTGTATAGATAGACATCTGTTGATAACACAACACACAGGAGACTTGCTCGTATGGCCTAGTTTTCACTGTGTCTGCAGGGGCCTGACTCCAACTGTCGAATCAGAGAGAGAGAGAGAGAGAGAGAGAGAGAGAGAGACAGACAGACAGACAGACAGACAGACAGACAGAAAGACAGAGAAAAAACTCTTTCTTCTTGAGATGCCTACTTTCTGTGATGCAGAGAGTTTTCAGTTCATTACTTTATATTTTATTTTACTGTTTTGCTAGCATGGAACTTACTGGAAGGAGGAAAGTCAGTAAGTAAACAAATATCAGACAATGTGAAGTGAGATGTTTCAAATGGGTTCGGCTGATTTCATGGCGCTGGCGGTGTCCTCATGCATCCACAGGTTGAACAAGCTGCTTGTGGCCAACTCAGCCGAGAGCCCCCCCCCTCAGCTATTCCAGACGCACGGTGAAGGCCACACCGCCTCGGTGAAGGTACATGACTGTCCTCTCACCTTTTGGCTTATAAAATGGTGCTCTTCTAATCTTTGGGGGGTTGTTTCTCCTGGGTCTTCCTGCCGTGGTTGCCCCCCAGTGGATCTCCCCTGCTTTGTGGTAGTACGGGTGCCAACAAAAACCTAAGCGGAGGGCAGATGCTCTTTCACTGGTGTCCAAAGGCCTTTCATCCATCCATCCTATAATCCAAGGCAAGCCCATAAGAACCAGCGTGAGGCAGCAAGAGAGGAACAGGGCGTGGGAAGGAACAAGCAAATATATTTCTTCTGGTCCTAGTTACAAAGTCTGTATTTCGAGACAAAGTCTGGGAAGAACGTATTCTTAAAGGCTTTCACGGCCGGGATCTGATAGTTGTTGTGAGTTTTTCGGGCCGTTTGGCCGGGTTCTGGAAGATTTTCTTCCTGACGCCTCACCAGACTCTATGGCCGGCATCTTGAGAGGGCAAGGAGCACAGAGAGAAACTCCTAGCTCCCTGAGCTCCTTGCCCTCTGAAGATGCCGGCCACGGAGTCTGGCAAAACGTCAGGAAGAAAAACTTCCAGAACACGGTCAAACAGCCCGAAAAACTCACAACAGCTATCTGGGAATGCAATAATACATTTTAGACCACAATTTCCATTCTGTCTAGGAGTGGGTCAGTTTTAGTGGAGGGAGTGCCCGAAGGGGGCTCAGAGGAACAAAACCCAGGAAACCAGCCTGAGTGTGACTCAACTCCAAGTTTTATCATTCAGAACCGAACCACCAAAAAGCTCACCATTCAGAGAGCCTTCCTTCCGGCACGTGTCTACTCATCTCCTTCTTTAATCAAGGCTTTTTGCAAAGAAACCTTGACTTCCCAAGAACCAACTCTGCCCCCCCCTCTCTCTCTCTCTCTCCACTTGAGGCTCGTTAGTACTTCTCATTGCCTCTTGCCACTTAATTAATGAAGACTCTCTGCATTTTGAGAGCCAAGCTGCACTTTTAACGAGAGCTGTCTGGCAGAAAGCGAGTGGAGATGCATGGGTTCTTTTTAAAATCATATTCTTTTCTTATGTTTAAAAAGGCGGTTGAGTCGGCTGCCCTTAAAGTGGAAGTGGTTTTATCCCTCTGCTCTTTCTTTCTTTCTTTCTTTCTTTCTTTCTTTCTTTCTTTCTTTCTTTCTTTCTTTCTTTTGGGGGGGTTGAATTGCCATGGGGGTGGGTGTTCCAGACTTAGTGCCCTCTGCCCTTTATCACATACATGCATTTGATAGCACGTTGCTGGAAGCTTTGATTCTGGAAGAAGCTCGTTAAGACAGAGTGCAGGGAGATCCAAAATGGAAGCCGTTTCTTCATTGCGACATCCCTGCGAGGTAGGCCAGCTGGGGGCTCTTGGTCCCAATATCACTGAAATCCTCACCCACCCTTCCTCAGATGGTGTGCTTCACCATCTTTCCACCGCCAATTTGGCCATGCCATCTGGGGCTTATGAGAACTGGAGTGCAATGGAATTGGGAAGCCAGGGAAAGCTGGTATTTGGAACTTTTACAACCTCGCATGCTGCCTGCGGTTTGAGTTTTTCTTTCTGAGTGTCAATCTCCCGGCACTAGCCAATCATTGCCACCTGCTACTGAAATCAAAAACAGCCCTCCTTCTCTTTCCTTTGGCCTATTGGAAGCAGTCTGCTGGTTAGACAGCTGTTGATCTATTCACAACTGTAATTAATAATGGAACATTTTTAATTCTTTCCCTTACAAATATCGCAGAGTGAGTTACTGAGATAGTAAAAGCAAAAGCAAAGCAAAGTGTTCTGCTTATATACCACCCCATACCACTTCAAGTAGTCTCTGGGCAGTACAGTATGCAAGCTACACATTGCCAACATCGGAAGGATGGAAGGCTGAGTGAACCTTGAGCCTGCTACCTGGGATTGAACCCCAGGTCATGAACACAGTTTAACCTGCAGTACAGGAATTTAACCACTGAACCACAGGGCTCATGACTTGGAAATGTGGCTGTTAAAATATTTTTGGACTACAACTCCCAGCATTCTGTGGACCAGCTCACCCGTGACTGACAGTGGCAAGCATGACTGGCCTGGGCAACCCAATGCCTTGACTTAGAGCTTGATGAGCTATTTTTCTTAGCCTCCACTCACCAGACCCTTGCCACCAATGTGGAGGCCATGCTGATTGGGAGAACCCTGGGATTTGTAGTTTTTTTTTTTTTTTTAAAGCTCACATTCCCAAGTTCTAACTGTTCTTCTCCACCACCTAAAAATTCCATACAGGTTCTAATTAGAGATGGGCACAAATAAAAAAAATGGTGTTTCGTTTGTCATTTGTCATTTTGGGGGTCCATTTCGGTTTGTTTCTGTTTTCGCAATTTTTTTGCAAAAAAATCGTTTTGCTTTTCATTCATTTCATTACCGTTTTGTTACCATTTATTTCAATTTTTGTGTTTTTTTAGCATTTTAAAGTAGTTCAATGTATTGCCGTAACGAAAACGAAACGGACGACAAAATTTCTGGTGTTTCTGTTCGTTTCGTTTCATTTTAGAGACAAAATTCATTTGTTGTTTCGTTACATAATGAAAAAACAAAAACAGAAATGGAAAATTGTTCGTTTTGTGCCCATCTCTAAGTTTCTTTGCAAGAAGGTTGGATGGCTGGATCTGGAGACAGACCTCCACAAAGGACCCAGCTGCAAACCTGTTGATGGCCCTGGTTCAAGCCCACCTGAAAAGCATGATGGTCTTTGGAGAGGCAAGGAAGGTGGGATGCCAAACACCTTCTTCCTGCAGACCTGGGGAGTCGCTGGTGAGTCTCCTCCCCACCCTGCAGCCATCTCCTGGGGAAGCTGACTGGTTGGGCTGGTCATAATGGGGCGCCTATGATGTCACCTTCTGAGCCTGGACTCAGCCAACCCCACCTGCCCACCCAGGATTTCTCCTCCTCCTCCGATTCAAAGCAGGAAAGATGTGGAGGTCACAAGGCAGGTGGCTTGTTTGCAGAGGGCACAGAGGGACCAGAAAGGGGTTCTTTCTATCTGATCCGTCTTAGACCTATCCGAGTAGCTGCCAGCCAGAGCTGGTATCCCTGGCTTAACTGCAGGTGGGCGAGAATCCCTTTTCACCCCTCCTTGGTTCCCAATGTCCTGAAAGGTGCAGATTTCTTCATCCAAAGGGTGGGAAGAGCTTGAGTTTTAGAAGGGGAGAGTTTTAGACGAGAGTGAGACATATTGTGATGGGGGTTCCTGCATGGCAGGGGGTTGGACTAGATGGCCCTTGAGGTCTCTTCCAACTCTATGATTCTATGATTCTATGATTCTATGATTTGGGCCCCTGAGATGATGCTCTGAATAGAGCCACCCTCAAGCAATATGGACAGTATGTTCCTTTTCTGTTTGAAAAGCAAATTTCCATCCTTATTTTTTTGGTAGTGGCTCCACTCCATCGCTTCCAGTTCTGGCCTCTTCTGATTGACGACAGACACTGCAGAAGCTCCAGCATGGGCTCATTTCATCTCCTCCCACATCGGTGGCTTAAACTTCTCACTTCCTTTCCACGGAGTAGATAAAGAAGCATGTGAACTCGGGTGATCAACTTTTTCCTTTTTTTAAAAAAAAATAAACAACCACCACAAACTCATTTTCTCCCATAATCCCCACAAATGTGGCAGGTTTCAAGGCTGTTGGGAAGCCCTTGCAGGCATCATTTTTAATTTGACGAACCCGAATTCCCCTCTGGCTCCAGAGAGGCAAGCCAAGGTCAAGTCCGGGTGAAAACTAAGGCGAACGCTTTAAAAAGCTCCTATCACAGACGGTGGCAATGTATAGGACAGAGGAAACAAGACGGAGAAATATATAAAATAAGAGCACAGGAAAAGTTAAGAGCGGGGCAAACAACATTTCTCATAAGGCAGCATCTGATATTTGTCATTGTCAAGCTTTTTTCATATTCGGCGAAAAAGGAAGGAAGGAAGGAAGGAAGGAAGGAAGGAAGGAAGGAAGGAAGGAAGGAAGGAAGGAAGGAAGGAAGGAAGGAAGGACGGATGGACGGACAGACGGACGGACCCAGGGAAGCTGCTACCAGCCAGAGTAGGAAAAACAATGGTTTGACCAAAGCATGGAAAGAGATGGTTAAATTTAATGTGTTAACATTTTAAACGGCCCTTCTTGAGTTAAGCCAGGAAGTAAGGCCTGGAGGTGTCCAGTCTTTAGTCTAGACTAGAGAGAAATTTATTTTTTTAAAATGTTACTTTGAGGCAACGTGTAAGCGATGCTGTCTAACTTGTTTGAAAGAAAGAACAATGTGTCCCCCTCTGAAGACATTGCTTGGAAGAGAGGCACCCTGATACATTCGCATCCTCTTTAATGCAAAACCTACAAACAAGGTGCTGTGTTTAATACAGTGTTTCCAACTTCCCAGTCTTGACCTGGTTTAAGGACATTTCCCATGCTCTAGAGCAGTGATGGCGAACCTTCAGCACTCCAGATGTTTTGGACCACCACTCCCACAGTCCTTTGTCATTGGCAATCTAGGCTCGGAATTCTGGGAGTTGTGGTCCAAAACATCTGGAGTGCCAAAAGGTTCACTGCCACTGCTCTAGAGAGGGTTCATAGATCAGTGATAGAGCAGCTATGTAGTAGCATTCAGAAGATCCAGGTTTTGCTCCTGAGATCTTGGCCTGAACAGAGAGCATTGTTTGGCTAGATATCAGGGGGAGAGAGGATTGGTTTTCTGGGACTACATACTCCATAAATTCCCCATTATTTGAGCTCCACCTGACTTATACCTGAAAGGGAGAAATGGGCCTGTAAAATGTCTGTAAATCAAGCAGGATTCCCAGAACGGGGCATTATGAGATTTGTAGTCCGAGAAACCCAACAATCCCATCCCCAGTTTTTGAGAAACCCTCGCCAGCTGGAGTGCGCTTCACGTTCGGGGCGCTCCCTTGTTTCAAATTCATAATCTGCCATCATTTCAGGTGCTATTTCTTTCTCCCAATATTGGTCGTCCTCCTGGCGCTCACGTTTGCAATCAGCTGATATCAGTTTTATTACCACCGGGGCTGTAATAGGGCAATTATGAGCCAATATTTCCGCCCCCAGAAATAATAATAATAATAATGGATTTAGGGGGAAGGTGGGGGAGCGTTTTATAGGTTACAAATATTTGCTGGTTCCTTTTTCCTCTCTTTCTCAGCAAACCGCCACCTCCCCCCCCCCCCGATAAATTGCCCTATTAATGAAGCTACCAGCTTTCCCACCAACCCTAACGGCTTGCTAATGGGCCCCGGTGTTATATTTCATTCCAGATTCCTAATTTGCTCTTTTTATAAGTCTCACATGGACCGTTTTCATTTTATGAAGATCTTGGCAGGCAGACAAATCAGGGACACAGAGGAGTTTTTATCCCCAACCTACAGAGAGCCTATTAAAATTAAAAACCTGGGGGTTTCTTTGCAGGAGGAAGGAACCTGCTTTGGGGAAGGCATCATGGGACGTGTAATCCACAGGATCCCCATCCGAGCCCATGTGCCACGCAGCATATACTATGGCCGACCTGACACCCTAGTTCCTACAGGGCTGTACCACAAATAGGGAAAACACTGGGGTTTGGGTACCACAAGTCATTAGTTCAGACAAACAAATTTTCATTGGGGTTGAATGCAGCTGTTTGTTTGCTGTTGATCTCTCTGCAAGTGTAAGTAATGGGACATTTTTTTATTCTTTCTCCTACTATTGTCTCAGAGCGGGCTGTTGAGACGTTGAGAGGCAGTTAATGAGAAAGAGGTGGACTATCTGGGGAACTTGAAGCTATTCTCTTCTGAGAGTCACTGTGCTTAAGAACATAAGAACATAAGAAGAGCCATGCTGGGTCAGGCCAAAGGCCCATCTAGTCCAGCTTCCTGTATCTCACAGCGACCCCACCAGATGCATTTGGGAGCTCATGAGACTAGATATCTGTCTCCTGAGACCACTCCCCTGCATCTGGCCCTTCAAGTACCCTGGTTTTAAGCCTGGAGTTTATACATCCCCATGATGGCTTGTCACCTGGGATGGACTTTTCCTCCAGGAATCTGTCCAATCCCCTTTTGAAGGCATCCAGGCCAGGCTCTTGCCACTTGTGAACGGCCTGCTTGGTGGGTAGAGGGGAGAGAAGGGCTTTACAAGGAGCCTACCATTTCCGTTTCTGACTCTACCCCGTTGGGTAGCTCACAGGCACTCAACGTGGGCCTCTGAGACAGTCCCCCCACCCGCAAGATCTGAATCTAAGAATTGTGAGCTCACGGGGGATACATTTGACATCTGATCTGCGCTGCCCCCGCTCAGAAGCAAATCTGCCTTGCCGTTAACCTTTCGGAACCAAAGCTCTGAGTGTCACCTGATGGAGGCCCACCAAAGTGTGAAGACCTTCTTTGGGGTCCTGGCTGCTCCTTCTGTTTCTGCTTCTTCCCACCACCTCTTAAGGCCCCTCGGAAGTTTGCTTTTGGGATGGATCTCTTGGGTAGGTGGCCAAGAGTGTCCAGAGTGTGTCCTTCTGGTCTCTCGCCAGCTTCCTGCCCCTCAACCTGGGTCTCCATGGGACTCTCCTTACGCCTTTTTTCTTGGGCTTGATGACCTTCCAACAGACTTCTGTCACATCCTGTATTTGGACCAGAACTCTCCAGAGGGTTGCATTCTGGAGAGGCAACCAGGCTTTGCCCGACCTCTGGAACCTGGCCGTGCTTCACAAGGTCCGTCCTAGGGGACCACGTTCCTCCTCCAGAGAAGCCTTGGAGATCTGGGACATGCACGTCTTGGCTACTGCTCAGTTCCCAGCTACTAATGGACTCCATGATGGGTTCCACCTTCATCTTTTTGTCTCCTGCTCGTGCCTGGGATATTCTGCCTTGTGCACCTACATCATCCTCAGCTGGTTGGTTCCAGTAACTCAAGGGATGGAAGACTGATTTCTTTCCAGGAAGCTCCCTTGCCGAAGCCCATTTGTGTTCTGGGCAGTGGCTGCAAAGACAAGGCAGAGATGGCCGGTTGGTTAATTTAAACACCATCAGACCTACCAACTCTATGGTGGGAAAAGCAACAATATGTTCTGGTCATGTTTTTTTTTAAAAAAATATGCCTGCTTATCATAGCATGGGATTTTCCTCACCTCCGTACCTTGCATTTGGTTTTCTTGTTTTGGGATTGGTCGCTAGAATGGAACTGAGGGATTATATTCTAAAGGCTGATATCTGAAGGAATCCTGTTGTGAAAGGGGAAATGAGACGGTCATGGGGAATATACATTTTTCTTCCGATCTGGTTTGACTCAAGCTTTCTTTGAGCTTCTGAGAGAAGATTACATTCTGTTTCAAAAACAAAAATGAGTTGCTCTTGGCTTATGCTAGAAACACACTCTGCCCAGACCTGAAGGAAGACAGAGGTCCCGATGGGCGTGAAGAATCATGGTGGAGGGCAAATTGGCTGGAGGGCTGAGGCCGGAGGCCAAATGGTGGCCCTGTCCTGTCCCATAGGTCAAAGCCAACTGGACCCAGTGGGGGGGGAGGGAAATGCCTTTTCACACCCCTGAAAGGCAGGGCAAGCTTTCTCTGGGAGCCCCGGCTACTCTCCTCCAGCACTTTGCTGCCGCCTCCCGGGATTTGCTGCCTGAGGCCACCTGCCTCACTCTACCCTACAGCAGGGCCAAGCCGCGAGACGGAGGGGGTGGGAAGAGAAGCCCAGCACTGAAAGAAAGCAGAATGGCAGGGGAAGCGGGGAGGATATCACCTAACCTTGCCACGGCACGCCCTAAATGCTTTAAAAAAGCACTGGTAGGCTGCGCTTCCAGACGGGCCATACGGAAGGTCTTGTGGGAAAGACCCCTCCCCCTGCCGCCGCCTCAGACGTCAGCAGCGCTGTGGCGGCAGGGCCTCCCGAGAGAAATCAGTGACGTTCCCCAGTGGCTCAGCCTCAGTGCTCTGAGCATCCGAGAGATCCGGCAGCGACTCTGCCCGGAGAAGCTCAGGGAGAGCTTTGGGTGCTGTCAACAAGGGTTGGTCTCCTAGCAACGGCTGCTTAGGAACCGTTACCGGAGTTGCCCTCGGTTTCTTAATGAGCAGATTGCGGAGGGATGGATGGGAAGGGCTGTGCTGCTGGTGGCGGTGGAGCTTGTGGTGTTTGCGTAGGGTTTAAATGACTCTTAGAATCTCAGAAGTGTAGATTTGGAAGGGACCCCGTGGTCATCCAGTCCACCCCGTGTTAAGGAGGCACAGCGGGGAATTGAACCCTCAACCTCGTGCTGTACACCCACAGACCTAAACCTGCTTTGTTCTCCCAGAATGCATCATGGCAGCACCCTGATCATTATGGGAAACTAAACTGAACGCAGAGGAAATTAAAATTAGCCTGTCCGCTGCACCTAAGTGCAAAGTACTACACAGAGGACTTGGGCATCCCTAACATCTCCCATAATGCCCCTGGTTAACATGGTCCCAGGGCATTGTGGGAATAAAGAATGGTGGCTCTCAACCATCAAAGTTACTGGCCACCATCATTCCTCAAAGAGTTGTTGACTCTGAAAAGTTGTGGCCCAAACGGGGATCAGAGATCTCATAGCCAGCTGTGGCCCTCAGTTGCTCTTGGATTACATCTCCCAGAAATTCTGGAGAACAGGCTCTAGTGGTGAAGACTTCTGGGAGTTGTAGTCCGGAAACGCCTGGGGACCCAAGATTGGGGTCCACTGGTTACCGAATGGGTCACACTTGGAAGTAACTAGTTACAGATAACTACTTCCATCTTGTTGACTCCACATCCATCTCACCCAGTGCTATTCAGACTGAACCAACAGGGGAATGAACTGCCAGGTTGTAGTGATGGTGGTGGGGTGGGAAGGAACAGATCAAAGGCAATGGAAGTGGTTGACCCCAGTTCCACCGGGGTAATAAATTTCCCTCTGGGTTTTAGTGGTAGCTCACAGGAGCCCTCCAAGCTGCCGGGAGCCCTGTGCCTTAATTAAGCACTGCCTAGTGGATCACTCCTGCAAAGTTTGGACTAAAACCCGGAGCTGATGGCAATGGCGCCTCTGCTCATCCATGGGCTTGAGGGTGCTGGGTTGATGGGAAGGATCCAGTCAGGTATCAAATGCAAGGCATTACTCTGATGGCAACTAGAGATGGGCAACGAATGAACATTTTTTCGTTTCTGTTATTCGTTAGTCGTTCCGTTCCATAACGAAACGACAAACGAAAATTCTGATGAAAATGCAACGAAACGAACGGAACCATGAAAATTGTGGTCGTTACGTTTCGTTTCCATTAATGGCAACGCGCAATGAAATGAGCTGTTTTAAATGTTAAAAAACGCCCTGGACATCTGTAAAAATGCAGCGATAATTATTTATATTGTCTGATAATACCTACCAAGGGAGTTTGGAGTCCTTAAAAGGTGCATTTATGTCTTTTCTCTGATTGCTGTATTTTTTCCCTTTAAGGGGAGTTAGGGGACATTGACCCAAATGGCTCCCAGATGCCTAATATTGATTTCTTGGGTATTAAAACACCCTGTTTCTTGGGTATTAAAACGTTTGTAAAAACGCAGCAATAATGCGATAATTATTTGAAATTATTACCTACCAGGGGGTTGGGGGCCATAAAACGTTTGTTTTTGTCTTCTCCCATCGCAATGTATTTTTCTTTTCCCTTTAAAATGGATGTCGCCACCAGCCACAAAATGGAGGCAAGCCATGTGATGGGATGGGATCATGTTCTTCAACCAATAGCATGCCCAGGTTGCAGACTGGGCAGGTATGGCAGCCACAGAGGGCATAAAAAGCTCTGGCAGCCCCCGTCCTCCTTGCAGTCTCCGGATGGAGTTAGGGTGGGATTGCTGTCTCTACGACTCTAGCTTCAGTCCTGCAGCCTCCCTGTGTGCACGTGTGCGTATCTCTCGGTGAGTACCCTCCCTTGCCCCGCAGTGCAGTCACTCTGCGGCTGCCTTGCACCCTGGGCAACGCCCACCGCTGCCTTTGCAGCCTCCCTGCGAACCTAGTCTATACTGTGTCTCTGGCAGCATCAATTTTTTTTTTAGTGTTTTCCCTCTGGTCTGGGGCGTTGGGGGACTCCCGCGCACAGAAATGCCTTAAAAATTGCACAAAAAGCGGGTAGAAACGACAAACAAAAAAACAAAAACGGAAACAATTTTTTTCCAAAAATTCGCAACAAACGGAAATGAACCGAAACAGACCTCTCAATGACAAACGAAAAACCGAAATGCCATTTTTTTATTCGTGCCCATCTCTAATGGCAACCCTTTGATCCCCCGCTTCAACTCTGCTGCACGGCGCCCTCCAAAAATGGCTTGCTTTAGCTCCTGTTTTATTGTTTCGCAGGCACCGACCCAAGGCTTTTATTTTCCTTTCTTTAAAAAAAAAAATATACATCCCAGGCCTTTAAAGATCTTTTCATAAATTGGCTGAGAGTCTTTACGTCTTAATGTTCTTCTTTGCAATGGTGCGACCACAATGATGAGCTTTAACCCCCAATAAAGATTATTTTTGTGGTTTTCTTCATGCTGGTTTTACGAGCGTGGCTGAGCCGCTTTTAATTTGGGCTCCGTTATTTGTAGTTGGGTTTTATAGCTTGTTTCTGGATCGACTTCTTTTATTGGGTAGTTTTTTTTTTAAAAAATGTTATTTTTGTTTTATTTTTTGATGGCTTTTAAATCGTCCGTCACCCTGAGAACTTCCATTATCAGGGTGGCAACAAATAAATAAGTGGGAGTACGAGAAAGCTGTGTATAAAATGATTAATGCGGTGGCATAGAGGAAGCAGACAGAAACAAATTTCCTTCCTTCTCCCATAAAGGCTAAAATTCAATTGGTTCAACCAATGAAGCGAAACTGTGCAAGATTTAGGACAGATAAAAGGGTGTCTGCCTACAGCATCATTAAGAGGAATCAAAATCTTTGCTTGTTCCATCTTTTGTCATCACAACGAGGAGCTGCAACATGACTTCCTTCACCAGCAAGGGGTTTTGTGTTCTTTTCAGGGAGGAATAGCCCTGCCACCTCCCTACAGCATTTGTATTGCTAAGAACCAAATTTGCCCAAAATTCTCCACTTTGCACAAATTCGCCTTAATACGCGTCCCTTCCCCCTACGTGGAAAATCTTGCATCGCACGAACGACCAAAAATGGGGATATGGCAGTGTAGGGGCATAGCCTAAAGCATGAGATGGGTTGAATGTGTCTTTCTGAGCCATCAGCACTCCTTCTCCTGCTCTCTGTGTCTGCCCTTACTGTCTCGACTGGGGGTGGGCACAGCAGCCATTTTGTGACATTGGGTGGGGTGGAAAGTGGGGAGACTTGTTTTTCTCTGTTCCAAGGCAAAACCACCCATGGGGCTAATCTAAAGATCTTGGCGATGTGTCTTGGGGTGTCACCGAGTCAGCACAAATGAGGAATTTAGATAATCTTCTTGAGCTCAGTAGTTGGGAGTTCCTTGACAGGGGCTGGCTGGACTGGGCGATCAGTAGAATCCCTTCCAGATCTGCCGTTAGAAGATGATTATTATAAATATGCTGCCAGGTGCCGAACGCAAACCAGACAAAAGAGAAGGGTTGACATTGCTTACCCTCCCCCAGGTATTCAGGTTCATTGGTTTTCCTGAATAGCTAGCCTCGGACCTGTATTTTTAGATCATAATTTGTTTCGCCCTTTGTCAGGCACGAACAGCGCAGCCCTCAGTTCAGGCGAAGCCTTTGAAATTGTAATGAGGGGGTTTGATTTCCAATGAAGGCCAAGGAGAAGTCTGGCAGAGGAGGGAGGGGGGACACAGCTAGCTTCTGAGCTGCAGGAAACAGGGGGGGGGGTGCCAACTATTTCCAGAAGTATGGGCAAGGAGGGATTGAACCTGAGGCTCACAGAATGACAACCCTGATTTTATAGGCCTTGTTAGTTGCCTAGATACCCTCAGCACACCCAATCTCGCCTGATTTCGGAAGCTAAGCAGGGTCGGCCCTGGTGAGTACGTGGATGGGAGACCACCAGGGAATGAATACCAGGTGCTGTAGGCGCCTGGAGTAGGAACTGGCAAACCACTCCGGTGTTCCTGCCAAGAAAAACTCCATGGACATGGAGTCACGAAGAGTCGGTCAGGACTGCAACGGCACAACACACACACACAACAACAACAACAACAAAATAGCCCTGGGAGAGAGCTGGCAACCTGGAACCACAGAGGGGAACCTCGCCATATCTGGCTGGATTTTTCACTGTGGCTGAAGGTTGCCAACCATCAGCCTTGGGCTGGGAGGACGTGGTAGAGAGAACCACTCAAACGAAGGGCACATGGTATGTTTTCGACGAGGAATGTAGAAGAACAACGCCATGAGGTTGAGAACCTTTTAAAAAATCATTGTGGTTGCCTTTCCTTTGCAAAATGGGCAACTGGAAAATTAGCTTCCATTGTTCTCTCGCTTGAGAACCAACCTCAGTGCTTTAGCATCACCACCCCCATCACCCCGTGTCAGTTCTGGTTTACGGCGACCCTTTTCAGGATCCCCCAGGTAGAGAAGACTCAGAAGTGGGATCTCATTCCTTTCTTCTGGGGGGGGGGGTTCCCCGCATCTGCACAGCCAGCCCAGGACTACCCAGGCTGGCTGTTCTCCAAGGAAGTCCAGTGGGGGGACTGAACTCCTAACATCTGACTATAACTTAGGGAGCTATCCCAAGAGCTTACAGGATCAACGTGATAGATAAAAGCTTCAATGTACAGGAGAAGGAAAGACATACGTTAAGGGCAGGCAACCTGAAGGTTCATGAGAACTTTTGTTCTGCATCCCAATCCCCACCCAGCACCAAGGCCAGCCTTTCAGGGATGATGGGTTCTGTAGTCCAAAGTGCAGCCTGAATGGCTGAAAATGAGGAACTCAGCCAGGATTCTTTCTCTCCCAAGATGTAACTATCACGCTGAGCCCCTGGGCCCCAAGGAAAACCAATGGCTCCCCTATGGCTTTGTAGACAATTAGGATTGTGTTCTTAAATTGGGGGGGGGGTTTGCCCGTGGTTGGTTCCTGGATCAATGTTTTGGGGGAATCTGAATAGGTGCCCTTTCCTTACAGATACTGGCCTGGTGCAGGCGCTTTGCAGCCACGTCTCAATGGACTTGAAAGAGTACTCCATGTTTCCATACGTGCGGGACACAAACTTGTAGGAGTCGAAGACCTGGGCTTCGCCTCGTTTTGACCTGGCCCCGAGGTAGTTTTCTCAGTCTCCCCACAAACCAGATTTCCATGTGGATGATGCTGTGGGGTTGCCTTTCCCCTGTGAGAAGGGGAGCAAGCAAGAACTCGTGGAAGGGTGAGATTGGAAAGAAGTAGATACCGTCTGGAAGATGAGAGAGCACCTATTGGCAGCTCCAGTGTTGACACCAGGAAATGCCACTATTTTAAAGGCAAGCCTCTTCCCCTAACTTGCTGCCAGAGATCCTTTTAGGTGAAGGAAGCATCCGCACAATGGCTAACGGGCTCCTCATCTCTTCATCCCGCATTTCCTCCGGAGAGTGGGTCGAAATCTGTATCCCCCCACGTTGGCCCCAGCTGTGAACGTTAATTCTGAAAACAAACATCTATTGTAGCGTTGACCTTTCAAAGGCTTAGACTCGCCTCCGTCGGGTCCTCAAGGAGGACCATACGCTCCTTCTGGGGGAGCTGCTTCTCATTCATATCCCCGGCCGTCCAGACGCGCTTCCCATCATCCTAATGAGGAGACCCATTCACTCGGAAAGGCCACCCGAAAATGAATGATTCATGGTCTCCTCCCACCCACTACCCTGCTTTAACGTCGCTGGTGCTGCAGCTGCACCAAAGCCGGGGTGCATTTATCACAACATTCAGAGCATGCCACATCCCGGGGTTCATCTCCACAAGCACAAAGCTGGATGATGATATGTTATGGGGTCCTGAAGGGCATCTAATCCAACCTCCAGTCCCATGCAAAGTTCTATCGGAGCTTTTGCAACCTTGCATGCAGCCTTTAGTAGGTGTGGCTGGTTTCCCCACTTATGACAAGAGTCTTCTCTCTCTTGTGGTTTTTCCGCAGCTGCGGAGCTTAAAACAACAACAATAACTTCAAACAAGAATAACAGTTGTTTATTTTCTTTAGTATGTTTCCAGTTGGGGCAGGCCCAATGGATAGAAAAGGTCTGATTTGCCAGCAGAGACGTGTGCTTGCGTGCCATTCAAGACCGCAAGCAGAGTACCTAAATTGGGGTTTAGGCAATGAAAATATTGAACTGAATCCATTAATCATTTGAGAGCCATTGATTCCAGAGGACAGCGATTAATCGCCTGAACTTGTTGTACCTTGTGCCAGAAAGACTCCCTCTGGTGCTGCTTCTCTTTTCTTCCTCATCATCATCATCATCATCATTATCATCAGAGCTGGAAGGGACCCAGCCCTTGTCAAGGAGGTGCAGGGGAGATTCGAACTCTCAACGTGTTCCTGGTTTTTCTACTGCTTTTCCCTTTTCTGCCTGCAATAAGCCTCTCTTGTCCCCCTTCATTCTTTTCCGGCTTGCCCTTCTCGTGGTTCCGTCTTTTATTTCCCACCTGGTGTTCCTTCCTGGAACCACCAGCACCCTGTCAATTTTATTATTTTCTTCTCATTTCCCTTTGAAAGCTGTTCTTAGCACAGCTGGCATCTCCCAAATATTCAACTGCATAAATCTGCATTTTATTTTATTTCCTTCCTCCATCTCTCCCTCCCTCCCTCCCTCCCTCTCCTCCTCTTCCTTCCTTCCTTCCTTCCTTCCTTCCTTCCTTCCTTCCTTCCTTCCTTCCTTCCTTCCTTCCTTCCTTCATCTGCTTGCTTCTTCCTTCCTTCCTTCCTTCCTTCCTTCCCTCGCCCCAGTCTACGGTTTCTATTTCACAATACAAAGCTAACCCCCTCGCACGTACCCACACGCAGCTCCCCAGATGCTAAAACTGATTTATTCACCCCCCGGGCTTTCAAAGAAAATTGATACGATACAGTATGAGGTCAGGGTCATAAAAATGATGAAACTGGTGAAAACGAGAGGGGAGCGGGCTGGAGAAAGCAGCAGTGTTATGAAAACAATAAAGCCAGAAAAACAGGAGTCGGATAAAAGAAAAAAGAAAAAAAAACGGTGGACAACCTTTCCAGTGAAAACAGGTGTGTGTGTGTGCATCTGGTGCAGGTTGGTAAGCAGCCAGGGCCGGCCCGACCTTTGGGCAGAGTGCTGCAGGCACCTCTTAGAAAGATATCAGAGGTACCTTGGAAGGGCTGCCATTTACTACTTTCTTGTTGTTGTTATAATTTTTGCTGCAAGGAGCAGGATTGGTGATTTCCCTGCCTCAGCCGTGTTCCAAAATATGTTAGCACGTTTGAGGTTCCTTCTGGTGGCCAGCCGGCTGTTGACTGCTCCCCCCGTCAGGTGACCAAAATTTCCCGAGCTAACTTTGCAGGGAGCTTTTGGCAAGGTGGCGTGAAGGCTGGAAGAAAGACAGGTAACCCTTTCCCCTCGGTATTCCCTTCCCACGTCTTCTTGCCACTGGCTGTCCGGGACGCCTGCTTTCCAACCCCTTCTATGAATGACCAAAGTTAAATTTGTCGCCTGCATGTGGCACTGAGATATTTCTGTCGAGTTGCTTCCAGCTCGCGCTGACCCTGTGAGTGAAGGAGCGCCTAACGTTAATGGCCCTGTTTGGCCCATGCAGACTGAAAGTTGTGGCTTCTTTTATTGCACTCACCCATCTCATGTTTAGTGCCCCTCTTTTCCTACTGCTTCCCACTTTTCCAGGCACCTATGTCCTTCCCCGGAAGTGTTGTTTTCTCATAATTTGTCCTAAGTACAAGAGCTTCAGTTCAATCTTTTCAGGTACATGAGAAAGTCCATGTTTTATTTGCTCAGTTCTGTAGCTCAGTGGCTTAGATCATCATCTTCTTCTTCTTCTTCTTCTTCTTCTTCTTCTTCTTCTTCTTCTTCTTCTTCTTCTTCTTCATCATCATCATCATCATCATCATCATCATCAATAGAAAGTTTCTTTCTTAATCCCTTCTTCCCTGTCCATCTCCTGTTCCCAGGCAGCTGCAATCTTGGGTGGAGTCATCTTTCCCTGACATCACTGCAGACTTTGTCAGGTGTCTAAGCAACAGGTTCCAGCTTGCCAGCCTGTGTTGCCAAAAGGGGTGGAAAAGAAGACAGAGGTTGCTTCAGAAAGGTGGATCTGGAGTCATGCTGGGAAAGGATGTCTGGAAAACCAGGGAAGCAAAACCTGGCTTTTTTTGCTGCCCTCTTGCCGGTTTCTTCTTCTTCTTCTTCTTCTTCTTCTTCTTCTCCTCCTCCTCCTCCTCCTCCTCCTCCTCCTCCTCCTCCTCCTCCTCCTCCTCCCCCTCCCCCTGAAATCTTGACATTTCTTTGTTATTTTTATCTCTTGTTTGATTGTGAACTGCCCGGCGTTGCCTTTAAGGGAAGACGGGTGGTCAATAAAAAAAGTAAGTAAGTAAGTAAGTAAGTAAGTAAGTAAGTAAGTAAGTAAGTAAGTAAGTAAGCAAGCAAGCAAGTAAGTAAGTAAGAAAGAAAGAAAGAAAGAAAGAAAGAAAGAAAGAAAGAAAGAAAGAAAATTCCTCAGGTCCATGCCTTTCCTTACCCCTTCCTGATACAATCAGGGACTCCGAATGACTCCAGGGCATCTGCTTCTATCTTCCCATCTTCTCTGCTCTACCTTGGCCAATGTTGACTGTTTAAATGGCCGTGGGCTGTTTATAGGGAGAAGGTGGGTCTTCTGACCCTGCCAGAGGTGGAAAAGAGGTGAGGCTCACCGCAGCCTGCAGGCTCATCTACTCAAGAGCCTAGAGGTGGCTTTTCGAAAGCAGAAGGGCCAGGTCTGGCAGGCTTTATCAGCGCTGCCCCCCCTTTTCTTGGCAATAAACATTACAGGGAGTGCTGTTACTGGTAACTGGAACCTATGACATGGTGGCTGGCTGGGAGAATTCTAGAAACTAAGATCCAGAAAAATAACTTTTAAAAAAAGGCAAAAGTTTTAATTGACCATGCTGGATGGAGGATTTTGGAAGATGTAGTTTGAAAAAGAATAATTCCCAACCTCTGTGTGCTAGGGTTGTTGTTTTTTTTGGGGGGGGGGGAGCAGGGAGGAAATACTGTAGTTACATTTCAAAAGTAACCAACAAGCAGGTATGTACTACAGGACACTCCTACCTGCCGGATTCAGATCCACTGATTCATTTATCAGCTGGCTGAAAATACAGTAATTAAAAAAACCCAGAAATACCTATTCCTAGGTGTTTCCAGGGTGCATTTACCAGAACTAGCCATCGGGGGAGCCAGAGACCATGCAATGCATAGCACTGGGAACCACTGCAGAGCACTAGTTTCAACACTTTATAAGGATGTTAAACAAACATTTTTAGAGGCATTATAATGGGAATCCCCCAAACTCCAAGTTTGCAGACTCCTCCAGAAAAGAACAGAAAGTAACAAACAAAAACAAGCAGAGTCATTTCAAAGTGTCAGATTTCATATTTCTCCATAAATTATGATAATGTTTCCAACTCAAAGATGCATGCATACAAGCCTATTTTAGGGCTGTGCGATGCTGTAGGAGGCTGAGTGAGGGGTCTTTATCCTGTCCAAAACCCATTGGAGATCATGACCACCCCCTATTATTCATATTTTTTAAAAATATATTATTTATTTTTCTAAAACAAGGGGGGGACTCACCTGGATGGATTTCCAGGACTCTAAAATTAAGCCACAGGGCTTCTGATTCCTGTCCCTATTTCACATCCATAATTTATTTATCAAAAATGAGAATATTCTCTTTCAAATTGGGGAGCGTCGCTTGAATTTTGCAAGGCGGAAAATTGCTTTTCAAGGTGAGTGCAAAGCAAACAGGAACTCCACGCAGGGCGCGGGGCTTCCCCGTCGTCGAATTATCCTCTTCCTTCACTGCCGTAGACTCCCTGGCTCTGTTTGTCCAAGCGTCTTTTCGTGACTTTTCCCACTGACCTCAGTGGGTTAATCATGAATTACGAACGGGCCTGTTGTTAAAAAAGGCAGTTGGGCTGGTAAACAGAATTAGCTGCTCTAATTGAAAGCAATGCTCTCTCGGAGTGTTTACCGAACCTCTCCCCGGTTTAACCAGCCGCCGTTAACAATGGCTTCCAAGCCATCACTGGAGACCTGGAGTCTCGCCTGTTCTTTTATCCAAGAAACTGCCAAGTCCCACCCAGCCCTTTTGGTGCTGAATTTTGTGCAAGGCAGGGTCTCTTTTGTGAAGGTGTGGCAATGTGGCAATTCTGTGAAGATCGAGGTGAACAAGAAGACAACAAGGAAATCTCATGGAATGTCTCAGGAGACCCAACATGTAGGGCATGGGTAAAGTGGATAGAGGGAAGCTCTTCTCCCTCTCACAAAAATACCAGAACTAGGGGACATACACTCAGATTGAGGGCTGGGAGAGTAAGAGCAGAGAAAAGAAAATATTTTTTCACCCATCACGTTGTTAGTCTGTGGAACTCCCTGCCACAGGAGGTGGGGATGGCATCTGGCCTGGATGCCTTCCAAAGGGGATTGGACAGATTCCTGGAGGAAAAGTCCATCACAGGTTACAAACCATGATGGAGATGTGTCGTCTCCAGGATTAAAACTGGGGTAGTTCAAGGGCCAGATGCAGGGGGAGTGGTATCAGGAGACAGAGATCTAGTCTCATGTGCTCCCAGGGGCATCTGGTGGGGCCACTGTGAGATACAGGAAGCTGGACTAGATGGGCCATTGGCCTGATCCAGCAGGGTTCTTCTTAGGTTCTTATGTTCTTATGTTCTTAACACGTACATGGAGAAATCTCTCTAGAAGAAGAAGGGGGAAAGGATCCCCCTCTCCGGGTTTCTTGTTGAAGATGAGAGGTTATAAGATTCACATCCTTATCGTTTAATTTGAAGGAAGAGCCAGATTTGAGAAAGGGCCCCAACAAGAGGGAAGGAAGGAAGACAGAAAGAAAAAAAGAGGAAGGAGAGCAAGTATATTTGGGTAGAAACTTCTTAATAAAGTCTTAACTAGACAAAGACAACCCAGTCAAGAGTCTGCTTCTATCTACCAGGACACTCCTCACCAGATGTGGAAGCTGCTGTTTTGGAAAAAAGCAAAAGTGTTCTGCTTATATACCGTCCCATACCACTACAAGTAGTCTCTGGGCGGTTTACAATTTTTTAATTACAGTATGCAGGCTACACATTGCCCCCCCCCCAGCAAGCTGGGTACTCATTTTACCGACCTTGGAAGGATGGAAGGCTGAGTGAACCTTGAGCCTGCTACCTGGGATTGAACCCAGGTCATGAACAGTTTTACCTGCAGGACAGGCATTTAACCACTGTGCCACGAGGCTCATTTAAAGAAGCACTCCAGAACATGAATACAGAGGGAAGTAGCTGAGATGGAATGTATACACGACAAACGCCCATTTAAATGGACTAAATGTCAGTCAAGATTTCTTAAGCCATTACCAAAGCCGATAGCTGTGCTGTCGTTTCCCTTCACAACTACCAGACCCATCTTTCAGAACAAGACTCAAAGTTAAAAATAGTTAATATTCTCTACTGTCCCCCTGCAATCTCCTTTAATTATATTACTGTTTCCAGTTGGTCTTTTCATGGTACCACAACACCTGCTTCCCCTCTTTATTCACCCTTGCCTTGTTTACTGTTTTTGTTTTGTGTGTGTTTTGTGGGAATGTTTACAAAGCTAGACTTCAAAGGAACTGAACCCCAAGCAGAGGTCACAAATGATTGCTTGTGTGAGATGCAGCCCTCTACCTCTGCATCTGAAAGTTGGGCATGGATTGTTCACCCTATAACTTTGCACTTCACCTCCTATGTCTGAAGAAGTCGACTTGTCCGTGAAACCTCGCCTTAAAATATAAAAGTCTTGAAGGAGCCACGAGTGCGTTTTTGTCATTTTGTTCTTATAATTATTATGATTTTCCTTGGAGTTTTGTCTGCTAGGCCGTGAAATCATAACCTTGAGGGAGAGACGGAGGCCTGAGGAGCTAGAAATTAGAGTACCCAAAACACACTCTTGGCCTTGCAATTGAAACGAAAAAAATGCTTTCACGCTCATCTTGTTCTTTGCTTACCCAACGACATTGCATCTGTGCGATAGTTTTCGTCTTAAGACTCTACTTTCCGTAGCAAAGGAACTCAGATGTCAAAATGTGCTTTAAAAAACAACAACCAAAAAATTGAATACGACTCAAGGCCAAGTTGGAAAGTGATGTGTTTTCTTTTTTATTTGAAAGGCACATATGTACAATAAAAGCCATGCTGCACGGAGTGGGAATAATGGGAAATCATTTAAAAAGGAAGAAAAAACAGTACAATCTTACAGCCAGTGGAGGAATATCAACGAGGACTCCAGAAGCCAATAGGGGTGCTTTTGATTTGTAGAAGGGAGATAGCCGTTTCTTCCCCATGGCTGTTTTGGGGAAGAAACAGGGCCTCGAATATTGTCAGTACACTATCAAACGTGGATACAAAGCATTGGCAATGTAACTGACCCCACCAGTCCGCCCTTGCAAAGGAACTTGGGAATGGAGAGGCAGCAAAAATTTTTTTGCGAGTAATCTCTCACCTGGGAACAAATTTTGCTTCAATAAATCCATCGGAGGTGTTTCGAGGTCATTAGCAAAGGGGCCCCATCAGGAGAAGGCAGCTCCTTCGTTTCAGTACCTGAGAAGACTCTTGACTTCAAAGGAGGTTCAAAAGGGGGTGTGGGCCACGGGTGGTTTGCAACCTGGAGGGAAAAACACAGCCATCCCCTTGCTTTTTAATGAGAAGAATGTTAGAGTGAGTGTAAAGGAACCGCATTGTGCAAACACCCAAGCCTCCATTTCACATGGCCTTCTGAAGAGAGATGTGAAAGCTTGGTCTCCCACCTCTCAGAGACTTCGTGGACAGCTCCTGGGTGGGTGGGCTTCACCTCAACATTTAGGGAGTGTCTTCCACCAGGCATGAGCCGTCCGTGGTCATAGGAAAAGTACAGGGCACCCTGTTGTCTTCTGCAATACCCAGCTGCCCTCTGAGGCCGCCAGCACCCCCCCTTGCCAAACGGCAGAGCCGGTCCTAGCTCTGGAACCATGGAAGGGGCCTTTAGGCTGAAGTTTTGCAACCACGACAGGGGCCTTTAGGCTGTGCTGGGAACCTCGAAGTCTCTGGCACCAGGGAGCCGGTTTTCAGCCGGCAAAAGGACCCCACTTCACTCCAAACAGGTTAGGTTGGTTCGCGGAAGAAAACAAGGAGGAAAGATGAAGGGAAACTTACATAGGGGCCTCTTTTTGTTCCGCCCAAAGCAGCAAACAGTCTTTTGTTCCATGCTCAGATCGGTTCTGTTTTTGACGGGAAAGGTCGTGTGTGTGTGTGTGTGTGTGTGTGTGTGTGTGTGTGTGTGTGTGTGTGTGTGTGTGTGTGTGTGTGTGTGTGTGTGTGTGTGTTGGTTTTCCTTCCCTGATGGCATGGTGGGAGAGAAAACACGAGGGTGTGGGAAGCCCCCCCTCCCCCGGTCACTGACTTTTTGGAGTTCAAGTCACACAGACACACGTTGGCTCCTAGTTATAGAAAAAAAGGCTAAGCGGGTACCAGCGAAGCATTAAAATTCGGCGTCTGCACCATCCAGATTTCTTAGCAGAGCAAGCTAGCTGTGACGCTCCCGGTACTTATTATGCAAATCTAGCCGTTCTGCATCGTTTTTTCTTTGGCATAATTTCGTCTGCGGTGCTCCCCCTTGGTGTCACATATTCTGAGTTTATTTCCTTTCCTTTTTGAAATGCAGGGAGCCGAGATGCATGGCACTGGGACATTTATTCCACCCTGCAACTTGAACTCTTAGCCATTTTGGCTAGCGTCTTAGACTTGGGTGGGAAATGCCTGTGGCCACCTGAATTTTTTATGAATCTGCCCCCTAAATGTGGCACCCATAAAGACTAGGGGCATGCATACGTGTTTCAGGTGATAGGCCACCTTCTCAGTGAACTGAATTCTATCTCAGGTATAAAGCTGTGCCTATCTAAGAAAGGATAGTACCGAACACTCAGAGTTTGGGGGAAAGCGCTCTTTTGGGGACTACAAAAACCAGAATCCCTCAGGATACTGACTTTGAGGGCTAAGGGGTTCCGGGAGTTGTCGTGAAGAGGCAGGTGAATGTTGCAGCCTCCAGTGAGAAAGAAAGAAATAATATGTTGTCTTTTCTCCTTTTAAGAGAATGCCTCTGCTTGGGATTTCTTCCCCATAAAATAAAATAAAATAAAATAAAATAAAATAAAATAAAATAAAATAAAATAAAATAATCTTACAAAAAACCTTGGGGGATTCCCTGGAGATTTTATGGTTCTTTTCATCCTGGAAGAAACACCAGGCTGTGAAGTGTCATTATGATTCCTGCACAGAATGGCATCTTTCCTACACAGGACTCATCCAAAAAGGTCAGAAGACACTGTGCAGGACTTGGACAACTCCTGCGCAGGATGGCATTTTCTCCTGTGCAGGAGGAAGTGCAAAAACCGGAGGGGGCCCTCAGAATCAATATGGCTGTTCCAAGAAGTCCCATCCCCAGTTGTCGGTCCTCCCCCTGCAGATGGGGCTCTCGTGTGTCCAAATCTTGGCCAATCGGGCAGCAAAATCCGTGTTCCACCCGCAAGCTCTACCCTTCTGCTTTTGACAGCCTTGAGAAGGAGGTAAAGAGGAACCAGCCTGGGTCGTTCTGTTGACATAGCCAAATATTGCATGGGCAGGCGGTCAAGAGCAGCCTGTTATCGGGGCAAATGCATTCGGCCCACCTGGACAGGTGATAGCACGCCCGCTTCCAGCTTCTTCTTATCAAGGTCTGTGTAATTCCTGCTCTCGGCAGCTTTATGGAGCCAACCGACGAGGCGTAAACGTGGACTTTGAACCCCACACCTTTGAAAAAGCTCCTTGAGGGCACGCAGGTGGCACCCCCTTGGCGCCTTCTCGCCAACGCTCCTTTTTCTTTGGAAAGGGGACGGCCTGGATACGGCCAGAGTAGAACCGGGGAAACCTCTCCTCTTTCTTTCCATGGTGGCGGCTTTGCCAGTGCGATCGACGGCATTACCAGACAGTATTAGACAGGGATAGCTAAGATCTAACTTTGTCTGGTAAGACAGCGATCAGCAGGCACTCGCCCCCCCCCCGGGGGGGAGGCACCGATGTCAAGCGATGGCGGATGAGAAAGAAGTTTGAGACATTTGGGGGATCTGTGGATCCCTTTTCTGCATGCCCTTGGCACACCTCCATCCTTCCGCCTTCCCAAGGTCAACTGTCTTCTTCTGAGGCACCTCCACATTCGAGGCAATTTGGAAGCTTCTTTTCACAGTCTTTTTGCGGGTGATTTGGGGTTCTTACGGTGGCTAGTCCTCATGATGTTCCTGCCGGCATCACAAGGGGCATGTCTCGGAATCCCGCCGGCTGAGGAACCCCGGATGGAGTGGGTTTTGAATAACGAGGCTCTTAGAACTGCAGAGCTGGGACCCTATAAATGATTGTGTCCGGCCCTTGCCATGGAGGCAAAGGGAGGGAATCAAACCTTCAACCTTTGGCTCCCCAGCTGGATCCGACAACCACTACACTACACAGCAGTGTTGACACTCATCCTGCAAATGGACTTCCCAAGTACCATCTGACCACTGAGGGAATGAGGATACTGAACCAAGCTGAAGCAGGCATCCTCCAACCAGTTCCTTTTCTGTTCTCATCATCCAGTGAAAGGCCTCCTCAGCCAATTCTCCCCAAGGCACAGATGTATTATTTCCCCCAGGCTCTTCTCTCACTCTGTTCCCCCTTCCTAAGACAGCAATATGACCTTGCAAGCATGTCCAAACTTCAGCCCTCCTGATGTTTTGGACCACAACTCCCAGAATTCTAAGCTTAGCTTGCCAATGGCAAAGGACTGGGGGAGTGGGGGGGGTTTCAAAACATCTGGAGGGTTGAAGTTTGAACATGCCTGTTGGTGGAGAAGGTAGCTTTCACACCTGGCCCTCCCGGAAGCAGAGCGTTAACAAGCCAGGGACACCGGCTGTTCGGAGTCAATTGGTAAGGTCACTCCACAGAGTGAACGTATTTCCTCTGCGATTCTCCGGCAGTTAATCTGTAACCAAGGAGGCTAACGCATCAAGCCTACCTCCCACGCCTCCTTCTCCTTGTGCTATTAAGCTCTCTCGCTGGGAGAAATAAATTCGTCAGAAGAGGAAATGGAAGAAGGTGGTGGCATTGAGGAAGTGGCCATCCATCAACCCCAAACTCTTGGCAGGGAGAAAAAAAAAAAAGGTCTCCCCAACCCAAATTCCAAAACAGCCTGTTATTTCTGAAAGCCTGGCCAGACACTCCGACGACACCGCTCATCGGGTGACTGTGGAAAACAAAAACGACATCTTCCATTGCCGGCCCTATTGTTGGGCAGAGGGAGAGGGCTGCCCAAGTCATGGAGGAGGGCCCAGGGTAGGAGGAAATGCCTGCCCACCCACGACATGGTTGCTGACCCCCTCACTCCCCTGCAAAAGAATAGGCCCCAGCTGCAGAAGTAACTTCTGCATGCATGAACCCATTGCATAAACTTCCACCCTATCTATCTATCTATCTATCTATCTATCTATCTATCTATCTATCTATCTATCTATCTATCTATCTATCTATCTATCTATCTATCTATCTATCTATCTATCTATCTATCTATCTATCTATCTATCTATCTATCTATCTTCTATCTATCTATCATCTATCCATCTATCTATCTATCTATCTCCCATCTATCTATCTATCTATCTATCTATCTATCTATCTATCTATCTATCTATCTATCTATCTATCTATCTATCTATTCCTTCCTTCCTTCCTTCCTTCCTTCCTTCCTATCTATCTATCTATCTATCTATCTATCTATCTATCTATCTATCTATCTATCTATCTATCTATCTATCTATCTATCTATCTATCTATCTATCTATATCTATCTATCTATCTATCTATCTATCTATCTATCTATCTATCTATCTATCTATCTATCTATCTATCTATCTATCTATCTATCTATCATCTATCTATCTATCTATCTACAATTCCTTCCTTCCTTCCTTCCTTCCTTCCTTCCTTCCTATCTATCTATCTATCTATCTATCTATCTATCTATCTATCTATCTATCTATCTATCTATCTATCTATCTATCTATCTATCTATCTATCTCTTTCTTTCTTTCTTTCTTTCTTTCACTTCCTTCCTTCCTTCCTTCCTTCCTTCTATCTTCTATCTATCCTATCTATCTATCTATCTATCTATCTATCTATCTATCTATCTATCTCTATCTTTCTTTCTATCTATCTATCTTTATCTCCTTCCTTCTTCCTTCCTCCTTCTTCCTTCTTCCTTCCTTATCTATCTATCTATCTATCTATCTATCTATCTGTCTATCTAATCACCTCTCCCCCTTTTGTTGAGTTCTCGAAGCAATCTTCTCTGGAGAACGGAGCCTGCTGGGAGAGGCCTCTCCCGAGGCAAACGAGGGGACACGGTTTATCTAAGGTTGCAGCAGAGGGTGTGCCGCTGCGGCTGCCCGTGGAGAAGTTGAACTTTCACAGGCAGGAATGTTATCTTTGCAAAGGCTGCGGGGTGGATGCCAGGCTCCTGCGAGCTTGTAAACTGGGTGGGACCGTAGGTGACTCACCGGGCTGCAAACCACATTGCGCCACTTCTATGAGTCCCTCCAGAAGTCAAGACAAGAGATCTACGAGGGGAATCTGGCCTTCCAGTGTGACTTATCCCTTGGTTTCTACCATTCCTCCAAAGCAAAGATGGAAGAGCCCAGAGAGAGAGAGAGTTATGAGCCGTTCTCACAACAACCCTGCAAGGTGGCATTAGACTGGGAGACTAGAGGGCATGTTCCTCATATGGCAATGCCTACATTTGAACTCCTGATTTGCTTTTGTAAAGCCGTCAAGCACCAAGACTGTTATTCCTGGTCTAACTCTTTGATGGGTTTCCCCCCCCCCAGCTCAAATTTAATGAAACCTATTCCTGGAAAAATTCTAACCCCAAACCAGTTTGTCCTGTTTGTATGTTTCTAATGATTCCATAAATATGCCATGCAGAACTGTGTCGCTCCTCTTCACTAGATTATCAGCCCATCTACCAGGGTGATAGCGACACCATTCTTCTTTAGGCTGAAAGGAAAACACGCAAAACCTTGGAAGGGTTTAGCTTTCACTGATCTATGCAGTGGCCCCGTTGGCTGTGTCAGGGGAGGGGACTGTACAATTCCCCAACCTACGCCTGACGCTTCACAGAACCAACTTTAGGTTCCTCCTCCTCCTGTTGTTGTTCACTCGTTCAGTCGTGTCCGACTCTTCGTGACCCCATGGACCAGAGCTCGCCAGGCCTTCCTATCTTCCACTGCCTCCCGGAGTTTGGTCAAATCCATATTGGTTGCATCGATGACACCGTCCAACCATCTCATTCTCTGTCGTCCTCTTTTCCTTTTGCCTTCAATCTTTCCCAACCTCAAGGACTTTTCCAAGGACTACTCTCTCCTCATGAGGTGGCCAAAGTCCTGGAGCCTCAGCTTCAAAATCTGTCCTTCCAGTGAACAGGTTCCTCCAAGACGCTCCCTTTTCATTCTTGGCTTCTGAAGGCATCACTTGACCGTCGTCATTGGGCTCACCCTTTAAACATCGTTACCAGACAGTGTTAGAGGAGATTCAGAGCATCCAGCACTGTCTAGTAAGATGTCTACAGAGGCCCACTTTCCCACCAGCACTCCATGGAATGGAGCATACCTGAAGGTCCTTGGGTTCATCTGTCAAAGGATCACGTCTTGAAGGCATCCGTCATTCCAGCCTCTCCCTCCCTCTCCTGATTCACAAAGCAATATTGTTTCTGGGCAACAAACCAGCTTGGAAATCTTTTTGGAGAGGAGAGGAAGATCCAAGATTCTCCAGAAGCAAAGCCTTGTTCAAAAAGAATCCAGAGGGAAAGGAAGGTAGAGGTGGTCTCCTTGAGCTAAGTGTCTAAATATATGTATATTTCTATGCCGTCGGGAAACGGAAAGGGTGAAACTCCCTTGGAATTTCTTTTCTGTTCCAAGCCTGCCAGGTGTGCCCAAACACCTGTGATCGGGGTTTAAAATACCTAAGAGGCCAATAACAGCCTCTTCAAGCTAACCCTGTAAATCATTATTTACAGTGTCCTTTAATCACAGATACCCAGAGGAAGGCTTGTGCATTTCCGTCCTGTTGTGGAGGTGGTGCTTGCTGTCGCTTGGCGGCGGGGGGGGGGGATGTGTGTTAGATTAATTAGAGCTCTCCATTGGAGAAGTTGAAAGGGATGCCTGAGAGCTCTCTCCCCGATCTTAGGCTTACGTGGGAGTAAATCTCTCCCAGGTCAGCGAGATCAGCTCTAAAGAATCGAATGCCTTTTTGAAAAAAATATTTGGGGGGGGGGTCAATTTCAAGTCAAGGGCATCCCATGGTGGGTCAGGGATGCCTCTTTGGGTTCTTGGGGGGGATGATGAATTAGAAAACCCAAACAGCTGGCCTAAGCCATTGACTCTACACCCCATGATTTTGAAAAGGAATCAACTTGTGTTGAGCATTTGGTGTTGAACCAAGAAGGCGGACTCTTCTGAATTGGATCTTCTTGGGGCCTGGGACCCAAAAGAGGCCACGTGATTATGTCAGCCAATGGGAAAGCAGAGTGGCTCCTGCAAAACACCCAATCAATGGATCTTGACCACAGCAAAATACCCAACGATGGCATCTTATAGAGTGTGTTTCTTGCCTTATCTTCTTCCACCCATCAGTGACCACTTACCTTCTGCTTCTCCAAATTCTCCGCCAGTGCTTCCCCCAGGCTGATTGCAAGAGGCCATCATCATCATTACCAGGCAGTATTAGAGAGACAGAGAACATCCAATGCTGCCCAGTAAGATGGCAATGACCTCCCAAGGTGCATTGGGCAAGGAGCAAGTGAACGCCATTCGCTGGAAGAGGAGGCTTTTCACTGGAAACCCTTGACAAGGAGGAGTGGAGCGAGATGCCCCTACCTTCCAAAACACACAATACTTGGTGTAAATCAGGTCCCTATATTTTGACCTTCTTTCTATAAAACCGGAACCTGCAATCAGCAACCAGGCAGCAACAAAACCAACTGGATCAACCCAGTCTATTAACGGTGAAACCTCGAAACAAGGCATCAAAACTTTTAATTCTTTACTAATCCATTTACTGTAAGAGCCTCGTGGCGCAGTGGTTAAATGTGTATACTGCAGGTAAAATGTGCTCACGACCTGGGGTTCAATCCCAGGTAGCAGGCTTAAGGTTCACTCAGCCTTCCATCTTTCCGAGGTCGGTAAAATGAGTACCCTGCCTGTGTGGGGGGGGGGGTGGGGAGGCAATGTGTACCCTGCATACTGTAATAAAAAACTGTAAAACTGCCCAGAGACTCCTTGAAGTGGCACGGGGTGGTATATAAGCAGACCACTTTGCTTTGCTAAGAATTACAATAAATACAAACCTGCACAAATCAGCAGCTTGATGGAATCAAGGCCCACTGTTTCACTGGGATTTATCTTACAGACTTACTGTTTCCCAATTTATTGAGTGGGTCTACTCTAGCAGAGACCAGCCACGGGGTTTAGTCTAACAGGTTTTTAAAATAATTTGCAACACTTTTTGGCAGCTGGGAGAAACCGGCAGAAAGGTTGCTGACATTTAAAGAAAAACAATCACGCACACACATATGTGTGTTACTACACACCCACCTCATGGGCATTAGAGATGGGCACGAAATGAGCAAGTTTTCGTTTTCGTTTTTTTGTTTCATTACATAACGAAACGAAACGAAAAATGAATTTTGTCTCCAAAATGAAACAAAACAAACTGAAACAACAGAAATTTTGTCGCGCGTTTCGTTTTCATTGCGGCAAATATATTGAACTGTAATGAATGCTAACAAAACAGCAATTTTTCATTTTCATTTTCGTTTTTTCGGTTCATTACGTAATGAAACAAAAATGAATTTTTTTGCAAAAAATTCCTGAAAAACGAAAACGAACCAAAACGGATTCCCTAAACAACAAATGACAAACAAAACACCATTTTTTGGAGTCGTGCCCATCTCTAATGGGCATATGTGGGCATCCAGTGTAGAACGCATAGAAAGTGGGGTGGGGGTTGGACTGCAATGCCCAGGATCCCCGGAAGGCATCTGGGAGTTGAGTCCAAGACCATCTGGAGACCAAGACTGGGAACCAGGTCTCAACAGGGAAATAGTTAATTCAAGTCCAGAAGCAATTGTGCTTCCTCTGCCATCAGCCAATCCCCCAAAGTCCTCAGCAACTCCTTATCTCTTCCCAGTGATTAGGTAACCGTCAAAAAAGATAAAAGCAAATCAAATTTCATTGACAGTCAGATGTGTTCCATTTAGCCTGTACAAAAGAGATTCTCCCCCATTCAATATTATTTTTTCCTTCTGCTTCCTCTTCCCAGCATCCATAATTCATGGATTCCTTTTTTAAAAAGCAGAGATAAATGGTGAGAAATTTAAGCAGTAAGAAGGCTTTTTTTGGAGATAGGGGTGTATGTTGTGTTCATTTCAAATATTCATGCTTTGTTACAGATGACTTATTGGTCCAACACAGCAGGTCCTACAACAGACACTGGTGGGATGAGAGCTAACGAACTCATACCAATGACCTCACTTGAAAATAATTAGCTGGTAAGGAAGTTGGCTGGAGAATGAGTTCCTTTCTGGTCCAGAAAGGAGATGGTGAAAGAGTGGAGTTAAAAGATGCAGAGATGTTTACGGATTCTTCTTCTGTCCTGCTACTTATACCTGTGTAAGATTTCACTAGACAGGTATTGGGGCATCATTTAGAGCCTGGTCAATGTGAAGTTGGGGGATTAAAGGTGCAACCCAGGACACATTTACTAGAATTAGGATGCGATGAATGTCAGACAATTTCTGAACCACCATAAAAACTACTGTGTTGATTTTTTTGTCCCCCTCCCACCCCAAAAAACCTCTCTCTCGGCAGCATTAGCAAAATTCTTGTGCTCTGTGCAAAACAAACAAACAAAAAACCACACTGGTACTCTGCATTTTGTATTAAAGACTTTGAGCTTTGTGCAAAAGGCAAGATTTTGCTCAAAAACCCACTTCGGCGAATTTTGCATAAATTCGTTGCAAATGTGACAAATGCACAAAACTGGTCCTGATCTTGCCAGGGAAGGGGATTGGTTATTCCTGTGTGAGAGAAAAATAATAATAACTGAAGATTTAAATCTCAGGAAGGGAGTTTAGAAAAGATGCATACTCAATAACACCGCATGCTCCAACATTGCAGAATTTAAATGTTGAAATGACTCCCATGAAAAAATTCCTCTGGCACATGACGATCAACTGGGGGAAAAAACTAGGCCTGTGACCAGTCTCTAATCAACTTGCCTTAATTAACCACTCAAGCTTCTCTGATTGTACTGTCCTATTCAGAAAAAGTGCCCAACTAATTAATTCAGGGCCTGTAAAACCCCAGATGTTTACAAACTTCCACCCTGCTGTTTTATGGTATTGTTCCATGAAGGCAAACTTATGTTCTTAAGTCTATGCATTCAGATTAATAAGCTCTTTCCCAATGTTTTTCATTTTTAAGAGAACTACTCTTTAGGCAGCATCTAATCAAGGCCATTGTCTTTGTGGCTGCTTTTCCTTTGGTCTATAAAAGCCAAAAAGTTTAAGTTTGGCTTCAGTATTGCTCAGCACACTGTTCCACCATCCGTGGTGGCTAGAGACTCCAATTACAAGGGTGCTGTGAATCCGTTCTGGGTTTGAGCTAGCATGCAGGAAATATCTAACACACTGATGCTATATAGGGGATAGGCTTTGTCACCTTGGGATAATCCTGAAAAAAGGTAGACTAAACCCTGGAGCTGGATCCAAAGCACCTCTGGAAATGGAGTCATCAGTAGCTACTGCATACCACTGCAATTTTTGTTTCATTTCTGGGACCAGTTGGTTCACACCGCCCATCTGCCTTATGATTAAGTGCCATGGCAACACCACAATTTCCTAACCCCCTATACTCCCCCCTTCTTTATTTCTCAAGAGGAGTTGAATGTCCCATCTAGCAAAAGACAGCTTGGCATGGACAACTCCTCTTGGAAATGTTTTAGTTGGCTGGGGATTCAGGGATCTGTAGTTTTTAGAAAGGAAGACCTTGAACCTCTGCTCTGTACTGTACTGGGTGCACAATGTGGGTCCATCCAAGCCAAGAACCAGCCTACCTGTGACAAAGTACATCTTGCCACTGAGATTGTTTTTGAGACCTTCACTGCAATGCAGATGAAGCAGGACTTGGATTTATTTGGGCAGGTGCCACCTGAGACTACCCCAGGTTACAACTCCAAAAAGGATTCAGAAACTGGTGCCTCCAGGAACACAAGGGCAGGTGCATAACCAGCTCACGACACTTCTACGTGCGAATCCAATGTTCTCAAAAGCATTCATGGCTCTGATAAGTTCAACCAGAACTCTAAACTCTCCAGCTTGGTCAAGAGAGAGGAATAGCACACACCTCAAGACAGGGGAACAAGGGAAAGGTCTTCCCCAACCATCTAGCTACCTCCCTGTTGCCAAAACATGTATGACTATATGATAGATTCTCTAAGGCACTCCAAACAACCCACTGGAAAATCCATTTCCTTATTGAGTGAGATGGAGAAGAAAACAATTGCCAATTTCCTTTTCCGGACTGGTAGTTCTGAACTCAAGCACGCAGCTCGATCCGCACCATCCAAGGATCAGTTCTTAGATCCTGGCTGTCTCCACGGAAGCTACCAATGAATTTCCGCCACCCTCTTCCAGCTCGGTGAAAATCCATGGCTCTTTCTAGATAATGTTTTCGGCATTCTTGTCACATATGTGGCCTCTGTGCGTTAATGAACGCAAGCTTAACACCAATTAAGATCTTAAACCCCTGGCTTATTTACATAATTATTGGCTTCAACGGGCCCCCATCTGAGTCTTCCCCCTTTCACTTCTGCTGGAGCCGAGCAATTAGATTCCACATTTGGTTAAATTCTTCCTCCCCCCCCCAAAAAAAAGGTCCTCTCCTATTAGGCATTTCAGCAAAGGAGGTGGCATCTGGTTTAAACTTCCCTGGAGGAAGCCTGAGATTTTTCGGGCACCTAAGGGAGGGCACTCTGAAGAAGAGTGGGACCCCTTTCCTTTGACCTGGTGATTAAAAAAATACAGTCCTATACACCATGATTGATAACTTCCTTGTTTCACTCCAGCAAACCTCCACTGCAAACCTGCCCCTGAAGGTCAGCCAATTCCTTTTAAGAAGGACATTCAGGGATCCCAGGTTAGTTGAAGACCAGCCACAAATTTGAAAGAATATTGTTGTTTAATTTGGGGTATTTTTTGGGGGGGAGACTATACCACCCAGCCCCTCCCCTCCCACCAGCTTGGGACATTCTGGGAAGTGTATGCCCCCCCAAAAAGTAACTTTTCCTAAATCAGCGACCCCTATGGCATAAGGCCTCGTTGTTTTCCATTCCAAAGAATGGAATGTTTTCCCCCAAGGCTATAGTATAAAGGGTGAGTTACAGATTCCATTAACCAACCTGGCCTGGAGGGAGAACAAGACAAAATACTATATTTTTAAAAAGCAAATTGCTGACTTTAATTTGCCACTTCAAACCACTGCTATCTCATACCCAAGATTCGTTCCTTTTTGGTTTTTGCTTTTCTAAACTTCATGTTCAGCTGCCCATAAATGTCTTTCGGAGCCTGTTCTGAAACAGTGAACAAAAAAATCTTTCCTCTCTGAGTCAAACCAAAATGGCCTGTCCTTACACATAACTCTCTCTCTCTCTCTCTCTCTCTCTCTCTCTCTCTCTCTCTTTCTCTAACTGGCCTCGCTCTCTGCCTGCCACCTGTGCCAAACCCTCCATCCTCCCAAGGGCAAAAATAATATTAAACCAAGCTTCCCGTGCTGACGACTCTCGGCTTCGAGCCGATCGGAGGACTTATCGGCATGACGAACAACTTGTCCCCCCAAAGCACGGCACGGTTGCCTCTTTCGACGCCAATGGGCTGTAAGCAATAAACTAAATAGATTCTAAGAAAATGAAAAACACCGGAATGGTCTGCTGGGCAGGGAGGTCAAACGTGATGGTGGAACCTGCTACAGTACATAATTTTTTGTCGTCGTTGTCAAGAACGATGGGAAGACGGATGGATTGAGCACCATGGTGGTGGTGTGGATTCACCCCTTGGCTTCACGTCTAGTGAGATGCCTTCTCTTAAACAATAGCATAACTGTGGCAAAGGAGGACGATGGAAGAAATGAACTGGGCTTGGAAAAGTTACATTTTGGACCGTAACGCCCAACACTCACCGTCCAATATGCTTAATGCATTACAGCTGGGGCAATTTGAGTTTAGAGAAGACGCAGGGCAGACGGAAGAGAGGAGCATCAAGGGAGGAGTGAACGCATATAACCTTACTGTGACCTTAAGGCCCAGGGCAACAAGGTTGGTGCAAATGAAATATAAAGACATTGTCAAAGAAAAAGCCAAGCTCTGTTTTTCGGAGCCCTCGAGACGCTCCCTTTTTCTAACCCTCCGGTAACTATGAAATATAAAACCGACCTATTTGTTGTCCAGGTAACTGACTTCATTGAGTTAATCATCACCATTATTACCAATGGGGGGGGGCAAAGGAAAGAGAAGGGAAGAAAGAAAGGGGGGATGAAGAGGAGGGGTGGAAAACAAGAACTATAAAGCAAATTTCCATCTAGTTTCGGTGTTATTGTTTTTCTCCCCTCCTCTACCTAGGATGACTTTCTTTGCTCTTCCATTCCCACCGGGTCTAGTTTTGCCTCCCTTCTTAGAGATCAGCCCAAGTTCCAGGTGGTTTCAGAAAGCCTCCCGGTCTCACTGATCTTTTAAATATGAGGGCCTCCGCCCCGCCCCCCACCTGCCGCCCTCCAGTTTCTACCCAGGTAGCTCCAGGTACAGGGAAGAATGTGAACAGAGCACTGGAGAGGCAGGGGGGGCGGAGGGGGTGTGTGAGGAAACCCTCCTATCATGTTAGTTAACCTGTCTGCCTGAGCCTTAATCAATGCCCAGTAACTCGGAGAGGAACAAAGGATATGGAAAGCCAAGCTCTTATCTCGATTCCCCATCAGATCAGTCAATACCTGGAGCGGAGACAGCCCTGGCTTTCAGAATCGAAGGGGGTGGGAGCACCAAGGGAGCATACTCCCTCTTTGTTTCCTTCTGCACCTCTTCTCATTTCCCTTCTCTTGCCATCGCTTCCAACTGATTTTAATTTGGTCCCACGCCCCTCCTCATTTTTTAAAAAAATCTTTCAAACAGAAAGTAAGACACCCCACCCCACCTCCCAATTTTGAGCCCTCACCCAGCTAGGGAAAAGCATGTGGTGAGATTATGCAGCTCCGTTAAGCCTACTTCAAGATTTCTTTCATTAGCTGCCCTCGCCATTATGCGTACCATGGAAAGGGACTTAAAGATGCCATGGGGAAGTATTACACTTGCATGGAAAGGTATTTAACGATCGCATGGAAAGGTATTTCGCGTCAATGCAAGGCGTCTTACAGATCTCGCAGCCGGGGTCAACGAGCCAGCCCAACCACAAACAAGGCATGGATTGTTTCAATCACCTCTCCACGTGTCCAGAATAAGTCATTAAACTATTTCTGGGGTGTGGGGAATGCTGAAATCAACATGCAACTTCAACCATCTCGGATGTCTTATTTGCATGTTTATAATTGTTTGAAATTCGTTATTGGCTTCTCGATGAAACCAGCACCCATGCGCCGTGCCCCCCCCGGCTCTTTCATTTTTAGGGTCTTTGGGGGAGCAAGGATGAGGAGGGGAGGGAGACCCAAAGTCAATCTTTAAGATTCAACAAACCACAGGCGTGGACACCTTCAAAGCAATGCAAAAGGACCTCTAATGAGGCCCATCAAAGTGAACATTTGCCATCTTTTTGGAGGGGAAAAAAAAAGAGAAATAATGTTATCAAAGGCAATTTGCAAGCGCTTTGTCAGGATAACAATATGACATAATTAAGCACATTTGAATTTACAATTTCATCTGCTTTAATCTGTTTGTGCGTTGGGGGGGTAGAACAAACGACCTCATCTTTATTTTAATTTCCTTTTTTCCCCCTTCCCTTCATCCTTTGATTGCAACTATTATTTATTTATTTTCCATGCCCGGTATCAAGCCGGGAACTGTTAAAAAACCAAAGCGAATCCCCATACAAATACTTGAAAATGGCTATCTTACGGTCCCTCTCATGAAAATAAACCACACTCAGTACAAAAAAAAAAGAAGGCATTATTTCTGCATAAACTGGCTTGGGGAATCCATAACAGTCATTGTTCAATTTTTAAGCCTGAATCAATGAGTATTATTTATTTATTTATTTATTTATTTATTTATTTATTTATTTATTTATTTTGCAAAGTCTTTTAGATTTCCCTCTTGCAAGCGATCTGACGCAAACAGAATTTGCAATGGGGAAGGCAGACACAAATCCCCCGTTAAATATTGTGAGCATATTATAAATCAAATAATGGATGCCCCCTCCCCCACATGCATAAAGTTTATATTTGGGGAAGGCTGGGGGCAGGCAATATTAAACGGCCCCATCATATTATGCCCCAAGTTTGCATATTTTACAGTTAATTTCATATTTAGGAACAGGTTTTGAAGCCCGACACCTCCCATAAAAGGGACGGACAAACCTGTAGCTTCTATTGGCTATAAGTCATGTCGCACTTGGTCGGCTCCTCATGCATAGCTTTCTGAAGGTGGCTTTTTGAAAAGAAAATTAATAGTAGGTACTCTTTTGAAACTCACAACACAAGCTGATGGGTATTGATTTAGAAGCGAGTCTTCTGGGGTCCTGCATCACGTTTGAGCATTTGCCAGATTACAGACTCGGGTTTTTATGTTTTTGCAGTGTTTAGTTCAGGAATGGTAGACTGGAAGCATTTATATTTGCGTGTCCGTCTAAGGGAAGACAGGCTGATAAACTTCGCCTTTATGTAAAGGCTCTAGTCCTCTCTATACTAATTCTGGGAAAACGCTGCTCAACTTCTATGACTTACTTCTGAGGAGGCACAAATTTGCTTGCACCCGGAGCTAACATCTCCTGGACATGATTATGCACTCTTATGGGGCTGCATGTCCTGTTGAAAATAATGGGGGCATCTTTGAGGAATAACCCCCCAGAAAATCGGGGTGGTTTGATTTACCAAAACATGTATGTAGATCAATTTAGTTGGGTGTGCCACGCATAAATGGGAAATCCATTAGAATAAACAGAAAGGCTTCCAAATGCTGCATCCTCAGATTCTAATCGAGTTATTACTTCTGTCACAGTAAATCTGCTTAATTCAAATGCACTATTGGCATAAAAGGCATTAATGATTACATTATTTTCTCAGGGAATGCTAAGGAATTATAAGAAGCAGACTTTTTTAAAAAAAAAGTTTCTGAACTCTGCGCTGATCAAAGGCCTGAAAACTGAACTGTATAACCACTATCCTGATATCTCATTTCACACATTAATACTCATAATTATTTTCCAACCAAACAAGGTCTGGGAGCAGAGAGAGGGGAACCTTACATTAAAGTTACTTGTCCCTCCTTGCTTCCCTGTAAAGGTCTTTGTTCCGGCGAATGGAATTTTTGCTGGCTGCCATTTTTATCCTTGGAAAAACAACGGGCTTACAAGAAGAGACATTAAAAATATGTAGATGGCCCTCTTGAAAATGCTGAGATGTTATCAAATCTGCAAAATGCCATTCTAAGACCACCCACCTCTTCTCTGGCCATCAGGAGATGATCCCGTTTTAGTGAGGATGACACCAAGGTCATGAACAGGAAGCACCTTCAACATTCAAATAAGCTGCACCCACGCGAAGATTTATCGTTAACCTAAGGCCACCCAAACGGATAGGAGATCCGGCGCTATGGAGACCCAGCGCTATTTCAACCCAAAGCCATGACTTGCCCATCTCAAACAAACTTCACGGGGTTTACGTACATTTGGGGATGCAAATCTCATCCCGTCAGGTGGCTACGCCAACAGAACAAATCTACGTAGGCTTACTCAGAGCAAAATCCCCTGCAAAACCCTTTCGTACTCTCTAATGAGTGACGAAAATGGAAACTTTAGAAGGAAGCTGATATTGGAGAACATTAAGCAAAACAAACAAACAAACAAACAAACAAACAAACAAACAAACAGGGTGGCATTCAATTAAAGGTTTTTTGATAGGATGAATTTGGGGAAATGGATATACCCCTCTGTTTTCCACCTGTAACTGTTTCTGAATTCGGTATTGAAAATGGGTTAGTGTTGAGCGCCGAGAGGTGTTTGAACAGCACCTTCCCAAAACAATGACTAAACTAGGACAGGCAGGGAACCCTGAATGTTTTAATCTGCACTTTTAGGTTGTGTTTTGGAAGGAGCCCTGAAAGGACCCTTCCCAGGAGATTGCCTTCCGCAAGAGGCAAAGGTCAAGCCATGCGTGTTCTATTGACTCTCCTGATGACCACAACAGAAAACAATCTCTCCCTTGCTTCGGCGCCAACGGCCGGCGTTTGCACACCTAACAAAACACACCTATCTTAACTCTCACCTGGTTTACTGTGTCAACAAAAGCCGCAAGGACCCAAGAGATCGGAGGAGAGTCGGAGAAAAGCTGAGAAGTTCCCCTTTCCAGAACAGGAAAAAGAAAGAAAGAAAGAAAGAAAGCCAATGTCTGAACCATTCCCATTCCCTACGCTCTAAACGAGGGCGATGGCCATCGAACCGTCCATGTTGGCGGACGAGCAAAAAGATTTCTGCCTGCTTCACCTTTGCAAGTCTGCCCCTCCTCCATAACCCCCTCAAAAATAACTCAATACACCATTGTGTCTGATGTGGTCTGTTTAGAGCGGCCAACGCCACCAGACAAGTAGAGGCAGGTTGGGATTGGCATGGAAGGCCAACGCCAAGGAGGAAGACTCAAGCTGGAGAGGCGGCAAAGAGCTCCTTCAGTTTGGTTACAAAAGGCCCCGGAGAGCCAAGAGCAAATAGCTTGACTCAAAATGGCTCCGCCAGCTTTCTCCAGATCATGTCCAGCTCTCTCAGGACGTCTTTTGCCCTACCTCCCATGAGCTCCAACACCCATTATCCCTTGCGCTGAATGATTAGAACCATGACTGATGGGTCGTTGAGTTGCCTTGCCTTCGCAAGCACAGACCCAAAGTGACGTTGAGTCCTTGTTCTTAAACAGCAATGCCTTTCAGTCCTCCTCTCAGTCCTCCCCATCGCCTCAGCCCACGAGAGCCACCGAGACCAGCCGTGTAGGTGGTTTGCAGAAGGTACTCAGTTGAAGGACGAACCGAACCCACCCCACCCCCTACAGATTGCAAACCAGACAAAAGGGACATTTGGGTTCCATTCCAGCTACCAACCTTGGGGTGCTCACGTTTCGTTTCTTCTCGGGGTCCTTCAGCACAAGCCCCCACCTCCGCCCACCTCGACCCCTCTTTGCCGCAGCGGAGCCCTCGCCACGGATCTGGGACTGGCTTCCTTTGTCAAGATCGGAGGCCCTCACTTCCCCCCTCAATTGGCTGCCTCCTCCCAGTGAATGCCTTGAGCCGCTGCCTCTACCTGCCCCGACTGGTTTGGCTAGTTGTAAGGTGAACATTTGAATTCGGGAGTCGTCCAGGCCTCCTGGTTCCCCCTTCTCCGCCTCCCCCCACCTTCCACCTAAAAGCAGACAAAACCTGATCCTCTAAAACACTCACACACTGTCCTTCAGTCTAGCAGGAGAAAGAATAGGGGCAGGAGAAAAAGAGAACAGAGACTCTTAAGCACACACCTGAGTTAGAAGTCTTTTCTACAGTCGACTGCCGATACAATTAGACTGCTACTTAGCACTCATCCAGCACATTCACTGTAGGAATGGTGGAGCCAACCACCCTACAAGGATGGCAAGAACAGGCCCCCTTTCCCCCAAAACCAAGACCACCAAGTACCATAAATCAACAAAATACATGGGGGCAAAGGAGAGAGAGAGCAGGTGGGAGCAGGCCTCTCGAAAACTTCCTTTGTGGCAGATCTTCCCGCATCTCGTCAAGCCAAGGTGGTGCAGGACCGTGTCTTCTCGGACCGAAGTTTGTCAGGACGGTGCTACGGCGTCGCCTCCTCCGGTCACGGGGCAAGGGCAGGCGTCGGGAGGCCTCCCAGAAGCCACCAAAAGAAAACGCACATCCTTTTTTTTTTTTTCAAAAGAAGGAACGCCACGGAAAAAAAGAGGCTGGGTGGCCGACGTGGCATGGCGCGTGGTCATCATGGAAGCTGGGAGGGTGCTGCTTGTTTAAGCGGCAACGGGCGAGAGACGGAGAGCGTCTAACGGCTCGGCTTACATGTACCCTCCTGACCCCTCCCTGCGCAGGTGCATTCTTTGCCTCTGGCCAATCTCCTTCCCTCTCGCCGTCAACAGGTGTGTCCTACCATCTCAGGATAGGGCAGGAGGGGAATTGTCTGGCGTGATGTGGCCACAGATTCCCCCCCCCTCACACACACACACACCACCACCACCACCACCAAAGTCTTTTTTTTTCTTTTTTTCTTTTTGTGATCACTCGCCCACCACCCCGGAACATTTCCGTTCAAAGGTGAGCTGCACAAAAAGTCACCCCGAAGAGGCTTCCAGTTTGTACAAAACATCCGCCTTTCTCCTCCCCTCTTTTTTTAAAACACAGTCCGGCAAGTTGGAACGAGGGTTTTACAAGCAGGTGTACCAAGGTGGCCAAGAAGGCTGGGGAAAAAATATTAAAAAATAGTCCACACAGTCAACCTCACTTTGTCCACCTCGCTGAGAGTTTGCACAAAGCAGGGGGAAAGGGGGAAGGCTCGAAGTGACCTGCTGGGGTGTTCGGAGCGAGGCGGGCACAACATGGCAGGGATTGGGTGCCAAAGGTTTATGGGAGGGTTGGGTTGCTTCAGTTGGTGCCATCTGCAGTTTATGGCTCCTAGAAGCTCCGTGATCCACCAGCAAGCCCTTCAGATGGCAGGACTCTATCCTCAAGATGGATCTTTAGGAGCTAACTGGGAACACAAGAAGTTTCTTTATATTAAACTAGCTTATGTGCCAGTGCAGCTAAAGTACATCGGGTACCAGCTTGCCATTGCGTCAGGCTGGCATCTTCACCTGCCCTACCTGGAAAACAGGTGATGGGGACCTCTTGACCCCCAAACCTAGCCACCCTATTGAGATGCATGCCATTTCCTTCAGACAGACAAAGCCAACGTCCATGAGAGCAGAGCAAGGCTCCATCGAGCTCAGGGGGTTTCCCAACCATGGATCCCCTCCAGATGTTCCTGGTCTACAGAAATACTACCCAGCACAGCTAGTGGGGAAGATGTCTGGGAGATTTATGGTTCCTCCTTTATAGAAACCCTAGCAGTCAACAAGAGCCTGATGGCCCCATTAGAAAGGTGGCCAGTGACCCCTTGTTAGATCCCGACCCAACATCTCCCCTGCCTCCTAGTTTACTGCAGGCCCACAAAGCTTTGGGTGAGAGAAATAATCAAGAGAACGGCTTCAGGTCACATAAAGACCAAACCGTTCCAAGCTATAAGGCCAGTGTTCTCTGTGTTGCCAGGAATTGACACATGCTAGCGGAACGTGAAAAATGTCAAGAAGCTAATTTCCGTGGCATTCTGTGGGAGCAGGACAAAAGACCGTGTTGTGAAGAAGATGGCTGGGGACAATCGCGACTCAGTAAGCCACACCACTGGCTGAATAGTTCAGTAGGGTTTGAATAACTGGTTGCAGAGGTTGGAACCTCCCCATTGGGAATGGTAAACTTCTTCTGAGGATAGGAAACCCTGGAAAGAGTTGCCACAAGTTCAGCATTGACTTGATGGCACATGCTGCTGCTGCTGCTGCTGCTGATCAGCTATAATTTAACCAAGCATCTTGCCCCCTATCTTTCAAGCTTGTATTCAGCCCTTTGAATGGCGTGTGAGGTCTTAACACTTTTACGGGGCTGTGTGTTTTATGTCCTAGTTTCGTCAACATCGCTTCTCTCTACTACAAGACAGAGCCTAGGAGGAACCTTGTTCAAGCCAAATGAAGGAGCAAATTAAAAGCAGTTCCATGACTATTGCCATCCAGATGGTCATTATTAGCCAAGGTGGTTCAAATCACCTTTAAAAGGCCAGTGTGTGTGAAGAGAGATGTCCTCAAACCTTTCTGGAAAACAGAAACTAACCACAGCTCTAACAAGAGAAAATCCCACCATCTGGGAGCCATGTAGGGGAGAGGTTTTACACATCGGCCGATCAAGGAAACCCATGTAGAAGACCACAGACTGGGAAAGATCTCTCCTGTGAATCTTAATGCCTGGACACGTTCATAATGAGGTCAGCAGTTCCTCAAAAGGTTTAGGGCTTTAAAAGGAAATACCATGCCTTGTTTGGGGCCAAGAAAACAACCGGTCCAGGTCTTCCAGTGTTGAGGCCTTTCGTACAGTTAGTGACTCAGCATCCACCTTTTCCGCTAACTGGGTTGCCCTAGAGAGAAAGCACAGCAGTAGTCAAGATTGGGTGCAGCTCGGGTCTGGAAAGAGAGACCTTCAGAAGGCATCTGAGATCTGTATTGCAACTAGAGATGGGCACGAAATGAACAATTTTTCATTTCCGTTTTCGTGTTTCCGTTTCGTTACGCAATGAAACAACAAATGAATTTTGTCTCCAAAATGAAACGAAATGAACAGAAACACCGGAAATTTTGTCGTGCGTTTCGTTTTTCTTACTGCAATACAGTGAACTGCTTTAAATGCTAAAAAAATCACAAAAAATGAAATAAATGGTAATGAAACGGTAATGAAATGAATGAAAACGAAAACGATTTTTTTTGCAAAATTCACGAAAAACGGAAACGAACCGAAATGGACCCTCCAAACGACAAACGACAAACGAAACGTCATTTTTTTTATTTGTGCCCATCTCTAATTGCAACCTCAGTAAACTGTGGGTGATCCAAGATGTTCTTGAATGTAACTAGGGATGGGCACGAAACAGAAAAGCAGAGTTTTCATTTCTTTTCTTTTCTACTAGTAGTTCATTTTGTTTCATTTTTAAATGAATATTTGTCAAAAAAATGTAACAAAATGAAACAATAACAAAACAATTTGTTACTCTATAAAATGCCCCCCATCGGGTTCTAGAGGCACCAAATTTGGTGGGTAGCTTTTTGCAAGGGAGCCATTCTACAGAGTAACAAAACGTTTCCTTTTCACAGGGGAAAAAAAGAAGCGTTTCGTTTCATTTCATAACAAAATGCTGTTTCCCGTTTCGTTTCGTAACGTTTTGAAAGCTCACGAAACGACGAAACAGTGTGTCGTTTTTTCGTAAGGTGCCCATCGCTAACCCAAGGTTGTTAATGACGGTGTTAAAAGAAATAAGGAAGGGAGCCACTTTCTTGGCCTGACAGACATGTTCTCTTAGGTGTCACCACTGCGTCTTATAATATAACCCATGGGGCAGTTCCTGGCAAAAGTCTGACTTAAGTGATCAGGACATGGCAAAAATGGACAGGATCCATGTATACTCCCTTATACGTCCTTCCTCTCAAACCCACCTACACCCATCAATCATATACCTTCCCAGATCACACACACGTGGGGTCTCAGCACACGCACCTCCGCCTAGTTGGTAACACGCACCCAAACTTTTGCTCTAGTGCATGTTTGTGGTCTCCCTCTCCTCACGGACACCCTGGCTCATTCTCCTTGTCCACAGCTCTGCCCTCCAGCTCAAAGAGGACAAATGTATAGCTCAGGCATGTCCAAACTTTGGCCTTCTTGATGTTTTGGACCACAACTCCCAGAATTCCAACCCTGTCTTTCCAATGGCAAAGGACTGTGGGAGTTGTGGTCTAAAACATCTGGAGGGCCATTGTTTGGACATGCCTGGTAGAGCTAATAACAAAAACAAGGTTGAGTCTGGTTGCGATCACTGGTGGTCAGCTGTGGGGACCCAGTTGAGACATGGCCCTTGCACCCCAGGTGGACTTTTCTGAGCCCCGTGGCACCTGCTGTGAATTAAGGCTTCTTCTCTTCTCTTTGTTTAGAACTCAATTAAGACAAGTGCTTTCTCTCTTACAGCAGGTGTTAAAGTTAACTGAGCAAAGCATGGAAGATGGAAGGTCACCAGACAGCCATGGGGAGCCTTAAGGAGGAACCAATTTATTGCAGCACAAGCTTCTGTGAGCTCAAGTGTACTTTGGTAATTACCTCTCCCATCAATAGGCATTTTGCTGATTTGCCACCATCCATCCATCCATCCATCCATCCATCCATCCATCCATCCATCCATCCATCCATCCATCCATCCACGTGCCAACTTCTAGAGGTAAAGATATACAGTTCAAGAAGCTTACACAAGGGTTGATCTTTTTTAAAAACATCACAGAATTGTGCTTTGAATTAGACATACCAGGCTGAACTCAAAAAAGTGAATCAAATAGAATTAAACTCGAAAGGGGCTCAATCAGTACTAAGAAGACTCTTAATCTGGGGATTTCTTACAAGCTAGTATATGCATGGGATAGTTAAAACCCTGGAGTTTTATACAGTATGGCTCTTTTCTCTTTCTTGTAAATTTAATGCTTTCGTTATGCCACTTGGGGCCCCCTCCCCGTAAAAAAATGAGGGGAGGGGATTGAAATCCAACTCTACCCCAAGCCTGCTCCTTGGTCTTGTTTTTATGCAAACATGGTACACAGCTTCCTGCGGGTGATGCTGTTTAATGAAATGCCCAATTATCATGCTAATTGGACGATGCACCTGGACCGTTCCCCCAAGACACATGCCCGTTAACTGAATGGCAGGTGTTGTGTTTTCCACTCTTTCCCTGCTGAATCTCCACCCCCACACCACCACGCAGAAGAGTTTGCGATACAACGTTTGCCATTGGGAATGCCGGCCCAACGTGAAATGCATCATCACCAAATCTCAAGGCCGTGGAGCTTTACCTCTCGGCATCTTGGCCTCAAGGTCTCCAGAGGAAGAAGCAAAACCTTGCTGGCGAGGAGCCAAGAGCTAGGAAACTCTGGGCTTGAGGGGTAAACATGGTGGAAGCTCACACCCAACGGATGTTGACTCCAACTGCAGCTCCAGCTGTCTACCGCCCCCCCCCCAAGACCAAGGGCCATCCTTCCCAGGCTCCACCCACCACACTAAGTCCTGTCTCGAATCCATCTGGCTCCTCCCTGTAGGTCAGGGACAGAACCTCTGGAGATATGGCCACCTAAAGAAGCAGTGGATGCCTTCCGACCAAGACGTGGTTGAAAGACCTCTGCAAATAGAAATGAACTCGGTAAAAACATGAATAGGAGATTTCTGCTGAGCCTGGTCAAAGGACTTGTCCTAGGGCAGTGGTGGCGAACCTTTGGCGCTCCAGATATTTTGGACCACAACTCCCAGAATTCCGAGCCTAGATGGCCAATGACAAAGGACTGTGGGAGTTGTGGTCCAAAACAACTGGAGTGCTGAAGGTTCTCCACCACTGTCCTGGGGTCCCTGCCCCAAGCCAACCCCCTGCAGCCACCAGCATTTAATTAAAATTCATCTGCCAGTCTTGTTGGCTTCTGCCCTGATGCCAGGGGTTCTCAGTCCTCCAGGAAGTAAGACAACAGCCTGGAAATAAATAGATTTCCCATCAGCCCAAACTTTTATTGCTGCCTGCAGAAGGATCAATTACTCCCTTTTGATCTCCGACGACGAGCCCTGAGTTTATCATAATGCCATTATTATTATTATAATGTTACTCCAGATGCGGAACCTGGATGATGCATCTGTGGAGAGCCGAGGCTTTGTCTTTGCAGTGAATGACGCCGGTAATAAAGCTGTCATTTCTTTGTTCTCAGGAATGAAAAGACGACATCAAAGCAACAGACAGCTCCTCATCAGGGCTTATCAGCCCACGATTTCCCCATTAATCATGGGCAATGTAAGTTGTCACGTCAACCTCTCCTGACTCGCGAGAACTGCAAGATGGAATCCATGTCTCCCAAGTCCCAACATCAGCTCGGATTCTTCCAAAGCTTTAATGCTCAGGCAGGGCAGGTGGGGTGGACCCACAAGCTCATAATCAATGGGGAAATGCCACTAGCATCCCGCTGAATCCTCAGAAACAGACATTTTCCCTACCTCTCTGAATGCCCTCAAAACCTCCTTCAGAAAGCTGAGAACGCTTGTGGAGTAAAACTCGGGGACCGTCCATGGTGCTCTATCCTAGCTGCCAAATGCTAGACCATTAGACATGTTTCCCCTCCCCTTCCCTCAGAATTCATGAGCCACAGCCCCCAGATATCAGAAAGAATTCCTACAGCCAAATTTCTGGGTCTTTAGTCAAAAAAATGCCCCATCCTTTCATGTGTCTATAACCTCTTTCCGTTGAAATATAACAGCTACACTTGTACATGATGAAGACAGAGGAAGTGACTGGGCAGCACCACATTCCATGGGAGCTGCAAGGCATTAAGGGTCCAGTAGTCTCCCTGCCTAGGGCGTTTATACACGACCCCTAAGCTCCGCCGCAAATGGCTGCAAGGTCCGGACCTTAAAAATGTTTACCCACCAGCTCCAGATTTTGCAGACAATTAAGTGCGACCCCGCCCACTTTAGCGCGACCAAACTGCACTTTTCTTGTACCTGCTTTTTGGATGAGACAAATATTTGATCCGGTGCAAGGATATTGAGTGCGGGGCTCTCCTGGCTTCTGTTTGTTCTTTTTTTGTGCCCCGCCCCTTTAAGAGATCAGTATTATGCTGCCCGGAACAAAACGGAGGTAAACCGGCATTCTTTTCTTTCTTTTTTCTCCCTCCCTCAGGCAGCCAGCAACCAGGAAGTGCGGAGGGGGGTGGGGACAGAGAAGAGCGAGGAACCCCTAAGATCTCTGGTCCGCATTTAAGTGGCCAGCGGATCTTAGGGGTCGTGTAAAAAGGCTTCTAACAGAGTGCTTATCAGGAAATTACCAGACCCATGATACTTTGACGTTCTTATAGAACCCTGCTCAGCCACTTGCCTCTATTCTCAACCTGTCTGAGAAAACCAATTGCATCTTATTTGAAAGTGATCACAGACACCTGAAAGGGCCAGGAAGGTTGATGCCCAAAATGCCCAGAAATCTGGCTAGTGGAATGCCTGCAGACATCTGGGGAGATGCCGTCACAGATCCCCAAAAAGTCCCATGCCTGATGAACCACGCTCGTTGGAGAAAGGGCAGCCCAAAATATAACAATTCATCTATGTTGAATTAACCTGTTTAATTAGGTCTAGATCCCCCCCCTTGTTGGGAAGCCCAATAAAGACAAAAGGTGATAACGCTAAAAAAAAAAAGCAATTACATTACAGCATTAAATGCCATTAAGTTTATGAGCCTTAAAAACACATGCACCTCCAAGACCAAAAAAAAAAATTATATCTACAGTATGTGAAAGGTGCAGCGGTAATCCATTAAAAGCCCCTTTCTTCACAAATAGGAAATTATTGCAAGGCTTCATGGATCGAAGCGTTGTTGCCTGCTGAAGGAAGGAGGTCAGGGAGACAACCAACGTACACTCCACTGGCAAGGAGTTCCACAGTCACTGAGAAATTACTTTTCTTGTCCCCGTCCCCCACCACCACCACCAAATGTGCCTGTGTAGGTGGCTGGGCAGAGAGACGGACCATACAGACACTGCCAACTGGCAGCTGGATCTGTCTTTGAACCCCAAAATCCTCCACAATGTAAGGAGGTCAATGTCGGGTGGCTTAGGGGGCACTGGCCCCACGGTGTGGCTGACACAGATCTGCTCTCAAACATCCCTTTTCCTGACAAGAGAGCCGGTTTTTAATAGACATCATCAGGGGATTGGGGGGTAGAAATGAAAATAAATATGACTGGTTCTAATATGATCAGGTATGGCGGGGATCAGAATCCATTCAATTTTACCAAAGACCAAGGGGAGGGAGAGGAGATCAGGATTTGGGATACAAGATATAGAGAATTTCCCATGTTGGTGCAACACACCAGTGTGTTATCATGACAAATCTGTCATTCTCTCTGACTCTCTCTCTCTCTGTGTGTGTGCATAAACTGCTTTGAACTTAATTTCAGTGCCTTGCAATAACTGGCCATAGCAAACAGCTTTGATGAAGAGGCTTAGGGCTTGATGACCTCACCAGATCTGCTTCCCAGCAAGGGTGGGCCCTGCGACATTGTTCGAGACTGGGGTGGCTTGGTCTAGCCAGAGCGATGGGTCTGGGACATAGCCCCAAAGAGTAGGGTGGGTGGGTGGGTGGGTGGGTGCTGCCCATCAGCATTACTGCACCCGAGGATGGTGCCCATGGCTGACATCGCGGGGTACTGACCACGGCCCTCGTCCCAACAAAGGAGCTGGTTCTAGATGTGCAACGACTGATACTTGCCAAATTCAGGTTGATTCGTCCTCGACACAAGCAATGCCTGGAAAAGGAATTTTTAAGCCCCTCCCAAGGGGTCCTGACCCTCCGCGGGAGAAACAACGGGATCTTTCTCCCCTAGTTATGGTTGATACCACTTGTGGGAGACGTCTAAGCATGAATCAAAGAGCCCTTTGCTTAGAAACAAAGAACAGACCTACACTGCAGCAGGAGCAGAGGAGAGTTCAAAAAGACAAGAATAACCCATCCAGTGCCTTTCACAGAAGGCCACAAACACAGGTGCCACGAGATAGTTCCCAATGTGAACCTAGGAGACCTCAACAAGACTAAGCGTTCTCTTCTTCCTACCTCCACGAGAGCAGTGCCAACAGAGACGCACTAATGAGCTTATGCCTGGCCTTGCAAAGACCAACCCTTTCCGATGCACCACTCTCTTATTTGTTTACAAATAAAGGAGATGCAAATGCAGACGAGGGGCAGGCAAAGCAGGGTAGCCGCTCCTGGAGGCAACAGGAGACGATTGGTTTTGCCATGCAAATCAGCTGCTAGGTCATGTCACCAGCCCGTGCTTATGGAGGCTTTCAGAAGCTGTCTCGCCCTGGATAAAACAGCTTGACCAGCTGTTCTTGGGTGGCAACTCCCTGAAGCCCTGGCCAGCACAGATGGTGGTGAAGGCATCTGGGTATTTCAGTCCAACAAGGCAACCTTCATAGGGAACTGGTGAATTACGCCGATGAGTAAAGGTCTTTCTCCATTACTCATCTCTATCAGCGGTTCTCAACCTGTGGGTTCCCAGATGTTCCTGGACTGCAACTCCCAGAAGTCTTCATCACTAGCTGAGCTGGCCAGGATTTCTGGGAGTTGCAGTCCAGGAACCTCTGGGGACCCACCGGTTGAGAACCACTGATCTATATGCATTGCTTCTGACATATACATCTCAACTTGATGCTCTCCTGTAGCTCCTGAAGTTCCAGCCAGGACGGGCCAAGCCATCTTGAGATGGTGGGAGTTGTAGTCCACCCCACCCCCCACCCCCATCCGAAAGGGGCTCTGGATGGGAGATGGTTATTCTCTTCTTTGGAAACAAGAGAAGGGGTTTCCTTATGCAGTTGTGGGGAGGATGGGAGGGCACAGAGGTTTGAAGGAATTCAAAAAAAGTCTTTAGCAGGATAAATCCAGAGCCGGAGGTGAAGCAGAAACAAAATTAAATGAGTAAAATTAAATGGAAAAATTAAAAACAGTATGCAGTAAAATACGAGGCAAAGAATGCCACCCTCAATCCACCAAGGGTTCCAAAATCCAGAGGGAGGAGGCCGAAGGGGGATGAAAATGAGTCAGTAGTTCTTTCTGGACTGTCCTGGTTCTTTATATAGCATCAAAAGCCAGACATCTGCTAACAAGGGTGAGGCAAGCCGTACTGGCATTACGGAGGTAATCGACAGCTCAAAAGGGGACATTAAGGTGTATCAAGGTGTATCCTGCTGCATTTTATGGGAGCAAAGTTCAGTCCGAGGCCTCGCCTGCCCTTATAGCATCTGGAGCCTGAACTGCCGTAGGCAGGGTCCGTGTCGTTGTATGTTGAACAAGCCAGGAAAAGAACACAGAACAGAATCAGAGAGCAGTGATCATTGCCATGGGAGAAAGCATGGATTCTGGGAGCTGTCACTCCACGCCCAGATTTCTTACTTAGCAATTCTGCAGATGCTTTGGAAAATCCAGTTATTATTTGGGTACACTTTACAAGCAGCTAGTCCCTGTGGCTGTGTTAGTGAAGTCACGGGTGCTTCCCAATTGGTGCCTTCCATAGCCTCATGACATCTCTGTGAAAGGTTTTGTTTTGCTTGCAATCTCGCAGGCTGCCTTTAGTTGGTTTGGCTAGGAGGGGCCTTTATGGGCTGGAGTGCCTGTCAATCACAAACAGCACTAGCCAATAGTTCCTTCTCTACCTCTGATCTCAAAGGAAGCCCCGCCTCTCCGCTCTGCTTGTTTTTCCCTATCTTTTGTCTGTCGGAAGTCTGCTGAGGCCTATTGAGGCAAGCAGTCACCTTTTGACGTAGTGCTGAGTTTATCTATTTGTTATAAGTAACAAAGCATTTGTATTATTTCCCTTAATAATGTCTCAGAGTGAGTTATTGAAATTGTAAGTGCCAGTTGATGAAAAAAATGTGGAGCCTGAAGCTAAGTCTGCTGTATAAATCCCATGCAGCACCACATTCTCTGAGATTTCTGGTCCAAAGCTTGACACATGGAAATTAACCCCAGGAGAGGAGATTTGGGGGCAAAACTAGAGACCTTCTTTAACCCAATTAGTGTCTGTGATCTCCCTTGGTCGCTATTTCTGTTACCTTGGAAGTGCTGAATTTTGGACAAGAAAGTCCAAAATCCCACCGCTGGCTTGGCCAGTAAGCCTGCTCGCCGCGAGATGCTGGGATCTGTAGTCCAAAAGCTGAGACCCTTCCCCTCAAACAGTAACCCCTCCACTCCCCATCGGCCAGGAAATCTGGGGCGGTAGGCCACGCCAGAAATGGGAGTTCTGGCTGGGACAGAAGTGTCCCACACCAGCACCTTTTGGAGAAGTTGCATCCTCCTGAATATTTTGCTCCAGCTGGCTTTCTCTAAGAGGGCAATGGAGACTCAGAGAGACAGAAATGCGTGCAAAATTTTAAAAAAAAAAGCCTTTTGAAGGCACTCCCTGTTGGCACAGGTCTTTGGCTGGCGCTATCAGAGTATCTCCACCCGGCTTTTATATGTTTTTGCCACTCCTGCGTCGCTGCCCTTTATGAGAGTCGAGGCGCAGGGGCCCAGGAGGCGTGGGAGGAAGTGAACGCCAGTTGCTGTTTCCGCGAACCGACAGGTTGGCACTGCCCACGGTTCTCTCTCTCTCTCTTGCTGCCCCTCCAACCGCAACCCCAAATTAAAGGATGAGGTTGCCAAGAACTGGCGGCAGCTTCTAGGTTTGGTTGCTACCCAATCCGGCCAGGGTCAGGCGCTAGATTTTCGCGCCCTTTGTCCCCGGCTCGGATCAATTTTTTTTTAAGTGGAAGCAGGTGTTCTTTGCCACTCCTAATCTCCCAGGCCCTCCTCCAGACGCAGTGGGCCGTGTTGGCGTTCCAGATGGGCGAAGAGAGGCCGGTCCTTCCCCCACAATGCACACACAATTTTTGGGGGGGGGGGAGGCGAGCAGCCAAGGAGGGAGGCCAGCTCTGAGGGGCGCCATAAGGAAGCAGTGGAAAATAATCCATTCATAAAGGCACTTAGACGAGGTATTTTTTTCTCCCCAGGGTTTTGATTTCGTTCCTTCCCCTTCCGTCATCCCTCCTTTCTTCTCTTTCTACCTGCCTATAGAGACGGAAAGAAAAACAAGGTGGGAAACAAAGCAATGGCAATCGACCCGAGACAGTTTTCAGACTTCTTTGGGAGGCCCTGTTTCCCTAATTCTTCGTCCAAACAGTAATGTGCAAATGGCAAGGGTCTCTCTGAGCATGCACAGATTGCATCGTTTACCTCCAATGGACATCGGGGGCCTATTCCCGCAACACAGATAGATAGATAGATAGATAGATAGATAGATAGATAGATAGATAGATAGATAGATAGATAGATAGATAGATAGATAGATAGATAGATGGGCACGACTCAAAAAAATGGTGTTTCATTTGTCATTTAGGGGGTCCATTTCGGTTCCTTTTCGTTTTTCGTGAAATTTTTGCAAAAAAATTTCATTTTTGTTTCATTACGTAATGAAACGAAAAAACGAAAACAAAAACGAAAAATTGCTGTTTCGTTAGCATTCATTACAGTTCAATGTATTTGCCGCAACAAAAACGAAATGCACGACAAAATTTCTGTTGTTTCGGTTCGTTTTGTTTCATTTCGGAGACAAAATTTCGTTTTCGTTTCGTTACGTAACGAAATGAAAAAATGAAAATGAAAACGAAAAATTGCTCGTTTCGTGCCCATCTCTAGATAGATAGATAGATAGATAGATAGATAGATAGATAGATAGATAGATAGATAGATAGATGAACTAATGGTTTCCCTTTCCTGAGTGTCTCCACTAATGATTTTTTTTTGTTCCAAAATAAGTCTATTCTTACCACTGGAGATTCACCACTTCCATACTCGGAATGCCACCCACTCAAAAAAAAAGTGGCCTCCCGAGAACATCCAATTTTGATTCGTTTTCCCCATTTTTGGCAGAGTTCGGGTCGGTTCGGGCTGTGAGCTCTGCTTTTCTCCGTGGCCTGACCAGCTGATCTACCCTAGGCCACGAGTCCCTTTGGGGAATCTGTCCATGCCTTGCGGAAGAGAAGGCTACCCTTGACCAAGAGATGCTCAAGAGGGTTTGTGTTTGCTCTCTACGATTGCGTAGGCAAACGTGGGAGGCAGACGGTGGGCCGATCTGTTCTGGACAGCATCATTTGGCGAGGGAGGCGGGACAGGTGTAGTGAAAACAATGCAACTGAATGACTTGTTTGATTATCCAACTAGCTGCATTTACAGTACAAACAGACGTGCTTCTCCAGATGAACTCATCTGAGTTCCGGAACAAAAGCAAAGCAAAGCAAAGCAAAACAAAACAAAACAAAAAATGAAACAGGGACCCCTGAGAAGACAAAGAGAAAGCCTCTTTCTTTCACTTAGATCTTTGATGTTTCTGTCTTCCTCCCTCCCTGTATTCGCTATTTCAGCATTTAAAAGAGGCAAATGTGCACCTGTTTGATGTCAAGCAAACAAGAGATTCTGGATCAAAACGGTAGTTTCATTTCCACCGTGAAACTTGTTGATTCTGTTGCTTTAGACTCATTGTTTCGTTCAAAGAGAGCAATGCAAAAAACCCCAAACAAAACCCCACAACAACACAAAAGTGCACGCCGTCATAACAAGCCAATCACTAACAGCAGAAAGAGAAATAAATACAGTAGTACAATGAAAGAGAAATTCAGCATTTGAAACCCCTCGCCAGTTCTCTAAATGCCCAGCCGAAACAGATAGATCTGATAATAGGAGATGCGATGAGGTTGAATTAAAGAATGGACCTGCTGGTTATTTTCAGTGGTCTACATGGACGTAGCTTAGTTAAAGGAATTGTTTGTTCATAGTTTGAATCTAAACAATTCACTGACAAGAGGGAAGAATGAGGGTTGTGACAACATGGCCCAGCCCCCAGCCCCCGAAAGCTACCCTACAAGATAGGACAGTGGGAGAGACATAACCAACGGGTATATGGGGATGTGAAGATGCATCATAGAGTTATTGAGCTCCACAGCTTCTGGACAAATCAATGACAATCCCCTTGTCTTTGTACAGTGTAACTTCCCTGATTTAAGAAAAGAACATCGCTGTAACGCTAAAGCTAACTCATTCTGGAGAAGCTAAATTGGCGATAGAACACCCACAGGATGCTAATACCACCTCAGTTCCAGTGAAGTGACATTTGGATAGAAGATCAGCTCTTCTTTCTTTTGCTCTAACAAATTCACAAAGCAAGCCTTTTTTTTGAAAATGTGTCTAGACTTATGTATTGCACATATATTTGTCCTGTGCTACGCAAACTTTGGCATAGGTGCTTTGAGCCAAGAGCGGCACTGAAAAATTCAGATGCAAGAGATATCCAGAATGGAAGTCCGTTCCAACCTGCAGATTGATCTAAGAGAGGCGTGGTTTGGGCCAGTTCACATGCGAATTCGTACAGGCCTAGTTGTATCAGTCCACTCTGTGCAGGAAAATGAGGAGAAACAGACACAATTATGCAGCGGATTAGCAGCACAAACAAGTTTTGCAAACTGGCATTCCCCAGGAGTGAAAAACAGACGTATCAGCTCAAGATGGATGATGCAAATCAGGAAGGCAACATCTGGCACCAGGTTTTTTTTAAAATCACATTTGGATAACAAATACTGTATAAATTCCCCATCCCACCTAGAAGGAATGCCCCTTGCAACTCCCAGCTGTGTGCTTTTCTGCATGCGGCATGACAGCATCTATCACACTTACTGACAACAGTTCAAGCATTTTCGGAATGGGAGGGGTAATTTGAAATCTCCTCTTGTGCCTTTAAAGCAAATTTGACTATCTTTTCCCTCTTTTTGTTTCTGCCTCTGGAAAATAATCTTGCCTATTTCTAGGGAACTAGGGAAGAACAGGCAATGGAAGGCACCTACTGGCATGCACCTGTGACTTCGCCAACACATGCAATCTGATTCAGCTGACATGCTAGCTATTAGTTTTCTCTCCCTGTGTTTCAGAAGTTCCAGGAAGGTGAGGTGCAAAAACAGACATAGCAATGAATAAAGAATAAGTTTTGAAATTGGCCGGCAGGTTTGTCAGCTTAACCTAAGAGCCCTGTTCCGGTCATCTGCCCACTGTGCAATGCTGGTTGTCAGTCCTGATTTTTGGCTTCCAGTAATCCACCATTAGAGATGGGATTCTAGACCAGTTGGATCTCCAGCTCAGTTATTTTGACCTTCTGAAGGCTTCTCAGATGCTTATCCATCCCCTCCAAGGGACGTTGGAGAAGTGGTTTGATCTGAAAAGGAGTCCCCGTTTCGCTCCACGCTTTCACGGGCCAGGGCCTGGCCAGCTTTCGCCAAGCGAATGCCAAGCAAAAAAAAAGGCCACGGTGCTTGTGACTCACTGAGGTAGCTCGACAAAAGGACAACGCCCACCTGGGTTGACTTTTGGAGGAGGCCGAGATGACTCAGAACATGATTCGCCGGCCTCACCCAGGCCTACAAAAAAACCAACCTGACGGGAAGCATCCTTTGGAGTAGCCATCTGGCGGTTGCCGGGAAACCGAGAAAAAAATTAGGCATGTCCGAACGAGGCAGACACCTGGGGCAAGAAGAGCCTTTTTGAATTGAAAATGCACTGTTTAATCAACGGGGAGGTGGGGAAAGGAGGTGGGGAAAGTGGCCAACTGGAGGCAGACAGGAGGAGGAAGAATATAATATGTGTGTTTGTCCGTTGTGGGTGTGCTGGGTTATTTTGCCTCTCTTTCTACAGCATCTAGGACATCAGGGGTGTCCAAAGTTTGGCCCTCCAGATGTTTTGGACCACAACCCCCAGAATTCCAAGCATGTATGGCCAATGACAAAGGCCTGTGGGAGTCATGGCCCAAAACATCTGGAGGGTCAAAGTTTGGACACCACTGATCTAGGTGAAATCCCTCAGTTCACGGCAGTGTGGTATCAGGCGGACAAGTGGTATCTCACAAGTGAGAGACGAGGGCAGTGGGGGTTCTGGAGGCCACATTTGATGACGGCAAGTTTTTGGCATTGTGGCTTGGGGTGGAGGGAAGCTGATGAATCACTGCTATGATAACCATCTTCAAATACTTGATGAGCAGGAACCAGATATGGGAGAAGATTGGTTCCTGGTTACCCCAGGGGACAAAGATGGACCGACGGGTCCATCCAGGAAGACGTTTTGAAATGAGGAGAACTTCCTAACAGCACAAGGAACTTGACTGTGGGCAAGCCTGCTCTTGAACAGGGTGGACTCTCAAAGGAGAAGAGTTCTAAAAGGTGACATGGAGGGTAGGGAAGAGAGGTGAACCTATTCATGAGACCAGTCGCAGCTGCGGAATTGCAGCTGTTAAAATCAGGGGGATAAACCGTGCTCACGAATGTCAACGAATGGAGGTTGACTCAACTCAAGTTGATCAGTCAACAGAAAACATTCCAAGTTTGGGGTTGGGGGACTGTTAGAGATCAACTCTGGGGGAAATAAATGGATGGTTCTAACAGTAAGGCATCAAAGTTTGTCCATGCAGTTCCAGCTGCACCATAGGAAAAAGGACCTTGCATAGGCTCCAAAGCACCCAAGTGCCTGTGTGGTTGGAAAGAAAAGGTGATTACCGACTTACAAGACAGCCAAGTTTTGCTTCTTTAGCAACAGCACACTTTCCCCCTCCATTAGTTGCTCCCTTTCACACCTGAATTCGTTTCCCCTATATTTAATCTATATTGAAGTTTGCCGGGCATGGGGGAAGAGGTTGTTTTGACCTCGGATAAATGCCGCGCAGGCTATCGGTATCATCAGAAAGACCCGTTTGACAGACACAGCTTGTTTCGTTATTCTCCGGAAAATGATCTCAGCCCAGGCACCTTGGGGGCAGAGCTGTTCTCACCTTGGGCTTGGGAAGGGGGGGGAGTTCGTTGAGAGTCCAATTAAAAGCCCTCCTTGGAGGAATCATCTCGGCCGCAGGTGATCTGGTTCCAAAACAACCACCTGACCGAGAAATCGGAAAATACCAGATATATACCCCTGGGGGACGTCAACGGGAAGGAACAGGGAGGTGGAGAGAAGGACAGGGGAAAGGACACAAAACAACACTGCTACCCTGCCCAGATGGATCAGTAAAGCCTAGGAGTCCACCACTGGGTCTTGGACGGACAGCTGTCATCGAGTTTACTCTTGTGTTTCTTTTGCCTCCTACATGGAGGCCGCTATCAGCACTCTCTGAGGAGGGTTAGTATTTGGGGGGGCACGTTTCTCATCCTCTGTGGGTCATCTTCCAGAACTTAAAAACATACTTTAAAAAAAAAAAAGAGCCCAAGCACCAGAATCTAAGGAATTTGGGGATTCTTCGAATCATAGAACGGTACTGTACAGTTTGAAGGCCATCTCGTCTGGCTGCCGTACGGTGGAAGAGTCTGCAGCTAGGGCTCCCCTGGCAGGTCCGAAAGAGCGGCCCCTAACTGCTGGTACTGCCTTGGCAGCATCGGCAGGGGCTGCCACCCACAATGTTGACCTCGGGGGCACGACCCCACATGGGTTGGAAACCCAAGAGCTCCTTGTAACTGTTTAGGTCCCTGGCACTATACAGAGCTCCCTTCCTCTACACCAGGCTTGCCCAAACTTTGGCCCTCCAGATATTTCGGACCACAACTCCCACAGTCCTTTGCCATTGGAAATACAGGCTTGGGATTCTGGGAGTTATGGTCCAAAACATCTGGAGGGCTGAAGTTTGGGCATGCCTGCTCTACACAGCATCAAGGATGCCTCCTCTCTGGCTGGCTCCCAATCACTGGCTGCAGGTGACGACAAGAGTGGTTCATGTGTCCATTATGCACATCAAACACATATATCCATTCAGACGCAGGGCACAGATATAGGTGGCCATTTTGTTTATCCCTGCCTTGTCCTCCATTTGCTCCCTGGGTAACATGCTAAAATTCCGTCCGGATCTTGACCATAAGGACATGCTGTTGGGCAGCTATCTCGTGCTATCTTTATGAAGATGACGGGGGGGGGGATGATTTGTTTGAAAAGTAGTGCTGGGGGTGGGTGAGTGGGGAGCTTCGCAAATACCTAGACTGCAAGAAAGATGGGCAAAACTTTTGTAAACTCTACGGGAATCAACCTAAACAGGTGCTGAAAATTAGATGTTCCAAGCCGTGTCCATTCTTATTCTTCTAAAGGATGTGGTGCTAATTTTTTTGTGCGGTATTATCTCATCCCCCCAACACACCACTTCGTCCATGGTTTCATCAGCCTGCCACTTACTGATAATTTGTGTTTTTGCTCAGTTGTCCTCAAAGGAGGCTCCTCTCCTAGGAACGAAGTGTTTTCAGCTCCTGCCTAAGGCGGCCTTGGGGTTCTGTGCTTTACTGTTTTCTCAACCCCTGGGCCTTTCAGGAGCAGGTTCGGGAAAAACAGACTTTCTGCCCCTCACTTATTTCCCTTTGCACCTAGTGAGTTCGGGGAGTGACTCGAACATGTTGGGAAGGAGCTTGCAGGTTTATACATTTGTTTGAATTCGTTAATTTATCTTTATGCATTAATTTATGACTTTAGTTTAATTTTATACCGCACCATCTAGCACCCTTGCCATTACGCGGGGCAGCTTCCAGCCATAAAATAAGCATACGCAAACTATGCCGAATCCCATCTAAACCAGAACTATAAAATAAAATATATCTATATAACAAAACAAAAAATCGAAAAATTCAAGATGGTGGCAACAGACAAAATAAAGGATGCAGGATATAACTGTCAAAACAAAAACCAAACAACCAACAATTATAAAGGGGGTGGGGTGGGGGCGGTAATATCTGTCATTCAAACTGTGGCAGCTCATTAAAATGAGACCATTATGACACACAAGGGTTAAAAATAAAATGCATAGCCTGCTGGATGATGTTATCCGTAACAGAGTAGGAGACATCAGTATCAGATTTTTATTTTTTTAATCCAGAATTTTCCAAAGTCCACTTTGAAAAATCACTTTTTCTCATAAGTGTTCATGGCTCGCCAGTGCGTCCTTGGTAGTTTTGATGGTCAGGGGGTTGCTACCTGGGCAAAGTCACTCGCAAGTCCAAGTGTGTTAAGTCATGCTCTGTATCTGTTTTATGTGTGTACACATTAGAGATGGGCACGAAACGAGCAATTTTTTGTTTTCATTTTGTCTCCAAAATGAAATGAAACGAAAAGAAACAATACAGAAATTTTGTCATGTGTTTTGTTTTCATTGCGGCAAATACATTGAACTGCAATAAATGCTAACGAAACAGCAATTTTTCATTTTCATTTTCATTTTTTTGTTTCATTACATAACGAAACGAAAACGATTTTTTTTGCAAAAAAATCACAAAAAATGAAAACGACCCGAAACGGACCCCCAAACGACAAACGACAAACGAAACACCATTTTTTTGAGTCGTGCCCATCTCTAGTACACATATACAATGGTTATATAGAGATTAAAATAAACCTGGAGCGCAGTTGGCCAAATTTTGCCATAGCTTGCAAAGTTCTGTTGTTCAACTTAAGAGGACCTGACTTGGGTTTTGGTTGCCACAATCATAAAAGGATATTGTGCAAAATATAGAATAGAGCTCCCTTAATGACCAGAAAGTAGGCGTGGAAAATAGCACGGTAAACTAGGACTCAGAAGACTGAGTTGGTCATGGAAACCCAGCAGGGTGGCAATGACCCAACCACTATTTTAATATTGTGCAATGCATGAACCATCTGATGGGGGTAGCACCCTTAGGTAGAAGCACCTTGATGGCATTTGACAAAACAACGATCTAGAGGCTGCTAGAACTGAGCTGAAATGACAGAGAACAATCTTTTGGATTTTTTTAAGCTTAGAAATACAGCCGCTACTAAGGTGTGATGTGTGTACGAGTGAGTTGGCGTAAAATGGACAGCCTGAAAAACCAACATCAAATGAAATCCTTAATGCTGAAGTGATGGTGCACAAGTAGGCAGAGAGAATAACAGGCTTAGGAGTCTCTGAGTTCCTCTTTCTTTTGAAACAGAAGTCGCTGAAGAAAAAAAGTTAATTCCTTACCAGCAAATGGGAGCATATTCCCCTACCCACCCATCTCTGGTACATGATTAACCTTCTCCTATTATCTCCCTATCACAGAGCTTGGCAAATCTAGTTAATTATTTTTTTATATCAGATCCACTCAGACACTGTTCGTTAATTGCTTGAAAGCAAAAAAAGAAGAAATGAAAGTCAAGAATCCCACACGCTGGCATGCTATTTCAACAATTCCACCACAGCACACGGCGAAGACACATTTTCTCCCACTGAATTCAGGTAGATAAAGCTAATTTTGGTCTGATGTCCCTTTCATATGCAGCACTGCACTGTCTCTGCCTTAAGCTAAAACATTGGTAAGAATATCTGAGCTAAAAATTACATTTTACACGGTATCCATACTTTAAATCCATTTTCTCTCAAAATCTGCACAGAAAATAAAGGAAGTATGCTCCTTTTTTAAAAAAGTGAGGTCCAAACATTCATTTCCTAAAAGTTCAGGAGATGATTGACAGTCTGAAATTAACCAGGGAGATGCCGATACTCATCAGAATATAACAATGTATGACGAGACATGTCGGATGAGAGCAGAGATCTCTTTGCTGAGTTATTTGGTTCACATAACAAAATGGCCAATCAGATGCATTGTTCCAAAGCTTGAAAATGCAACATTTAAAATTTTTAACCCCCAAATCTGCCAGCCAACAGTCATGCTGAGATATTCTGGGCATGACTGTAAATGCAGTAGTTTTTTTTTTAAAGTCCTCCTCCATGCTAAGACTTCTCCCACCTGGATGTTTTTGCCTTGGCTATTTCAACTTTCTTTTCTCTTTGGAGAATAATTTGAAGCTCCGGAGCTGGGAGCCATTTGCGGCGGAGTTTAGGGGTCGTGTATAAAGGGCCTAAGATGGACAAGGAGCAGCTAAGCTGATGCTAAGCTAGTTAAAACAGTGCTGAGTTCAAACCCCGCCCAACCTAGGAATGGTGCAAATGGCTTAGGGCTACCTTTGTTCTAGTTTGAGTCCCTGGAGAAGGAAGTCATGCCAGCCAAGGTGGAAGGCAGTAGGAAATGTGGAGGTCCAAATGTGACATGGACTGGCTCCCAAAAGGAACCACGGGCTTGAATTTGCAAGAGCTAAGCAGGGCTATTGAGGGCAATACATGCTGGAGATTCCTTACTCATGGAGTTAAAAAGTCAGGGTGACTTCACGGCACATCATTGGAAAAGACCGGTGTATCGTTAGGTGTTTGGGGGGGTCCTTTTAAAGGAGAAAGGCAGGGCAAAATATGTGACATAAATAAATAAAATCCATATCATGTTTGCTCATGTTCCGGGCTGCGTCAAAAACAGTTGAACGCTGGGTCCAACGAAAGTCATTTTCGCCACCCCCGAACCAGCAAAAGAAAGGGAAGTGTTAGCACACTGTGGGGACCTCTTTCCCCATTCCGAACGAAGTTGCCAGAAGATCCGGTTGCAGGGCTGAGCGAAGTTCCTGGTCAAGCCTGGATTAGACAGGAAAAACCTGTTGGATGGTTGGTTACGGAATCTCCAACTGGGGGCTGGGTAGGCTCAGGTAACCAAAAATCTGTCCCCGCCACCACCTCCTCCATTTCTAATGCCTCTAAAGAATAAAACACAAGGTCAGGGATCTATGAAAGAAAGAAAGAAAGAAAGAAAGAAAGAAAGAAAGAAAGAAAGAAAGAAAGAAAGAAAGAAAGAAAGAAAGAAAGAAAGAAAGAAAGAGTCTTCAACCTTTGTTTGTTTTATAACTACACTGGCACGGTTTTGCAATCAAAGCTACCTGGTGCTACCATTAATTGGACAAACCGGTTTCACTAAACAGTTGGGAAGTTTAATCTTTTTTTTTCTAAAAGGGCAGCTGCACAGCCTCATAAGAAGAGCCCTGCTGGATCAAGCCAAAGGCCCATCTTGTCCAGCTTCCTGTATCTCACAGTGGCCCCACCAGATGCGTTTTGGAGCACAGGCATCAGTCGCAGTTCTGCCAATGGCAAAAGTCTGAATCCAACCCGCTTCACAACCTACAAGGAGGGCAGGGCATAGGTAGGTCCCCTTCGCCTATATTTCCAATATATCCTTTTCACCTGATACCAAGAGACTCTCCTTTTTAGACCCATAAGCCTGCTGTTAGAACAGGATGATTCATATCAATGGGTCTCCATCCAAGATAAATAGAGGGTGCACCACACAAGAGCTATTAACTCCTTGACTACCGCTGTGCAGCGCACAGGATGGGATCCATCCTTTGGGTTATAGGCACAATAGGGAATTTAAGAGATGTAGGGGGAAAGCACCACTGAGCTGAAGATTTTGGCTAAGAGGCCTTTGACCGCTCCTAAACTTCACATGGACACTGTTTGGGTGTTATGCATCTCAGCCACTTTGTCCTGAGCTGAAATGACCACCAAGTGGGGTTTGGGAGTGAAGACCTGGGGTCAAATTCACCCCCCCACACACACACACAAGCACTGCTGTAACTAAGCATGGGAGGCTTTGATCCAGAGTGGCCAAATGTAAGGAGCACCTACATTTGCTGGTAGCTGCCTAGATGCCCTAATAAGCACATCCGATCTCGCTTGCTTTCGGAAGCTAAGCAGGGTCGGCCCTGGTTCGTACTTGGATGGGAGACCACCAGGGAAGACCAGGTGCTGTAGGCGCCTGAAGTAGGAACTGGCAAGCCACTCCAGTATTCCTGCCAAGAAAAAACTCCATGGACATGGGGTCACGAAGAGTCGGTCCTGATTATGCATCACAGCCATTTCTTTTGAGACCTAGCTGAAGGGAAAAGAGCGCCTTATATCCCAGACCAGTGAAGTAAAGAGGAAGGGGTGGATGGGGGTGGTGGTGGTGGTTCCCCAGATATTTTTGAATGACAACTCCCAGAAATCTCACCCAGCACAGCGAGCTGGTCTCCCCATCACAGTATCCACTGACCCTCGAGAGGACAGTTCTTGGGTTCCTGTTTCAATGACCACCATTTGCCTTGGCTCATCTGAAATCCTCCTTGCCAATTGTATGCAAAACGGACTCTCCTGGGGGGGGGGAGACGAGGAGTCCCTGTTTTGTGATGTGCTGTCCCCCACGCAAGGCAGGATCGGGGAGGGGGTTTGAGATTGGAAATAATGCTCATCCATTTGCAAGGGAAATGAGGGAAGGACGCGGAGGGACGTGACTCAAATCTGTGCTATTCAAATCGCCTGGCTTTGGTTACAAAATTCTGGGCAACCCATTAGAATGGAGGCTCAATGGAGCCTGATTATTTCCTGCTTTTTTAGGGGAGGTGGGGGTCCATGGACTGATGATTTTGCAAGATAAAAAAAAAAGCTCTCCTGTGCCAGACGAGGAGGCCTCGTCGAATCCTAATCAAACATCCTTGTTCTGATTCTGCCTGAGGGATGTGATTCAGGGATAGGGCACCTGCTTTGCGGGCCCTGATGTCGAAAAACCCCTCATTTCAAGCGCTGACATCTCAAGGCAGAGCTAAGAAAGGGTCTTGCCTAAACCGATAGGGCAGCGCATTCAAAGCTCGGTTCCCCAGATGTTCTTGGACTACAACACCCAGAATTCCTGGCCAACACATGCTAGTGGGAAAGGCTTCTGGGAGTTGTAATCCAAAATATCTGGGGACCCTCTGTCCTTCCAGTAAGCAGTCGCTTCTAAGGATGTGCATTTCAGGTTTATTGGACCACCAACCCCATCGTTCTGTTTTTCTGGACATTCCCCTCACAGGACACAGAAGTTGGAAGAACTGTCTTATGAGGGACGGCTTAGGGAACTGGGAATGTTTAGCCTTTCAAAAAGAAGATTGAGGGGATATGATAGCTATCTTTAAATATCTGAAAGGATGTCACATTGAAGAGGGAACAGGCTTGTTTTCCATGGCTTCAGAGACTAGGACTCGGGGCAATGGTATCAAAGTACAGGAAAAGAGATTCCATTTCAACATTCGGAAGAACTTCATGAGAGTGTGAGCTGTTCGGCAGTGGAATATGCTGCCACGGAGGGTGGTTGAGTCTCCTTCTTTGGGGGTTTTGAAGCAGAGGCTGGGGGGGTGTTCCTGCATGGCAGGGGGATGGACTGGATGGCCCTTGAGGTCTCTTCCAACTCTATGATTCTATGATTTTATGATTTGCCTAAATTGTGGTTCGGTGCCTTGGATCGGTCTAGCTTCCTGTTTTGTGAAGGAAGCTACCAGGAATAGCTACGGAGCAGCCCTTAAGAAATCCTTTTGTGCAGAGAATGCAGTTATTAACAGAAAGTATGTGTGTGCGAGAGAGAATGAGAGCACAATGTTGTATCCTTTCACCCTCCCTGCTGCAAGTAATCACTGCAGGAGCCTCCCAAGAAATTATTTTTGTGGGTCTGAATGATGATGTTTAACAGGCTATGCAAACAACCGCCCAGTGTTTGCACAGCACTGTGCTCTGAAATAAAGATTGTCAACCCATACCCTCGCGCTGCTCAGAAATCCCCACTGCTTTCAGTCCAACTGGGAAGTAAAGCTCTCAACTGACTACAGGTTTCAGGACAACAAAACGCCAAGGTGTTTAGGGTATATTGGTTCTTTGTACTGGTTTCCTGCATTTTTGCTCTGGTGACTTACACAAACTGGATTCTGTCTGACTAGTCAAACCCTACCCACTGTTCCTTGCATGATTCTTTGAATCTACGTGATGGGTGGCTTTTCTATTTCATTTTTTCTTCTCTGATGAGCCAGGGTCCAGCGCTTGGGAAATGTACTTCTTTGAACAACAATTCCCACAATCCTTCCGCCAACATGACCCCCACGTATGCTGAGGGACATGGGAGTTCACAGAAAGGCAGAATCATCACATATATTGATCTATGAAGTAAACATTCTGCAAAATTGAGAGGAGCTGTATAATGACAGTCACATGGCGATATATCGAAAGACCAAAAAAAGGAACATCGGTAACGACTATGTTGAAAGAAAAACACCGTGAAATTATGGTTTACGATGCGCATCGAGGTGGTGAGGAAGGGTACAATACGAATTCAACCATGTGGCCCGTGAGTACTCAGAAACAGGGGCAGCACCGGCTTCAGACCACGTGACGAAAAGCGGTGTCAATGCGAATGCTACTAAACCTCGCCATGAGGCGGGACGTGAAATAACCGCCATTATGGAGCCGGAAGATTACCTGGGCCTAGCTTCCTTTTCTGAACAGGAGGTTTAGTGGAGCTAAGCTTAGCTAAACTTTGGAGTGCTCCAATTTAGGCCTTTCTCCAATTTAGGGTGACAATTTATGTCACCCATTTAGGTGCCTCTGTGTTCGGCAGAACCCCCAGAATGGTGAATTAGGTTGGGTCTGTGGCCATAAATAAAGATTGTTGTTTTTAAATTAGGATATCTGTAGGCCAGAAAAACTGGAAATATATTCCTGTTCAAAAAGATAGCTGTGCTCCAGCATCGGTTTATAGCTGTGGACTCTCAGGTGAGAATCATCGCAGATCAATCTGCTGCAAGACAAACAGGGTACATGACCCTTGACGAACAATTCGATCTTTGTCCCCCCAGAGGAGGCAAAAGCTTTAATTAACCCCAGGATTAGGTTTCTCCCAAGTGACGAGATGACCGGGAAAGACCCATTAATGACTTGTGGTGAGGTGTTAAAAAAAAAAAAAGACAACGAGAAAGAAAGAGGTAAACCCTGTTTTCAAAAAACGAAACATGCTTTGAATTATCTTGTAAATCGCAGAGCCTAATCTAGGTCAAATTAAACACTTAAAAATATTTTTTTAAAAGAAAAAGCAAATTGTCCATAGCTTGGTACCAGGCTGTAAACCGCTTCTGTATTCAAGGGCAGTGCAAGAGATTTCAGACCAACTCCTCAGCAAGAAAAGGAAGATACTGTACTGTACTCTGCTCTATCAGTTTCTTACTCAGCTTCTAGGGGTGGACAGAGCTTGGAGAAATAGTAGGCAAGAGTGAGGGACCATGAAATTCTCCATGCCTCATAAGAATCAGAGGACAGGAACAGCTTTTTATGTACATGATGCAAACTGCACAAAGGAACAAGAGTTATTGCCTGGGGGGGGTGGCTTTTTAAGGGTCAGAAGCAATGGATGGGTTGTTTGTATCTCTTTTTTTAAAAAAAATCATCCAGTGCTGTGCTTGCTGGGGGTTTCTGAGCACTTTCCTTCTCACGGGAAGAGCAGAAACACAACACACAAGTTACAGGGACTTTGAGGATAGACAGGGAAGTTGGGGGAGGCAAAACCATAGTTAAGATCTGGCTTCCACGAGAGGGAGTAGGTTGTCCATGGCTCCCCGGAATACATACAAATCGGCCCCGTACCGGTCTTCCTGATACTGCTTTGCTATTCACCAAGCATAACTTTGGAACAGAAAGTTCCCAAACTCAAAACGTGCCCGAGAAGAGGAGATATTTGTTTTTCCTGCACCTTTTATAGCTCTATAACGGACATAAATTCCTCTGGGGCAGGTGCTGGTCTCGGCCACGCCATGTCTGGGATACCTAGGGAGGGAGAAAGCAGTTCCTGCACTACTGCTTGTCTGGTGGTTATCAGAGGCCAAGGAACAGAGGCTAAATAAGTCCATGCAAGCCCCGTTTTCTTTCAATACGCTCTACCTGGATGAACTTGCAAAAAAGAAAAGAAAAGCAAAAAGCAAACAACCCACGGCATTTGTGTAAATAGTAGTGAGATCATCTTTCTGGATCCAGTTAGGGGAGTGTCTAAGGTGTGTCAAGGGTGAAAGCCACGCTCCGTGGGTTGGCTGGCCAGGGTTTTATTGAAGACCGTCCTGCCTGCCGTTGTTTGCCTCCAAGAAGGTTGTGTGCCACGGTGGAAGGCATGGCCTCCTCTGCACCTGGATGAGGAGGCCCCTGAAGAACTGGTGTTGGGTTTCAAAAAACGGCGGAATTGCTGACTCACGGCTGACACGAACTCCGTTCCGATTGGCTGGGGCCGGGGATGCACACATAAGATGAGAGAGAGAGAGAGAGAGAGAGAGAGAGAGAGCAGAGGCACAAGAAAGCACTGTGTCTGAACCGGGCGGCTAAGGAGGGAGGGAACCCTGAGCACTGCAATTCCATCCCCCAGCCCGGTTGCCATCCAGCAAAGTAACTTCTCTAAGTCGGGTTGCCCCCCTCCCCCACTACCCATCAGCAAACAGGGCAGAAGGAGATGGAGGGACCATGCCACAGGAATCCGAAAAGGCAGGCAAGGATGTGCATTGTGATGCAGTTCTCGCACGTCCGTTCTTGAATGTGAGCAGGTCTTTTGTAAAGCTTGCGTCTCTGAATGACCCATTTGAGGCGTACTGTAACCATTAGCCTGTCAGCAAGGATAGCTCACTGCTGGGGGCTGGGGGGGAGAGAGGTTTTCCTCCTTCTGATACTGGGATGCTTGCCTCCCCACTCAAAGGGAGGTGAGGGGCTAGCTCAGTGGTTCTCCACCGGTGGGTCCCCAGATGTTCCTGGACTGCAACTCCCAGAAATCCTGGCCAGCTCAGCTAACAATGAAGACTTCTGGGACATCTGGGGACCCACAGGTTGAGAACCACTGAGCTAGATGGACCTGCCGATTCTGCAACTTGGTCTTTCGTTTCATTTCGTTTTGTTTCATCTTGTTTCGTTTCATCTTGTTTCGTTTCGTTTCATTTTGTTTCATTTTGTTTTGCTTTGCTTTGCTTTATTTTGTTTTGTTTCGTTTCTGTAGTAGTTTCGTTTTGTTTCATTTGTAACACATTTTTAAAGTAGTTTTTGTTATGAAACGAAACGAAACGAAACGAAACGAAATGCTATGCTCTCCTGGGTCGCAAAGGGCCAAAATAGCCATCCACAGGCTTACAGACCAGGGCACCATGAACACCGCATTCTTCCATCACAAAACAGTGGTTCCCCTTTGCAAAGCCAGAGCCCATGGGCCAGCCTACAACTCCCATCGTCCCCCACCTAGCCCAGCACCAAGAGGGGGGAAACCAGATCTTGTGGGAAACCGTTGGTGTACTGGTAAATCATTAAACAGCCTGGACTAGCCAAGTAGAAAAGTCCGAGATACGGTTGCTCCTTTCCTCCCCCCACCCCCAGCCCTGTTACTCTAACATTAACCTGGTTTAGGAAAGTTCCAAAATAAACACAGCATTCCTGTGTCTAAGAAGAAGAACCCTGTGTTACTGCTGCCGCTTGTTCGTCTTTTATCCCATGCAGGTGAGTCACTACAAAGAGGGTGGTGCCTTCTGCAGCTCGCGAGTTGCCAAGAATTCAACACACAAATCAGCACTGGGACGTTAACAACCCTTCTGATTTTTAAACAGAGAGTAAGTTTTCTAGTCCTTAAGGCTAGAAAAACAGGCATGAAAGCGTACGAGCCACACATTATGTCTATGATTCCCCCTTCAGCAGAAAACTACCAGCAGGGGTAGTTTGGGGATACCACACAGATAACAAGGGTGCTCATCTCAAAGAGAAATAAGTTTAAGATGTCACGTCCTGTGACTCTCCATCCTACTTTACAGAGGTCATGTCCCTTTTTGAGACATTCCTCCACTTCTAAGAGGTCATCCACAGGCAGCTGGATTGTACCTCCCATGATCCCCCACCCAGGGCTAGGCTGGCAAGGGCTGATGGAAGTTGTAGTCCAATAGTCTCTGGAAGGCCACTTCTGCCCTTTATGGCCCTTTGGTGCGCAACAAGATTTTCAAGTTAAAAACAAAACAAAACAAAACACAAAAGGAAGAACCTTGAAACCCAAAACAGAGAAATCATGTGGTGACAGGCACTTAGTCACGGTCTTCCCACTCTGCTTAGATAATGTGCATTTCTATTTATATAATCACAAGATTTTATTAGAAGACAACCAACCGTATCACTGATTGAGAGGCATCGTTTGCGACCGCCCTGGCAAAATTATGCCCTTGTTCTGGGAGAGATATTCAACGTCCATCCTTAATTTTAACGGGCTGTCAATATATCTGCATACAGGCAGTCTGTAAAAGGGGTTCAAAAACAGACTTTATTGGGTGTCTTATCTCACTGCGGCTTGTTATTATTATTATTATTTTATGACAGGCATCTAGAAAGCATCCATGTCTGTTGGCAGAATGGAGCAAAAAATAGGCTTCGTTTATTTTAATTGCCGTCATTATTTCTACAATTTCACCCGTGCATATCAATCAGGGCGTGCAGGCTGTATGCAAATCAGCATCATCTGCCTCCACGCTATATTTCATTTTTCTTGACAAGATCTACCTCCCCATTTCTGGCTTTGCATGTCTAAAATACACGAGGTCAGCTCTGCGACCCACCTCTTGCGCTCCGTAGACCTTATACCCACAAGTTGAAACCTTCTGCATTTAGCATATGATCCAGGAAAGATGAAGAGAGAGAAAATGCATAAATTGAACTACCTAGAACACAGCAAATCCGTGTGGCCGGTGGCCTGCAATTTTAAGTAATTAACACCTTGATGGGTCTGTTTCTGGGTTCACAAATGTATCATCAACTCATCTGTGGCTTGTATCTTCACTTGGTCATCATCACCCCTGGTGATTTATGCATCACCCCTGGGAGATGCATAAATGCAGAGGGCAAGGGCGAGCATCATTCCATGTGTTAGAGAAACTGGATTTTTTCAAAGTATTGTGGACCTGTGACATACTTGTGGTTCCATCAAGTGGTTATTATTGTTTTGACTTCCTGTCTGGGTTTTCTTTTTCTTTAAATATTTTGAGTTTAATGTTCTTCTGGGGTTCACTCTTTAGGCCTTGCAAGTGGAGATGGGTAACTGGGGTTTGTCTTTATAAATGACACTCTGTTTGGTGATTTAGGCCACTGAAGGTCTCTGGAGGCTAAGGAGGGGGTGACATTTATCGGGGGGGCAGGAGTGTGTGCCCCCCTTCCATTTGTAGAAAGCAAAAGGGGACCCAGACCCCAAAAGTTGGGCCATGGTAGTCTAATATGCACATATATGCGTGAATTTAGAGGAGTGTATCCGATCTCGCCTGATTTCGGAAGCTAAGCAGGGTCGGCCCTGGTTAGTACTTGGACGGGAGACCTCCAGGGAATGCCAGGTGCTGTAGGCGCCTGGAGTAGGAACTAGCAAGCCACTCCAGTATTCCTGCCAAGAAAACTCCATGGACATGGAGTCACAAAGAGTCAGACACGACTGTAACAATAACAACACACACGCATGCAGAGCGCCAGGACTGGCAGGGTGGAGAGTTAGACTACAAACTCCAGAATCCCCTCTGCCAGCAAGGCTAACACAGTCCAAGAGTTTTTCTATGTTGTTAGTGGCTCCACGCAAACACATTTTAAAAAAAGGATTTAGAGTTTTGCTCTCATGCTTTTGAAGCCGCCTAGCTCTAGAGCAGTGATGGCAAACCTTTTGGAGACCGAGAGTGCCCAAACTTAAAGCAAAGTGTTCTGCTTATATACCGCCCCATACCACTACAAGTAGTCTCTGGGCGGTTTACAAATTTAATTACAGTGTGCAGGCTACACATTGCCCCCCCCCAGCAAGCTGGGTACTCATTTTACCGACCTCGGAAGGATGGAAGGCTGAGTGAACCTTGAGCCTGCTACCAGGGATTGAACCCAGGTCGTGAGCACAGTTTTACCTGCAGTACAGGCATTTAACCACTGCGCCACGAGGCTCAGTTGCGATTCAAAACCCACTAATTATTTGCAAAGTGCCAATACAGCCATTTAACCTGCATCCAGGAGTCTGTGAAGGGGTGATGTCGGGTACCCACAGAAAGGGCCCCTAGTGCCGCCTTTGGCACCCGTGCCATAGGTTCGCCAACACCGCTCTAGAGAAAGACCAGAAACCTTCCACTGACTTGACCTGAAACGGACACCCTCCGACGCCCTGCACTCCGCAAACCATCTTCCCCACTTCCATTCGACAACAGCAACAATACACCCAAACTGATCAAGCCAATTTGCAACGCCGGCACTGGTATGGGCTGTGTGCAGGTGTACCGCATACCTGTGGGGGCCAGGTGTACGTCCTGCGTTGCCAAGCACGCCTTCTGGGTTTCGTCACCGGTTGCCGGCCGGAAAGCGGGCTCACCTTTGGCAACAGGCTTGCTTCCTGAATTACCTGGCTTGGTTCGTCCTCCACCTTACATCGAAGTCCTCGGACAACCCCGGAGGCTGGAGCATCTTTCTGTTCTCAAAAGGGCCGCCGGAGGCCCCTCTGTGGTTTTCCGACCTCGGTTGGCCCCTCGGCGGTGGAAGATGCAGTAAAAGCGGGGATCCCCTCGATCCTTTTGATCTCTGAGGTTCCTACTCCAGTTCTGGTGGTCTCCAAAATATCCTAACCCCGTCACACCCATTCCTGCATCCTCCACGCCTCACCCCGCCTTCCGAGCACAGCCTGAACATGAAAACAATGGCAGAGGTTCCCTTGGTTTTGGGAGAGCAGCCTTGCTTAAAATAATCATCAATCCACGACTCACTGGGCCTTTGAAGTCAAGCTTGTTCCGTGAACACTGACCAAGGGGAGGGGGGGATCAGCAACAATGTTTTCCCTTTCATCCTTCGAGGCTCTAAAATGTTTTCTGCCCCCATTCCAAATCTCTACCTTAAAAGCTGGACAATGTCTTATTAAGAAAAGTCCAGGGGGGAGTCCAGGGAGGGTGGGGGGGAGATGACCGTCTTGATGTAGTCTTGGAAAAGAGGAGATTTATTCCATCCAAGTGCCTCCGAGTTCCTTATCTCAGCCTTGGCTGCGTAAGAGAACATTGGTGAAAATCTTTGCCTGGTACTGCTTCACAGGCCAGGAATTTTGCGTTGAATAATTTTTAACTTATGCCCCAGCAAGGGGAGGGGGGGAGACAGGGCTGTCCACGGACGGACGGCATTCAAGACCGTCTGGAGAGAAGGGGGAGGTTTGAAGCCAAGGGGGGGTGAGGGGCATCACGTTCAAGGCATGGCAAAGAGACCAGGAGATGCAGAGGATGAAGGGTATGAATTGCCTTCTCTCCCCCAACCGCCACCCCCAAGGTCCAGTGATAACTTAGGGGAAGGAGTGAAAAAAGAAGGGATGTAAAAATTCAATTTTGGGGGCCCCAGATAAAAGAAAGCATAGCAACTTTGCCCCTTGCTTACCCTTGACTCCAGTCTCTTCCCTCTAACAAGTTGAAGATCTACAGATCACCAGCCTGTGAAACGGGAGGCGACGGGCTACATTTACATGTCAATATTTATGTCTTCACAACATCTACCTACATTTGTGTACGTGAGGGGCAGTCGATGCCTGCCCCTGCTTTAGGAATGCAGAGGGCGGAGGGGGAAGCATTAGACCCACGTTCTGAATTTGGAAGCCACCCGAGATTGGATCTGGTTGGTTCGTTCAATGGGAGACAACCACAGAATACGCACAAGCGAAAGGATCGGTTGATCTGGAAACCTGGGGTGGCCCCTGACCATAAGGTGAGGACATGCGGTGTGTTGGTATGTGGAGCAAAAGAAAAAGGGGAGTGAGTTGTGTGCGTCATGACTGGAATGAAGTGGAATTGCTGGAGATTGCTGGAGATCTCAGGGGTTTAGGCCTCCTGGCTGTGAAGCCAACGGTCGGGAGTTCAATTCCTGCACTATGCCTCCTGGACAGGAGCTGGACTCCTTGATCCGTAGGAACCCTTCCAGATCTGCAGTTCAATGATGATGATGATGATGATGATGATGATGATGATGATGATGATGATGATGATGATGATGATGATGATGATGATGATGTCACAGAACTGTAGAACCTTAGACATGTCGAGCTGGAAGGGACTCCAAGGGTCATCCAGTCCACCTCCCTGCTACCGCAGTAAATACACACCTGTAGCATCCATCACGACAGGTGGTCCTCTCACTTCCGTTTAAAAATCTACAACGAAGGCAAGCCCACCGTTCTCCAAGAAAGCCCGGCCAGTGTCAAACTGCTCTGAATATTAATTTCTCATCATCAGAACCCATTACTCCCAGTCCTATCCTCTAGAGCAGTGGTTCTTGGACTACCCAGATGCTCTTGGACTACAACTCCCAAAGGGTTTGGCCACTAGCTATGCTGGCCAGGATTTCTAGGAGTTGTAGTCCAAGAACATCTGGGAACGCCAAGATGGACCCCACTCCTGTAGAGTTACATAAAAAGCAAGCCTGGGCCTGTGTGGATCTAAAAAAGCTCAGCGACAACTCTGCTCCGCCAGTCTGCAAAATACAGTGGTACCCCGACTTAAGAGCAGCTCGACTTAAGAGCAATTTGACTTAAGAGCTGAAAACTGTTGATATTTTAACTGCCACCTTACAAATTTTAGATATGGTCTGCTTGACTTACAAACATGTTTTTATTTTTTTATTTTTTAACTTATTTTTTCAATTTTTTAGATAGGTACCTGACTTAAGAGTACTTTGACTTAAGAGCATGCATTCGGAATTGATTAGATTCATAAGTCGAGGCACCACTGTATCTCAAAACTCACAATGGCTATCTCAATATTGGAGGTAGTCCCAAATGCTATTGTTCAGCTATGCTCAGCACCTACGCCCATGACTGTCTACTTCCCTGTGATGGAACGGTTGTTGTTTTCCCACACAGGGGAGCCCAAGGATTACATCATGTCCAAAAACTGCAGAAAGATGATACCAAATTCCATCGGCCAAACGGGCAATTGCTTTGTTAAAAAAAGTAAATAGCAAATCCCAGGGACCTGACCTGGAGCACAACTCGGGGGAGGTGTAAAAGGGCGATGAACCTTGGAAGCCTGCTAAGATTCTCACCAGGCACCTGATGTCTGATTTGAAAGAAATGCCCCTTTTCCTCCTGTGCAAAAGAACAGGTGCCACAGAACCCGGATCCAGGTGGAGACCACTGAATCGCAAGATAAATAAATAAATAATTAAGCCTGCCCACCCATCCGTGATCTGGACCGTTCCCTCGGAGAGCAGCTATTATTTTTAACAGGCCATGCACATAATTGCAGAAATAGCATCATGTCGAAAGGCTGTTATTTATGAGGTCTTTATAGGAAATGATCTCGGTGTCGTCTAATGTCAGGGAAGAACACAGATGGAATTAATGCGTGATCAAAAACACACGGTTGTACAACGCCTTCTTTAAGCCTTGTGCAAGTTTGGTCTCAAGTAAAAAAGGAACACAGGGCTTCTGTGTGATATTTTCTGAAGCGTTTTGCCGTTTTAAGCGAGAAGGAAAATGGAATAACACAATGCAGACCTGCAACAAAGATCTAAAACACAAAAGCAACTGAAATCACGATACACGTGCCAATGCAGGATTCTTCAGTATTGTAAGCCACCAAATCAAGGAGAATGGCAGGGTAACATATTTTAAATACATTTCTCTTCCTCCCTCCCTCCCTTCCTTGGTTTCAAATGCCTATACCCCACCTTTCTCTTTCACTGGACTCAATGTGACTTACTTCCCAACCTGCTGCAGGACGCCAGCTTTCCAATTCTTTCTCTAGTCTAATCTAACAGCAATGTTGTGAAATTTGGCCGTGGTTGGCCCAAAAACAAGTGGATAGCCCCACAGCATCAACTGGATGTATGGAAACATTGGCTCCCTCTCCTACATTTGATTCAATGGGTCACCTCTCAAGGAGAACTGGTAGTTGGGTCTAGGACCTTGGTCTACCAACCCTGGACTGCTGGAACATAAGAACATAAAGAAGAGCCATGCTGGATCAGGCCAAAGGCCCATCTAGTCCAGCTTCCTGTATCTCACAGCGGCCCCACCAGATGCGTTTGGGAGCGCATGAAACTAGATATCTGTCTCCTGATACCACTCCCCTGCATCTGGCCCTTGAAGTACCCTGGTTTCTCCATCATGGTTTGTCACCTGTGATGGACTTTTCCTCCAGGAATCTGTCCAATCCCCTTTTGAAGGCATCCAGGCCAGATGCCATCACCACATCCTGTGGCAGGGAATTCCATAGACTTACAACGCACTGGGTGAAAAAATATTTTCTTTTGTCAGTTCTTACTCTCCCAGTCCTCAATTTGAGTGTATGTCCCCTAGTTCTGGTATTTTGGGAGAGAGAGAAGAGCTTCCCTCTATCCACTTTACTCATACCCTGCATTATTTTGTATGTCTCAATCATATCCCCCCTCAAGCGCCTTTTTTCCAGACTAAAGAGGCCCAAATGTTTTAGCCTTTCTTCATAAGGGAGGTGCCCCAGCCCAGTAATCATTTTAGTCGCTCTCTTCTGCACCTTTTCCAGTTCCACTATGTGGAAGATCTGGAAAAATCAGAGTCCAAAACAAAAAGTAACTTTTTAAATGGTCTAAGACAAATCCAATAGAGGACACTCTCTCCTCCTAAACTGGGAATGTCCAGAAAGCTGAATGAATAACAAATAAGTCATCCTTGTTAAAAGAAAAAGAAACTAGAAATTGCTTCCTGATTTAAATGTGAAAATTAGGAGTCTCTCTCACACCCACATGGGCGCATACACCAAAATCACCTTTTGTCCTGACACACCTTATGGGAAGAGCCAGCCTGCCATTGTTAATCCTGTTGGCACCATTAATCCTTGACAAACAGCCTTCCCACACAACCGCCAGCGCCTGTCAACAAACTGTGCACTGGGCAGAAATCCATGCCCAACCAAAGATGTGGCCCAGCGAAGCCGGGGAGAAACGGTAGGTTTTGTTGGCAAACAAATACTGTTTGTTCCGAACAGCTCAGTGGAAACTTGAACCGGGCTCTTTCCTGGGTTTCTCTCAACAACACACAAAGCGTTGACAGATCAGAGTTACAAAAGGTGGCTTATGGGGACTACAACTCCCAGAAGACTGCCAGTGCGGGTGGGTGGATTCTGGGAGTTGTGGTCCAGACTCCAAGTACGCCTGCAGGGGTCCAAGTGGACTAAGCAGGTGGAGAAGTCGTAGAATGCAGAAAATGTTGAAACAATTCATATCAGGAATAATATACTGTTGGTTACATCTCCTGTGCTGCATTTCAGGCTCTGTCCAGCAAGTTTTGAGACATATCTCAGATCTTCCACCTTGGAGGAACAAGACATCTGGGTCACGCGCCCCCATCAAATGCTCCACCTTCCCTCCAGGAAAAAGCCATATGGAAATGCAATTTCTCTAGGAAGAGTTGAAGATGCCTGCGGCATCAAGCAAGCCACAGGGTTGCTCCCGCCTGTGCACTCAGGGTTCACGTTTGGAAATGTTGCAATCTCAAGCAAGCGAGAGGCCATTCTGAAGATGCAAGGGCTTCCTATAGTCTTTTCCTGTCTCCCTCATCCCCATTCCAGAGAGAGGAAGGAAGGAAGGAAGGAAGGAAGGAAGGAAGGAAGGAAGGAAGGAAGGAAGGAAGGAAGGAAGGGTGAATCACAGCATCCAGAATTATGGCACCCCTGAAACTGGATCCACCAGCTACCACTGCTTCAAATTGCTTTGGGACCAGAATCAAGCCCAGCAATTCTGATACAGTATGGTGGAGAATGGTATTTGGTCTCCAAACACAATTTCATTCTCCTCAGTGCAATTTTTCGGACAGAAGAGTTTTTTTTTTTTTTTAAAAAGAAGGTTAGGACACGGGCCTTGGGGGCGACAAACAGGGCTCACCGGCCAAGCTCTGTTGGCCCTGGTCAAGATTCTCACGCTGCCAATTCCAGAGACGCTCCCCTCCTGCATGTTTTGAGAACATTTTGAGGGCAATAAATATGAGCCGTCTGCGGGTCAGATCAAAGCCGAGGCCTCCCGGGTTGCTATGACCTTGCCTTGGGGCTGTGGCTAACTGCTTCACTTACAATGAAACCAAGTAGGTAAAAACAATAAACACAGTGGATTATGACATGTCCACCATTTGGCTTTTCGTCACATCTGGGGAGCACAGTTGGGATCTGGATTTTAATATGAGCAAAAAGTGGCCAGGGTGGCAACGGGACCGGGACAATGCTGATTGTCTCAAGCTTCTTCATCGCATCCATGTTTTATTTTACCATATATTTCTAGGAGGAGGCTAAAAGGTAGCTAGGGAGAGAGGGCACTGGGAAGGAACATTCCACTATTCGGCATCAATACCACCACGCTTCAATTTGGCCGGAAAACCCTCTTAAGGAGGGGTGGCAGGTGAATCTGGATCCAGGGGTGCTGCGAATCCAGTCCGGAATTTAGTCTATACTTGGTAGTAGAGATGGGCACGAATTTAAAAAATGGTGTTTCGTTTGTCGTTTGTCGTTTAGGGGGTCGGTTTCGGTTCATTTCCGTTTTCCGCAAATTTTTGCAAAAAATTCATTTTTGTTTTCATTTGTTTTGTTACTGTTTCGTTACCATTTATTTCAAATTGTTGTGATTTTTTTTTAGCATTTAAAGCAGTTCAATGTATTGCCGTAATGAAAACAAAACGGGCAACAAAATTTCTGGTGTTTCTGTTCATTTCGTTTCATTTTAGAGACAAAATTCGTTTGTCGTTTTGTTGCGTAACGAAACAAAAAATGAAAATGGAAATGAAAAATTTTTCATTTCGTGCCCATCTCTACTCGGTAGAATCTCACTGCTGCAGGAGACCAAGAAGCCTGTGGTTTTTTTCCCCAGCATGTTTTTTTCAGCTCAAGGCAGACATTCAGTGCCGTCAACAAGCTTTCTCTTCTTGACACAGTTGGCAAACCGGGGAGAGCCACGAGGTTACCCGGCAGCTGCCAGGTCAACCCGACAGGGCTGATTGTTGCCCTGCCGCAGCCCTGACTGAAACAGGAGTCCATGGGTGTCCAAACATCAAGGAAATTCTACAACCTGGCCATGTTTGACAGCTCAGTGGTCTGGCCCTTCCAGCTGCGGGAGACAGAGGTTGGGCATTGGAGTCCCGGCTGTACCTCCTTGACAATGAAAGCATCCATACGGTCCTTTCCAGCTCTGCAGCATGTCCAAACTTCAGGCCTCCTGATGTTTTGGACCACAACTCCCAGAATTCTAAGCCTCTATAGCCAATGGCAAAGGACTGTGGGAGTTGTGGTCCAAAACATCTGGAGGGCCGGAGTTTGGACATGCCTGAATGTTCCTTGACTTGGTCCCAAAAGTAACTTCTCCTAGGTCTATGCAACCAACTTGAGACCGGTTCACCTTTCATTCTTCTTGCCTAGGGTTCTTCTCCCTCCCAACGGCGGCTTATATTCCTCCTGCCCCAATCCCAACCTTTGCCTCGGTTTCTAGGATATCTCGGTGTGTTGAAGCCAACGAGATAAGCAACCTTTCGCTGCTCTATCTGTCCAAATAACCTGACAATGCGTGACAAGTGGAGCAGGGACCTCGCACGGCTTCCGGCGTTGGGCCAAGTTAAAGGGTCAGCATTGGCAGTGCTAGGGTGGTGGAAACGAACAAGAGACAGGTGCATTCTTATTTACGATTCTTCCTGCCCCTTAGTACAGAATGTATGTATGTATGTATGTGTGTATGTGTGTATTTATTTATTTATTTATTTATTTATTTATTTATTTATTTATTTATTTATTTATTTATTTATGCATTTCTAGACTGACCGATTTCCCAGAAGGGACTCAGGGCAGTTCATCTGCAAGGCAATTAAGTAATCAACCATTAAGAACACAATAAATCTCAGTTCTCAGATGGTCTTGCTAAAAGAAAATGTTCCCTATATGGGAAGGGATGGGCACTAAATGGAAAAATTGAGTTTCGTTTCGTTTCTACTAACGGTTCATTTTGTTTTGTTTTTAGATGAATGTTTGTAAAAAAAATTCATAACGAAACGAAACGATAACGAAATGATTAGTTGCTCTATAAAATGGCTCCCCTGGATCCTAGAGGCACCAAATTTGGCGGGTAGCTTTTTACACGGGAGCCATTTTACAGAGTAACAAAAGATTTCGTTTTCAAAGGGGAAAGAAGTGTTTTGTTTCGTAACAAAACACTGTTTCCCATTTCGTTTCGCAGCATTTTGAAAGCTTATGAAACAACGAAGCAGAGTGTCATTTTTTGTAAGGTGCCCATCTCTAGGTCACAATAAAAAAGATGCCATGCAAAAGGAAAATGTTGGAGGAGGGAAGAGGACCCATTAGGATCGAACTCAGATCATGAGCAGAGTCTTGACTGCAGTATTGCAGTTCAACCACAGACGCACAAGGGCTGTGGGGTTTTGTGTTTCAAAATGCTTACAAATCTTCATGCGTGTAAAAATGAAGATGAATATTTGGTGTGGTTTTGCTTTTAGGAAAATTTCCAACTCATTCAGCAACAGGAGAGCATGAACTTTCTTCCTGATAAAATGCAAATGGCATACATTGTAAATAATATCTGTCCGCCCTTTTAGAAAAATCATTGCTTTTTTGCCCATTTGAGTTTCTCAGACATGCTATACAGATTGGCTTTGCATCTTAATTATGAATTGTATTTATGAATTTTTTTAGATTTTGGGGGCCTGCTGGAAAACCATGGTCACTTTTATGGAAATCAGCCTAGAAATTTTTTTAAAGGAGCTCATTAGAGAAAGGGCCAAAAAAAAAAAAAAAAACCCCACCCTGACTCATTTCTTGACATGTCTCTTGGAAAGCATACCTGTGTGGTTAGTTGTGGGATTTTGATGGCATCTCCTTCACATCCTGTTGCCTTTGCAACTCAACCTGCATCAACGCTCCACCTCTCTCTAACGCTTCCTCCCACAAAGCCCTCAATGAACTTCTGTTGAGGGGCACACTGTCATCAGCCACTGGTGGACTGGAGAAGTCTGGGCTACCAGCCACGAAATCCAGTGTCCACAAACTAGAACAGGGCACCAGAATTAAAAAAAAAAAGATGTTCAATACCTAATCCCAAAGTACAACTGAGGTGTTGTGTCTTTTAAGGTATATTTAAGTGGTAATTCTAACCCTTGGAGCAAACTAAACAAGACTGATAACCTGACCTCCATGCTGAAGTCCCATTAGTGTTCTAGAGACATCATTCAGGAAGACTTTGGTGTCTGAGAAACCTGACTAGCAAGTGAAGGACAGTTTTTCTCCTTAAATCCCCATTCAAAATACTGTACAAGATAGGTTGCAAATTATGATGGGAGTGGGGAATGATTCTGCTGATGGAGCTAGTAGCCAAATATTTATTACTAGTTTCTCAAAAGAATAGCCCTGCTTCCTTTTAAGTTAGGCTTATTGGAACCCCAGACTAATATGGTCACCATTCAGACGCTGAGAGGTTTGCCTATTGCAACTATTTAACAATTATTTTATGCCAATAAAGGTGACTTTGATTTTGATTCTGCTTTGACAACCACACACACACACAATTAGCACTGAACGAACCCCTTCTTCTAATGATGGGTTACCTGTAACTGTTTAGTCCAGATCTAACACAGTAAAACCCACAAGATGGAGTGGAACGAACCTCAGAGGAAGCATTAATAAGATGACTTGCTTATGCTCTTATTTATATATAGAAAAGGGTTATCTCTTAGCAACACTTCCGAAGCAGTTTACAAAAGTGACATCGCATAGGGAAATTCTAAACAAGGCAGAAACACAGCAATACCATGGTTTGTTTCTTTCTTCCTTTGGACAGAATTATCAGGATGCAGAAGCTTCACAGAAGGGATGGAGACCAACCCTGGCAGTCTGAAACACCCATTGGTTGGGAGTTCAATTCCTTGCTGGGTCTCCTTGACCTGGGACTGGATTCAGCCCGCAGGGTATCTCCCAGCTCTGCAGTTCCAACTTGTTGCTGTTATTATTTAGAACTGTCTCATACAAATTTAGGGCTCACATTTGCACAGAATCCATACATTTCTCCAAAGGTGCAGTAGAAAGGAGGCCAGGTTTTAAAGCCAAATCAATACGAAAGAACACAGCGGGTGTGTTGTGTCCATTCACACACCCTCTATGGCTTGGGTGCAGTGCTTTTTGTTTTTGTTTTGAAAAATAACAATAACACTGCCAATCAAAGTATTCTACCCCTTCCTGTTCTGTCTTGCAGGGGGGATCATACGGAGATCGGAACGAGCAGGGCGTAATTAGTCCCCCAACGATTAGTGTCTTTCCCAAGGGCGTTGGATTCCGCCTTTTTTTGAAACAGCCAAGATGGGTTTAGTCAGCGGCTTTTGGGAAAGGAAAGCCAGGGGGATAAGATTGCATCAGGTGTCTTTGCTTCACACCTGGGGGGGGGGGACGGGGAGGAGGGGGAAGCTTGCCTACATTGATAGAGGCAGCAAAACAGGACTGCAATGAAATGCTGCAGCGTGGAGTGTTCTGTTCCAATGAGTCACGCCTTCTTAAAAGAGTCTTCAATGCACTTCCTGCTTGCTTGCTTTTTCTTTCTAATTTACTTTTCTTCCCATGGTCAACTAGCCTCCAGTGGTGAATAACGATGCTCTGACATCAGGATGAGATTTGCCCAACTGGCACCCAGCTGCCCCCCCCCCCGAAATGTGGCCTTTTTTTTCTTTCTTCTGCCAAAGCATGATCCAATGTGTGGCCAGGCGGAACCTGGTAAGCTTTACGACGACACCAGGCGGTTAGGTTACATTCGTCTTTGATTTCCACCCGGCTAGTACCGTGGTTCCCAATCTCAGGTCCCTAAATGCTCTTAGACTGCAACTCCCAGAAACCTTCATCACGAGCTGTGCTGGCAAAGGCTTTTGGGAGATGCAGTCCAAGCAGCATCTGACTGGTTGGGAACTCTCCAGTGGTGGCGAACCTTCAGCACTTCCAGATGTTTTGGGCCACAACTCTGACGGTTCTTTGTCCTTGGCGATACAGGCTTGGAAGTCTGGGAGTTGTGGTCCAAAACATCAGGAGTGCCGAAGGTTCGCCGACCACTGGCAGCCAGTCAATGTAAAAAGACTCCCAAGTCCACGGGAGTGGTATTAAGAGCTCCGGAGCAAAACCTGCACCCTGAAATGAGGACTAGTGCCTTCAGAAATCAAGGGTCATCTAGTGCCCTCAGCGAAGAAATTGTTACCAGATAACAGGGATGGGAACTCGAGTCAAAAGGAACTAAAACAACACTCGTGCTGGAGTCTCGGTTAATGAAGAGACGAGAGCATCAGAGAAACCTCGCTGGAATAAACTCTGATGATGACTTTGGGGCTTTGGGTGTCTGGCGCGGGGGAGGGGCGGAGGGCGGCAGCATCGCAGCTCATCCGGGGCAATTAACCATCTGCAATTAGCAGCAAGTGCCTTAATTGCCATGTTTACATTTTGTCACCTCCAGGCTGAGATCAAATAATGCCTTCTCTGGCGTATCAAGATGGGTGTAAACACAGTCTGATTCCATCGCCAATCGCAAAGGCCTTAAGGGGTGTGTGCGCTCAAGATGGGGGGGGAGGTGCCTTATGTTTAGGTGAGCCGGTTGGCTTAACCAAGGGAAGAGAAGATGGGCAGATCTGGAGAGTGGGCAACGCAGTATAGACTTGAGCCTTGGGAAAACAGAAATGCTAAAGACTAGAGATCTGCAGGGGTGTGGCTCTGGACAACGACAGCCCCCTGGATTATGGGATTCAAAAAAAAAAACCCACAAACCTGCAGACTTCTGCTCCCGAGAGTTTGGTGACATGGGATGATTTGGGGACACACTTTTGCTTCCAATGGTTTGACGATAAGGCCTTTCTATTCAAGAGGACTAGATCAAGCCCAAGGTCCATCTAAACTAGACATTTTCTGGACCCCAGAAGCATCCAAACATCTGCTACCTGACCTACCCAGGAGGAAGTTATAAGGGGAATTTTCCTGCTGTAAACTCCCAGCAATTCACCTCTTATGCACGGGGCTCATCTCAAGGACTCGAGGATGGTTTTGGGAGGGGTGTTGAATCTTCTCTAAAAAAAAGGAGTAAGCGGAGAAATGACTGAAGAGTGTAAAGTTAAGCCTAAGCAGCGAATCCTAGAATGGTAGAGTTAAAAAAAACAAACCCAAGGGTGATGGAATCCAGCCCCTGCCAAAGCAGGAAACCCAGAGATTAAGGATCCCTGACCAAAGGTCCCCCAAACTATGGTTGAAAATCTCTAATGAAAGGAAGGTTGGATGCTCCTTGTGGGGAACTTAAAAAGAAGACGGAGAAATCCGTCCCTCCGGTGAAAAATCGTCACCGAGAGAAGCAGCCCCATCCGATTGGGAAAAGCATCTTTCAAAGCTGCGTCCTGCCTGGCCATGATACGCTATTAAAGAATGACATTAAACATTCACTCTCTCATAAAAATGTAATTACTGTTGGCCCGGCATACAACGAGCTAATTTCGAGTCTGTCTGCGTTGCGTACAGCTTCGGCAGTGCTGTCAGGTTTTTATGCTTCCCTTCAACGTCTGAAGAGCATGAAAACTTTACTAGCTATTAACCAAATGGTTTCCTAATCTTAATTGAGCCGGCGCAATAACTCCACACACCCTGTACCTCATGATGCTCCGGCCGACGCTACCCTTGGGGCTGCAGAAGGTCACAGGGCCTGCTCGGGCCCTGAACAATTTGCCGGGTGGGGTTGCCAAAGGCATTTTGCTGCCTGAGGCCAAGGACAAGATGGCGCCCATTATCCACTCCTGATGTAGAAGTCATCTAGACTGGCAGCAAAACTGTACGTCGAGTCCAGTGAGGCGTCCCACTGTGGCCCTAGATCAGCGGTGGCGAACCTTTGGTACTCCAGATGTTTTGGGCCACAGCTCTCACAGTCCTTTGTCATTGGCAATACTCGTTTAGGGAAAGGAAAGGAGGGAAGGAGCCAGAATGCTCAAGAAGAAAAGCCACCCTTCGATATTTGCTGCCTGAGGCACTTGCCTCGCTATGCCTAAGACGAGGGTTGCCTCTGCTCTAATGGGATGGTGCCCGGTTCATATTTCTTACTTTTCACAAGGCTTTCAGGGCTGCTACGAGAAAACAGAAAGAGACTTTGCAATCTCCATCCATGCCCCCTGCTGATCTCGAGTTCTTAGCTTTTTAACTGGCCTTCCACAATGCTTACCCCTGGAGATCCATATCACGGAGTAGAGATGGGCACGACTCAAAAAAATGGTGTTTCGTTTGTCGTTTAGGGGGGTCCGTTTCGGTTCGTTTTCATTTTTCGTGAATTTTTTGCAAAAAAATTCATTTTTGAAAACGAAAATGAAAAATTGCTGTTTCGTTAGCATTCATTACAGTTCAATGTATTTGCCGCAATGAAAACGAAATGCACGACAAAATTTCTGTTGCTTCGGTTCATTTCGTTTCATTTTGGAGACAAAATTTGTTTTTTGTTTTGTTACGTAACGAAACGAAAAAATGAAAACGAAAATGAAAAATTGCTCGTTTCGTGCCCATCTCTATCACGGACAGGCTGGGGCACTTCTCCAAAAACTGGACCCTCACTGGGAGACCCATCAGGTGGAGAAACCCTCTCATGCTTTGCATACGAGGCCACTTCAAGGGAGAGAAGGCAGTCTTTTCCAAACCCTGGGGAAATTACTGGGAGTTTGGGACTAGCTCTCCCAGAATTCCTTAAGAAGGAGGTCTGTTGGCCAGATTAGTCTGGGAACTGCGCTGCAAAGCAGCAGTTTTTCCTATGAGTTCAGTCTAAAGACTGAGAAACTTTGCTCGCCATTAAACCAATGCTTTTCTGATCTCATTTCTTCCCTGGCTGATAATCTTGCACTGTATTACTCAGTACAGCATGGTACCTTCGGCTGCATCCAGAATGTACGACAGGGGTTAGTTTACAGGCTGAATAGCTGGTCGCCACCAGCGAGCCAACACTTATGGTGGTGAACCCTGGACACAAACACACAGGGGAGGAAACAAAAGGACAGCAGCTGTCATTCCTGCCCAGGCCTGGCCCAAGACAGCTGCCAGAGGCACAGGAGAGGATGATGCCCCATCTCCCATCTCATGGACAAAGCCCAACCAGCTTGGTTGTTCCGTGTTTCTCCAGCACCGGCCTCAAGGTGGCATTCTGTGTCTGCTAGCTTGAGAGGCCAAGCTACTTATGTCTCTTTTGTCCCGGCACTCTGCCCGACTGTAGGGCCGGCACCCCCTCTGTTCTGAAGTGCCTTGCAAGCCAGCTCAATGAAGGGAACTTCCTCTTTGAACCACAGCATGAGAAACAAAGGCCGGAGGCAGGGGAGGCCTCAGAAATGCCATGTGTTAAGAAAGACCATGCTAAATGGATTGAACACCGCCGTGGAGGACGAAATGCCATGCAGGCTCTTCACAATGAAGGATCTCCTCATCTCCAAAAGTTCACTGACATTTTCCTTTTCGTTGACAGCGATCGGAAGAACGTGGCTTTTTTCCCCATCCCGGCGCCGAAGCAGAAGCCCGGTTAATGCAGGATATTACATGCGCCATTCATCTTCCCTCACGCCGCGCCACTGAAGGGTATTTACCTGGAGCCGTAGATTATCTCTGACTGTGTTATCAGAGGGCAGCAGGTGCCTTCAATTAGATTCTCAAATAATATTCCAACCTCGTTCTCTCTCTCTCTCTCTCTCTCTCTCTCTCTCTCTCTCTCTCTCTCTCTCTCCACATCCCCACCTGACTCTTTATCCGAAAAAAGAATTAGGAGGTTGGTGGTGGGCTCACAAGCCAGGCTTAATTGGCCCATTCGGTCTGTTTCTCTTCTAGCTCCTGGTTCTTCCAACACAAGGCTCCTGTTCCTGGCATGGGTACATAGGGTTCAATTTACGACACTTCCAGCAGTCCCCCAGAAATAAACCCCCGTCCTCCAAATTCGCATATGGGGGGGAGCACTGAGAAGGCATCGCAGAGGGCGGGTGAGGATTGGGACGGTAGACATATAGCAAAGGCGGTTTGTTTGTTAACACATTGTGCGGTGGAGGAGGGGGGCGGCGTCGCTGAATTATTCAAGCCGCCCAAGCCCATTAACATGTTGGATGCTTACTCGCGCCGAATTAATTCTTGATCAGTTCAGAGGCACCTAATCAAACGGCTGGGGATTTACGTGTCTGCCCTCACACACACACACACACACAGACAGAGAGAGAGAGAGAGACATGCACTCGATTCGCATTTTGATGGTAAATAAACCTTACAAGTGAGCGCCTGATGTCATGGGATGGGCAGACACTTGGAAAGGCATGTTTCTCAAAAGCATCTCCCCGATCAAAGAGCTGGGTCCCCTTCTCTCCCCCCCCGCACCCCCACCCGGGGCCTTTTTATTTTCTGAATGACTGATGCTCCCTGCGTTCCGCTTGTCACAATACGGCACAAAAAGGGTAGAATAAATAAACAGGAGGAGGTTCGCCTCTCGTTCTCACCGTCTGTTTTCCATCTCAGAACAAAAGCAATTGTGTCGGAAAGTATTTTGCCAACCAGGCACCTTGTCGGGGGCAAAACCCCTCCTGGAACAAAAGAGACCCACATCTTTTTCTGGGAGATGTCTGGAAAAGTGGACGCCAAGAACCTCGGTGCAGTTTAAGGGTGTAAATCGAAAGATGCTCACAAGGTGGCGCTCGGTCACCGTCTCCTGTTCCAGGCACACACACCCTCCATCCATGGAATGAATCGCCATTTGGGATCCGTCACTGGCTCTCCCTCTGCTGGCTGTCCTTCCAACTAATTTCAGCAGGTTTTGTGTGTGTGTGGTATTTCCAGGAAGCAGTGAGAACCCCCTTTCCCCCCTGCCCCAGCCCTGGTTCTGTTGCACACACGGCATCCCACTGAAATTGGTTCGTCTCGCCGTTACAAACTGCACCCAGATACAGATGTCTATGGTGAGGCCATGACTGAGCAGATCAGAATCATCCTGTCGCTTCGCCATCATCATCTGAGAACTGTGAAACTGGAAGGGATTCTAGAGCAGTGGTTCACAACCTGTGGGACCCCAGATGTTCCTGGACTGCAACTCCCAGAAACCCCTTCCAGCACAGCGAGTGGTGGAGGCTTCTGGGAGTGGCAGTCCAGGATCATCTGGGGACCCCTATTTTGAAAACCATTGTTCTAGAATCAGATCATCAAGTCCAGCAGGGGAGTAAATTCCCAACCTCTCTGGCATTGCCGCCGGAGACCTCAATCACTGGGTGATCGAGCAGCTCATCGTAAACTTGGCAAAGTTGTTTTTCGAGGACTCCAGCCCTCAGGAGTCCTCGGTCCGCACCATCTCAAGAGCAGTTCTCGAAAGCAACTTTATCAAGTACTGCTTTTCCAGAATTTCCCACACAGTAGAAACAGAGGTAAGAGACTCAGTTTCCACAGGGTCCACCATGGCCCAGCCTCACCACCATATTTCAGTGCCGGGGGGTCTTATTTTCACTGGGTAGGTATCAACTAGCAGATATATATGTCTTTTTTGTTTGTTTGTAAACTGGTGGGCAAACATTTGACTCTTCAGTTATCCTCTCTGCCCCAACATCAAGCAACACAGGGGGGTTCGACGGCCCATAGCTAGCTAGCCTCACAAGACAGGCACGAGGCAAATATAGGTACTTCTAGGAGTGCGAGAAGTAGAGATGGGCACGAAACGAACAAATTTTTCATTTCCGTTTTCATTTTTCATTTTGTTATGTAACGAAACGACAAACGAATTTTGTCTCTAAAATGAAACGAAACAAACAGAAACACTGGAAATTTTGTCGTGCGTTTCGTTTCCGTTACTGCAATATGAGTGAATTGCTTAAAACCCTTTAAAAATCACAAAAATTGAAATAAATGGTAACGAAATGGTAACAAAACGAATGAAAACAAAAACGAATTTTTTGAAAAAATTCGCGAAAAACGGAAACAAACCGAAACGGACCCTCCAAACGACAAACGAAATGCCATTTTTTTTATTCGTGCCCATCTCTAGCGAGAAGGTGAGGCTGTTTTGCTTTGGACCCATCACGAGAAGGTGGGATTCTCTGGGGAAGACCATCCATGCTGGGAAATGGTGGGAGGCAGCAGGGGAAGGGGGGGAGGCAAAGACACGATGGAATGACTTTCTAAAAGGAAGCCTCCATCTAGAAAAGCTTAGCAGAGCTGTTGAGGACGGGACATTTTGGAGAGTGGCGATTCATAAGGGCACATCACAACCAGGAACTAAACTACTGCCCGATCTCTAAGATTCAGTCAAGTCCACAGCAGTCCCCTTGTGCTAACGAAGAAAATACGACAACTTTTTATGCACGTACAGGAGTAGGGTTGGTCTCGAGGACGTGTCGATGAGACAAACCATTGCCGTCTCCTAATCCAGGTTTATCACAAGCACATTAAGGCCCGCGGCATGATAAATTATCGTCTAACAAGATGCTACCCAAAAATAAAAGAAAAAGAAATTATACAACCAAGCAATCAATGATGGCACAAGGGTAAGGTGCCCTTGGCGGAGTGTCAGCTAATTTGTCGCCATTACCCAGATACGTTGCTATAAAAAGGATATCAGGATAGGGTGCCCCCCCGCCACCGCCCGCTTCCAACGTGCCTTTGTAAAAGCTTAATTTATAACCTCATCTCTCCAGTCCGGCTCTGCCTGGCGGTGTTTTTTTGGCAGGTGGATCTCCATCGGGGGGAGGGGGTTGAAAAGGCCAGCCCAGGCGCTGAGAAACATCCTTTGGGTTCAAGAAGCTAAGGGCCAAGAACCGTTTGGACCGACATCCAACAGGGATGTGACCCTCTCCCCTTTCGGTCCTGATGCAAACTGTTTCCCCCTGATTGAGGTCTTCAGCGTCCCTAGGAACCTCAACAGCTGGCTGGATAGTTCAGTGGGGTCTCTGGCCACAAATCCAAAGGTTAGGAGTTCAATTCCCGTCCATGCCTCCCGGGAGAAGAGCTAACCTGTGTAGCCTTGGGCAAGCTGCACCATCCTAGGGTGCAGAATAAGACCCGACAAAACACTTCTGAGTTCCCTCTGCCTGGAAAACCCTGGGAAGGATCACCGTGAGTCAGAGTTGACTTGATAGCACAGGGTTATTTTTTATTATTAGGACGAATCAAACAAAAATGTTGTCTCGGTGGGAAAACGACAGAGGCCTGTTGGAAACACGACACCCTCTTGCCTTGCTGTCGAGGTCCTCCAGAGGCAAATGGCCAGCGACCATGGGAGGGGGAATGGAGGTCCAGAGAAGCTTTTGGTCCGATCCAGTTGGACGTTCCTCCCGTTCCTGTTCCTTTATTTATTCTAGCTCCAAAATCTTAGCTGTGGAGGTGTGTGGATGGGTGAGCTTGCCTTATCATAGAGTTGGAAGAGACCTAAAAGGCCATCTAGTTCAACCCCCTGCTATGCAGGTACCCCCATCACAGTGCTCCTGACAGATGGCCATCCAGCCTTTGCTTAAAGACCTCCAAAGAAGGAGACTCCGCCAGCCTCCTTTGGGGCAGCATCTTCCACTGCCAAACAGCTCTAACCGTCAGGAAGTCCCTCCGAATGTTTAAAGCCCTTTCTTTACGCAGGACGCATTCTCCTAATTGTCAGCACAAATGAATTGGGTTTCTTGTTCCTGTTTTCCTGATGCTGGCGGACATCTTCATAAGATGCATGACTCATTGCTGGTGTTCGAGAAATAAGCAAGGGTCGTCCCCTCCACCCCTACCACTTTCCCCCTTTCAAAATCTCCCTGCCACTTTGGCTAATGATCCATGATGTTTGTGATAAACAAGCATTTCCCTTCCACAAATCTTCAATCAGCACACGGCCTCCTGAGATCTCCGTTTTCCCCACCCACCTACCCCTCGCCCCCTCCCTCCTTCCCTCCCCTCCCTCTCCCTCTGATTTCTTCAACGCTCTTCTGGGAAAAATGAATATCGAACATGGCAGGCATTGACGGGCCAACGGATTAGCCATTTGACGGAAGCAACAGAACGTGCTGGAGAATTAAAAGAATCTAGAGAAATCTCATAGGTTTAGACCACTGACAAGTATAAGGAGGGGGAGAATCACAATCTTTGCGAGGTGGAAGACATGCAGTCCCATGATTTTCAATTAGTGGGGGGTCTGTCCGTGGTCTATGCACCACTGGCTGGTCTTTCAACCAACTGGTTGATGTTAGTGGTCTATGTACCACCGGTTGGTCTTTCAATGGTCTGTGTACCACTGGTTGGTCTGTCAGTACTTTATGTATTAATGGTTGGTCTTTTAATGGTATGTATACTGCCGGTTGATCTATCAGTGGGCTATATACCTCTGGTGGGCACATAAATTATCTGGGAACAGTTCCTCTACCACCATCCACTGGTGGACAATAAAGTATCTTGGCGTTTGTGAGGTTTCAAATCTAAACCTGAATTGGAGAGTCACTTCTCTTGAAACAGTTCTGAGGAAATGTTCTGGAAAAGTAGGACCTCCAAGCTCCATGCTCTTCCCTCATCGCCTGGTGTGCCATCTTCTAGTCAACTTATCTGCCGTGGCTGGCTTGTTTGGGGCAGACAAGACGCCACAGTGGATGGCACCCTTAGTGGTAGGCTAGGCACTCAGATGTGGTTGGCGACTGAGGTCCACCAAGTTCCTGTTGGTTCCACAGGCTGAACCTGGAGGTTCCCTCTAGAGGGGATGATGAAGAGATGTGTGTTCAAGCCCTTCCAAATCTGCAACAGCTGGCATCCCTCAGCATGCCGTGCGGCCAAGGTATCCAAGAATGAGCTGCTGGGTGCAAGAAGAAAAACGGCTGATAAATGATGGCCGCTGCTCATTTGAAAAACGGCAACTCCTGTCTCTGTTTCCCAGAGCAAACAAGACTCCTATGAAAGCGTGGGATGAGCCTGGTTTCGTTGGGGTGAATCTAAGCCACCCACCTGCTTTGAAGCAGGGGAAGGGAATTCTTTGGGCTGTCGACATGACATGAAAAAAATGTGTGCACTTACACACACACACACACTCACAGAGAGAGAGAGATTGGGAGAGAGATGCTCCACCTTCCTTGATTCCTTTCTGCCCCGCCAGCCTCCGATAATTGAGAATTCAACAGCAAAGAGCAATGTAACAACCCTTCAGTTTTTACTGTCAGCCCGGCTGTCCGCGTATTTCACTTTTATGAGGCGTATTCCTGCAGCGAGACAAACGGTATACAAGGCCCTCATTCCCGCAGATATTTCCTGCCTGACATTTCGTCTCCTCCTTGGAAATGAGGGCTCCCTGACAGAGGGCAGTGGCCCCGGAGAAGGATGTTTGTTAGACGCACGCGGGAAGAGCCAGCATTTTCGCAAAGTCCAAGAACGAAACTCAGTTTCAAAAGGAGGCCTCAGGGGGTGGTTGGGTGGGGAGGGCGTGTTCCCTTGGGGAATGAGTGGGCAGAGGCAAAAGGGACAGATTTTGAAGCTGAGGCTCCAGTACTTTGGCCACCTCATGAGGAGAGAGGACTCCTTGGAAAAGTCCCTGATGTTGGGAAAGATGGAAGGCAAAAGGAAAACAGGACGGCAGAGAATTAGATGGTTGGACGGTGTCATCGATGCAACCAACATGGATTTGACCAAACTCCGGGAGGCAGTGGAAGACAGGAAGGCCTGGCGAGCTCTCGTCCATGGGGTCACGAAGAGTCGGACACGACTGAACGACTGAACAAAGAAAGATCGACCACCACCCCTTTTAGCAGAAGGCTCTCAGGGCTGGTCACAAAACATCAGGAGACTGGTGGTCGCCATATTTTCAAACGGGCAAGGGACACCCAGGATGATGATCTCCAGGGGAAGGGATGGTAGCCAAATGATGCTCTTAACTGGGGAAGGACTGGGGCCACACGGTGTCATCATAAGATAAAGAGAGTTGTCCTGGAATGAAGTTTTGAACGGGGCGCCAATCAATTCAAGCAGCACCGTTGCTCGCAACTGGCTTTCTTAAGGAGACGAGACCCACTGGGAGCAAGAGTTCCACCCATTTTTGATGGAAAAGAAGGGCCATGTTCTTGCTCCATCAGGAGCGTAACGCTACTCAATCACTGCTCAGTTCTCTCTGATCAAAGGTCCAATCAGTCCATACAGCTGCACTGCCCTGGCTCAGAATTGGCTTTAATAAGGAGAGGAGGCCCATTTCAAATAAGAGTTGCATTTTTAATAGAAGATTAAATTAAACTCTGCCAGCAGCTTAATGCTCCCATCTCTCCCCCCCCCCTCTCTCTCTCTCTCTCAGTCTTTCTCTTCCCAGGGAACCAGCAGAGATGGTGAAGCATCGAGTATTTCCAGAATAGTGACAAGGCTGAGTTGCTGAGAGAAAGGAAAAGATCACAGACTCCTTGCCAGCAGTTCTGATTTTTCCCTGCGAGATGATGCTCAAGCAGACCGCATTTCATATCAGCGGACCAAGCTGTGGTGTCAGCCTTGGACCACAAGGCGTGGACCAGAGATCAAGAAAATACGTGCAGCGGGAAGGCATTGACCTCTGCTGGGCATCCTAAATCCATTTAGGCCTTTAGGTGGGACCGTGATATTAGTGTAATTGGCCTCCTTCCCCAAAATACGGCTTCCTGTCACCTTGCTTTGGTTCCTATGTAATGGGGTGAGAACAGCCGTCACCCGCCTGCCTATCCTTTCGCAGACAGCATCAGCCTCGCCGTCTCGCAAACCGCAAGGCTGTTAGCTGGCAAATTAAGCACCCCCAAGAAATAATTAACCCCACCACGGTGAGGATTTTTACGAGGGTTATATCTCAAGCCCAGGAATTTGCTTTGGGGACCCATCGGAGGAGTCCAACTTTGGTTCCCCCACCCAAGGGCTGGATCTTTTGATTAATAGTATTACCAGACTTGTAAAATCAGCATCTTCTGAGTTGCCAATCGGAAAGTATGCAGGATTCCTTGGGGAGGGTGTTCCTTTATGACTGATTTACTTGGAAATGTTTGGAAATGACTCACTTCAGCAGATCGCAGCAACCGTAAAGGAAGCGCTACAGAGAAGTCCATAAATCCAGGGCCCACCATCTATAAGAGGGTGGGCCTCCTGCAACCCACGGACATATCGGCCTCCACCAATCCCAATTTAAGAGAGAGAGAGACCAGAGGAAATTAAAAAATGGTCCAGAGAACCTGAAGGGGTCCTACCCTTACCTCTCTGCCTGCTGCTCCTCACACCATGACAGATATCGAGTTGAGCTGCCTACAGTCACTTCTAATGCCATCCTGAGGCTTATGTTTGGAAGGAATGGCAATGTGACCATCGGGTGCGACCTCCGGATTGGCCAGGGCTGGAATAAACACTCTACTTCTGTCCTGTCCTGGATCAATGGAACTTTCAAGCGGTGGCACCTCCTGTTCTCCTAGTCGCAGCTTCTGACTTCATCACATACCGTGGAGTCCTCGCTGCCCTTCCAGCATGGACTGGACCACATTTCCATGCCTATAGACCAGTGGTTCTCAATGTTGGGTTCCTAGATGTTCTTGGACTACAACTCCCAGAGACCCTGGCCAGAACAGCTAGTGGTGGCGGCCTCTGGAAGTTGTAGTCCAAGAACGTCTGGGGATCCGAGATAGGGAATCAACACTGTAGACACAGCAGCCGTATCTTCTCCAACAAAGGTATGAAACTTATGTGGGTCCAGGGACCATTATTCCCAATCACTCCCAACCTGTCTTTCTTCCTGACTAGGGGTGGGGATTCTGCGGTCATCTACATCTGATTGGATGAGAGCTCCCATGACCTATCTCCCAATTGGCTATGCTGCGTACGGGTGATGGGTGTTACAACCTGATCACACCTAGATGGTCCCAAGTTCCCGAATCCTGCATTGTACAGGACACACTGTCTGCTTCCCACCAGTGGAAACTTCCTCTCTTTTTCTGTCCCAATAAATAAAATAAATAAATAAATAAATAAATAAATAAATAAATAAATAAACAAATCCTTGAGCATGCTTCTATACCTTGCTTCTTATCTCCTTTACCCAGAGGTTGGAAATTTTACTTTTTAGACCACAACGCCAGAACCCCCTGACTCGGGCTCAGAAAGTAACTTTTCTCATCCACCATCATGTCCCCAAAGTCATTTCTGTCCCTATTGTTTCTAGCTAAAGTCATTCGTAAACAGTGTGGTGGAAGCGAGGAAAACCACTTTAAAAACAAGACCAGACGCCACAAAGGAGAAATCTAATATACGAATGATCTTCATCAGGCTTAATTAGCAGCTTAGGCTGTTACCAAGACACACAATTAAATCCATAGCTACTACACAACGCCGATACAATTTGCAGAAGGGAGCTTTCATCTGCAGACAGGATACACAAATCTATATGGCAGAAAAAACAATCATTAATTTTAATAAGGCCTTGAATTACTATGTGCCAGGTAGAATTTTCAGCATCAAGACAACCGTTACACCTCTCGGGAGATATCAAGGAGGAATTAAACCTCTTTTCTTTAAATATGAATGGAGGGGTGGGGGACCAGCTTGTCTGGATTTTTAAAAATGCAGACAATTTTAGCATCGGGTGATGGAAGACGGTACAGGCATAACAGCAATCGTTCCCCTCAGTGGAATAAGCTGGTTATTTCTATATACATCCCTCTTTTTAAATTGTATCCATTTGGAGATTAACATTGGCCACCTGGGACACAAGATAAACCTGTTTGAATGTATTTATTTATCTGTCTGTCTATCTCAAGACAAACTCATTCTCCGCATCACGCGCTGCTCCTGTTTGTGGAAGTTAGTTGAACTTCCGCACAGCTGAGAAACTGGGTCAGTATCACCAACTCCGATGCCAGCTGAGAGCACACTATTCATGAAATATATATATATCATTCCTTTCGACCTTCTGTGACAGAGACACGCTGTCACATTTGGGGCATGGACCCTCACATTCCCTCCCCACCCAGCCCCTCGAACAAACGTCCAGAGGAAGACCAAGCCAGACTGCTGCTCAAGAAAGTGGTTGACAAAATCTTTATATAAATAAAGATTATCCAAGCTCTTTTTTTGTTAGCAAACCCTGAAGGCTGTTTGGTTGTTTTGCGATGCCCTGTTGTTGGGTGTCTTAACGGACTTGATTTACCTTTTACCTGCATCTAGTTTGTGTTTGGATTGTTATCATTGTTGTTTGAGGATGATGGTGTTATTAGCATGTGTGGTTTTGCAGCAATTGACTGTTGTTTGGGTCAACCGCATTTATATGATCTTTTTCAACAAAATGCCTCATTCGATGAAGAAAGAAATAGGCGTGTTTCTAATATATCATACGGTAATGCAGGAGATAATATAGTAGGAACTGCAAACCACTCCAGTATAAGAAAAACTCCATGGACATGGGGTCACAAAGAGTCTGTCAACACAGCAACAACAATATAATAGCATAATACTTATAGCTGTTGTGAGTTTTTGAGCTGTTTGGCCGTGTTCTGGAAGTTTTTCTTCCTGACGTTTCACCAGACTCTGTGGTCGGCATCTTCAGAGGGCAAGGAGCTCAGGGAACAAGGAGTTCTCTTGTGTGTCATCATGTCAGCTGGTGACCCTTTTCAGCTTTTTTGGGGGGGTGGGAGTAAAGTGTAGTGCAGTGGTTCTCAACCTGTGGTTCCTCAGATGTTCCTGGACTGCAACTCCCAGAAACTCCTTCCAGCACAGCAAGTGAGTTGCAGTCCATGAACATCTGCAGGTACAGATGCAATGCCACCTGGGAAAGCTCTTTTTTCTGATGCATGCTGGAAAGACGTTATCCGAGGCATTCCATAGGGAAAATTCATTATCTGAGGCAGACCTATACTTAGAAATTGTGATTTGTTATCCGAGGCAGCCAATAGGGAAAATTCGTTATCAGAGGCAGTCCTATACCTGGAAATTTGCAGTTGTTATCTGAATTATTCGTTATCTGGGGCAGTTGTTATCCAAGGTACCACTGTACATGTTACCGCTAAGAGCCATACAAACATCCCACTTTACGGGGGGGGGGGCTAAGACAGAATTGAAGGCCCTTTTCTTTCAGCTGGTCATCTCAGCTTACCCGCTGCTCCTTTCACACCCCAAGAAGTAAATCTTTCCTCTCGCAAACCCCCCGAGGGCCTTCCTTTCGCGAGGCGATGGAAAATATTTTCCTGTTGCTAATACTGATCAAACGCACAAAGCCTGGTGTTTCGGATTTACATACATCAGAATTAAAGATTTGTTTCTTTAAATATGTATTAACTGAAATCGAGGGCCTGGCACTTAGGGGGAAAAGGCAGCTAGCTTGAATTTACAAATCCTGGAAGTACTTAAATCCTCCTGGACTGGCTATTTGATCAGAACAGAAACAGAGTACTTTACTGGGTATGTTAATGTGGGAATCAATGACCAGAATGTTCAAAAAGACAGGCAGGAAAGCAGTTAGATCTGCCCTCGCCTTGTTATGGAGATAATTAAAATTTCATCTGGACATGCACAAGACCAATAAACAGGTCTATTAATATATCTCAAAGACTGTCGTTCTGTATCTTATCAGAGCTTAACTGCCTCCTGGAAGCGGTTCATCCCAACCTGTGTCATGAAGCCTGAAACCACAAAGGGAAGATGATCCAAACAGTTCCTTGACATCTCCATGCCAGCTTTTTAGAAAAACAAATCTCCCTGCTGTTTTTTGGCTCAAGCGGGAGATCTGATATTGAGTCAAGAGAGCCAAGCGCCTGGGGCGATCCCGTTCTCTCTCAGTTGTGCCCAAAGACAGGAAAAGAGGTACAATCATCACTTCTGGGTACAATTGTCACATAGAGAGCAGAAGGCAGCTTGCTTGTGGCATCTGAAAAACTAGCAAGAGATGGTGAGCTGATCCATGCCGGCAAAAGTGAAGAGGACAAAATAAGGGCCTGGCAGAAAAATACTGTAGCACTTAAAAAACTAAGAGATATATTTCAGTGCGCGCTTTCCTGGACCAAAATCCACTTCTTCAGACACAAGATTGACAAATGCATGCCCCTTATATGCATTTCCCCTAGCTGGATAGCTTAGTGGGTTAGATACCAAGCTGCAGAGCCAGCCGTTGGGAGTTCGAATCCCCCATGTGTTTGCTGGGGAAACAGCCAGCCTGGGTAGCCCTGGACAAGCTGTACAGTCCCAGAATGACCCCTTAAGAAGAGAACAGTAAACCACCACTGAAGTTTTCTATACCGAGAAAACCCTGAAAAGGGGGTTACCCTAAATCAGATTGACTTGACAGCCCATTATTGGTTGTTGTTGTTGTTGTTGTTGTTGTTGTTGTTGTTGTTGTTGTTGTTGTGTTGTGGTGGTTTCCGGAGTGTTGTGTGGTGGTTTCCGGAGTGCTGTGTTGTGTGGTGGTTTCCGGAGTGCCCAGGCTTGTGTACCGAGGACGGCACAGATGCTAATCCGAAATGACAATGGCTCGTTAACACAGGAACAACGCTGCCCTGCTGACAAAAACGGCAATGGTTTCAAAATGGCACTATCGAACGGTTAATTAGTGGATCCTAATGAACTGATCAGGAGCTTGGAATTAATGCATCGCAAAAAAAAACAGATGTCTTCTCCCTAAGAATCAACTTAGGGACTTAGAGTGATCATTAGTAGGGTACTGTTGAGTAAATGTTGGCTTTAAAAAAGGAAGCAGGTGGTATCTTTTTCTTTTTGAGGTGTGGGGGAAGGGGTTGCCTTATCAACCGCTTACTTCAGGTCTCCTCTGCCTGTGTGCTCATTCTCTTAACCCCTCCCCATACAGAGAGATTTCAGATTTCATCCAAAATACTGGTTAAAATGCTGGAAGACAGTCTTGGGCAACAAGGGTGTAAAGCAGAATCCATTTATGACCCTTTCCGTGGCTCTCAACCTGTGGATCCCCAGATGTTCCTGGACTGCTGCTCCCAGAAACCCCTTCCATCATAGCTTCTGGGAGTTGCAGTCCAGGAACATCTGGGGACCCACAGGATGAGAACCACTGCTCCAGATGTTCTTGGCCTGGGAACCCTAGCAGATCCCACCACTGGTCCAGCCCTGATGAGACTTACTCTCTACCAACATCTGCCAGGTCACATTTTGCCCAGTAGGGCTTGTCAAGAATTATATGTGAAGTGGCAAATTGAATACCTCTGATAGTTTCAAACCTATCCCCCCTTCCCCCGGCATACCAGAAAAGTCGCATTTTGTTGGAACAAAGCACGGGAACGAGGAGATACCCGTTTCTCTCCGCTGCCTTTCTGTTTCTTCACACCCACCCGCCCCCGTGCCTAAATCAAAGGTTTCTCACAAATCAAAGCTGCCTTTGATTTTTTTCAGAGATATCAAAAACCAGTTGTGACTTTAACACACACACACCGCCGCCGCCACCCCCCCCCACTTTCTAGGTATAACAAGAATTAGGTTTTCATGTTGAGACGCCTTTCAGCTGTACATCTCGCCCTGCTCCTCCTCCACCCCCAAAAAAGCTTTAGGTACAAAGCTGACAGCTCTGTGGAATTTAGTGTGTTAATTGGTTCATAAAAGGGAGAGGAGAGGGCTTCTGAGTCCCCAGCTTGTTTGGAAGCCCGTTAGTGCTTATATACTTACGAGTAGGCAAATTTATACTTCACGAATGAATTGAGCGGAGGTCACACGCAGAGGAACGGGGCTTTTTTACAGCCTGCCATGCTCCTAAGGAAATGTAAACAGAAGAATCGAGATGATCAGAACTGCCGTGGGGCTTTATAGGGTACAGGGCAGATGGGATGCTGAGGCCATGTAGCTCTCCGTGACAAAGCATGGAGGCATGATTGCCGATCAGAGTTGGCAATGGTCTCGAACAGTTGGTAACAAAAATGCTGAATTTGATTGCCTCTTCTGCCTAACAGTAGTAGCTCTCCAAATTGTAGGGGAAAGAGGCATTGCAGGTATTTTCTTCTGTTCTTTTACTGGCAAACGAAACCTCAGGGAAGAAAATCCCCTGGATCTCCAAATAATCACAGAGATGGATTTTTGTAGGGGCTCCATTGGAGGCTTCCAGGCTCAAGTATGTTATGCACAAGGCAGCCCGGTGCATCCCTGATGGAGCACTGGGAGTGCAACAGGTTTTGTTGTTGCTGTTGTCTGATAAGGGGATGCATTTCCAACCTGATGGATGGATACAGAGGAGGCATGCTTTAAAATGTAAATCGAATACACTGCAGGGGTAGTAAAGGTGAGGGAAACAGGGGTGTTCTCCATCCTTACAAGAAGCCTGTCCCACCCAATCTGGCCTCTCAGCAATCACATCATTCACCAGTCTGAGATGGCCTCCCTCCACAAAAGGATCTCTGGATTATTCCCCTTGTGGTCTGCAGTCATCCAGGTGGTGGATCTTTAAGAGCCATTACTTTCTGAAATGCTAGGGGGGAGTTAAAACAGCAGGACCTGCTGGGTGGTGGCACCTCCATTCTGTGGCACCTCCATCATATTGATAGGTATTGTCACCACAGTTACAAGTTCTTGGGAGATCCCAAAGCTTGTTGTTGTAACTGCTTAGAGCTAGCAAATAAATTATGCGTAATGCAAACAACTGACGTTTTGCTTTTCTTTCTTTCTTTTTCTGACTCTATTTCGTTCCTCATTACACCACATGCACACCAAAAAGGAGAGCCGGGGCCCTGTTCTGTTTCGGTCCTTTTTCTGAACCCGAAAAAATGGGAATATAAACATTAAATTACTTTAGGTAATTAGAAAGCAGTTTTCCAAGGGCTGGAATAACTTAGGTGTCAGTGGCTGCAAATTAAAAAAAAATTCAATTTATGCTTGCAAAACAGCTTGGCAAGTAAAAATGATGTGATGCTGCTGTGTGTCATAGCTTGGACTATCACAGTGCAATATTTCTTGATTATAAAATCAATTGCACGATTGCTTATAATTTGCAAAGCCTAAGTATATGCATGTGGCAGCTATAAATTGTGCATATGGAGGAGATGTAGTCATTTAATCCCTTCAAAACATCCTTATCATCCACTACTACCACCTTTCCTAGGGTGGGGTGGGGGCGTCTCCGTCTCTTAGCAACGCCCAAAATGGCCTCCCACCTGAAAGGCCTTCTGGTCCTTGTAGTTCGCTGGTCGTAGCCTTGCCCGCGGCGTATCTCCTCCCTAGGACTACACTTCCCAAGAGGCAGCGCGAAAGGCATTTAAAAGACGACCGAGAGAGAAAGGAAGTGGGACCCGCGAGGGACTTGTTTACCTGGGCGAGGTGAGTCGCGGGGAAGGCAGCCTGCCGCAGTGCTTGATGGGAGCTGTGGTTTCTTGAGCGCGGCCTGCCCCAGCGGCGCGGATGGGCCCGAGTGGGGCTGGCGGGACTACAAATCCCAAGGTGCCGCGGGAGGGGGACGAGGCAGGGCGCCGGGCTCAGGGCGGGGGGTACGAAAGGGAGCCGCTGGCGCTCGGGGACCGTTAACGGCGCTGTGGGGACCGTTGGCTCAGGTGAGAAGGGAGGGGCGCGCGAGAGGGGGGCGGGGCTTCTCCCGGCGGTCCTGGGAGCCCCTGAGGCGCCGCTGGGGAGACCCCGTCGCCCCTCAGAGGCACCCACAGGGCGGGAAAACACGACCTTCCTCCCTAGATATACTTATATTTTTGAGGAGGTGCCTAAAATATCTGTCTAACCCTGTTTTGGGGCTGGGAGAAGGACGTTTTGGGTTCCCATGAGGAAATAAACCGGGTTTGGGGCAGTGCCTTGGCCTCCTGCCCTATTTGGGGGATGGAGGCCCTATGCATTTACAGTGGACCCTTGTATAACAAACAGCTCGTATAACATAAAATCTGTACAACATAAAAAAATTCGGAGATAGGGGAAATTTGCTTAACAGAATCGCCTATGGGGAAAATCCGTACAACATAAAAATGGGATCACTCCATTTTCAATGCATTCCTATGGGGATTTGTATAAATTTCATTGGGAACGAATTAATTCCTTTATACAAGGTACCACTGTAATGGGGTTTAATGGAGGCCCTATACATCTTGGGTTTTTTAAAAACACTGGTTAAGTCGTTTCCAAAAAAACAGTTTCCAGCCTGGGTTAGTGGGTTTGCCGTTGCCTGAGCGACAGTGAAAAGCATCTCTGTCGTTCCCCAGCTGCTGAGAGACACAATAGTACTTTATTCCTAGAAATACAGTATATTGTCTTCCTAAACAATAGGTTTGACTGTGATGAGAAAGGGATGGGTTCTGAACAGAGGAAACATTTTAAATCCTCATTGTCATCACGGGGCCGGGCGGCTCCTAGCTCTGCTTTGAGCCGACCAAAGGCATCCAGAGCTACCTGATTCATTCAACTCGTCTTTTATACCAGGCATGTCCAAACTTCGGCCCTCCTCATGTTTTGGACCACAACTCCCAGAATTCCAAAACTGTATTGTCAGTGACAAAGGACTGTGGGAGTTGTGGTCCACAATATCTGGAGGGCTGAAGTTTGGACACCACTGATCTATACTTTCCCCTAGAGATGGGCACGAAACGAACAATTTTTTGTTTCTGTTTTCGTTTTTCGTTTCGTTACACAACGAAACGACAAACGGATTTTATCTCTAAAATGAAACAAAATGAACAGAAACACCAGAAATTTTGTCGTCCGTTTCGTTTTTGTTACGGCAATACATTGAACTGCTTTAAAAGCTAAAAAAAAATCACAAAAAATTGAAATAAATGGTAACAAAATGAACGAAAACGAAATTTTTGCAAAAATTCACGGAAACGAACCGAAACGGACCCCCTAAACGACAAACGAAACTCCATTTTTTTGATTCGTGCCCATCTCTACTTTCCACCCTGGGCTTTTGGGAACAGTGCTGTTGTCTTTCTGGCCTTCCCTCCTGTTCAGCCTCTAAGAAGTGATTTGGATTTGGACAAGTATAAGACCTGCCAAGTCTCTGTGTACTGCTGGATAGCTCAGCCGCTTAGGTTGAGAGTTCAGTTCCCCGCTGGGCCTCCTTGAGGGCCCATCAGGTCCTTTCTAGAGCTGCAGTTTTAGGATAATTATTTAATGTGGCATTCTTAACTCATCTGCCATGGAATAATGTCTTCACTTCACGTTTCTTTTCTTGTCAGGGTATCTGAGTCTTCTGCATTTTTATGAGGTCCATGAGAATGAGAGGCAGGGAGTTGAGGGTCCACTTAGATCTGGTATGTCCAAACTTCGGCCCTCCAGATGTTTTGGACCACAACTCCCACAGTCCTTTGTCATTGGCCATCTAAGCTTAGAGTTCTGGGAGTTGTGGTCCAAAACATCTGGAAGTCCGAAGTTTGGACATTTCTGACTTGGACAGTCATGGGCCTCACAACCTCAGAGGATGGGAAGCCCCCCAACAGCTTTGAAATGGGAGAGGTTTTGGGATAGGGTCCTCCTCATCTCATTGTGGTGAGTTTCTGCACATGCTCATCTCTTTCTACTCAATAATTTCGTAAACAAGTGCTCAAACAATACACTTTCAATGCAGAGGGTTTGAGGTTTGCTCTCTAACTAGGAAAAAAAATAGATCAGGTGATAATGGGAGATCCCACAGTCTGATATTTTGAAAGCTGCAACCTGCCCGAACAGGCAGTGCTGGACTGGGTGGGCCTGCTGTCTCATTTGACAGAGAACAGTGCTTCCCTTTACTACCCCTCTGTTACGACTTAAATGGAAAAATGAGAGGTGGAGGTTAAGGTCTGGGTGACTCATGGCGGAATGGCGGTTGTTGAGCCTCGTACCACCAGGTACATGAAGGAGAGACAAAGAACATGATGAATGTGTAAGCAGGAGGAAATACAGCTTGTTCTGTCCCACCCTGTAGAGATAAAGTTGCTCGCGGGTGCTGCAAGTTCGCCCAGCCTTTTAGTTCAGGACTGCTTTTATACATGATGTCGTGGGAACTCCCACAGCGACTGAGTGGTTGCTGGTCTGACATTGGTTTTCTTGTTTTATTTTTAAGCCAGCCCTTTCCCTGTTACTTTACTGTGGAGCTACAGGTCTGAAAACTTCAGGGCTTCTAAGTTGTGAACGTGCCATAACATTTTTTTTTGTGTGGATGCAGAGGAAGAGCGAAACCTAAACATCTAATGTCGGTGAGTGAAGAGCCATGTGTTTGGCTGCTCTTTGGGGCTAGAAAAATTGGGTCCTAAGTGTATATAAATTTGTCTAAGAAAGACACCTAACCTGGATGAGACTGCCTCTTAATTCTGCTTCTTTGTTTCTTGTGTCTTGCATGTCTGTAAATGTGGACACATTTGTGTTAAAGTTGTGTCAAATTGTATCTTTCCATAGGACACATGAAAAGAGATAGCCAAGACAAGGAAATGTATCAGGTTAACTCAGCTTTGTCAATTTCCTCCAAGTGTGGCCGAGTTGTTGTCTTTGTTGTAACTAAACAAGATAGGACTGTATTTTTTAATGTAACAACTTGAACCACACTGAATTATTCCTGGAAACAAGTGTATCCACGAGGGAAAACAGCAATGCAGCTGCCTGCCTCAAAATTCCTGGCTAAAGTTTGCTCCTGATGATTAAAAGGCCCTGCAAACTTTTTTTTAAAAAAAGATACAGGCCAAATTGTTTAATCTGTTGAGTATACAATGTAGGTGGTAACAGCCAGAAAGAAAAAGGTGGTGGTGGGGGAGAAAAGCACATTCCAAGCACTAGGAAAAAATAATCAGAACTTTGAATTAGGGCGAGGTTGTAATTGCTTGAATGTCCTTGGGTACCTCATATGCCAGGTACAGCCAGGCCAATGGATTCCCAATTCCTTGTAGCCAAGCCATCGGAGAGAAGAAAGCCCCCGTTTAATGTTAGCTGCCTGGATAGCATCCTGGGAAATCTGGCTCCAGAGCTAGAGGTTGGGAGTTTGATTTCAGACTATTCTTTAGGGCTAGAGCCAGAACACCCTGAAAAGGGGGAAACTTCTATGTATTCTTTACCTAGAACACCCTGGAAAGGGTAACCATGACTAAGAATTGACTTGACGTCATATGAGGATAAGTTTCTAGCTAGCTGAAAGTTTTGAAAACTATTCACGGTTGCTGACTCATTCCCCCGCATGATGCCGTGAAAGTTTCCTTCAGTCCTGGGTGTGTTCTTCTGCAGACATTTAGATGCTCCTGCCCTGGACTAATTTGGGGGCACAGCTGTAGATAAACGCCAGATGTCCAGATTTGGCCCGTAGAGATGCAACTTCATGAGCAGGTGCTTGGTAGAGCAGGTAGATTTGAATCAGACGTTGGAGGCGATCAGCCTCTCTGGGCAGCTGGTGTCACGGGAAGCTTTCCTCCTTCACATCTCAAACGGCTTTCATTTCCAAAGACTACAGAGTCCCGGCATGCGTGTGACCTTTTGCTAAGCCATCTGAAGACAAGGGAAGAATGCCTTGATGGCATAAGCAGGGAGATTTTGAGCAAAGCTTCCGTGCCCTATTTCCCCCTGCTCTTATTACTTGCAATTTTCATTTCATGTTCAGTGTGCCAGTTTTCTTAAGAGACCAGAGAATCCTCCTGTATATGTGTGATGGCCACCTTCAGACAGCATTAACAAAGGTTGAGCTTCTATCACCATCCTCAGTGGCTTCTCCATAAACCTCGTTATTTTGGACACATCCTTAGATAATGAGTGGACCTTCCATTCTTTTTTTTCCTTCTCTTGGAAGAGATAGGGAACTTTTCAGAACTTTTACCTTTTAAGGACATTTGTAGTCTATTTTTAGTTATTTGAGATGAGGCTTCTTTTTTAATGGCCTGTGCTTCTTGTGATTTACAGCTGAATATGCCCTATTCTGGGTGACCTCGATTTATATTCTCTTTCTTGCATACATTGCTTCCCTCTGTGCATGTGGGTTTGAAATGGTTAATGTTTTCTCAAGAAAAGGCAGGCCTGTTTTAACAGGTAGAGCCACTGGATGCTCACAGAACCAGTCTGGAGAGCCCGTGCCATAAAATCCTCATGCAATAATTAGACGTGCCCATTGATTCCCAGCATCACAGTCCCGCCTAAGGATTCCTCTTTCAAGCAGGGTAAAACCTCAAGCTCATCCCTGAGGTGGGAAGATTGACAAAGTGTATGCATTTAATTCAGCTGCACGCGCACACAAACACACACACACACAGAGAGGGGGATTCATTTCAGGAAAGGGCTGATGGTTCGAGGTTTGTGTGAAAGGATTTTTGTGACACTTGAAGGAGCACAATGTGAGCCTGAGCGAGGGCATCTATCAAAAGGAGATTCCTGGGGAGAGGAGAGGGAGGCCCAGTGCAGTTGTTTGTGGATAATGGCAAGGCATTTGTATCAGGTGGATGGAGATGAAGAAAGCCCTGGGATTTCAGGTGAGGTGACAGCTGGCCTCAATGGCGATGGGAATGATGATGGTGATGGAACGGCGAAGCATGAGTTATGGTGATGAAAGTTTTCAGAGAAGAGGATCACAGCCGTTGTAGCAGGACATGACCTTGGATGCTTTCCCAGAATGTGGAGTGAAAAGGAAGGGCTGCAATGTGTTGAGCAAGAATGAGAGCTGACCAGAGTAGGGGGAGAGGGGACATGCCACCCACCCCAGCATGAGGAAGGACCTGCAAACCTAAAATTTGAAGGCGGACACTCAGAAGGACTGTGTTTCCACTTGGTTAGTGAAGCACCAGTTTTAAAATCCAGTAGTAATCACTACATATCTCAAGGGAGATGCATTAGGCTTTCCATTTCCTGATAGCTGGCCCTTCAACGGCCATGGTGTGAGCCGCAGTCCTCCTTAATAGCCTGCTTTGTCAGGCTTTTCTTTATTTGATCAGCTTAAATATTGAAGCATTGGAAATCTTTACTGTTCTACCTTGAGGAGGTGGGAGCAGGGAAATAAGAACATCTTAGCATAAAGAGAATAAGCACACGGACTGTGTTGCTTTGAACACTTGGGAGCAGGTGAAGGAAACTGGCTTAGAATCAGGACCGGCTTTGGCTTGCTTGCAGGAGGGCTGTTCAATTGCCAGTCTTGGCCGTGGAACACCACTGTTTGGCTACTGTCCAGGGAGCACCACTGACGAGAGAAGGAGGTGAAGAAAAGACACTTCTGTTCCTTTTTTCCTTGGGACGAAGTGGTTGCATGTGGCATCCACCCGCTCCCTCTCTTTGAGGCTGTCAGGGGTACAAAATGCCAAAGACCGCTGGAGCCTGGATTTCAGCGGTAAGGCGTGGGATACAAGCAGAATGTGGAAACCATCTCCAGTGTGCAACTGTGCTACAGCCGACCGCAATATTGGCTAACAGGGGCAATGCACAATGAAGCTCTCTCACACTCGGAAGCGCTGTGTACATTTTAAGTAGCTGCCTCTTACATGATCAGCCTGATGCCGGAGTAATGAAACCGAGTCCGTGATGGCCTCAGAAGCAGTTCAGGGCAACACCTGCTGATTTCCTTTTGTGAAAAAGAGCATGGCTGACAGAATCAAAAGCATCCACGGTCAGCCTCTGTAAGGGAGAGAGATTGATTTTGCTCTAAAAATGGTTACAGCCAGTGTCCTGTTCTTGCTAGAACAGCTGCAGGGCAGATGTTCTAATTTTAGTACAATGGCCAGCAATGAACAAGTGTTTTGGCCATAAATACGATTGTCTGGTTGATTAGTAGTAATGGATGTCGAGGCAGGAGCACAGAAACTCCCAATGCCAACCTGGGTAACCAACCTGATGGACAACCTGCTGATTGATCCGAACGCAACGAGTAATGGAATCCTTTTGTACAGAACAATTTAGTACAGAGATTTAAGAGTGAGTTTATCTTGGGCAGTATCTTACTCCCTGGACAGCTGGTAGTACCAATCAAAGGAAGAGGGCAGAATGACCATTGGCTGATAATTACCGTATATACCCGAGTATAAGTCGAGGCCCCTAATTTACCCCCCCCAAAAAAACTGGAGAAACGTATTGACTCGAGTATAAGTCTAGGGTGGGAAATGCAGCAGGGCCTGGCAGCTCCTCTTTTGTAAGCTGGGGGAGCGGTGTATGATGTTTAAAATGACTTTTAGCCACTGACCCAAGCACTTGCCAGGCCCTGCTGCATTTCCCACCCTAGACTCCCCTGTGATGCAGAGGGGGCCATGAGAAGCGGCACAGAATGTTTAAAATGACTTTTAGCCACCGACCCAAGCACTTGCCTCAGTGGCTAAAAGTATTGACCCGCATATAAGTTGAGGGCCCCCTTTTTCAACCCAAAACTAGGGCTGAAAAACTAGGCTTATATTCGAGTATATACAGTAATATGCCAACAACAAAAGCAGTCCTTTTGTTTTCTCTTCAGACATGTTGAAACTAGTGGACTGGGGGTAGTTAGGAACATAATAAGACTTCAAAAGCAGGTGTTTATCCATAAACCAGTTTCTAATTTAGGCATATGAGACCCATCTGTCATTGGGGCTTTTGGGGGCTGCTATTTATTTAGATGTCTAGTTTTTTCTTAAACCCAAATGGTTGTCTTGATTGGGTAGCAATGGTGTCTTCTCTTTGTTCTCCAACATGAAAGGAACAGGACTGCGTAGGGCCCCTAATCTAAACCTTACACACATCTTTCTTCACATGAAAATGTCAAAAGGTATGAAAAGTTTTGGACTCTAACAGGGAGCTTACTTTGATATCTCCGTTCGGTTTAAGCACAAGAACAGAAGCTGTGGCTTCCCTCCACACCCCCACGTTTCCTTGATGCCTCTTTTAACATGCCGGTATCGTCGCTTGATGTGACAGAACTCCATTGAGAAAGTGAGGAGGACTGGTTATGAGGAAGATGATGGACATGAAACAAGCCCCCCCCCCTTTGAGCTCAGCCAGCTAAATTTAGTGTAGTTTTTGGAGATAAGAGAAATACTTCATCTTCTAAGGAGCGAAGAGCAAGAAAGCTATCCAATTATCACTTGAGAGAGACATTTTTTTCTAATCTCAGTGTATCAAAAACCCAATTTGTTCTGTGTAGTTGGTCCAGACTCCTTTTAGCCCCCCCCTTTTTTTAATTTGTCCAAGATTGCTTTTATGTTCCTGGAAGCTTCTCTATTTATAAATGCAAAATTAGAACTCAATACTGTACAGTCTCGTGATTAGGTTTCATAAAAGTTATTAGCACACCACGATTTCGTGACAGCATAACTCATGTGACTTGCAAAAGAGGAAAAGAGAAGGACCAGCTTTTCTAAAGCTTCCCTCTTTATGCAGCTGGAGGAGATTTTTATTCAGCCCCCATCAAATAGGAGATTTCTTTTCTGAGATGATGTATTCTCTGAATATGGTTTCTGCAGCTGTGTTTTTTTTTTAAATCTTTAAAAAAATCCACTTTTGAGTGGAACACTTGAATCTTCACCTGGAATATTAGGCGGTCCATTACTGAAGTTTTTCTGTCTTTTGTTTTACTTGCAGGCTATTGCAGTGTTTTGAATTTTTGTTTAAATTCCTCTTGCTGTTCAAGTACAAATGCAGGAATTCACAGAACAGAATAGGGTTCCCAGTGTAGACCACTTACAGTCCCATTAACTGATTAGTAGGAGAAAGAAAAAAAGTGTTTTGTTACTTACAATTGAACAGATCAAATAGCAGCCTAACAAATATGACTGCTTCCAAGTGGCTCTAGAGAGGGGGAAATCACTAAGCTGAGAGGCAGAACTCTCTTTGAATTCAGAAGCAGGGAAGGAATGATTGGCCAGTGCCAGACAGTCACCCGAGCCCAGAAAAATCCATCTCAGCCAAACCTAGTAAAAAAAAGACAGCATGCAAGATTGTACAAGTAGCACAGCCTAGCCTGGTTCTCCTTGGCTCTCCTTTTCCCCATTATCTTTGCAATGAGGCTGCAAGGTAGGTTAAACTCATTCAAAGTGGGACATCAGCCGAAAGTCAGAAACTTCATTTCACACTTGAATAAGAATCTGAATGTAGGTCTTGTTTTCATGATCTTTAACCAGTTTCCTCTTTGAAAGTTAAAAGGAAACTTGTGAAGCGGTATGGCAGCCATAATCATATCTCACTGTATTATTGGTGCTTTATATTAATGTTGACTGTGTGAAAGACACTCATTGCAGTCTGTTTCAGCTGCCTATGGCCCACAGAACCTTAAGGAGTCAGGGTTCGCTGTCTTCTACTGTAGAGGCAGCGTTCTCCCAAGGGAGCGCATTGCAGGTTTGAATGGCGGATTTCTAAGGGCAGCCTGTTGTCTTAAAACCTCTGTAGCAGAACATTGATGGAAATGAAGTAGCCATGCTCGTAGGTGGTAAAAACTGCTTGCTTCTGACAGAGAAACATTCCCGTCTATAACTTCCGACTTGGATGACCAAGGTGGGAGGCTTTTATGAACTGGAGTAGAATTAACTGTTGGTTGTCTGCTTTACATAAACACTGGGCCGTGTGTGTGTGTGTGTGTGTGTGTGTGTGTGTGTGTGTGTGTGTGTGTGTGTGTGTGTGTGTGTGTGTGTGTGTGTGTGTGTGTGTGTGTGTGTGTGTGTGTGTGTGTGTGTGTGTGTTTTAATGAAGACTACCTTGTGCTTTGGACTCCCTCTCAGTTGCCGTTCCTCCCCTGGTCTTGTATTGATCCTGTGGAGCTGAGTGCTGCTCCCAGTGGCTTTTTGTTCCCAAGGAGACTTTATCTGTGACGATGCCAGGCTGTTACGGCTCCAGTCTACAATCTCATTGATTTCCAACTCAGGGTGTGGATTAGGCTGTTGTTTGAGCCAGCTGATTAAAGCACCTAGTTTGTGAGTGCCTACACATCCACTCAGGGATTTCTCCCAACAAAACAGCCATGACACTCCCGAACATCTCTAAACTAGCACCGTTTCAATTAGCAGCCTCCATTGTACCAAAGGAGCCCTCTTTCCCTGTGACGTCTGGGGCGGTTTTCACCTCTTGCCTGTGTTCTTCCTGTTCTGAAAGGCCTTTCTTCAGGCTCAGTTTGTGACAGTAAGAACAGGGAAACCTGTTGTCCTTTTTGGTCATACTCGGTAGCCTGGCTCAGCCCCTGGGACGCAGTCCTGGAGGACTTCTCTGATGCTGAACTCTGGAGCGTGGTTCTCCATGGTTTAGCAGTATGCATGTGCAGGGCTAGTGCAGTCTTTCCTATCAAGTGCAATGACAACACTGGTCTGACACTCAGCCTTTTTTTCAGTTTGCCAGTCACTCTAACCCAAGGCTTTAAATGGATCATCGACTCATCCCCCTCATGGGTATCCCTGTTGGCATCCACGCTAGTCAGCGGAGTTGCTTCCGCCGGATTAACAAAATTCAAGTATTGAATTTGGTCATTTTGATCTATTTCAACCTTACAAAATTGGGTATAATAAAACCGCTACTTGTGAGTGCTCAGAAGCGTGAAACCATTCTGATTTTTTGAGAATAATGCCCAAGGGTACCCCAAGAATTATAGAGCCAATCCACCTGGCATTTGCTCATCCTCGGTTCCTGCTGGCTTCCACTTTCTCTGGCATTGTTATCTTTTCCAAGCAGTCAGGTCATCTCCTGAGGTGCCCCAAATAGCCAACTCTCTTCTGCTGCCAGATTTCTAGACTTCCTGAGCATACAACAGTTTGCTGTGTTCTGTCTCTTAGACAACATGTATGGGACTCTGTATTATAAATGGAACAGTTGAAAAATGTCGCCAGCCTCCTCCCGGGTGAAGCAGCCCACACGCCTTCACAGTAATCCATCGTCTGCTTTTCCTTTGTATGGATGTCTCCGTTCACATGTGTGCTTTCTCCTCCCTTCCCCTCCTCTGGTCAGATAGATGAAAACGGACCTTCAGCATTACCTTTGATTTACCGAGCCGATCAAGGCCGCATGATTTACTTCTTCCCCTTGTGTGTTTTTAATCTCCTTTACCTGTTTGTTTGAGGATGACTCATCATATTTATTGTGATTTAATGCCTCTCAGGATCCAGATGGGTTGCTTGTATTGTGTTTTGACAAGAATTCCCAGAGCCAGAAGCTGGCAATCTAATTTTAGAAGGAGCTGCCTCATCTTTCTCCGAAATTACCTTTCCTTCAAAGAACGATCTTTTCTCTAGCAGGCTCCCGGCCCTTCTGACTCTCCGGTCTTTCCCTTCTAGTGAAATGTACCCACCCATTCCTGCAAAGATGTGCAGATGCATTGATTTCCTGTTGCATAGAACTTCCGTTTAGTTCTGTTTTAATGGCTCGTTTTCTTTTGAGTTTTGATTATGTCCTTCCTTGACTGTGATTGCAAACCACCTTGAGTCCTTTCTTGGACAAGAAGGTGGGTTTTACATCTAAGGAATTCTTTTTGATTCTGGCCTTTAAAGGCCTTCGGCCATCTCTGCAGACATTTGACTGCGGTTGCCATCAAGTCCTTGGCCACATAGTCAGTGGGGATGGATAAGGGGGCGGCACTCCTGTGTGTTGTTGGACAAACTCAAACTGTAGATTTTTTTTTCTTCTCTAGAGAAAGGCTGTTGAGATATTTACCTGTAGACGTGGTTTGTAGGCTGCAATTCGCCTTCAGCGATGAAGGCTGGAATTGTAGTCCAGGTATGTCTAGACCTTTTGCTACTCCTAGGCTGTACGAGCCCTCCGTCCATACCTGCTTCAGTTGTGTTTAAGTGACAGGCATTTTGCTTGTGACATCGGTGCCTGTAAATCTTGAATGAGATAAAATAACACCCAAAGCAGCCCCCCCATACACCATTTAAAAATCCCAAAGTCCAGTGCAGGTGGCAGGCGCTGTACCTAAACTCAATAATGATTTGTTGTTTTGGTCGGCAAGTTTTATAGCAGGCTTCTTCCTGAAGTGGGTTACACCTAAACGGGGAAAAATAAAGGTGCCATAAAAGGAAATATAGTAGCCATAAAATAATGTAATGGACGGAAGAGAAGAGTTGGCGGCAAGATGGTATCAAAGCCACAAAAAGCTTGCCTTCCAGAGCGAGGGAGATAGGCCGAGGACTTAGAGACGTTTATCAGAGGGCTAATTTTCCTTTGCTTTAAACTTGGTGACCGATTTCAGAGCTTGGGACCACTGCATATAAGATCTGCCAATCCCACCTTCTCTGACATTTGACTGTCTAAAGCAGTTGGTGACCAAACTTCGGCCCTCCAGATGTTTTGGACAACTCAGTCCTTTGTCATTGGCAGTACAGGCATGGAATTCTGGGAGTTGTGGTCCAAAACATCTGGAGGGCCAAACCACTGGTCTAAAGGATACAGTTATTTCCATGACCGAAGAGGTGAGCTATGAGTTTTGATAAGTGTGCCCAACATCCAGGCTGGCCACACTCAACGGGGTACATTTATTTTTGGCATGCAGAGGCCAGTGATGCATGTTGTATATTTGTTAAAGCCTTGGAGGGTAAAAAAAGGTAGCAATTCTACATCAGTTCTAACATGAATCAAACCTGTACTTCTAAGAGTGAAGTGCCTCGAATCAAACCCATATTTTTAAAAAGGAAGCACTCAAAGACGGACCTGTTTGGATGCATTTTTCAATTACATTTGCAGTTTCTGGTTTTTGTTTTTACACTCTCAAGTTTTTTTTTTCCAAGTTTTTTTTTTTTTCCAAATTTGATTTTAAAAAACTGATGAAATAAATTTGTGATTTTCGGGAAAAACTGATAAGAAATAAATTTGATCCAAACTTAAGAGTTCATGTTTTGGACTGCTTGCAGTGTGGTCTGGTGTGATGCATTTCCTGAGAGTTGCAGAGTGTTTGAGGAATTGCATTCTAGCCTGACCTCAATCCATGCCCAAATAGGACCCTTTTTGTCCAAGTATAGGTCTGCTATGTTGGGTGGAATAGTGAAAAAATTCCCCGGTGGACAAACTTTTAGGGAGATCACGTCACTTTAAGGAGACTGCACCCACTAAAGCCAACACTTCCCTTACAATCAGGTGCATACCTTCCTTGCCATCTCTTTGCACCCTAAATTGAATGCAAAAAAATTATAAAATCCTGTGACCAAGCATTTTGTGGCCAAACATAGCAAACACTTTCTCAAACCACTGTTTGGGATTTCCTTGAAAAGCTAGAGAAGAACCCAAATTTCCAGCGCTACAGTTGGCGCTGGTAATTAAACATACATCAGACCGTGCCTTGGTAAAAACTGCGAAACACATTCCAATTATTCTGTGGCAGCAGGAATTTCAAGTCCAAAGCCTTGCTATTCTCGATGCTTTGCAAGCCATCTTCTTGTCATCTGGAGACAAGGAGGCATATGGTGCTAGCTGGGTCTCAGTGATCCGGGCTCTTATTGGCATTTTCCATAAAGGAGCAGCTCTTGACAGTGCATGTCTGCTTGCATGGCAACACACACCTTCCTCCACAAACACATCCCTGAATTCCATGTGTCACACGGTGCTGATAAGAGTGACACAGAGGCATGTTTCCCTCTTGGTAGTATCCCTTTCTGATGGTGGGTTTCGCCATGTCCCATCTGTGCACACATGGCACACATGGCATTAAAAAAAAAACCATTGTTCTTGAGCTGAGCTTCTTGATTCAGGGGCTCTGCAAGGGGGGTTTCCACCCAGAGGGGTTGTCACCCCCCCCCACACAGAGACAGACCCAAGAAAGCAATTCAGTTGGCTACAGCTCTTGCATGCATGGCAGTCCAGATTTTCAGAAGCATGTGCAGTGTAACTAAATACATTCAATATTATGGCTTTGATGCTTTAAAAGAGCCAAGGATTGGTTGTCATTCCCCCTAACTCACCAGTTCTTTGATTTGTCTTTTAGTGAAGTTGGGGGTGGGGGTGGGGGAAAGGTGGTTGTAATGGATCTCGGGACTTGGGATGGGTTGAACAACGTTAGGAAGCACAGCCATACGTGATAAGTGAGATGTGGGAATCCAGAAGAATTTGGGAAAGATCTGATATTTGTTGAAGCCCCACTTGTTGTTCCACACTTCCTTGAGCAGCAATAAGTGGAGAAGTTTTTGTGTCGATGAGCACAGACTCCATTCCAACAGCGTGGCTAGCCTGTCTGCAATAGATTCAGAGGTCATAAATGCCCCTAAAGCTCTCCAGGAGCTCTGTTAGAACTAAGTGCCACCTCCATCTGACATGGAATTGGTTGTTCATCTACGCCTTGGTGTTCTGGTATTAAAAATGAAAAGGGGAGGGGAGTTGATGAGATGAGGATTCCAGAAATAGACATGATTATAATTGTTATCTCTTTTCTCCCCCACCCCACTTCCTGTAGGAATCTGAGCTAGCATGTTGCATGGGGGCAATGGAAGCCAACACCACCTGCTCGGCCGACAACCAGTGCAGTCCAGGTAGGCCACTCCTGATTAGCTAACTAAAGGGGGAGGGATTGTGGTAATCTAGCTGGGTTAATCTGCCGGCACCTCTTTCCATGTCATGATGTGTCAGGTTTGTCCTGATTCTGAATGGATGGGCAGCCGAAGCAGCCTATCAGTTGGACTTGAGGAATGAACCACATGGTGGCTGGCAGGACCAAAGGTGGGAGGGCTTAACTTGTTCTGAGTCTCATTGTGATCTAGAGAGAGGAAGGGTAATTCTGGGTTGAACCATGTTCAGATGCAACCTGTTAACATGGAGCATTCTGGGCTCGTTTTTCACCTGATTTAAAGGGATGAAACGGATGTATTAGGACAGGGGTAGGTAAGTTCTGTGGGATCGGAAACCAGCTTCATGGGAGCCACACCACCAGCCCAAATGCACCAAACAGACTGAAACAAAACATCAGCTTTCCATGTGTTTTTGTTTGGGGTGCTGAAAAGGGGGGGAAGCATGCATATTTTTGTGTGACAGTTTCGGTGCAATGTTTTGCAATGCAAAACAAATCACATAGAGGGCAAGTTGGATAATTTTGAAAATGTGCAGTTTTATCTCTCTGTGTGATTTCTGAGCAGTGGGATGTATTCCATGGGATAGGATCCTTTAGGCTGAAGGAGTGCAGCAGAATGTTCAAAGTAGCAGATCTATAACATTTTCCCCAAAAATGGGAGAGTCTAATAAATGCCTCTCCTTCTTGTCACCAGCACATTTCAGTTATTTTAAAATTAATGTGGTTTTTTTCCTCCCAGTCAACGTGATCTTACAGGAGCAGGGAGGGACAAGTTGTCAATATTAACCTTTGAAAGATATGAAAAATTAATCTTTTGCCATCTTTGGTGCTGAGAAAAGAACGTTCTTTTCATGCACATGCACATATACATATATTTGACTGCTGTCAAAAACAAGCCCAGTAGGTTGGTTTTTATGTTCAGATTAAATGTCAGATGCAATTTATTATCGAGGGGATCTAATGCGCCGCTCCCAGCCAAGGGAACGGAAACAGTGGCGCTCTGTTTCCCCTTCCGTTGTATGCATGGCCATGTGCTTTATGGAATGATTGGTCCCTGTCTTTGGCTCAAGGTTTAGCCGCCACCCACCCACCCACCCACTTGTTGTTCAGTGGTGATGTGCGTCTGCCTGTGTGTGCCAATAGGCTGGCGGCTTTGGGTCTTGTTAATGGAAGCCCTAACTTGGCATGGCCGACCCACTCCTTTCACCTGTATGGAGCGGCTGGATAAGAAGCGTGAATTCAACTTTATTTCATCGGGAGGAGGTCCGCGGTGGCCTTCCAGCAGCCACCAGGCTGAGCATGCACCTGCTGTTTTCAAAGAGGAAAAGGGAGTTGTTCTGTTATACCTTGCTTGGCATCTCCTGGATCCTGGCCTTCCTAGGTTCCAAAACACATTTCTGTTCTACCACTCTTGGAGTCCTTTAAGTCTTACTAAGAGGCAGTGAAAGAACCAGAGGAGTTTTAAGAAAAGGAAACCGAGCCCAGTAGATGTCATCCAGCATTTGATGGCGGTTGAAGGGTATTTCTCTAGCCCAGGCCTGCCCAAAGTCCGGCCTGGGGGCCAAATCCGGCCCATCAGGCCATTCTGAGTGGCCCGCCCCTCCCTCCCCCTCCTTCGCCCCATGTTTTTTTTTTTTTTTAAAAAAATCTTCCGGCAACACTGACACTGCCGGGAAGCTTGAGGGGCTGGCCCAGCTGGCTGGCCAGTGAGCAGCACCGCCGGGAAGCCTGTGGGGCTGTGCGCGTGTAGGGGGGTGGCATGCGGGCGGGCTGCCGCCACTGGCATAGCCGGAAACTTTGTGGGTGGGGCTTGCAGAGGGGTGGCAGGGTCAGGGAGCAACCGGCCCCTGACCCATTCTCAGCCACCAAATCTGGCCCTCCTTACAAACAGTTTGGGCACCCCTGCTCTAGCCCTTCTCAGCTCGGCCTTCTTTTTCTTCTCCGCTTGCCCAGGCTGCTACCGGCGGTGGAACGAGGATGGCAGCAGCAGCTGCGTTAAATGTGAGAACGAAACGGTCACAATTGCTCCGGTTTACAATGTGACCGACTGCCGCAACAGTAAGTCATTCCGGGTGGATGCTCGTTCTGTAAAGATCTGTCTCCAGAAGTTTCCTTCTGAGAACCACTTAAAGACTCGGCTCCAGAGAAACGTCTTCCTGGACTTCCTTGTCTGATACTCTGTGATTAACATATCTTTAATATAACTAATCTAAGAACATCAGAGTTGGAAGTGACCCTATGGATCATCAAGTTCAGCCCTTTCACAGAGGCACTCTGGGAGAATCCAACTCTCAACCTAAACCATTACGAGGGTCTCCTATCCTTATTATTTCCTCGTCATCCAACTATAGAATAATGTCAGGCCTTTAACTCTATACTAGAGTATTTGTTTGACATACATTCAATCTCTAGCACTATCGAGGTAGGAAACTGGAAACATTTCCTTCCTGAAACCCTGAAGAACCCCTGCCTGGAAGTGTGTGAACAATCCCGATCTGACCCAGTTAGGAGGCAGCCTCTTGTTCGCAAGCGTTGGTCAGAAATGAACAATGGGAAAGATTAATGATGGTGAAGAACTTTGTTTCTCTCGGCGTTCCCCTCGCCCCCAAGAGTCTCCCACGATTTGCAAATTCCTTGGAATACAAGATGAAAAGAACTTGAGTTGTTTACATCCATAAACTCTGATCATATGTGTCTGTCAAGCGCCACAAGGATTTTGGCTTCATTTTAAAATTTTGTTACTCATTTCCTCCAATTGTGCCTGATACGTTTAGAGAATCGGACACTGAATTGGATAGCTCTGACCCTCCAGGCTCAAGGGCTTGATTTTTAAAATAAATGTTAAATAAATATATTAGCAATTTGATTGGCAGTAGATAAATTGAATGAATGAATGAATTGAACAGTTGCGAAGCCGTATGTACTCTGTTCTCTTAGTGCCACCTCTTTTTTTTCTGACAGTGTGTCATTCCTGAAGTAGAAGCTAATCAATCCTCAGGGGTGATTATAATCAAAGATAGAAGGCTAGCACTTCAGAGTATATTGAATCCCCATTCATGTGTCTCATTTCCATCCCACCAGAATGATCACTTGCAAACCATTATTATCCTTAACTATCCCCACCCTCCCCAACACACACACACACACACACACACCTTAAGTGGCAATCATAATACTCGTTTACCTGCCATGCTTGTCGGAAGCGTTGCTTATTCATTTATGTCCTTCTTCTCAAATATTTGCCTGCCACTTCTGTGACAATTTTAAAGCAGTCGAGGATGTCAAATGCTCTAAACCACCTAAAAGATTGCATAGGTTTTGAAAGAGTCACGCCTGAGCGCTTCTGTCACCCAAGAAGGGGAGACCTATTGAGATGGACCGTGGCTCAAGATGATTTACTCCAAAGTGTGGCTGTTGTCGCACGCAGCCCCGGTGGTTTTGCATAGCCCTCACTGTACAAAAGTGACAATGGAGCGAAGGTATAGGGGAAATAAATAACTGAAAGGAGATACCAGTTTAAAAGAACTTGAGGCTTCCTATAACCATCTGTTCTTTTCTCTCTTTTCCTTCATTATGCCTCTGCAAAAAAACTGTCTCCCTTCCAGATGTTGCCAGAGGAATAAATTCCCAAACAAACTTCACTACCTTAAGCCCAGTTACCATTGGCATAGGTGAGTAATGCTGAAAAAGACCTTATTCAATTTGCATGGCCCAACCCCCGATTCCCTGTGTGTTTTCCGATAACCCTTCTGGCACAAACCACTTAGTGTTCCAAAAACTGGATTTCTGCCATTTTGTTCGAGAGAGGAGGCTGAGCCCAAGCGCCGAGATGTGCAAACTTAACTTAAATCCATAAACCCCAGAACCTTTTGCCATGATGACGGTGGGCTCCTGGGATTCTGATCTGACATTTTTGACCAAGAGGGTTGCTTTTTAAAATCTTTCTCTCCTAATTTGGCAGGAGGGCCAGAAGTGGCAGCTTCACTCATCTTTGGGACCTTTGTAATCAGCGTCTTCCTCATACTGTGTGTTGCCTCCTTCTTCTACCTCAAACGTGCCAATAAGCTTCCAAACCTCTTCTACAGAAGAAGCAAAGGTATATTGCCTCCAGGGCGTCTGTTTCTAAGGAATTTAATTTTAGAACCTCTCATTTCAGAGCCGAGCTTTGCTGCTCCAAAGAGGCCTCTGTTCATGCTCACTGACAGTCCGTGGAGGCATGTTAGGTAGTTTCATCTGGCTGTACAGTTCTCCAAATTGCATTAACTCCGATCACGGAAGCAATAATAAGTTATCATGGCTCATAGTACTTCTCTCTTTTTCAACTTAATTCTCAGCTTAAGCTTTTGAAAAAGATACCTATATCCCAGAAACGATGAGAGGTGCACTTTTTAACTACCCTTTGCGAAAATCTGGAAGGATAGTTTAAAAGTATATATAGTAGTTCAAAAGGTAGGGTAGTTTAAAAGTGTAGGTACTTTAAAAGTATGTCTCGATATCCTAGGAGCTATTGCTCCATCATTTTTAATTGATTTGATTTTTCCCATCTTTCTTCCAAAACCCAGGCTTGAGGTATATCACAAGTAGTTTAGCTGAACACGTAACAGATAAAACCATCAAAAGTGGTCAGATGAAAATTTAGATGCTGTAAATGTGAATGAAAAGCAGGAATAAAAACCCATCAGGACAAAAGTACACGATCCACCTGTTTAAAGCAAACAATCAGTGAACTGGGGATCAGTCAAAAAAAGTCCTGGCTGAATAAGAATTTTTAAAAGTCTTTACCGGCTTGGAAAAGAAGACCAGGGAGTGAGACTTGATTCCAGTGGGATGGAGTTCCACAGCCCCACCAAACATACCTGTGAAAGTGGCGAGGCCAAGAAAAAGGCTGATCTCCAGACTGAGGTGATCTCATGTGGAGGAATAGAGTTCATGACATACCAGCAAGCCCTAAACCAAACAATGGTGTTTTTGTACTTGGAACCTGAAGGGAATGACTGTCTTTTTATATTGTCTTGAAATGACTAACCACCATTTTTTGTTTAAAATGTGCATGACCGGAAGCGGCCACTTTATCCATTAAAACTCTTTTTTCCCCCTTTCTCTTTTCCCCTGCTACCCCATTCTTTTAGGGTCTGTGGTACAGTCTGCTGAATCAGTAAGTAATCAAACCAGAGTTCAGATCATATTGCATAATTGAAATAGGGAAATGGGTAGGTGTTTGTATGCCTCCTTTTGGCATATGGATTCACCAAAGTCTCAGACTTCCATGTGTGTTTGATAATAGAAGTTGATTCGTAACAATGTGGATGGAAGAGATATCTGCCCACGAGGTGGTTGTTTTTAATCTTTAGAAACGTGGCTTCAAATCTTTGTACCTTGAGCTCTTTTTGCAGGGCTGATTTAGGGTTGCCCCTTATTTATCCTACTAAGCCCTCTGCATTTTAACGGCCACGAAGCTGGCAGATAGGCCGTCGTGCTTTCCATACTGGAAGTCAACTATACCCTGTTGAACATGGCCCATGGAGACAGTAGAGAACTTCCTAGTTCATTTTTCATAAGAACATTCCAAACTTTCATCATAAACTTCATGGAAAGAACTTGAGACGTTTGTTTCTAAATCAGAGTGCAGTGACATTTGTAGATGTATATGTTTTTTGAAGAAGAAAAAATGGTTTGTGCAACCTGAAAACCAGTGACATGGTTTGTCTTATGATTTCTATGTAAGAACCACACTAGTAGGAAAAGTGTCCCCTTTTTCCTGACTTGAGTGCAGTCAGAGCTGTATTCTAGATTTCCGTCTGGCTCTCAGAAATGTTGGTTATGAGCTCATCATCATCAACACACACAGAGAGGACAATGCTTTCTTTCTGTTCTTTTAGGCATCCATGTTATCGCCACCTTCTTCAGGTAAGGATTTTCGTTTTCTTTTAGTGCCTTGTGCCAGGTCTTGGCACTAAACTCTTGAACATGACTTTCAGGCGAGTTTGCCATATGCCAAGTAAAACGTCCTTTTGGGATTCTGGGGGATACCCAAAATCACAAAGGAAGCCTTCAGCCTTCTTCCCATTGCACGGGCCCACCCCACCCAACAGGAACTTGGCGCATAGGACATGACACTCCTGTCCTTTCTTAAGAGGGCTAACGGTGCCTCTTTGGTTTGCAGTCCGGAAACCCCGCTATGTCCGACGGGAGCGATCGCTCATGACCTCCAGCACCAGCGCGACTCTCTCCGCCGACACCCAAGTCAGCAACGTGTAGCGCCGACTGTGGGACGAATCAGTCGAGAAAGGTGCAGGTGGCGGAGGGAGAGGGAGAGACCGGCACGCCGACGGCTAGCTGGCTCCTGGAGCGTCAAACCAAGAGCAGGCGTTCCGCTTGTGGAGAAAGTCTAACTCCTCGTGAGCAGGAGGCTGCGGGGTCTTTCTATTTTCATGGTGGATCGTAGCCCCTCTGCTCAAAGATTTTGCTCTCCTTACGATGCTGCAAGTTCAACGTGTAATGTTGGGTTTTGCCCCTTCCTTCTGCACCGCCGTCAGCGCCAGCTGTTGCAGCCAGGGAGGTCCTCGACCGGGTCTCTTGAGGACGCAGGCTGTCCTGCAGCCTCCTTCTGACTCCAATGTGAACACCAAGTGCCATGTTTTGTTCTGGGTTGTTGTTGTTGTTTTAAATGCAGGTGGGAAGCATTTAGGGTCTTCTGGAGTAGGTGTACTGTTTGTCGTCACCAGGCGTTCTTCTCTGGAGCAGGCCAGGCTGGAGGCTGCTCCTTCCTGACTCCGTGCTTCTCTCTCGGTCCTTGACCTTTTAGGTGGTGGTTTTGAACGAGGCCTTACGCTCTTGGCAGGGTTGCCAGAGCTGAGCTGCTAAAGACTGTTGCTGTTTTCTTTTCTTCTCCCTCCCTCGCTGTCTGTTTGCATTTCACAAGAGGGAGCAGCCAAGTTTGTCCTTGGTGGAAGACAGGCCGAATGTTCCCCAGATAGAGAGATGAGCGCCCAAACTTCCGCCTTGCTCCACTGATTAGGGAGACCAGCGCTCATGATACACATGGAGGCCAAGTGCAAACCAGTTTTAGGCAAAAAGATAAACCCCGCTGACTCAAAACCTTTGGTCCCCAGAAACCAATGTGTGCGGAATTTGATCAAGCTCACACTGATCGGTCTGTCCTTGCCCTCGTGTATGATTCCTGAACTAGTTGCGGTGTACATCCACTCTTTAGACAAGGCCTCGTGCCTTTTGTTTTTTAGTACCTGGTGGTGGTGAAAATTTAGACACAAAAGATTTGTCTCTGCGTGTGTCCTGCCCCCCAAAAAAATTCCCCCCATCCTGGTCTCTGTCCAGCACAGATTTCACAAGCCTGGTTTCTCCTTGAACCTCTTTCTCACTGCCAAAACTTGTTTTTACAAGTCCCAATAGGACAAAGGACATTGAATGCACACGTGGTTTTGTTTGCTTGAGTTTCTTTTTTCTAGATGGGAGGGTGGTCTCTTGTTTTTAATGAACTTGAAACTCTCGATTGTTCTGAAATCTTTCCTCCTTGGTCTAGGACTTCTGCCGTTGTCTCCTTTCTCTTTTTAAAGTTCTTTTCCAAAATGGTATCTATCCATCTGAGGTTTCTGAGAGAGGCGGGCCATGGGGAGAAGGCAGCTCCCTCTTGGACTCCATAGACACTCAGGGAGAACACCCAGCGTTGTCCTTCAATACTCGTGTGCATCCACGCTGCACAGTTATGGCATTTGGATAGCACTTGAACTGGTTTGATTCCATCTAAAGAAATGCTGGGATTTGTAGTTTCCTTGATCATTATGGCTCTCACGTCTCCTGTTCTTCAAAGTAGATGCATTTTTGTTGTTGCTGCTGGACTTGAGTGGATAATTTATTTAGTTTTTTCCCCCTTGTTCCACTCACCGTCATAATTGGCTGCTTCAGTTTCCGCATAAGCGGATGTACGGCTGGGAAAAGACCAGTGGGGGTTCATCCACCAATATTTCATGTTACCCGTCCACCCCATCCACACCCCCTCCCAGGTTGTTCAGGATACTATGCAATTTCTGTGAAATTTCCTTCGAATCAAAAACCAATACTTTCTCTGTGTGTGCATTGGTGGCTTAATTTAGAGAGGAGGCTTCCACGAACTTAGTTGTGATTAGCGTAAGCCCCTGTTTTTTTCCTTGTCTGTTGCTCTGCCTAAACCCAGAGCAGACACCTACAAGTGCAAACCAGTGGTGAAGATTTTTTTTTGTTGTGTACCTCAAAAGCAAAGCTGTGCTATTTTTATTTTATTTTTAGTTGATATACAGTTGCACCATTCAGGGCAGGGCAAATTGTTTTTTACTGTAAGTTTAATAGGATAGTGTGGGGGGTTGATCACAGGTTCACACTGGACATAGCTACAGCTGCTCGATTTTTTTTTATAAAAAGTTCTGTGCACTGTTGTGTGGAAAGCAAGATGTGTTTGTGTCAACCTTATTTTTCACTCCCTTTTCTTCACTCCATGTCTCCTCCCTTTTACTGGCTTTAATAAAAGCACACCGGATCCCCTGTTTGGTCTGTTGACGCTTCTTTCATAGCTGATTGATTTGGTGCGTGAATGAATTTGCAGCCAACTCTTAGAGAATAATGTAAGGTTGCCAAGAGTTCTTCCTTTTCTCTCTTAAGAAAGTCTTGCTCACCTCCAAACAATATTAAAACAAGAAGAAAAGCATTCCCTCAGGACAGCATCTCTTCTGCGGCTAATTAGTGTCTCTCTGTGTGTGTTTTCTACAGAATGGAAGTTGTACAAAGCTAAATTGAAAACTTCTGAGCAGAGCAAAGAACTTTGCTATTTTTATCCCAAAAGCGGGTCGAATTCTACTGGCAAAACATCTCTTCTGGAGCTTTTTTGTTTACTAACGTAGGGTCCTAATTAAATAATTTTGAAAGCTCTTGACCAACCAGGAAACGTTGACCTTGGAAGTGAACTGGAAGGCATCTTAGTGCTAAGTTCTGTGATCCCTCACTCCCCAGAACAAAACAAGGTAAGAAAAAAAAGCAGAGCTTCATCAGGGGGACAAAAAGGCACGGAACGGCTCCCGTTTTGTCACTGGAAGCATCTCGTGCAATTGACCGGAAGAACGCTGTGATTGGCATGCAGTTGGATACATTTTGGGGAGCTATGCAGATGAGGCTTCAGTCCAGCAGCTGCTCATCTGTAAGCAAAAGCTACTTTCTCAAGAAGAGGCTTGTCAAAATGCTGCCCATAGTGGGTGACAGGGTTCCTTCCCTGTTCACTTGCCAGAACCTGATCCATTCCCTCCATTCAGTAAAAATGTTCGACACCCATTTTAAATGTTGTGCTTGCAGCTGGCAGTTACAAAACATTTTGACTTTCTCATTCAGTTTCCTTTCTTGCAGCCCATTTCTGGAAATGCTGCGTCGTGGGTCCATGCAGTCATTCCAGGGGACTGGGTGGACAGCAGCCTCTGGAGGACAGTGTGCCCCCTTCCCCTCTAGGGGGAGCCAGCTCCCTGCTTTTTGCCTCGGATGGATGCTGTTCACTCCTAGGCGCACTTGCTGCCAGTTGTGCTTTCCGTTACCGACTCCCTGGGAGACAATGAAGCATCTGTCAGAATAATGTTTTCTGCTTCTTTCCCCTTTCCAAAGAAAATGATCCCCAACGCATAGGGAAAGTTGAACGAGTCAAAGGAGAGTTTGGGGTGGGGGGCACTCTGACTGCCAGGTTGATAGGAGTTGCCACAATTGTGAAATAAAAGCAATAACTGGATTATTTATATATTGGGGGGGGGGCAATAAGGACAGCTGAAAATACAAGGTTGTCTCCTCTCCCTGTGCTATCACTTTTCCCCCTGCAGTAAGATCTAGCTTACAGTACAGATGAGCCCCAAACGGCAAAAAATACACCCAAGCGCCGTCGAAGTGGGAAATGATGGTACAGCATACAAAGGGAGGTGACATCAAGTGCGGAAGGAAGGGGAGAAAGACCCTGCAGGCAAATTTGTCATTTAACCAGCCTCCGACTGCAGTTCAAGGACCTTCCTGAAAAGCCCTAAACTCAAAAGGGATCAAACTGGAAGAATAGCATACAGTACAGGCAATGCTTACCGTGGCAGATAGAAGTCTTCTTTCCAAGTCGCAAGCACGAACCAGCAGTGACACCACGATGAAGGCCTCCAAAGGGAATCGCGGAGGCCAACATTCACTTAAACCAATAAGTGGTAAAAGCCCCTCTTGCACGCCAGAAGGCTGCCACCCAGTTACGGCAATCTCCAAAAAGAGATCAATTCCCCCCTGGGATCATGCGCTGGGCTTGATGATCATTGGGCTCCTAGCTCTGCAGCTCTAAGATGATTATTAAGAACTGCTGGATAGTTCAGTGGTTGGGGACTCTGACTTTAGAATCAGAAGCTGGGAGTTCGATTCCCCAGTGGGCCTCTTTGACGGGGGCCGGACATGAGGGTCCATACTGCCCATTCCAGCTCTGCAGTTCTACTATGATGATAAGGACTGAAAGGCAGGAGAGTTAGACTTCCCAGAAGCTTCTGTGCCCTCGGATTTCTCCTAGAGAAGGAACCATCTAACGTGAGAAGGTGGTTTCAGATATTTTACCAACAGGAAAAGAAATGTAAAAACAAAATGCAGTCTCTACCTTTGGTCAAGATTTTGCATGGAATTGGTGTTTTACTCAGGAGACCAGAAACGGGGAAATGTGCTGTGATTTTCCCTGTTATATAATGGACATGGTTTGAGCAAGAGTTCACCTGCTCTGTCTCACATGGGATGGTGATGCTTGTTCTAAACGGAATGTGCTTCCAGTTGAGCCTGAGTCAAGTCAGAAATAGCGATAAAAACAGAAGACTAGTGGCTCGGAAGTAGCTTTATAGTTAGCGGGAACCCTGTCTGATAAATCACCTAGTTGGAATTTCATCTTTGGATACTGTTCATTATTAACGTTATTCTCTTTGCACAATTATTTGACAATAGAATTTCTCAAAATCCCAATACGGACACAATAACTGCAACCCGATCGTGGAGTCTGCTGTATTCATGTTTCCAGCCTGCCATTCCCATTTTTAGGATACTTCATTTTGCATTTTCTTTCATCCCAACAACCAGTATTCCAGAAGGAGAATTATTTAGCTCAGCCCATTTCTTCCATGAGATGCTGGATTTCTGAGTGCAGGGATTCCTTTGGTGGCAGACTTGGGAGCATGTGAACATGTCACTTGCCATGATAGCTCCGAGACACAGGTTTACGGGACAGAACTGTGGTGAAACTGGTTTCACTTATGAACGAGACACAAACAAACCCCAGTGGAATCTTGGCATGTATTGGACCGTCTTCTCTTTGTTGCTTAAGTTACACAATTTATGTGATAACAGCAGCCTTCACCACGCTGGCATTTTGAAGAGAAGGTGAAGGAATACGATGCTGACGTCTCAGGTGTTTTATGTACAGTACATATATATTATGCTATGAATGTAAACAATCTTTTGCATGTACATCTTGCAATGAGGTATAATTATGTATTACTGAAGGTCAGAGCACGGAAGATGACTTTATGGAAAATGTCAGGTTCTGAGATGGAGCCCCTGCTCCTTATGTAAATATCACCAGAAGCTTTAGCAATTAAAGTAAGACACTTTAAATTCCAGCATGCTTGCACATAGTGGAGGAACTGAGAAGACTGGAATGTACTGTTTCTGATGCCCACAGTGTGGTGTAGTGGTTAGAGCGATGGGCTAGGTCTCCGGCGTCACAGATTCAGATCCCAGCTCAGCCTGCAAAGGGTGGTGGTACTGGTAAAGGTATTCCTTGAATATCTCACTTACCTTGGCCCTGCTGCGGTTCCCGTTGGCCCATGATCTTTTGCTTAAAGCACTTCATGGAGAAAGCTAGCATGTCAAGGGTGAAATGCACAGAAGGTTATAACAACCCTGCCAACATCAGCATTCATTTGAGAAATTCTGAGATAATGCTTTGCCCCTCGGTAGAAATGGCACACAGAATGGTCAACATACCTCTGTTAGAACGAAATACGTCGAAGGAATTCCAGGTAAGATTAAGTTTAATAACACTGACAGTTTCTCCGTATGTACTCAGGGCTCAGTTCTGGCTTACCTTATGGATGTGCAAAGAGCTGATGATCCAGTTGCTTGTTCAATGTGATGATTCAGAGAAGGGTCTGCAGAAGTCATAAAAAAAGACCCTGGCGACCTGGTCTCTTTCTGACCTGGCAGTACCAATGGGTCTGGAGCTGCTTTATTTTACCACTGATGGGGAGAACGTTTCCATACGCCAGAATTTAATACTCTGGTGATCAAGAAAAAAAAATATTCACCACGTATTGCGCCCATGCCCAACTCAGGTGGCACTTTTGTGACATTTCCTCCCACTTGCTTATTCCCCTCTCTTGTTCTGCCGCTCGCTCTCCTTCGACTCGGCCACCAAGGGCCCTTCTTTTTTGGGGGGCGAATAAGGAAAGAAAAAAAGACATTCCCCCACAGCAGCAATCTTTATACATAAAGGCACTTATCTATAAAGCAGCCAGGCAAAGCGGCTTTTCCTTATCGCAGGCCCACACTTAGGAACTTGGCCGCTCCGCTGAGATGCGAAGGGAAAATGAATTTCTCTAAGGCATAAAACAACACCGAAAGAGCAAAACAGGAACCGGGCAGCTCTTAAGCACCCAGAGAGCAGCCTGAGGGTCAAACCAGACACTCAAATGACTGTGCCTTTCCTTCCAGTGACCCAGTTGACTTTCATCAGTGGGATTGCCACAAAGATCTGTGCCTTAGTAGTCAGATTTACGAATTATGTCCAAGCACCAATCACAGAACAAAGCAAAATTGCCTCTTGTACCCCTTGAAGCCAGAGTGGGAGTTTCTGGGCCATTTTAAAAAATATATAATGACATAGGTGCAGCTGAATTTGGGCCCCTGCAGACCACGCATTACTTATTAGCAAAAGGAATCAATTACAAGTGGCAAGTTGTTTGTAACCCATTGCTTCCAACCCTTGATTTATCTTAGGCAGTGAAAACCAGAGATACAGAACTGTGATGTGAATTATATTATGGATTCTAGCAGTTATTGCTAAAATTGCCCAATATAATCATACCAAATTCCAGAAAATCTTGCTAAATAGACTGATGATAGAATGGTAAATCTTTATATATATATATTTGTTTGCCTGCATTTGGTGGAACACAAAGCACAGTTTTATTAGTAAGCATTACATTTCTTCTCCTGTAATCTTTCTCCTCGTTCAGTACTTCATTACCGCACGTAATCCGTCAGTTATTGCCTCTCATATTTTCCTGTTTAATAATCTTATGTATTCATGAAGCGCCAACATTCTCACATATTCATCATATTTATTTTCTTATTAATGTTTTATCATTTCTCCAGACCGATTAACATATTAAGAGATCTTATTAAGGCCTGAATTTTAATTCTTATAAGATGTCTGTTGGTACTTTTGTTTTGATTGCTAAACTTCTAATGACTTTTTTTTTTAAAAAAACTGCTTTACTGATACACAAATGCAAAAATTTAGTGATACAGTGGCTGTTCTTTCTTGGTCAAACTGGGATGTTTCTGTTGCATGCCATTGTGTCTTTTCTGACTTAAGGCAACCTTCGCAGGGTTTTCCAGGCAAGACTAGTTCGCTGGGACTTAGTTTACCATTGCCGTGAATTTCCCTGGCGGACTGCTTATGTTAGACATGGCATACATCCCATGCCATGAGGTCTCAAAAACGGCATTATTGACAGCCACTGTGGCCACAATGTTCCGGATTAAATCAGCTTCTTGTCCAATTCTGAAAGGCGCACTTTAGCGTCCCTGTGCTAGGCAGGGCTTGGGAGCAACTAATTACAAGCTATCATTACAAGGAGCTGATTCCTTTCTGAAGTAACTTAAGGGAGAACTAAGAGCAGAACTACCATTTGGACTACTGTCAGATTTTAGAGGTTGTGGTCTACTCTAAAGGAATCAATTTTCTGAATGTGTTGAATTGTTGCTGGTCCTTCATCCCAGACGCATCTGGTGGGGCCATTGTGAAATACAGGAAGCTGGACTAGATGGGCCTTTGGCCTGATCCAGCAGGGCTCTTCCTAGGTTCTTATGTAAAGATCTGCTTTAACGTCACTTCCATGATCCTTTTCCCATGGATTTATTCCTCCAATCTTTTTTTTACAAGTTTCTTCCTCTTCTTATTCTTGGTAGCCTGCAAATGTCTTTACAGCCTTGCCTGCAGGGACTGAGTTGCTATAAACAGGCCATATTCCTAAGAGACAGAGATACGGAGTCAACTTTGAGGCTGGTCACCCACAGGGCACAGTGAAAAGGAGATAAGGCTTTTTTTTTTTCCCGAAGAGCCCCTAGTTAAATTTAAACTGCATTTTATTTCCAAGGCAACTGCGTCTGGTGGGAAAAAAGCAAACAGAACCAAGAAGGATGCAGTTCCATCATGTTCTGTCCGGACTGGGAGGTTTAGTTCAGCAGCGAGACTGCGGTGCAAATCCAACCGGGGAGCCCAGCTTTCGACGTCTGTTGAAATCAGACCCTGATCTGGACCCGCTCAAACCTCTGAAGGGGCAAGAAAGCACTTCCAATCACCCACTTCTTGTTGCACCTAATTTTTTTTGCCACAGACTTTAAAGTTCTCAAGAGTGGAGAAATTGCACCCTGTGCATGCTCAGAAGCTCTCCTACTTTCCAGGGCCCTTGCATCGGATAGGGCATCCCCATACATCCCTTCCCCATTGCTCCCTTGCACAAGACTTTGGAATCCACCATTTGGTGTTCGGCGGTCCAAATGCAAACATCCCTCGCCGGTTTTTATACGGGGCGGAGGCAGCCATTGGAGGAGCCCCACGGCAGCCCCCCCAGTTCCTTTTGGTGCCACGAGAGCGCTCGTGTTAATTGCATACCTGAGGTAGGGAGGGAATGACAGCTCACAAGCCGGCAACCGTCAAGCCAACAGGGCCGGGAGCGATGAGAGAATCACAGCCCCTGTTTAATGAGCGGCAATTAGTCAGCGAGACTCATTAGCAAGCCACAGTGCAGCAAGTCCTGAGATCCAATCAGTTGCAAATCCCAGATATGGCCCCTTGAGTATTTCCAGGCTCTCCTCCTCTCCTAAGCATGGAAGGTAGCTAAGTAGTTTGGGAGCCTTTTTAAAACCAGTTTCCCAAGCTCTGGGATTAGGGACAGGTGAGAACAGCCTTCTTCCCAGGGCATCTGGAAGAAACACGAACAAGTCCCAAATTTCCCCATGAATTTGACTCGAAGAGCTTGGGGTGCGGTATGATTCAAAAGTTTCCTTGCTGTTTTCGTGACGTTGTCGCATGCTGTCAAGTTGGAGCCAACGTATGGCAACCCTGACATGGCTTTAAGAGGAAGTGAGATATGTAAGAAGCGGTTTTGCCACTTCCAGACCCATCAGATTTGTGTCACCCGATCTCTGTCCATGATAAGTCTCCTTCACTTCGCCCCTTGCACCGAATCGGGTCACTCTGTTTTGATCTGTATCCCAAACAAATCAGCCTGAATAGTGATTGATCGAATTCCTCTGTGCAGCCCTAGAGGAGATCAGTACAACCCCATTGCTGCCAACCAGAGTGGTCAATATGGGGCTCCAATGGAGCCGTGCTCTGACTCAGGAGAGGCCCTGTGCTGAGCCCTCCTGTCATTGCCTCCTGACTTGATCCTGGCGTGGGAAAAGAGCCTTGGCATTTAACCCTCGGAGAATGGTTGCTATTCCAGAAATTGAGAAAGACAGGCGTGAGTCAGCTTCCTGAGCCAGGCTCTGGCTTCCAGGTGACCTCATGCCTCTCGCAGCCTTGCACTCCGAGGGTTGCGTAATAAATCCTCGTAGAGCTGTTCAGGCTGACGGCAAGCACTGATCCTGGCACTTGCCCAAATTGATGGGAGGGCGGGCGGGCTGGAAGCAGCCTGATCCTGAGAAATGGGCAGGCATGGAAGTGCTGATTCAGCCTCCTGAATTCCCAGCACCGTGAGCAGGAAGAAGAGGCACCTGTCAAGGTTTTCTTTTCTAGAATTGGCTTTTCCTTGTTGATATATTTTCCGCCCCCTTAGATTTCTACCAATTTCAAATGGTTTTTATGCTTTGTAGCCCGTTTGCGGTGGGGAGAGAGATGTCTACGTTTATAGTGGCAACTGCTGACTGGCTGCTTTAGACCAAATCACGAGAGGTCTACCCCTGGCTCTTTGGATCCTCCATCAGGATCCTCCATCTTCAGAGGCAGTGTATCTGTGTGAGTCTGTTGCCGCAGAGGACCATTGTAATCTGTTGATTGTGAAGAAGTTCTCCATTCCAAACGCCTGCATCTCCAAGGAGATGGGAAAATTTCTGGTGGTAGCCAGTTGCTGCTTTCATGTCTGATTAAATAGCTGCTCCGGAGGCAAATCAAGAGGTGTCGGTGTCCATCTGAGGCAGTCGTCCCAGTCTGTCTGATGGCAGAGCCGGCCTGGCTATTGACTTTTGAACTCACACGCTTTAGTGCGTGTTCTCTCTTCTTGCCTTTTCAGAATCACAGTCTGAGTGCAACAGGGGTTGGCATGAATTCCACTGTCAGTGAATGACTGTGTGGCAACGCTTGCCATCTTCCAGTCAGGCAGGATGAGACCAAAATCTAGTCTCTGCCTCTTTCTCTTTCCCCCCAACATAACCAACATATGGCCATAAATGAGTTTATGGCATTTTTCTAATGGCCAACACCGCTTCCTCTTCTTTTATTTGTTTCCTACATAGGTCAATGCTCCAGTTGGTGGATCTCAGGGTTCTCTTTAATAACAGCATTCTCATAACTTAAAAGACTGCTGTCATTCCCAAACTGTAAGCACCCTTTCAGCTGCATTGCCGGGGGAATATGGGATTTGTAGTCTAGCTTGGGGAAAAGGTTCCAATTGGCCTCCTCAGGCTCTCTACTCTTGATTGTGGCCCATCTGGACCTATTCAACACTAAACGCAACCTCTCTGCACCTCCATACACACCAGCCGGCTGTTTCGTCAAGCGCTCATTCAGTTTATGCAGATGCTGATGACACCAGGCAGAAATACATGAACAGGTGTTTTTCAAGCTATTTGCAAAGCCCAGAGCTCCAAGTGTATACAATACACACCAACTCAAGAGGAGATTTATTAACAGGTATTATAAAAGTGTAAAGAACTTTAATGCAGTCTTCCCTCGTCTCCTCTCCTTGACAATTAATCCTAGAAAACTCAGAGTGCTTGCGGTATTTGAGGAACATATCAAAGGCACACATACAGAAATGTGATTGTGCTGACTAAGAAGCGGGAATCTACAACTGCAAATTATTTTGCACATTAAAGCCATCTCATTTTCTGTTTTTTTAAAGATAGAGTTGCTGCTGGCCTTCTTGGGGAAATCACAGCTTTCTTTGAAAAATGACAGTGGAAGTATCTTCTTATGGGGTCTGAAGATATGTTTGACAAGTCTAGGGAAGGGGCTGTACATTGGCAATAGAGCGCTCTTTTGCACACAGAGGGTTCCAGGTTCAACCTCTAGCATTGCTCATTAGAGAGAAAAGGCAGAGATCATGGAAGTCCAGTAAGAAGAGTTATCTGAACAATTCCAATTGCAGTGAGGGGTATATGAATTTGTTCCAGGTTTTACTCAGTATCTCACAAAGGTTATCTAACATGCTGGACATTTTGGGGATTGGGTTCAGCACCCTGGAGAACACCAAAAGGCAAAGTAAAACCTGGAGTGGATTCACAGCCCCTTTGAACCTGGAGTTGCCAGCTAACACTGTACCTTCCATCTCACATATCCTGCAAATGACATACAGGGGCATACTGCCACCAATATTAGAGGCCATATATAGCCACCATAACTAGTAGCTCATGGACAGTTCTTACCTCCAGGAATTTAATTAATCTGATCTTCTTTTAAACCACCTGAGTTGGCAGAAATCCCTACATTTTGTGGCAATTAGTTCCACAGTCTGTCGATGCAATGAGTTGAAAAGTATTTTTTGACTCACACAGAATATAGCTTCAGTGGGCATAACTGAAAGCTCCAGCATTACAAAAGAGGGTGAAAATATGTCTACCCAATTCTCATTGCTGCGCATATACACCACCACGGTCATATTTTTGTGTGGTTTATTTCCTCCTTAGGTTAAGCAACCCCAAGCAATGTTGTCATTTCTCCTCAGCTGATCTCCTGTTCCTGAATCACATTGATTTGCCCTTTGTGCCTCTTTCCCGGCTCTGCGCAATCCACTCTTCGCATCAGCCAATCCCTTGGACAAGCCAGTCAGGGTAGGAAAAGGTGAACCCAACAGGAAAAGAGGAAGATCCAACTGGGGATGGATTGACACAATAAAGGAAGCCACAGCCTTGAGCTTGCAAGACCTGAGTAGGACCTTGGGCAAGGTCACTCTCTTAGGGTCACCAAAAAGCAGAAACAACTTAATGCCAACACCAACCCCACATTCCTTTGGCGATGCGGTGACCAGAAGTGAACCCAATATTTCTAGAAGTACGCCGAACACAGATTTCTCAAGCATCCCACAGCATTGCAAGTTGCATTTTGGGTTGTAATTACACCCAACAGAGGCCTTACTGCTTAGTTCCATATATGTATAGACAGTGTCCACTTGGTCGATATTTGTATCAAACTACTTGCAGCTGTCTCCGCATCCCCTTCTCTGCTAGTTCAGCCTCTGCCAGGGTGCTCACTTCATTAACAAGAAACACACACACACACACCACACAACCAAACTGGCCACACGACACACCACACACACACACACACACACACACACACGGTGCTCACTTCTGCCCCCGCCCGCCCTACACAAATGCCGCAATATACATAGGAGACCTGTCCTAAGCTGCTTGAAACAGGAATGCTCCAGAATGCATCTTAGATCTCTAAAAGACCTGGCTACAAAGAAATTGGCAGGGCTCTCCAGTATTTTGCTCTACGTCTGTTGGAAAGCTGCCTGAGCTGGTCCTCTTTGTCAACACCAGGAGCCCTGCCCTCTCCTTGGGGAGCCAGCCAATGGGAAGCCTTGCCTGGAGATTCTCCAAGAGGCAGGTAAGGCGGAGAAAACACCTGTCTGGCCAGGAAGTATAAAAGATCCCGGAACAATTTGTCTCCCTGCCAGTGATGTTAATAAACAGTGCCCGTTGGAGGAAGACTATCAAACCCAGAGTGGCTCATGCCATAACAATAAGCTCCATCAGCTTTGGAACCACGTCAAAGAGAGGCTGAGACCCACAGGCCTTTGGGGATAACCGGACGTGGAAGATGCTTCACCCCTGCTAGAAATATACAGCCTCAAACAGGTAAGGTGGCTTTCTCTTCTTCTCTTAATTTTGTGTCTTCAGCGTTTCTTTAGGTTTGCCAAAGGGGCTTCCAGATTCGAAGGAGATCAAACCTCTCTTCTCCTTCATTTGATCCATGGGGCATGATCCACCAGAAAGGTGTCCCTTTGCATGAAGCAGGGCTGTGGGTCAATGAGGTGCTTCCCTCCCTGGCTCTGCCACAGAGCTGTCCCAGGGGCTTGGTCATATCACTGTTCTCCAGCCAGCGTGCTTTTCATGCAGGAATCCTAGGAGCCACTAACTCAAATCAAAACCACTGGGGCAAAGATTTGCTCAAGCCAGAAAGTTGTGATATTTTACTAAGGTGGAACATGGGTGCTTTATATCACTTTTTATGCTAAATATTTATGCATCCTAGGACAGTGGTGGCAAACATTCAGATGTTTTAAACCGCAACTCCCACAGTCTTTTGACATTGGCAATCTAGGATCGGAATTCTGGGAGTTGTGGTCCAAAACATCTGCACTGCCGAAGGTTCGCCACCACTGTTTTAGGATTCTGTGGGTATGTAGGGTACCCCACCACCACTCCCAGTTTGATTCTTGCTTTCAGATATGAGCCTTCCAAAATGTCCACATGTTTCTATAAATGTGATGGGGAAAATTTCTCATTTTTAAAACAATAAAATAAAATAGAGGTGAGATCAAGTGAAACTAGCAGATGTGCCCAGAAGAGCAGAAGAAAAGAGGTAAATCCCAACAGAGGAGAAAACCCATGGAATCAAAGTGAGCTTGGTAAATCAATGCTTTTGTAAAATTTCCCTGCTGCTTTAAATACAATTAATATTTAGATTTAGGCCTCAGAATTTAATTCTGAAAATATGCTTGTGGACCCTGCAATGTTAGATCTGAACACCTGCTTTTTGCTTCAAGCTTGAAACAGGTGCACCGATGGAATTTCTCCTATGCACAAGGTTGAGAATGTTGCTGTAGTTCATTAAAAAAAAACCTCACTGAAAGCCACCAAGTGCTTCATAAACCTGATGAAAAATTGTTAGGAACTGAAATGTGTGAGGAAGTGGAACTGACAGATTCATTTGTTCCTAAGACGCCACCTTCAAGGCAATTCAGAGGACCACAAAAATTAATAGGTTATTATAAGATAACAAAATTGTGATAAAAACAAGCCTCCACTCAAGAGGACAAGCAGCAGTAACAGCCTAAAAGTTATTGTCAGGGGTGGGGGGAAATGCCTTAGCCAGTTTAGACTCCATCAGCAAAACATGACATTAAAAAACACAGACATTGAATCTTGCATTAAAAGGGGCATTAAAAGGAGAAATGAATTTCCCTTGAGAGGGAGAAGATCATTTCAACCATCAGGATGGGCTTTGGGAGCGGTTCAGAGATCAGGGTCTCGGTGGCCAATCTGTAAGGATTGTGTGGAGGGTGAAAATTCCTTCAAATACTCTAATGTCAAATGTTGACCTGCCAGATTCATATCGATCTTGGCATCAGACAGATTTCAGCTCATCTACAGATGCGGAAAGCCAACTTGCTAGCCCACTGCACGGCTGAGACAGGTCCTTCACTGCCAACTGATGCCAGTGTCGTCTAAACCACCCCCCAGTCCTAGTGGCTTGGGATCGTTGCAATTGCTGTGGCCCGTTTCATGAAATCCTGGCATTTGGAGTTCAGGGGAGTCCCTCTCCTTCTCTGCTATGAGATCTCTCTAGCAAAGGATGCAAAGCTTCCCCACCCCCAGATCCCGAATGTCAGACTCCAGTGTTCTTTGGGATGCAGCCACAGCAGTCAAAAAAGTGGAATCAACCGGCAATGACCATCAAGTGCAGACAAGCTGTTTTCAGTGGGAAAGGAGGCGTCGGAGTCTAAATGCCCGAGTCTCGTTATAAAGGGGCAAACTCTTGGTACAGTGTAAATGTCGCGTAGTGGATAGAGGGATGGAGGATGATTTAGGAGACGTTGGTTTGAATCCCCACTCAGGCACTCATCAAGGATGGCACAAATAATAAGACCACTCTTTAAAGACATGCCTCGAAACCCTTATTAGGGCTGCCACCGGTCAGAAGCCATGCCAAAGCATGGCAAAGTCTCCTAGTAGCAACTAGAGATGGGCACGAAATGAATTTTTTTCCGCTTTGTTATTCGTTTCGCGAAAAACGAAATGAAATGAACCAAACTCCTTAACGAAACGAAACAAAACACCATTTTTTCGATTCGTGCCCATCTCTAGTAGCAACTCCATGGGACAACCATGACAGTGTCTTTTGGAGTGATGGCAAGTTTTGCATCGAAATAAAAAAATAAACGAGATAAAGTAGACCCAACGCTGAGAGGTCAGCTCTGGTGTAACTCTGGGACATATCTGTGAGCAGCAGAATTTCTATCCTCATGTTTCGAGGCATCCTGGCTCTTGGTCATCTAATTGCCTCCTCGCATGGCAACAGCGTGAGATCAAACGCCAGGGAGGATGTTGACGTGAGGGCCGAGGCGGGCCTACTCAGAGGCACGCTGGTGCCTGTCAGGTGGAGGAATGCAGGCGGAACACCTGCCAAGGAGTGAGGACGAAAGGGATGCATCGCCCAAAGTGACGAGAGGTGGAAATGACACTCATAGTTGGCTGATTGGCGAACGATATTTGGCTTTTCTTTTTTAAAAAAAAAAGCATCTTCCACCAATCCAGCTTTAAAGAAAAATATAGAGAGGAAATGAATGACTGCAGCCAGAGGTTGAGGAGAATCTATCAAAATGTGTGGAGATCTTTATGAGAGGGGGCATTGTGGGGAATATAAAGTAACATATATGTTCCTCTCTCTGGAACAAATATTCTTTATATCCTCTCAACAACCCTGTGAGGTAGGATAGGGTCTGGGAGAGGGCAGCTGGCCTGAGTATACCCAGCAATCGTGCTGGAGTTAGTATTTGAACCCGAGTCTCCCTGAGTCAAAATCCATCCTTCTCTAATCATATTATACTATGATTTCCCATAGAATGTTCATGTCTGTAAATCAAAACTGGCATTAGGCCACACTGTTATGCAACAAAAATACACTAGATAATGGGATGAATGGAAGGAAACATCACCTAGTGCTGTCAAATCCTTCCAACCATACTCTGGAGTGTTGGAGGAGTGTCATCAAAATTGTAGCACATATTGAATCATTCAGTCTCTCTCACTGCACCGGTGTGGCTCAGTCACACGTCCTTAGAGGAGGCTCCCTGTTGCAACTCTGTCTGAGTCACTTTTCTGAGCATGACTCAGAAAGAAGGTAGGGCCAGAAGAGTGACTTCTCCAGATGCCGGGAGAGTTTGCTCTTCCAATTAGATAATCGCGGTTAAAAATGTTTGCCTTCAACCGTTTGGGTAGCTATCGCATAAGACGGCACAAGGGGATTCGAAATTACAAAAAGGAGGTGGTTAAACAATATGATGTTCCTAATGATTCAAAATGATCAGGTGTGGAAAATTCTGCTTTTTTGTTATGAGGATTTTAAGCAGAAGCTCATCTAGTAGGAACAGAGTAGAAGCAGATAGTTAGCCCATAATGGAAGAGGGTTAGAATGGATGACCTTTGAGATCCCATGGAGTGAATGATCATGGGACATTTTTATGGAGACAAAGCTGGGAAAAGCAAAGGATTATGCCTATTAGCACGAGACAATCAAACGTTCTCAGAAATATCACTTTCTTGGCCTTGGAAATCCCTGATTTTTGAATGTGTGGCCCAACAAAAAGACGGTACCATGTTCTGAATCAAAGGTACCATTCAAACTGGACAGAGAAGCTCCATTCTGAGTTATGAAGGCAAAAAGAAATCACATCAAGGATAAGAACTTGCAGTTTTCTTGGTGGTTCATGCTGGTGTCAGGATGCCCATTGCACTCAAATCCTTGAATTAATTTTCATACCAGACTTGACTTGAATGAGTAAAAAAAGGGGGGGGGAGGGCTGGAGTATTACAGACTCAGGTTATCTGCCTGCACCTTCACTCAACAAGTGGCATGTGACTCTGTGTCACTTGTATAGGTAACAGGGAGACAGGTGTGCGAGTTAATCTCAAGTCCCGGTTTATTTTGCCTGCATCTCACAAGGCTGACTCAGCCTTTCTGATTAAATTTGAATTCTGTAGCTCGGCCTCACTCCAGAAACAGGTTGTACTGGTTCACCAAGTTGATGCAGATGAATGCTTTTTAACTTCAGGCTCTGTGCCTCCATGTTTCCTCTCAACCTGTCCCATTACGAACGTGGATCTGTCACAAGGATTCCTCTCCCTCCTTTTATATAAATTCTTCTAGATTCCAGAAACCTACAGAGGCGTTTCTTGGTGGGTCCATTCAGAATTAAAAGGACTTGACGGAGATGGCACCAGGCCTGTCAAAAGTTCCTACAGGTGTGTCTCCTGTTTGTGGTTTGCCGGACTCTCTGCCGGAATTCACGTGACAGCACGGCCACAAACAGCCACACCCGTAACATTCAAAAAGACACACGTGAAGGCAGGGAGCTGAACGAGGACAGAGGTGGCTCCGATTCCAATCGCTACTCATTCAGTCATTTCAGCTGCCTGCTCTCTTTCCCCCTGATCTACACCGCAGGTCTGTTGTAAGGAGGGAAGTAAGAGGGGAGGTGTATTTCTCTTGGTGAGTGTTTGAAGGGTAATCAGGATAAACGTGAGACGTTCCAAATACTAAGTGATGCTTTTCTGCCATGTCCATTCAAATGGACTTTTCTGTCTGTCTGTCTGTCTGTCTTAGGCGTGTCCCTGGCTGCCCACCACTGCCTGCCACCACCGATTAGGGTCAATAATTACCCCGCTGGAGAGATCCCTTGTGGGTTTCATGGAGACGGCAGCTCTCCTCTCCTCCCAGCTTAGGAGAAGCACCGGTTGGGGTATGTGTTTGGTGGTGGTGGTGGTTTTTAAAATGCTTTTTATTTGGCTGGCTGCTTTCTCTTCTCCCCTGCTTCGGTGGTGACGGGTGGTGGTGGAATTGGTGGCAGCCTGGGGTGGTTAAGCTCAAGCTGAAAAGGCCAAGGACAATAAAGTGGATGCAGCCCCCAGGGATCCCAGCAGGGGAAAGCATGGCCCTGCTTGGTCCCTTCTTCTTTTGCCTGGTGGGTGCTGCTGCTTGGTTGCTGCGGAACAAAAAGTGTGGGGTCATTGTGCCACACCGCACCGATTTCTGAAATACACTCTCCCGCGCGCATGCCTTCACTTTGTTCTTGTTCTTTGTGTCTCCGCAGGCTCACTCATGTCTTGCTTCACCCAAATATGGCACACGGAAGTGCCCGACTCCCCTCCCGCAAGTCCTACCAGCCCCGTTCCGGCTGCGCCCCACGAGATCCCGATCCCGCTCAGCCCCATCGTGATCACCTCCCCCAGTTCGGATGGCCGGCCCAGCGTGTGTTCCCCGGTGTCTTCGCCCATCCGCTCCCCTCTTTCCTCGCCCGGCCGTTGCCCCACCTGCTCCCCGGTGGATGGAAAGGCCCGGCTGGGCTCCCCGACGGACCGGCCCACCTCGCCCATCGAGTGCTCGATCTGCTTCAACACGTACGACAACCTGTTCAAGACGCCCAAGGTGCTCCAGTGCAACCACACCTTCTGCCTGGAGTGCCTGGCTCGCCTGAACGCGGCCCGCCCTCCCAATCACGTCGAGGATGAGCTCCCGTGTCCCTTCTGCAGGCAGATCACGGAGATCCCTCTGGAAGGGCCACCGGGTCTCCAGACCAGCACGGATCTTCTGGCCACTCTGCCCCCCAAGTTCCAGCGAGAGAAGATGCTGTGGATGGAAGGCACCAAACTCTGCTGCCGGCAGTCTTCGGACCCGGAAAACGCTGAGGCTTGCATCAGCATCGACATTGCCCCCAGCAAACCCGAAGTCCGGGAGATGCCTCCAGAGACCTTGATGGGCCGTCTCACCCGCTGTGATATGTGCGATGACTGGAAGCGTGTTCTCCTGCTCTCGGTTTTGATTGTCATCCTCTTTTGCATCATCCTGTGGCCCGTTCACTGCGCCATGAAGACGGGCAACTTCCGTTGTTTCACCCACAAGTACACCATGGCCAAGCCCAACTATGTGACGTATCACCACCTGACCACCCCGGCCCCAACGATGGGCTCCGTTGAGCCTATAGAATGACCCACCTCTGCCACCATTGCCCTGCAGGGGGGCAAGGGTAGAGCCAGGGAAAGGCTGGTGGGTCCTTCAAGGAGCTGTCCAGAGTGCTGAATTTCATCCAGCCCCTTAGAGAAGGTTGCCTACGTCTTGGGCCAAAGTCGAGCAGGTTCACCCGGATCCACTGCATAGAACTCAACCGCAAAGGGACCAAAGGATGAGAAATGCATGCCTTTTGGACTACAAGCCCCATAATGCCACAGTCAGGGCATGTTTCCCATCTTAAGAAGGGATGAATGCCAGCACAGCCTGGAAGAGCAATTGCAAGTGATCCCAGGCCCACTTGACAGCATTTCCTTAGTTGTATTATATATGACTACATAACCCATGATGTGCAAGGCCTCCAGCCAGGAACTCTGCAGTGCTGCTTCCAGCCCGCAGTGGCAAGGCTGGAAGGCTATCCATCCATCACTGAGCTGCTATGAGGCCGCAACCCCTGGTACAGGCCAGGTTTCTGCTCGCCACTCTTCCACATTTTTACTTGACACATTCACGCTGCTGTTTAAAGGCACCTTGACAACATCATACTCCATCCCACACCTTCCCCACTTCATCTGGGTGCCCACGGTTGGAATGGATCCCGCGCCCCACTATGATACTCCAGTGCACAGAGAACACGCAGAGGGCTACCTTAAAACAAAGCAAAACAAACAGAGACAAAGCAAGATCAGGAGAAAATCACGCCGGCCCATTTATATTGGGCTAGTTGGCCGTTAACGTGGGAAGGAGTGTACCTCCAGAAATAGGACGGGTGCCTGTTTCAATGGATGGATTCTTCTCCGCCGCTCTGACTGATGCTTTTGTGCGACTCGCAACCTCGGAGAAAAACAAAGGATCTATTTAATTTTATATGCATTAATAAACATTTCGGTTTTATATACATGGAGCTGCGTGGCGCTCTTCTCCTGGGATGGGTTCGCTTTTGGTTCCAGACGAGCGTGGGAAGGCGGAACGAGCCTCAGATTGTGTGGGGGGGGGGGACAGGAAGGGTTTGAGGATGTTATTTTGAAAAAGAGGGGCAGGGGGGTCCTTGAGCAGCAGGAGGAACGAGGGAATTTTGGTAACTGCACCTTCACAGCTCAGAGAGGTACAGAGAGAACCTGTTTCTTATTCTGCCAGCTTTAGGGTTCATTCACAGCACCCCACTAGCTTCTGCTTTGGTTTTCAGTGGCCTTTGAAAGGATTCTTTTAACAGCAGCAAGAAAAAGACATTTATTAACTTACTGTGCTATATATATATATATATATATATATATATATATATATATATATGTAAACAAAACATATAGGTAAAACAAGATTCATAAACACTGATATATAGGCATTATATGTAAACAAAACAAGGTAAAACAAGATTCATAAACACTGAGAGGCACTTCCATATCAGCTCCAGGTAATCCATACAGGGTAAATCAGCAGCTTTCTTCCTCTCTCTCTCTCTCTCTCTCCTGAGTAAAATAGGCCATGCTTTGTCCCTGAAGAGCGGGTCGTCCACCTCATTAACAGGCAGCTTATACGGTTTTGGTTTTGGCTTCCTTTTTTTTCCCCCTTGGTAGAATCCAAAGTGCACATGAGCAGAAGAACACAGCCAGGCCTGGTGGCAACGTTAGCAATGCATGATAAGGATAGGGTCTTCAGAAGGTGTGCCTGCAACCCTTCGCTGGATCCTGAAGGAGAATCAAAAAATAGAATTGGGTATAATATGAGAATATGAAATGCAGATTTGATAAGCCTTTTGATATCAATACGTCAGTCATGTTAAAATCGATTTCCTCCTTTAATAAGATAAATGCTTCTTTCAAATTTGGCTTCTATGATTGCTTTACTTTAAATATCTCAAGGAAGGAAGGAAGGAAGGAAGGAAGGAAGGAAGGAAGGAAGGAAGGAAGGAAGGAAGGAAGGAAGGAAGGAAGGAAGGAAGGAAGGAAGGAAGACAGGGAAAGAGAGATGGATGGTAGGAAGGAAGGAAGGAACTTCCTTCCAATGTAGAGATCTTTGTAAATAATGATATCCAATAGTACATAAATAATACATAGACAATGTAAAAAGATGACAATGAATTTGGGTAATGTTTCAAATATGAACTGAAACAAAAGTTCCCATCTCTGTATTGACGAGGCATAGCTGTAGGACTTTTGTTTGTTGATTCTCCCCCTTGAAGGCCCATACCGGTTTCCCAGCCGCTGTCATATGTTCTGTCCCTGAGTAGCTATCGCCCTGCATTATTTATCCCCGAGACCTTGGGCGTTTTGACACTGAGGTTCTCATATACAGATGCAGATTCGTCATCAACCCTGTATCACAGAAACAAAAAGAGGAAAGTTTCGTTGGAAACTCTTACGTTCCTGGTTTTGTTCATATTCTGCCTTTCTTTCAGAATTGGGACTCAGGGCAGGCTACAAAAATGTTGAAAATATTAGTCGATTAGACCAGGTGTAAATGTCTACAGCCATATAGACCTTGAGACCTGGTCTAAACTTGTTCCAAATTTACACACAAGCCCAGTATTGATGGCTGGATCTCTCTGCCTGCCTGCCTGCCTCTGTTTCCATATTCTCTTAACATCCAACATCAGATGATGACCATCATCTTAGAACTTCAGAGTCTGATGTTCATCACTGGATCCTTTTGTACAAATTTCACAGAAAGGTGGAAATCTTAATTCTCCTCTAAAATGAAATGAAACAAACCAAGCAAGATGCTTAACCATCTGCCTGAGTCAACTTCAAAGGATACAGCTACTTCCCTCCAAGGAGTGACAGTATGTTGTATCTCCCGTCAGACCAATGTTAAATGAGGAGGAGCACAGTGGAGAAAGATAGGTGGCAATCCAAAGGGAGCTCCAGATACATGGTGGAATACGTATTAATTTAAGCATTGCCAAAAGCTTTTCACATGGATTTTTTTAAAAAAAAATCTGCCCCATTTGAAATGTTAGGAACTCAAGTTTTTTTCCTCTCCTAGTGAGCTTCCAAGGAAACCTGGGAAGCTAATGGACTCCTTTTGCAGAGCCATCTTAACCCACGCCTGTCTACTGTGAGACTCCAGAATGTGGATTCCTTCTTTTCCAACTACAGTTTCCAGTAGAGATGGGCACAAAACGAACAATTTTTCGCTTCCGTTTTGGTTTTTTCATTTCGTTACGCAATGAAACGACAAACAAATTTTGTCTCTAAAATGAAACGAAACGAACAGAAACACCAGAAATTTTGTCGTCCGTTTCGTTTTCGTTACGGCAATACATTGAACTGCTTTAAATGCTAAAAAAAAATATCACAAAAAATTGAAATTAATGGTAACGAAACGGTAATGAAATGAACAAAAAGAAAAACAATTTATTTGCAAAAATTCGCAGAAAACGGAAACGAACTGAAACGGACCCCCCCCAAATGACAAACGAAACACCATTTTTTGATTCGTGCCCATCTCTAGTTCCCAGAATCCTCCCCCCCCGGACAGGAAGGGCTGAGGATTCTTGGGATTCTACTGGGCCCTTCTCGGGGCTTTTGCTGGACTATAACCCTTCCCTCCTTCCACCAGCTCCCTTGCCCAATGCCAGCCTTTCCGCCACACCGCACATGCCTTACCCCATCTGGACCCGTGGCGAAGGGGGACGCGCTTTGGTTCTGGGTTTCTCCATCGGTTGATAGCGGACGTTCAAGTATTCTTTCTCCTTCCTCATATTTCTCTGAAATGGGACATGATGCCAACATTTTTAAAGGGTGGTTGTCTTTCCTTTAAAAAAAGACTGCTTTAGATATCAAGCAGATAACATATTCCTGAAAAAAAGATCCAAGATTCATTTAATTTGGTAGATGATCTCATACTCTCTGTTCCTGGGAGTGCCCTGAGGCTTTGATCCTATAAGCCCTGGTTCTACTAAAGCACCGGAAACCAAGTACCTATCCTAGGTAGAGTCATAGGAGATGAGGCCCAGGTCCTTTAAGACTTGATAATGTCCAACTCAGGGTCTTGAACGGAGCAAAGAAACCACTGGAAGGCATTGAAATTATCTGATATCAGGTCTCTCCATTGCATCCTGTTAAGCTGCACCCTTGAGACAGGTCTCAGCCTCCTACCTGTTTTTCCTCCAGCTCTTTCTGCTCCATTGCAATGTAGTGCTGGACAGCCATGTAGACAAACTTGTACTGCGCCTCTGTTTGCACCATTCCTGATCGCTGCCGACGCACCATCTGGATGGTCTTTGGGATGTCAATGTCACAATCCAAGCCTGCTTAGGGGAACCAAAAGGGGGATGTGGTTTAATGGAAGAAAACCAGAAGACAGGGAGAATTCAGATCTAGCGATGGGATCGGCAGGTTTCTTGGACCACAGCTCTCATCATTCCCCATTCCAGGGGTTCTACCTGGCAGACGGATCATTTACAAACACCTAAATGTGTTTTGGCCCACCTGGGAGAAAGGACTTAACCAGAAGGCTCTGAGGCCTTCTGGTTAAGCCTAGCTCTACTCAGCTTCAAGCTCAGCAGGGACGCTTAGGGAGAGCTAGGCTTAGCTCAAAGTCTTCCAGCACATGTAGGCGTCTGAAAAATTTCTGCGTGTTAGGTAGAACTCCCCATGTGGAAGATTTGGATTTCAAAAACCCAGAAAGCTGGTTGCCTCCTCCAGTCCAAACTATTTTCTTTTATAGTATTGGGGCAATCATTTCCCCCTATTATCAGGTGGAAACAATTCTTTAGATCACTCAGGTATTCCCTGAAAATATGATTCGAACGAGATTTAATCTGAGGTGTATAAGATTAAGTGCCAAACTCTGCTTCCTGAATAGATTCAGCTCACCAGAAGACCCCTTTTCTATTAAAGACCAAAGTGCCCAACACAAATGCACAAGCTCTGAGAAATTGGTATCGCATGTTTCCCACTGGATGAATATTTACAAGACTGCCTTCCATGTCCAAAACTCCCACCGCATGCAAATTAGTCCTCTTTTCTAAAGACAGAAGAAAGCTGGAAATGGTTGCTTTACCTTGCCTGTGAATTGTATCGACCAAAATGTCTATCACAATGATGGTGCCTGTTCGTCCTATCCCAGCACTGGAGAAAGAGAAAAAAGAAAGAGGAGAAAAAGGTTTATAGCCAGTCTGTCATTTACACACTCGGTGAACCATGGTTATTCCCACACATTAAAACAACAGCATACTTCCTGCTTTTAGGATGCTGTCCCTCCAGGCACACCAGTCTTTCAGTGCACCTGTGCCTGAGCCATCTCTCACACAATGCCTGCTCGGGCATAACTGGCACCTGATCAGAGCACAGCTCTTAACATTGGCGCATTCCATCACACCACTATAATTCTGCTGTGTCACTATGGTTTCAAAACCATCCCACAGAGTCTCTGATCTCACAAGGGGTGCCCCATACAATTTCCCAAAGGCTTACACCTCTGCCAGCAAATGCCCATGATGGGCCAGACCGAGGAGTCCACCATGGCCTGGCAGGATGGGTGCCCTCTCCTGGTCCCTTACCTGCAGTGTACCACAATCGGCCCTGGGTCTGGAACGCTCCGTTGGGCTCGGTTGACTTGATCGAGAAAACTGAGGACCCCTCCAGGCTCATTTGGCACCCCATGGTCTGGCCAGCTGAAATACTGAAAGTGCTTAATCTGCCTGGGTCGCTCTTCCTGCGGCATGTGAGGAAAGGAGGGAGGAAATGGGAAAACCATGAATGAATCTGAGTACATGGAAAAGAAATATGTTTACATCTGATTTTTTTTATCCTGGGGTTTTAAAAACTAAGGCTAAATCGTAGGTCTCTTAGATTAGTTTTCATCTCTATAATCTCCTGATCTGTAATATTGTTGTCCAAACGAACATTGTATCTAAAAAGAGGGGAAGAAAAGAAGGTGTTTGACTCAACATGCACAGTTGGGTGGAGGTTATGCATACAGATCATCGCAGCTCCAACCCAAGGAAGGTGGGTGGGCGGATGAGGTGGAAATCATAGCATGCTAGTTGTGACTGGTGGACTAAGATGTCCTAGGAAAATGTAAACAGAACTAGGTAAATATTTCCACCATTATACCCCCACACCATGGATGTTATGGAACAACGGTGGTGCCAAAGGGTTGTTAAATGACATCCCCCTTCCTTGTCCCACTGAGTCACAGAGAGTCATGCAGCAGGGTTGGGGGGAGGCGTGCGTCCTAAGATGCCCCCGGCTTTGGTCCCATAGGCCCATCTGCCTCAAGTGTAGGATGAAGGGGCACAGCTGAAGGGGTGGAGAGAGAGGGTGACATGGCATGGGCTGGCAGAAGGAGCGCCCGTGCATGTGAGAAGAGGGGCACAGGGGAGCCAGAGGTGGGAGGCACCATCAGCAGATGTAGCAACTTTGTAGGTATCTCCAAAGCAGCAGGCAGGCAAGGCTCAACGATACACCCTGTCAGTGCAACACACAGCTGTGTGCAGCATGATGCAACACCCAAACCGTTTGCCTATTTATTGCATCAATTAAAGATAGCACGCACTAGTCTTCTGATCTGAGTTTCCGGAAAGCAAGTACAAAGGCCCTGAAAGGCGATGGGAAAGTCCCTGCCGAGGGTTCGGAGGTGATGCTGAGAAATTTGAGGTTGAGAGATGTCCAAAGGTCACACCCGTTCTTATGCTTTTTGGACTTTGGATGAAGGAAGTCCTGAAATTATGAAAACCTCAACTCTCTCTTTTTTAATGCTTTTGCAAGACATCCACATATACTGTCTTGGAGGGGGGGGAGCATATCCAAAAGAGAAGGGTCAGCATCTCTTGAGTTTTGGTGGGAGAAACACCCACTTGAAGCAAACACCAGTGCTTGGTTTAAAACAAACCAGAACACAATTCTCTAAAAATATATATGAAAAGGTGGCCTCACCCTGTCCATCCGTGCGATCTCTAACTCCCGGACATGATAACCCTGGGCTTCGTGCTCATTGACATTTGTCACACTGATGTGCCCGTATTCTTTGGTGCAATTTTTATCCGGCCAGTACCGGAAACATTTATTCTGGAAAGAGAAATAGGCATTACAACCCTTGAAGAAGGAGTACGACATACATGGTGACTCCTCAAAAGATCACCAAGTTCATTTATTTGCATGGTAATAAATAGACATGGGCACGACTCAAAAAAAGGGTGTTTCGTTTGTCGTTTAGGGGGTCCGTTTCGGTTCGTTTTCGTTTTTCGTGATTTTTTTGCAAAAAATTCATTTTCGTTTTGTTACGTAACGAAACGGAAAACGAAAACGAAAAATTGCTGTTTCGTTAGTATTTATTACAGTTCAATGTATTTGCCGCAATGAAAATGAAACGCACGACAAAATTTCTGTTGTTTCGTTTCGTTTCATTTTGGAGACAAAATTCGTTTTTTGTTTCGTTACGTAACGAAATGAAAAAATGAAAACGAAAACGAAAAATTGCTTGTTTCGTGCCCATCTCTAGTAATAAAAATAAGAAACCCTAGGCAACCTTGAAGAGCGGTAGGCTTAACAAAGAATGTGCTTTTAGAGATTATAGCCCATTCGGTCAACTGCTTGGATTGTAATTTTATAGCACAGTCTGCTACCACCTCCAAGTATCTACCAGCGGTGGCCACCATCTCAAGCTTCCAAAGGAGAGAACCAGCCAGAATAGGAGTAACTCAGAAACGGTACAGGTGGGAAGGTGGAACAAAACACAGCAGTACAGAGGCACCCACAGGGACCCATGGTTTCTCAGACAAAGCAACAGAGGTGAATCAGTAAGAAAGGAACCTCACAAACCCTTGGTCGCAGCACAGAGAATGAAAATAAAAGAAAGGCATCACATGCACAAGTTAGTAAGACTGTGACTTGGCATGACAATTATCGGCCAGGCTCCAGGCTGGTGCCCTTTCAAGTTCTCCTTTGAAGTGGGCTCATCGGACACTAATTATAACCTACTGGCTCACTCCCGACAGGGTGCGCATGTGAAAAAAGGGACACCCGGCACCCTCTCCGATCTGCACTTCATGTCAGGAAGGCTACCGTTCATAGAATCATAGGGTTGGGAGAGAACTCAAGGGCCATCTAGTCCAACCCCCTGCCATGCAGGAACCCCCAGTACTTGGGTAGCATTTTGGATGGGGATTCAGTGCTCAAGCAGCTTCTGGACTCAAAGTAAGGTCGCCTCTGCTGATTTCATTTTGATTTATATGCAGCAGAAGGAGGAGCTTTTAAAAAGAACAGGCAACACAGTGCAGTGTTTTCCAGGACTCCAGTACCCAGAAGCCTCAGGCATCCGGGCCAAGGATTCTGGGACTTGAAGTTCAAATCTTTGGCAAGGACCCAAGGTTGTTGTAGGCAACTGCTTGGAGTCCAAACTCCTTGCATGTTCGGGGTGTTTGTGAGCTAGCTTGGGCGTTCTCCATGAATCGCTCTCTGCACAAGCTCAGAGACTACTCAGCTCCATGTGAGGTGGACTGCTTCCTGAGCAGAATGAACTAACAAGATTTTTTTCTCTTAGAGCGGTGACCGTGTGCATGTGGCAGAGGGCATATTTCATCTCTGCGCTCCATTCATAAAATCCATTAGTCAGTTTTTTTTCTCATGGTCACCCCTGATGGTGGTTGTGTCCATTGTAGTTTGAAAAGGCCCCCATTAGACTAGAATTGGGGAAGTAATGTTTCAGGTTCCAACTGAGCCACCAAGATCATTAGACCCATTTATTTCTCCAGCTCGCTCTTTCTCACAGGGCTTTTGTGAAGGTCAAATGAGGAGGAAAGGAGCGATGTATGACACTCATGAGATCCTTGGAGGTGGGACCACAGTGTAATTTAATGGAAATAAAGATGAAGTCCAGCAGTTGTTCTGAAGGGGGATGGAGAGGGTAACATGCAATGAAAACCTGAATTTGCAAGCTGGGCTGTGCATTCTTGGTTCTACTGTATGGCACGGAATCACAGACTTCAGCACTGTCTTCTATTTAAAAACATGATAAAAGCATTGGAAATATGGCAGTATGGCATATTGTTTAGAACTGACCACGCTGAGAAGGAGATCAGGTAAGAAGTAAGACCAAGTAAGAAGCACAAAGTTGAACGCATGACGCCTGCAGCTCCTGAAGCAGCCAAGGCTGGGTAGTTCTGAGACTTCGAGTCCAGCTATTTTACGAGCACGACATCCCGCTAGACTTACTCACCCTCCCTCGTTCTACTTCTTTGGTCGTCATGACAATAACGTGCGTGTTCTCCTGATAGACCATGGCCCAGAAGTCATTGACGGTGGTCTGGAGACAGCCCTGGGTAGCAATGTAGACCTTGCTGTGTTCGGAGCTCCGTCCGTCTTCAAGGATGTTCTAGGATCAACAACGGAGGAGGCGAGAGGTGAGAACAGGCAAGGAGACGAGGGACTGAAAAGGGAAAAGGAATCTAAATAATGTAAGTAAAGGGGGTTGAAGGAGGACCCAGTAGAGCCGGCGTTGACAACATAATAATAAATAATCTTAGAACAGCAGGGCTGGAAGGTCAGCCATTTTGGAATACGTCACACTTGGGCAAAGTTCGGCCTTAGCTTAGAAGCTTTCAATAGCACTTTTTAGGTCTGGAGAAGCCCATTTCCCTCCAAGCCAAGAGCCTTGCCTTCAGCACAAAAAAGAAGAAAGAAGAAAGAAAGAAAGAAAGAAAGAAAAGAGAGAGAGAGAACAGGTGGGCATTGTTTGGTTAAGGGTTCTGCAGTTCATGCAACATGGGGCAATGGAAGCCAGCATATTTTCCCCTCTGAAAAGCAAAGCACACTGAAGCAACACCAAACATGGGCAAACTGATCCAAAAGATAGAAACAACCCATCCAGTGCTTCTGAGTGTTACAGTCTAGGTGCTCAATCTGTGGGTCCCCAGATGTTCTTGGACTGTAACTCCCAGAAGTCTTCATCACTAGCTGAGCTGGCCAGGGTTTCTGGGAATTGTAGTCCAGGAACATCTGGGGACCCCACAGGTTGAAAACTGCTATGGATCATCGTATCGTGCCCCTGTCAAGGAGGCCCAGTGGGGAATCAAACTCCAAACCTCTGGCTCCTCATTTTGATTCCTAAAGCACCGAGTTGTCCAGCAGTTCAGGTCTTCTGATGTCAGTCATCAACCAATTGGAGACATTTTAGTTCAAGAAACGCCTGCTTCTTTTTGCTGACTGGATCAGATTTAAGCCAGTTTTGTTCCCAACGTGAAAAGGCTTTTTAAAGAGGAATGGCATTGCACACTGTTTGCAGGGCCCCTCTACTCACCTTGATATAATTCGCATTGATGTAGTCGGCACCCGGGGCGCTTTCGTCCACTTCGCAGAGAGCCACGCGTGTCGTGTCAACTGTGGGGACAGAGCAAACCCCCCACTTATGTTAGGTGAAGTCCATGCGAGAGGAAACCTTTTGGAAGGAGGAGATGCTGCAGAATCTCCCACCTTCCATCCATTCAGAGCCCAAAATCACTGCATCTTGCACTCTCCCTACACACAACTTATCCTTAAGTCCCCAAATGGAGCCTGAAAGCGCAGGAGGCAAATCCATTTAGTTTTCACTGCCAGCAGGAATGGATCCTGTCCCTCTGGGTTGACGAGGTTCTATTTTTTTTCCAAACATGCATACAAAACAGGGAAGCTTACAAGGGAGGATGTTCTTGTAGCGGTTTTTGGCTTTGTTTTCTGCACGCTGTCCCTCCTTTCTCGGGTAGAGAAATTTACACTCTTGCTGCTGCAACATCTGTGGAGGGAACCATAGATAGGTTGAGAAGCAATAACTTGGGGGGGAAAAATACAATTAAGTAGAATCTACACTAGAGATGGGCACGACTCAAAAAAATGGTGTTTCGTTTGTCGTTTGTCGTTTAGGGGGTCCGTTTCAGTTCGTTTTGTTTTTCGTGATTTTTTTGCAAAAAAATTCATTTTCGTTTCGTTACATAACAAAACGAAAAAAAAACGAAAACAAAAACGAAAAATTGCTGTTTCGTTAGCATTCATTACAGTTCAATGTATTTGCCGCAACAAAAACGAAACGCATGACAAAATTTCTCTTGTTTCGATTTGTTTCGTTTCATTTTGGAGACAAAATTCATTTTTCGTTTCATTACGTAACGAAACGAGAAAACGAAAATGAAAAATTGCTTGTTTCGTGCCCATCTCTAATCTACACACTGCTCTAAAGGCAGAGCTAGAACAATTGACAGTCAGACTTTTGTTTTGCTTGGCCTGTTGTCCTGTGTAGGACGTTGCCAAACACTGTGCCGATGCCAGGATCGCTACAGACCCCTGTGCAGAACCCTGTGTGGTTTGCCAATCTTTTTCCAAAAAGAAATGGCCATGAAATATCCAGAAATCCCATTAGATTTGATGGAAGATTGCTTGGGGGGATGGGGAGCGTACGTCGAGAAGTCTCGCTACGAGGAGATATTAGGATCCCCCCGCCCTCACCAAATTTCTCTCTAACAATAAGAGGCTGGCACATCCACCCCATTTAGTTTAGGAAAATGCTTCTTGTACCTCAAACTCTTCCCAGAATCCTTGTTTGGCCTTCTCGCTGTGGTCCGCCATCTTGTTCAACTCCTTCACTCGGTTCTCGATGTTGGCTGCGATGATCCGTGTGGCATTGAAAGGCTGAAGGAATGTGAGGCAGAAGAGGGGGCCATCATTTCCAAGCAGGGAGGAAAAAGGAAAGAGAAACCGAAAAAGAGAAAACACGGGTGTGGAAGGCCTTGGAAATAACTCATTTCAAACAGGATATTGATAGCTCCCCAAAGCCATTAATCAAAAAATAAATTACTTATAACATTGTTTTCAGAGACTAGGAAGTTAGTAGGATAAGCTTAACATGTTACATTAACCATAGCTGAGCTCAAAAATCTAATCTATTTACATTAACACTGGGTTGTGGAAGCATTCAAATACTTTAAGTCACCATTACGTTAATCATTGGTGTTAATCTTAGAAAATACAGGACTGATAGAGAAAGAGGCTTATAATACTTTGGTTGAGGCTGTCACCCCTAAGTGGCATATTTTGTTATGGGCTCCTTCAAAAGTGCTGTTTGGAAATTTAAGCCGCTTTTTCCAGCTAGGCATTTTAGAGACCTAATTTCCATCACATGGTGATCAGCTGGGCAGGGTTTGGTTCATACTTCTCAGTGTCTGGAAAATGGCAGGTTGGAGAAGGATGCCGGTAAAATATTAAATCTAATAGATTTTGCATTTTTAAATCCCTGGCAATGTCAGTGCTGTCCACTCACCCTTGCTCCTCCCCATTTTCCGAGAACTCCCCTGCCATGATACCTGTTTCAGGTGTACAACTGCCCCGGATTTCTCCACCATCGGGTTCTTCTTATAGTGCTCCACCAAGTCCGTCAGGGTGTCAAAACGTTCGCCGCCTCCCACGTCATATTTTCCGTCTGGCTATTGAGTGTGGGGGAGAAAACGTTACAATCATAAGACTGCAAAAACGTGGTGGAAACCTTTTTTTTTTCAGGACCCCTGGCCAGGATCCAGTCAAAGAGCCATGTCACCGTCAGTGTAATGGCATAAGTTTACCTTGCTGGTTAAAGAGTCTCCAGTTGAATTCCTAGCCCTGCGTTAATTGGAATCCAGCCAGAGACTCATCAATTGGCAGCTCTTCCTTGTTCCAAGTAATACAGGCATGTCCACACTTCGGCCCTCCAGATGTTTTGGACCACAACTCCCACAGTCCTTTGCCATTGGGAATACAGGCTTGGAATTCTGGGAGCTGTGGTCCAAAACATCAGGAGAGCCAAAGTTTGGACATGCCTGAAGTAATACCTCTGCACTTACACCAGTGTAAATAGTCGGTTGGATCCTGGCCAGTCGGGTTTGTCTCTACCAACTTCTGAGAGATATCTGATCATCTTCTTAGGAGCTGGAAGGTCCCAAATAGATGGCTGAGTCCAAACCAGTGCCCCAGACAAGCTTCTTCTTCCCAAGGCACTTTTACCTGATAGCGGATCATGATGTGAGTCACCCGGGGCTTCCGGTCCCCTGTGTCGGCTTTGTCCTCATTGGTCAACACTGACAGGACAAAGTCGCCTGGCTTGCTTTGGCTGCTGCGCACCAGGAAGCTCCCTGGCTTGCCTTTCTCAGTGAGGAGTCTCTCGGCTTCTTTGCCCGTCAGGTGGCCATGGTACCACCTAGGAAGGAAAGGAAAGGGTGGCTCAAAGACCAAGCCAGAAATCCATACCCTCATGAATTTGGTCCCTACTTGATCTGAGAAAGGGCTGGCTCTGTTGTTGGGCAGAGTGAAGCATCTGCCTCAGGCACCGCATTTGGGGGGGACTGTTGGGATTTTTACAACCCTGCATGCTACCTGTAGGAGGCATGGCTGGGAGTGACTGGCAATCTCTCCAGAACTAACCAATTGTGCCCTCCTGCCTCTGAATTGTAAGAGCCCCGCCTCTTTACTGAGTGTTCCTTTCCCTCTCTTTAGTCTGTGTCAGCTGTTTGTTTGCTGTTGATCTGTATAGTTAGTTGCTAGGTTTGAGTGCGCTAGAGAAAGCAACATGCCCGTGTTTGTAATCTTGAGCAATTGTCTGTATATAATTTCTAAAATTATTCTTCTCTCAGAATGAGTTACTGAGGGTGTAAGGGTCAGAAAATAAGAAAGGGGTGGACTATCTGGAGAACTTGAAGCTATTCTCCTCCACGGATCTCTGCCCTTCTACTGCACAGCGAAGCAATTTTGCCAGCAATTCAAAACTCTGCAACGGTGACAAGGGAGAAGATTGCTATTTACTGTGTTGTCCCTGTATTCCATATATCATTTTACTGTCAGAGAACTGGAGATGTGCTCGTGAGATTTTCTGCCTCAGGAGCCGCATCGACTTGACTGCCCTTGAGATTGATGGAGGAAGAAGGAATAAATCCAGGTACCCTTTTTCATTGTGCACAAGAAATTTCTCAAGGATTCGCGGGCAACTATTCATTACATCCTTGCGTATTTATTTGAATTGTGCTGTTTTTTCTTCCTTCCTCTAGATGGCCCCTCTGGACTATTCCTGCAGATGCTCCCTGACCTGGCCAGGTCACCTCTGGTGCTGCCTTCCCCTGGAGGGTCATCCTGGTTCCCACTGTGATGTCATCAGCCCCCTTTCCGTCAAAATGAAAGGACAACTAACTGTAATATTAAGCAAACTGCTGAATGGTGGCTGAATGAGGCCAAAGGAAAACGAATCTGTAAGCACCCAGCCTGACCAGGGAAAGCTGTGTGACTTGTTATATCAACTTTAGGATAGCATTACTGTAGCCCTCAGGGGATTATATACTGAGTTTATCTGTGGTTACAAAAGTTCTTAATTATTATTTTTAAAATAGTGTCAATATAGCTGCTCTACAGCCAGCTCCAAAGTGGCTCAAAAATAGATTGGGTTTTATATTATTTCACTATTAATTATTATCGGTACAACCTGGGCAACGTGTAACCACCTTTGTCTAAACACAGTGAGGAAGGATCAGACCCAAAAGGTTTGCAAGATGTCTAAGCTCAAATACAGAGAAGTACATTGTGATATATATTTTTTGCACTGTGAAGGTGAAGGGAAAGCCTTCCTTATCATGAGACTGCAATTTGGTTTGTCAGTTTCAAAGGAATTTTGCAGATTTTTAACCCCTTGCCTGAAATGTGCAAGAAAATATCTGTTGTATTATTACATGAACTAGTAAAAGGAGAAGCACTGGATGGGTTGCTTGCTTGCATCCTTTGAATCAGCTGGTCTGTGCTTGCCATATAAGGCCTGCTTAGTGATCCAAATAGAAAAGGCATCAACATAGTATAGCGGCTATGTTGCTTATTTACATTGGGAAAAACCTTACCCCAAACAGCACTTGGTTTTGCACTGGAGGCGAGAAACGTTCACAGTCATGCTGAGATATATATATATATTTAACCTCATCTCACCACCATCCCTAACCCCGAGTACAAAAATCATATTTTTAGGAGTGAATCCAGGACAAAGCCACTCACCTCTCTGAGGTTGGATCCTGGCAATTCAGAGGGAATTTCAGCTCAATGACATTGCTGTTCTTCTCCCTCAAGAGACCCTGCTGCTCCGTGTAATATTGGATCAGCTCTGCTAAGGTGGCAAATTTCTCCCCTCCATAGAGGTCGTAATAGTCTCCGGTGTTCTGGATTTTGATGTGGGTCACCTCGTTGTTTCTCCTGGAGCATAAAATGGGGTGGGGCGGGGGAGATAAAATGGAAGTGTTTGATGCTCTTATCCAGCATCTTTGTTCTCATGTTCACCATTCATTGTATGTTCGATGCAATTAATAATAATAATAATAATAATAATAATAATAATAATAATAATAATAATAATAATAATAATAATAATAATAATAATAATAATAATAATAATAGCAGCAGCAGCAGCAGCAGCAGTAGTCTTGGAGCTGCAATGCTGGAGGGGACCCTTTAAATCATCCAATCCAGTCTCTGTCAAAAAGGCCAAGTAGGGAATCGAACCTCCAACCTCTGGCTCAGTAGCCAGAGACTGAAGCCTCTGAGCTATCCAAATGTTCTTGGAGGCATTTTCAGATATGAAAATGAGGCTCATTTCCCCACTTTTCTGCTCTGTAGGGGAAGGAAAGGAGGCAAGGGGTTGGGGTGAACCAACCATTGGGGTGTTGGGTTCAAACCAAGGAACCCACAATCAGAGCGCCCTTCGGCCAGCCGCCGCCCCCGCTCTTCCTGGCCTTCCTTGCAGGAGGGCTGTGCAGCTGAACTTCTGAGAGGGGCAAGAGAAGAGACCTTGGACTCCAGAGGACAAGGTGGAATAGATGTGTGAGCTTCACACCGAGAGGAGAGCGAAGGATTTTCACACCATTTGCAAAAAGGGAAACACCTTCCAACTTTCTGGAGGTGAAAGCTGGAATTAATGTATCCAGAGCTATTGAATGCATCGGTTTATCAGCCTTTCTGGATGGGAGCGGAGTGGGGGGGGGGGGGTGGGGATGCAAATTAGGAAAAGGGGGAAAGAAATGTCCCTGGCCTGACCCAACTCATCCATCAAGCGTCTGAAGGCTGGGTGAACTCAGCAGGCAGCCGGACTCTAAGTGCCTCTAAAATGCAATTAGCCTTCTCCGTCAAGAAGGCTAGCCAGGCCAAAAGAGAACCAGAAGGGACTGGAGCAGCTCTTAGTGCTCTCTCTTGATTGCCAAATGGTGTTAACCCTCCAAGTGCTGGAAAGAAGGGGGAAGACTCTTTACCCCCATCCCCCCTAACCTCCCACCTCCCACTTCCTCTAACCCCTGTGGTACCCTTAAATAAAAAAAATGGGTGGCTATAATCCACCTAGATTAGTAGAGCTTAACATATTGCAATGGCTTGGATATTAAACATGCTGGAAAATGGTATTGAATAGGACAATGGAGGGTGTTGTGATAAATGTTCAAAAATACCAAAACAGACAGGGAGGGAGAGAGAGAGAGAGAGAGAGAGAGAGAGAGAGAGAGAGAGACTTGCTCTCTGTGGCATTTAACATAGATTCACCAACCTATCCCTTTTTTGTCCAAAGGGCATTGCTGGATCTGCTAATTACACAAAAAGCCACACAAAAAGGCTCTCCAAGGTAGGCCAGTGCCTTAGACATCTCTCACTATTACCTCCCTCTGTAAGAAGGTTGCACAACACTTTCTTGATTCCATAGCATTTCACATGACAGGGGTTTGAAAAGCCTCATGTTTTAAACTCACTGTGCTGCCTAGAGCCTTTAGTTTAGCAGTGACGATTGCTATCATTACTGTCAGAAGGAATTCGTTATAAGTAATTATTCTTCCCACCTCTATCTCCCAAGTTGCAGCCGCCCATTGGGTTCCCAACAACGGTTAAGTGTATATTTGATTCCAAGCTCGGAAAAGGTATGTTTGCAATGGTTGGAGGCGGGGTGGGGGTGGGGAAAGACCAGAAACAGCAGCTCCATTAAGTAACTCTTCCAAACCCTGATTTCGAATTTAGTGCGTTGCATTTCTGAACTCCTGGATAGCTCCGTGGTTGCGGTCTCTGTCTGCAGAGCCGGAGAGTGTGGGAGTTCGATTCCCCGCTGGGTCTTCCTTGACGAGGGCTGGACTAGATGACCAGAGGGTCCCTCCTGGCTCTGCTGTTCAAAGGTTATTATTGCTATTATTATCTCGCCTTTGCTTTGCTTTATTGATTTGTCATTATATCTTAAGTCTCATCTTTAGCCTTTCTGCACCATCCTTGGTGGGGCAAGCAGCAAAGACAACAGATGAAGCAACAATGGGGGTGGCCGTTAAAAATTAAGAGCTCAGAATTAAAACGCATGCATGCACAAAACAACAACACCAGGCTGGCAGCCAGGACTAGCTTAAAATTTGTTTGATGACCTAGATTAGTTTTGAGGGTTCATCAATTTCCCCACACAGGAGGACAACATCCCTATGAGGTAGGCTAAGCAGCGACTGTGCCCCCCCCCCAACAAGTGGGACTGACACACACACACTCTTCTTAAGAGCAAGAGACAACTAGATGGCAGAGAAGTAACAAAGCTTTCATTCATGCACTGCTCCCTTCTCTCCATCCCTCTTCGCTCCCAAACCCCAAATCACAATGCTTCCCTTGAAGGGAAACCCTCTCCCCCCCCGCCGCCCATCCTTCCAAATCAAAGGCCCTGAAGCACTTTAGGAGGAGGGGCGGGGAATGCAAAACGGACAATTGTGTCCATTTAGCCCCATCGTATCACTAGGGCAGAAAGAATTCCATCCCTCCTCAGTGGACGTGTCCCAGATGAGAATCATCAAGCTGCCTCTCTCTCACACAGACACACAAGCTTTGTGTGTGCGCTGTTGTTTTTGCACGGGGATGGCCATTTAAATCAGGCCAAGTTCTCGGCGCAAAGGCCAACAAGCCTCATGGGTTAGGCATCACTGGGCAAGGACACTAGGGCCTGTCTCCATGCGCCACCAATGCGAAACCGGGACAAAACAGGCAGAGAAGGCATGGTGGTGGTGGTGGTGGTGGTGGGAATCATTGGAGAACTGAGATGAGTAGCCAAGCATTCGGCACCCATCCTGTCTCAGCTTTCTGAAACATTCTTGAAAAGTAACTTAATGCTCTTCCAACCCATTATGCTACTTTTCAAATCTAACTCTCTTGTGTTACTCCTAGTGCAAGCAACAACAATAATAATTGAAAAGTTACACTTCTTATAAGTAACTTGTTCCTTCTGAGTTCTGATCATCTGTAGCAATGACTCTTTGTGACCCCATGGACCAGAGCTCGCCAGGCCTTCCTATCTTCCACTGCCTCCCGGAGTTTGGTCAAATCCATATTGGTTGCATCGATGACGCTGTCCAACCATCTCATTCTCTGCCGTCCTCTTTTCCTTTTGCCTTCGATCTTTTCCCAACATCTGGGACTTTTCCAAGGACTCCTCTCTCCTCATGAGGTGGCCAAAGTACTGGAGCCTCAGCTTCAAAATCTGTCCTTCCAGTGAACATTCGGGTTTGATTTCTTTCAGAATGGATAGGTTTGATCTCCTTGCAGTCCAGGGGACTCTCAAGACTCTCCTCCAGCACCACAGCTCAAAAGCATCGATTCTGTGGTGATCAGCCTTCTTTATAGTCCAGCTCTCACTTCCATACATCACTACTGGAAAAACCATAGCTTTGACTATCCTGACCTTAGTTGGCAAAGTGATGTCTCTGCTCTCACCCCCTTTAAACAATCCATCTAACATCCAGTGTTGGGGGGGAAATGGGATCCATTCCCATAAAAATGTGCCTCATTTACCCCATTCAGCAGCCCGGCCGCTTAGAGCTTTTCGGACTCCTGTCCTCGGCAGCTGAATTTTCCCGTGGCTGGCCCGAGGCCCAAAGGCTTCTTAGAGAAGTGCGCATGAGGAACGTCACTCCCTGGCCTTTAAATTATTTACAGAGATCTTGCTCCAGTTGTTAAATGGACGCTCTTATTCCCCTGTGCCCCCGAGCAATCAGGCTAAACATTCAGAGGGTTCAGAAAGCGCAGAAGCAGTCTTTCAAGATGATCTCTTGCTCTCTCTCTCTTGTCGCATGCGAGTTCTTGGTGAGAGCCAAAGGAAGGTGAACAGTAGAAAGTCCAAAACAAGGGAGGAAAGGGGATTTGTTCTACGCAGAAGCATTTCTTTCCCCAAAATGATTCTCTCAAGTGCTTCATTTTAAATTTATTTTTGATTGTTCTTCCGTCCTGCACACACCCATCTGGGCTCATTTGGGAAGTGAAGCAGAAATGCACCTGGCTAGTCCTAGGATGGAGGTTCAGCAAGGATGTCCAGATAGAGCTGGGAAAGAATGCTGGCCCTAGAGTGGCAATCGCTGACATTCTGCATCAAGAAAACTATGCTAAATTTATTTATTTATTATTTATTTGTGAAACTTATATCCCACCCATCTTCCTGAGAGGGAACTCTGGGCGGCTGACAACAGAAAGGTAAAACAATAAACACAATAAAAATAGCACAGGAGGTGGCAAAGAGAAGGCAAAGATGGCGGGGGGGACTTAAAATGAAAGGTCGCCAAACACCTCCCTAAACAGATGGGTCTTTAGGGCCTTCTTAAAGGCAGGCAGGGACTCAATTAGGCGCAGCTCACTGGGGAGGTGATTCCAAAACATAGGGCCCACCACAGGGAAGGCGTGGTCACACGTACGCGATTTCCGCGCCTCCCTGGGTGTGGCCACCCTCAGTGAGTGCACCTGCGCCAGTCTCGTGGGTCTGGCTCCGCGTATGGACCAAGGGCACGTCGAGGCAGCTTCCTAGGCCCTAATTATGTTTGCCGCTCTTACCTGACCGATAAGGTGAAGTCCCCAGGGTTGCTTTTACTGGGCCGTGCCAAAAGCTCCCGTGGACACCTCGGGTAAGCAGCAGCTTCTCCGCTTCGATTCCATTGATATTTGGGTGAAACCACCTTGAGGAAGAGGAAGAGGGTGGGGAAAAGAGAGTCAAAACCAACAGCGTTCCTTAGCGTGCCAGAACATGGAGGCATCTCGGGGGTGCGATCCGCAGGAGGCCTGCCTAAGGCAGTGGTGGCGATCCTTTGGCACTCCAGATGTTTGGGACCACCACTCCCAGAATTCCAAGCCTGAATTGCCAAGGGCAAAGGACAGTGGGAGCTGTGGTCCATAACAGCTGGAGTGCCGAAGGTTGGCCACAACTGAAGAGCAAGCCTGGATGCAGGTTCACTGGGAACACTCGGGAGAGCATTTACAGATGTGTTTGAAATACAACCCTCTAATAAGTCTCCATTCTGGGAGTCCTCCCTGGCTCAGGCATGAGCCCTGCCAAAGCGTCCTCTTCCCACCCCAGTGCTAGCCGGGAGTTTTCTTCCTGAGCAAGAGGCTAGGTTTGTGCCACCTGGTGCAAGTTTAAGGCAAAAGAAAAATATGCACAAGGATGAATGAGCCTCCTTTCTTTGATTATCCAGAAATGGGCTTGGACAGGAAAATGTCCAAGAAGCAGCTGAAGCAGCAGCAACACCATTAACTGGGGCTTTTAAAAAAAAGATACGTTGTGTCAGCTTCAGTCTCAACAACCAGGCCACCATCAGGGCATCAGAACCCAATCTATAGAAACACCGGATTCCACCTAGGAAGGCATGCATGAGAAGTAACCATGTTCCTTGTAACATGTTAGTTTGAGATAACACATTGTTACCTACATAGTTTCTTTTGTGTTTTTTTAAGCCGTGTAACAAGCAGTATTGTTGTTAACAACTGGTAACACTGTGACTGCTGACTGCTAATTTTACTCATTATTCTTAGACCATCACTTTTAGGGAAGGACATATGGCCATTTCTTGTCTTTTTATTGAGGTTTTTAAAAAATTAAAACAGCTAAAATCTAAGTTAGTAATAAGGAGGGCTATAAAAATATCCATCAAGTGACTCATTCTCAGTAAGACACATGGAGATAGTCAGTGCTGAGAAATTGTTAAGTCTCATTTCCAATGTGAGAACGATAGAAGGGCAAAAGATTTTCCGTCAAGGTTTCTGTTATTCAAAAAAAAAAAAAAAAAAAAGCAGTTGTATAAAACTAGTACTGTCTCCTTTTGCAAAGCAATTCAAACACACAGAGATGCTAGCTGTTTGACCAACCAGATGCAACGACCCATCTATTGGCTCCAGTTTTTCAAACGTTCACACAACCAGGCAGCGGCTTTGGCATTATCTGTGCTACTTGTCCCAAAATTTGATCCCACAAAATCGAGCCCTCTTGCTGTAAGTGGCAGAAAATGTCACATGGCAGAGAGAAAAAAATGCAGGCCTGGTTTCCTTTCCTCCTGCATGAGAACAAAGCAAGCAAGACTTCAACATTGGCAGTAACGAGCAATGCAAGATACTCTTTTAGTAATGAGCAAAGGGTAACAAACAAGTGTCCTTTTTCCTCTTTTTAACAGGGGCATTCCAAGCTTTGCGTGACCTGTGCAGAGAAGCAGGACTCAGTAGTGCAGCTGAGTGTAAGGACAGGAAGGAAAATGGGGTGGGGTGGGGGGAGGCAGAACCAAAATAGCCCGTTCAAATGCCATTTTCTCCCTAGCCAGGAAGCCAAAAGGTCAAGCATCTTTCAATAATGCCTGTCTGGCATGTAACCAAGCTAATGATTACTTTAAAAATAAAAATACAATGTGGAGGGAAAAGTCTCCCAATGCAGAGCTCCTTATAAGGTTCTCATCCTGGGACAAGGAAAAGGCTACGTTACAAGCCACCACCACCCCTACCCAAAAACACCATTCTGACAACATACACAGAGAGAGAGAGAGAGAGAGACAGACAGACAGACAGACAGACAGACAGACAGACACACAGACACACAGAGAGATTTAGAACTCACATCCCTAAATTCTGCATCTGCTGGGAAAGCAGAATCACAGCGACACCACTTATGTGAAATCAGAGCCATACACCAGTGTGTTGAGACATTTCTATGCAGGGGGAATATATGTTGGTGGTGTTTGTAGAGAGGGAAGATAGCTTTGTTTGGTGGTCCTGCCAAACAACCCAAGACGGATGCGGCCAGAGGGGAAAAGAAATGTTTTCCAAGAAAATGAGTGTGTTTGGATTCTTGCGTAGCTTGAGATCAGGGAGGGTGGGTGAGAAAGGGGAACAGACAGGAAGTCTGTCCTCCCGGCACCGCCACCGCCGTGCAGATGGATGGAACAGATTGTTGACAATTGTACTCACGAGTTCACCGCAAACATTTACGGTGCAAAACAACCTGTTGTTACGTCTGCAAAGGTTGGATCTACACCGTCACCCAGTGGGGAAAGTCAGACCCTGGTGCCCGGCCAAGGGCAAAACTGCTCCCAAGAAGCAAAAAAGACTGCCTCTGAGGTTGGCCATGCACAGCCACGCTCTGGATTGTGTGCTGTTGGTTCTACAGAAGCGGTTGCTTCTCTCCTGTTTGGTTGTGTCTGACTCTCAGCCCCTTTGTGGATCCGTGCTGCTTCTCTATAAATACATCCGTTGAGTCCTGGGAGTCCTGGGCTCCTACTTATTTATTTATTTATTTATTTATTTATTGGATTTATATCCCGCTTATCTACAAGTACCCTAAGCGGCTTACACGGGCTACAATAGCCAGAACAAAGTTACAAAAAAATATTAAAAATAAGACAGGACAAGACAAATAATTCACACAGTACAGAATTAAAACCTAAGCAGCACTTCTCTGATGAGGAAAGCTGATTACGATGGCGGGCCAAAAAGAAAGAAAGAAAAAAAAAAATTAAATAAATTAAGCGTCGCCAAAGGCCTCCCGAAAAAGATAGGTCTTCAAAGCCTTTCGGAAGGCCAGCAGGGTCTCTGCAGAGCGCACTTCACTGGGGATGGAATTCCAGAGGGTGGGGGCCGCCACAGAGAAAGCCCGGGTCCGGGTCTGCGACCTCCGGGCTTCCCGAGGGGTGGCGACCCGGAGCAAGTGCGCTCGCGCCTGCCGAACAGGACGGGCCGAGATTGATCGCTGAGCGATCCGCTCTGCCAGGTAGTCTGGTCCCAAGCCATGGAGGGTTTTATAAACTAAAACCAGGACCTTGAATCTAATCCGGGCCGCAACGGGCAACCAGTGCAGGCGGACCAGGGCTGGGGTGATGTGGTCATAACGACGCACACCAACCACCAACCTGGCCGCTGCATTCTGTACCCGCTGCAGCCCGGAGGAGATTCAGGGGCAACCCCATGTAGAGGGCGTTACAGTAGTCCAGCCTCGAGATCACCAGAGCTTGGACCACTGTTCTCAAGGAGTTCGCTTTACGGGCGGATCTGGGCGATCCGACGGAGATGGTAATAGGCGGACCTGGTCACCGACGCCACCTGGGCCTCCATGGTAAGCGCCGGGTCCAGGAGCACACCCAGATTCCGCACCCTCTCCACAAGCTGGAGGGAAACTCCCCCCAGGCAAGGGAGGGGGCCACCGTACCCGACGACGAGCCCCGAAGAACATAACCTCCGTCTTCTCGGGGTTGAGCTTAAGCCTGTTCGCCCCGGTCCAAGCCAGTACGGCCTCCAGGCACCCGTCGAGGACCTCCACAGCTTCCACAGCAGAGGTGGTAAAGGAGAGATAGAGCTGCGTGTCATCAGCGTACTGATGACAGCAGACTCCAAAACTCCTGATGACCCCGCCAACGGCCTTACGTAGATGTTAAACAGCATGGGGGACAGAGATGACCCCTGTGGAACCCCACAAGGGAGAATCCAAGGGGCCGATAACTCCCCCCCATGCTGCACGTACTGTGGGCGGCCCTCCAGGAAGGAACGGAGCCAACTGCGAGCAGTGCCTCCGATTCCCACCTCAGAGAGCCGGTCCAACAGGATACCGTGGTCGACGGTATCAAAGGCCGCTGACAGATCCAGGAGGACCAACAGGGTAGAGCAACCCCTGTCGGCCGCCCGGAGAAGGTCATCTTGCAGGGCGACCAAAGCTGTTTGGTACCCGACAAGGCCTGAACCCGGACTGGCAAGGATTGAGGCACTGCCGATCCTCCAGGTATGACTGCAGCCGGACCGCCGCCACCCTCTCGATCACCTTGCCCATGAACGGGACGTTGGCGATTGGGCGATAGTTTGAAAGATCGTCCACCGCCAGGCCCGGTTTTTAAGGATGGGCTTTACCACCGTCTCCTTCAGGCGAGAGGGAAAACCCCTCGCTGAAGGAGGCGGTGGCGATGACAGAAGCCCATTCGGCCATAGTCCCTCTGGCAGCTCTAATTAGCCAGGCGGGGCAAGGGTCGAAAGGAGTGGAGGCAGGCCGGCAATGCACCATAGCCTTGGAGACCTCGACAGCAGAAACAGGCCCAAGCTCATCCAACCGAGGCGGCGAAGGCGGACCAGCAACTGGGGATGGCGGGGCAGGGCCACTGCAACCGGAGTCAAAGCCAGCACGGATGGCCTCTATTTTAGTTCGAAAAAAGGCTGCGAACTGCTCACTACTGAAATCAGTAGGAGGAGGCCTAGCCAGACTGGGATTGCTGAGGTCCCGAACCACCCGGAAAAGCTCCGCCTGGCGGTTCGAGGCCTCAGCAATTCTCAGGGAGTTGAAAGATGTTCTAGCCTCCCTTATCGCGTTGGTGTAGCGACCAGTCTGGGCATCAACAGCAGCCTTACTCAACGCCGTCCGGGTTTTCCTCCAGCTGCGCTCTAGCCTCCTCCTCTCCTGCTTCATTGCCCTAAGCTCCCGGTGAACCAGGGGGGAGGGCCGGGCTCGGCAGCGGAGGAGGCGCTTAGGGGCGATCCGGTCTATGGTGTGGACAGCTGTTTCGTGCCAATAGTTAGCCACATCCTCGGCCGGAGCGCCAGTCATACCACCAGGTAACCCCCCGAAGAGCTCGCCGAACCGTTGAGGGTCCATGAGCCTCCGGGGCGGGCCAAAACAGAGGCCCGATGGTCCCCGCGGGAGGGGCTGGGATCGCCAGGGAGAAAGAGAGCAGGTGGTGGTCTGTCCATGACACAGGCTGGGAAACAATGTTCCCCACCTCCAGACACGAAGCCCCGACATGGAGGTAAAGACCAGATCCAGGGTGTGACCGGACCTGTGGGTGGGGCATAAAACGTGCTGGGACAGACCCATGGAAGCCATGGATTCCATGAACTCCAGGGCAGCACCGGAAAGTCCACCGCCTGCATGCACGTTGAAGTCGCCCACCACCATGAGGCGCGGGGACTTCAACAGAGCAGCGGCGATGAACTCCGTGAGCTCTGGAAGGGATTGTGCTGGGTTGCGGGAGCTCGGCAACCCAGCACAATGCCAAATCTGTCCCGCTGACCCACCAACAGGTGAAGTACTTCAAGCCCCTGGCTAACCAATGTCGAGGCCCTGCTAACATGAAGCGAGTCCCTGTACACGATCGCAGCCCCTCCTCCCTTTTGACCCCCAACCTTCCCACTCCCTCTACCAAGTACCCGGGCGGACACAGCAGGGCGAGGAAGCCCCCTCCGTACCCACCCAGGTCTCGGTAATGAACGCCAGGTCGGTGACACCATCCGCGATGGAATCATGGATAATGGGGATTTTGTTATGCACCGACCTGGCGTTCATCAGGAGACAGGCAAGGTTGGGGGCGCTGGTGGGGTGACTCCCAGATACGTGGCAGGGAGCTGGGGGGTCAGAACGAGGGACCGGCACAAGTTGCCTGACCCGAGTTCTTCTAGTCTGACGAACCCAACAGCTACTAGCGTACCGCCCACGGCCCGACACCGTCGGTATGTGAGCCCCTGCAAACATGGCAATACAGATGGTCAAAAAAAAAAAAAAAAAAAAAAAAAAAAAAAAGGAACAACAAACAACAGTACAGGGCACAAATAAACACAGTGGCAGAACAACCTCCCCCTTCCCCAAAAAAAAAAATAAAATAAAATAAAATAAAATAAATAAATATACAATGCAACAACAAATAATAAAAGTACAATTCAAATAATAAAACAAAATAACAGGAGAGCCTAAGGCAGGAGGGAGATGGTTAACTAGGTGGAATAAAGCTGACTGTCAAAAGAAGATCAGGTACACCTGGGAGTGGGGGAAGGGAAAATCATAAGGTCGAAGGGACTGATTAGCAGCAAGGTCACAAGTGATGGGGCGGGCAAAGGTGGAATAGTCATGCCAGCCACCCCAGCTAATCTACTAACTCTAGACCCCAACAGGTCCCAAAAGAGATACTCAAGTCCCCAAAATCCCCCAGAAACGCCCTCCCCCATCCCAAGTCCACCCAATCTCAGTTTCGACAAATAGCCCATGGTGGCCGACCTGCCACCCGAACTGGAGGTCAAGGACTGCAGGCTGGGGGACCCAGATGTTAATGGGTCAGGTGCCGGTGGGCGAGAGGGGATCCAAGGGTCAACGCCAGCGGCCAAAGGTGTAGGCTGGGGGGCCGGGGCAGAGCCAGCCTCCATAACGTTCCAGCCGCATACAAACAGCGGCGGTGGCAGTGATCTCCACGGCGGTCTCCTCGGCTGGCCCGCCGCAAGGATGACAGTTGGCGGGCCGCGGGCCGCTGGCGCTCCGCTCCGACGGTGCCTCCGCTTCAGGGTCGCAGTTGTAGCGAGCGGCGGCGAGCCCCTTGTGGACAGCCACGGGCGGCGGGCTGCAGATGGAAGGAGGCGGCGGTCTCCCCAGACAAAGGCGGCAGCAGCAACGATCGACGGGCTGGGGGGCACAGCAGCAGCGGCAACGACCCCCAAGACTGGGGCGCCGCAACCGTCAGCAGCGGCCACACCAGCAGCAGTCAGCTGGCCACAAGCCGCGGCAAAGGCAGCAGCAGTCCGCCTCCGGGCCGAACCCGCGAGGTGGCCATCGGCGGCGGCGGCAACAACAGCGATGGCGGCGGCGGCCTCCACAGCCGACCCACCACGAGGCCGTCCGCGGCGCTCCACCTTCGCAACAGCGGCGAAGGTTCTCAGCGCCGACCCGCCGCGACGGCAAGCAGCAACAACGGCGGCGGCAACAGTCGGCAAGCCACCACCAAAGGTAGAACAAAGGGCGGTGCAGGGCCGGTGAGATGGACCTCCGGCAGACATGCCTGGTGGGGGAGGGGAGGGAACGCTCATACCCGTCCTGAGGTTCGTCCTGTAACTCATCCGTTGATGTAATGAGCAGCGGCGACCGTAAGATCTTCAAAAGAGCCCCTTAATTCCCCCTCCATAGCCTAGGCAAGCTCAGGGAAAAATTAAAACCCAAACATAAAAACAAGGCAGCAAAAACACAGACTTAAAGCGCAGCCGACATAAACTGCTGCTGCTGCCGCCCGCCATCTTACATGTGCCTACGAAACTGCAGGGCCACCGCCGCTGCAAAAAGACCACCTGCTGCCAAACAAATACAGCCGAGATAAGCCCTTTAAAACAAACTGGCCTTTTTGACCCCAAACAGGAACAGTGAAAATATGTCAGCTGAGGAAAAGGAGGGGAGGGATAAGAGTTACATCCCCCCCCCAATCCACTTCCTCTTCTCTATTTAAGGACTGAAAACTGTTCATGGGCTGTAAGGAGGGAAAGATTGTGGTTTAGTGGTGACCCATACGCTTTGGAGGTTGATGGTTCCGCATTCAAAGTTTAAAAGGGTCTTGATGGGTTTAGATCAGGCATGTCCAAACGTCGGCCCTCCAGATGTTTTGGAGCACAACTCCCGCAGTCCTTTGTCACGGGCAATCTAAGCTTAGAATTCTGGGAGTTGTGGTCCAAAACATCAGGAGGGCCGAAATTTGGATGTGACTGGTTTAGATCAGCAGCAGCAAAGATTTGGGAATTAGTAGTGTATGTTTATTTGTCAATATTATTTGTTGAAGGAAGGAAGGAAGGAAGGAAGGAAGGAAGGAAGGAAGGAAGGAAGGAAGGAAGGAAGGAAGCAAGGAAGGATAGATCAATAGATCCAGTAACGAGAAAGCTCATTCTTTGCTTAGAACTGCAGATCTAGAAGGGATCCTACAAATCATCAAGTCCCTGATGTCTGGCCCTGACGTCAGAAACCAAAACCACTGAGCCATCCAGCAGTGCTTGAACCCCTTTAAAGCTATAGCCAGACAAACAAAACAAGTGTTATCTATTTTCAGGCTGGGGTCGAGGTATCCAGGTCTTGAGGGCTGCCATTCAGTAATGAGTGGAGCTAAGAGCACAGGGCAGCCCAAAGCAAAATAGACATGGCCGTAAATATATTTGTTGCCAAATTTCGAAACATGGACAGCAGCTCAGTTCTACGCCTGTCGCTCTGCTCAGGGTAAATGGAAAATGCCACCATCCCTTGAGTTGCCAAACAGAAGTTGGTTCCAGGGCAGTGTTTCTTTGGTTATTAAACACGACCCTCTTATCTCCAATCTCTGATCAGAGATAAAAGCAGGAGCTGCTTATGTGCTGCAGGGGAACCTCTACAGAGAGATATTTGGCCTCTCGGGAAGAAAGGTTCTACCTCCTTAGAACTGCCAGTACTGGGATGGAAAAGCAAATTAGCTGAACCAGGATAAAGCAGGTGGCTTCTGTCTGAGGTTGCCTCTGTAGCTTGCCTCCCTGCTACCCTTAATCTGGAACAGGGACACTCCTGACTCCCAGTGTGACGATTCCAGGTCCCGGTTGTTGGACTGTCCACCAGGAAACAGGATGGATTTAACTGGTGCATGACTGTCTGGGTTTTGGCTGGGAGGAAAGGTGTCTCCATCATTCTGGGATGCTGATGGGCCAACGGGCCCATCAATCTGTCACCACGAGCTCCTTTTCCTGGTTGCTAAATTTAGAACCACTACCAAATATCTGCTAGTGTTTATAAGCAACCAGACGTGTATGTTCAAGTCTTGTTTTGTCTGCCTGTTGATTTTTTTTCAGGGTAGAGTTTCTCCTTCTCTGTCGCAGAACTAAAGTCCCAGTGGTGGTGGTGGGGCTTTTCCTGGACTACATATCTGAAAATCCACCAACGACTGAAAAGCAATGCAGCCGTGCAAACGTAGTGTCAATTAGAGATGGGCACGAAATGAGCGATTTTTCATTTTCGTTTTCATTTTCGTTTTTTCATTTCATTATGCAACGAAAATGAAACAAATTTTTTAAAACAAAATGAAAATGAAAACGAAATGACCAAATTTGCAGTGTTTTTCGTTTTCATTGCAGCAGATGCATTGAACTAAAAAGAATGCTAACGAAACAGCAATTTTTCGTTTTCGTTTTGTTTTTTCGTTTTGTTACCTAACAAAACGAAAACGAATTTTTTTGCAAAAACCGTCACAAAAACTAAAATGAACCGAAACGGACCCCTAAACGACCAAACGACAAACGAAACACCATTTTTTTTGAGTCGTGCCCATCTCTAGTGTCAATATATAGACAGATCTGTAACTCTAATGGTGCCATCCACATAAAGAGAGAAGGTACTATCCATTTTAGTTATTTCTTTGTGTGTGAGAAGGGTGGGGAGAGAATGTGGGGTGTTTTGTGCCCCAAGCAATATGCAGTGTGCCTTTCCTTTCTTTTAAAGCAACTATTTTAGTTCCTTTTCAATAATAAAGAGGTTACTTGTAGAAAATGGTCACAGAAACTCATTCCATTTGGCTGTAGGCCTGTAACATGTTCATTTTTTTTAAAAAAAAATGCATTGTTTTGGACTTCTTACACTTTCAGCTCTACACCATGCATACAGGTTGGCTTTAAAGACAAGCTTCTCATAAAGCATTAATTCCCTACCTCATTTTTTTAAAACAAAGCTAGATGGGAACGAGATCAGAACACAGTCTTGGTTTAATATCCAGGGAAGAGAGAGAGGCAGGTGACCATGACGCAAGCTATGACTGTCCAGTGTGGATCCAGCCCATCAGAATCAGAACACATTGAGTTGTGACATCAGAGCTGCCTCCGAGAATCTGAACAGAAAGAACCTGAAACACCTCAGCCATCTTTTAAGGACAAATCCAGCACTGATTTCCTCCGTGTCTCCCAAGGAGCTCCAAGAGACACATGGGGTTCCCCCTGCCACCCATTTTAAACTGCAGACCCAAGATGTAGGCTGTTCCCTATAAATTCCCTGTCTGTTGACTTCTATTGGCAAACCGGAGAGATCGCTGGGGGATTGGGCTGTCATACAGCCACCTTGGGTCCTTTCCCAAGGAGAAAGGCAGGGTAAAAATACTCTAAAAGAAAAATAAATGAATAAATTGCTGCCCAAACCCTAGAAAATGCTGCCTGAAGCAGTTACTTCATTTTGCTTAATGGCAAGTAGAGGCACGTTGAAAAATTCAGAGGGAGGATTATAGCAGAATAATGTAATGAGCTGACCAAAATGATGATGATGATGATGATGATGATGATGATGATGATGATGATGATGATGATGATGATGATAATAATAATAATAATAATAATAATAATAATAATAATAATAATAATAATAATAATAATAATAATAATAATAATAATAATAATAATAATAAGGAAACTGTTAAGGTCTGTTTGAAGATAGCTCTAAAATTCAAGAGTAGATTTTTGGTCCAGCAACTAATGTGTAATCACTGTAAATCAGAAACAACCTGACGGTACAAAGAGACACATTTTTAAATAAACCCTGCATGCTTTTGCTTCGTTATTTGGTGTTTCCCCCTTCCGTCCATCTCTGCCTAGCTTTCTAGCAGCCTCAAGAGCTGGAGGAATGATGATGACCAAGCCATCTCTGTTCCGCCCGTTCCAAGAGGGTTTCTTGTTTAGCCTCTGTTTATCGTGGCTGCCGAGGGACAGAAGTGAGGGGAAGGTGCGAGGTGGGCGAGGGAAGGGTGTCTCCTTTATATTTAGCGCCCGTGAGGCTGAATATAGCAACGCTGGGTTTATTTAAGAGCAGGCTTTCTGGCTTCAAGCATGTGAAGGATTCGTGGGTGGTGCCCGACGCTCTTCGACGCAGGCCAGGGTTTCCTGCCAGCAGCATTTCTGGAAACCTGGCCGAGAGTTCTTCGCCAGTCCAGAGGAATCAACCCACCATTTTCTGGATGATTCAAGCTGCCTCAACTATTCCCATCATTCTCGACTGAAATGGGGAGAGTCGGAAGTCAGAAGGACCTCCAGCGTAGCCCCCGGCCCAAGACCACCTTCTCAACACAGCTCAAGGCCTGCATTCTGTGATTTAACCCAACGCCACGTTGCTTTTGGAGCAGGATTTATTTATTTGGTGCAACAATGTCCAAAAGATAAATAAATAAATTCTGGAGAGTTTTAAAGAACACACAATTAAGAAGGCCCAGCTGACCCATCTACGTCATCCGCATCCTTCTGTCTAGGTCACTCACTGCCTTCTTCAAATCAGAGCTTAGTTATCTTTTAAAAGGAACTTGTCAGTTTATGCATTGGGATCTACTTTATAACTGCTTGTTACATTCCTCATTGGTCAGAAGTAACAAGAGGGCGTTTATACACGACCCCTAAGCTCCGCCGCAAATGGCTGCAAGGTCCGGACCTTAAAAATGTTTACCCACCAGCTCCAGACTTTGCAGACAATTAAGTGCGACCCCGCCCACTTAGCGCAACCAAACTGCACTTTTCTTGTACCTGCTTTTTGGATGTGACAAATATTTGATCTGGTGTAAGGATAGTGAGTGCGGGGCTCTCCTGGCTTCTGTTTGTTGTTTTTCTGCCCCCCGCCCCTTTAAGAGATCTGAATGCTGCCGGGAACAAAACGGAGGTAAACCGGCATTCTTTTCTTTCTTTTTTCTCCCTCCCTCGGGCAGCCAGCAACCAGGAAGTGCAGAGGGGGTGGGGACAGAGGAAGAGCGAGGAACCCCTAAGACCTCTGGTCCGAATTTAAGTGGCCAGCGGATCTTAGGGGTCGTGTAAAAAGGCCCAGAGAGAGTAAATGCAGAAGTGGATTAGGAAGGAATCTTGGCACGATCCATGCCCACAGTATGGAAAAGCCATGTTTTTGTAGCATAAATCCCAGAATACACTAGACATTATAAGAATGTGCGTCTAAATCCCAGCAAAATTAGGATTTCTAAACTGCCTGCAAACGTAATCCCCCAAAATGCTTTGGACTGACATGATTGTGCATAGTGGGAAAACGATGGATAAAGGCAAGAACAGTATTATTTTGTAAGTGTCATCATTGCCTCATCAGGAACACCTTGTCCGAAAAGTAACATTGTCCACAGTCTCGGGGGGAAACAAAGAGTTGCAAAAATATGAATATATTTTTAGAGAATGTTTAAAAACCTCAAAACAACAGCTCAATGAGAACTGAGCATGCTCATTGGCATGGCTCTTCTGTGTCCAGGTAGGAGGGAAGGGTAAAAAAAAAAAAACAGAACAGAACAGAACCAGTGACAGCCTGGAGTATCTTCAGGAAAGGGTGCCACGGGTTGGCATTTCACGCTGCAGCTATTTGTTGCAGTATGACTGGTGGCACAGATGGATCAACCTATAGACCAGTGCTCCCCAACCTTTTGGTCCCCACGGACCGGTAAATGTTTGATGATTTTCCGTGGCCCGGGGCTGGGGGTGCGCCGGGGGGGTGCGGAGGGGGAGATGGGGGGGTGGGGGGTCGGGCGGGGGAAGGGAGGGTGTGGGGGCGGGGATGGGGGAGGGAGGAGCCTTGCGGGGGGGCCACGGGAGCAGCGGCGGCGGCGCCGCCGGCTGGGGGCATCGGGCGTGCCGCTCCCCCAGCGTGCACGGGCGGGGTGGGGGGAGCCTGGGGCTCCTGGGCGGGCGGGCCCCCGCCTCCTCCTCCTGCCGCCTAAAGCTTCGCCTTCGGGCGGGCGAGTGGGAGGGGGAGGGAGGGAGGCTGATGGGGGGTGGCGTCCCCCGCACGCCCCGGAGAGGCCAGTGTCCTTTCCTCAGCCCCCCCACACACACACACACACACACACACACACACACACACACACACACACACACACACCTGGCCACCTCTCAGGGAGGCGGGCAAAGCTCACCCGCGCGCGCGCGCCCTCCCCGCCACCAAGACTTGCCCCCTCCCGCCGAGTCTCCGGGCCGAGAAGGGGAGCCCGAGCGCCTCCGCCGCCGCCGCCGCCTCTCACCTGCTGCTGGAACTTGTCCACTTTCCCGGGAGGCGGCGAGGCGGCCGCTGGGGACTGGCGGAACCCGCCCCGCCCGAAGGGGCTCCAACGAGGGCGGTAGCGCCTCCTCCTCCTCCTCCTCCTCCCGCCGCCCGCCGCCGCCCGCCGGAGCAGCAGCAGCAGCAGCTGGGGCGATTGCGGGGTCGCAGGGGCGGCGGCGACCGCGGGGGTCGCGGCGGTGGCGAAACACCCAGGCCGACCGCGACGCCCCCGCCCGCCCCCAACATGCACTCTGCCCTGGAGTGCGGCCGCAGGGAGGGGCCAAAGGGCACGCGCCCCAGGGGAGGAGGAGGAGGAGGGGCACCCACCTCCTCTTCCGACTGAGGGGGCCCCACGCTGCGGCGGCGGTGCGTGCGCGTGGGGTGGGGGGCTCGCCAGTGCCTCCCATCACGCCCCCTCCTCCCCGCCCGGCCCCGCGCGCCCGGCCCCCAGCTTCCCTGCTGCTGGTGGTGGAGGGCGAGGAGGAGGAGGGCGGAGGAGGAGGACGCGCCGCTGCCGCCGGCGGGCAGAGGAGGGAGGCAAAGGCGGCGGCGGCGGCTCCTCCTGCGCTCCTCCAGCCTTCCTCCTCCACCGGCGGCCCGCGGGAGAGAAGAGGAGGAGGAGGAGGGCGGCGGAGGAAAAGGGGAGGAGCCTCCCCGTCCTCCCCAGGCGGCCCGGTGCCGACCGGTCCACGGACCGGCACCGGTCCGCGGCCCGGGGGTTGGGGACCACTGCTATAGACCACACAAACAGGCCAGAATTCAGTGGGGCGCCCCTCCCCCCCCAGAAGTGTTCGCTCACTATTTGAGTAAAGGACCTGTAGACGTTTAATTAATTTGCCCTTCCAATCCATTATCTGTAGTTTTCAAGCAACCCCCTCTCCCTAGTTCCTAAAATTTACTGTCTTCTGCATGCCCCATCAACTCTACAGGTGTCTAAGGTCTAATGTACACTAATAATCCTGTAATAACGCAATTCAACTCCTTCAGCACATTGGTGCTTTATCTAGCTCTTTGATTGGCCTACCAACTCTTTGCGAGATATGTTTCCTACAAAAAAAAAATCCATTTTCAGGTGCAATTCACTTTAATGGTTTGTGGGGCATCACCGAGATCTTGTTCTAAGGGGGGGGATCTTGCTTCATCTTACAAATAAACAAGATTTTTGTTCTGTGGCATTGTTTCCCCCAAATATTATGCCTGGTAAAACACAAACTGTCAGAGGCCTCTGAATGCCATGGTAGTGGCTGCTCTGACCAAAAGAATTTTAAAAATACTAAAAAAAAAAAAACCCTGCATCCTGGAAATGCTGTATTTCCTGACATCTAGTCTTGTCGTTAGAAACGGAGGTTCCAATCTAGCCTTCAGGACCGAGGCAGGAAGCCGACGGAACGGACAAGCACGGATGCCTGATTAAACAACCCTCATCGTCCTGTTTCCTGGACACATAAGCCACTGAGGAAAGTGTTAGCTTGGCTGCCAAGCGTTGATTATGTGTCCAGAAGTCGTTCACCCAAAGAGAGCTAGAAGGCAGAACCAGGGCCGGAGTAAGTTCTTGGCCACACTGCTAGGGAGATTTGTCACCCAAAACGTCACTCTTCCAAGTGTTGAGTGGAACCACAAGCCCTGCTGTCAAATTTACAAGTTCCTAACGTTGGGATAGACTTCAGCTACTGCCTGAAGCTCTTGTTGAAGAAGAAAAAGAAGAAATACCACGCCCCGGGGACTAATTTTGCACAAAAAAGTTACTCTTAAAGAGACCTGCACGGATCCCTACAGCCGTCTCCAGCACCCCTGTATGCAAAGAAAACAATAAAAAGGAAAGTGTTCTGCTTATATGCCACCCTATACCACTTCAAGTAGTCTTTGGGCGGATTACAGTTTAATTACAGTATGCAGGCTTTGCATCTCCCCCCCCCCCCACCGCCAGCAAGGTGGGTACTCATGAGTCGGCTACCTGGGATTGAACCCCAGGTCGTGAGCAGTTTTAGTTGCAGTAAAGGCATTTAACCACCGCGGCAATGTCTGAGACTGTCAGCAAGGTACCAACAGTAAGAAGTTGCTAGTCTGCCTGGCCAGCTGCCCTTACTGAGCCTCTGACTTCACAGCTTATCATGCTGAAAACCCTGCTTCTGTTAATGCCAGCAGAGAAACATGCATCCAGCCTTCTCCTATGTTTAATTACCCAAGTGACTGCTGTTTGTTGATTCTGACTTGGCACCTTCAAAACATCACCCAAAAAGAGTTATCAGATTTGCTCAGTATTCACAAACTGGCATGTGCTGATTTCAGATGTGTAAAAGAAGACTACTCTAAACCAGGCTTGTCCAAACTTCGTCCCTCCAGATGTTCTGGACCACAACGCACACACTCCTTTGCCATTGCTTGGAATTCTGGGAGTTGTGGTCTAAAACATCTGGAGGGCCGAAGTTTGGACATCCCTGCTCTAAACTATTTGGTTGTCAAAAAGAAGAGAGAAACTATTTAGAGTTTTTGAGGTGTGGGGCTGGGGAACACAACGATAAGTCACTGATCTTTTTGTGTGTGGTGGGGGAGAGGTTTCTGGAACTTTAATTAAGACAATTAAAATACCATAATAACGAGGAACTTTCTAAGACCTGCAAAGCAGCTTTATAGTCTTCCAAAGAAAGAAATATTATGAGCAACATGCTGGTGATTGCCTGATTCTCACGGTTGAAGCTCTGTTGGTTTTTGTCTGGGTTTTGAAACATTTGGCAGGGATGCGCTGCCCCGGAGGGTCAATGAGTTCTCTGCTCCCCTTCCTGGTATGGGATGATCCAGCATACAGGAGGTGTGCATTCCTCTGTTCCTCTCTGCGCCTGCACAGGGGACCTCTCCCTGGGAAAAGGCGTCTCCCAGTAGCTTAAGGGAAGGTGAGGTGGGGCGCTGTGCGTAAGAAGAATAAAACCAGCCGCTCTACACAAGGAGGACTCACTCTGAACATTCCAGTTTTCTGCTGACAGTGTCTGTGCAGGACTCCTTAAAAGTAACTTCTTTGTTTCCAGCGCAACTACTTCAAAGGGAGGGGGAAATGCTGAATCATGATGCCGGCAGTGGGGCCTCCACTTTCTAGGAACGCCACCGTGCACAGCTCCGAGGATCTAGTCACCATGCCAGGACATGGTCCTAGGGAATGCCTCTGTCATTCGGTCACGATACAGGGCCCTTCATCTCCTCCATGCAGGCTTGGGTGGTGGTGCAGGGAGCCGGGCGGCATTATTCTTAGCCTGACCTCTCAGAGTGAGCCAGCTGGGGTGACAGAGCAAAAACTCTTCTATGTGTCTTTTCCCTTTCTCTCTCTCTCTCCCCCACTCTACTCTACCCACCCCAGACCTTGAAGCAAAGCCAGGGAATGTCCGGAGCATGTGAGAGCCCAGGCATGGGGCGGATGTGTGAGCCAGCAAAGATCAGGAAGACTCGAGGGCTGGATGACAGCAAGAGCAAGATTGAGGGATTGGATCCATATCTTTAACCAGCATCCCTCTCGCCAGATTCTGGAAAAGTGAATTTCAGGTACTATGAGACACCCCCTCAAAGAAAATGCTAATAGGGTCATCCTGCCTCCAGGCTCTGCCCTTTCTCGACCACAACTGACTGACACACACACACACACACACACACACACACACACACACACACACACACACACACACAGAGAGAGAGAGAGAGAGAGAGAGAGAGAGAGAGAGAGAGAGAGAGAGAGAGGCCCTATAAAGATAATTCAATCTTTTTTTAAAAGTGACTTTCTAAGTTCTGATCTGGCTCCAGACAAGCTTGGGGGGTGTTTCAGCTGATTTGCCTAAATAAAGATGCAGCAACCACCAGAAGTGGTTGTTATTCTTTTCTAAGCCAGAACCGCTCAACGTTTCCACAACTGTCATGGAGCATCTTCACCTTCAGTGGAAACTCGTTGGCCGTTCCTTTTCCATCAAGTCAGCTCTTTCTGAAAAAAGAAAGAAAGAAGAGGAAACGACCAAGGCAAATAAAGTACGTTTTTATTTTGCTGCAGGTTGAGCACATGACTCACACCCAGAAGGAGAGAATGTGACCAACTTAGGCCTGTTCTTGACTACGCCAAAATTTCCATGCTCGTCGGTAAACAGCGTGGAGTTTACTTGTGTCCAAATTCCCTTTTAAAAAGTTGTTTCTGTGAGAATGGCTGCCATTTAGGAAAGCTTCGTAATCCTGAAAAGAAAATATTGGAAGAATCCAGTTCCCTCTTGGAGCTTCTCTAGAGGATTAACAGCGTATATCTGGAATTGAAACCAAAGTGGGAGCTCCTGTCCGCTCTCACTGAAGGTATGAACTTTAATCAGGGCTACACTTGGCTTTGAGGGCACTAAAGGTGGCTATAAATAAACCATGCTTGAAGGAGGGGCGAAAAAGGTATGGAAAGTTGGGGGGGGGCAATGAGCTAAACAAGATCAGACTTGCCTCGCACAGAGGGTAGGAAACAACTATACAAGCCAAACCCATCAGCCTGCACAGCCCATACTAAGAGAAAATGGGAGCTGTAGTGCCACATGTACCACACATCTGTCTATGGCTCAGAGAATGGAAAAAAGTTACTTTCTGGGCTACGAACTAAATGCAGTACTGCACCGATCACTGCCCAGTTGTGTGAAGCCCAACTACTTGCATACTGATCAGAAAAATCTGGCCACAAATGGCCCCTCGGTCAGCAGATCCGGGGGGGGGGGCAACCAAAAGAGTGCTGAATGGACATGCTAGACAACGACATGAAGATGTCCTGAGTTGAAGCAGACCAAGCCCATGAACATGCAAAGTAGAAGGCCAAAACTCGAATAGTAGACTCCATCACCAAGTGGAACAACCTCTAAGAAAAAGAGGAAGAAGAGTTTCTTGGCTATAACTCTCAGTGTCTACAGCAGATGGTGGAACTGAGGAGGTATGATGCAAAAAAGTAAGGGGGGGGAGGAATGTTCCTAAACATTGATCAAGTTTCCCTGTTTCCGATTGTCTTCACATCAGTTCTCCTGACCTTTCAGTAAAGTAGGAAACTCAACCTCCTTTTTCATGCAGTTCTAAGACTAGGCTCATAATGATGATTTGCTTTCTATTTTTTAAACTTTTTTTTACATCCAGATATGGATACAGATATATATTTTCATGACAGGTCCCAAGCCGGTAGGTGTAAAATCAGGGCAGCTGGTTTTAAAGCAGATCATCAAAAGAAATCACCCCTGGACAGTGAGACAAGAGGTTCAGATTGTGGGTTACCTCTTTTAAAAAAAAAAAAACCCTTTCTCCAGAGGCTCAGCACATGCCTGTGTGTGCACTTACAAAGATCTCCTCACAGCCCCCTTGAAAAGGAGGCTAGGCCAAGAGGTAGCAGCTGGCTCCTCAACTCAGCAGGCAGGGAGGAACTCAGGTCCACCTAATTTTTTTAAATCTAGCACTCAACTGTTCACCTCCCTCCTGGCAAACAAGGTGGTGAGCCGTGGAGTCTTGTGCTCGGGTGCATAATTGAGACGACCAAAGCAACCCAGTTTGGGAAACTCAAAATCCTTTAAAAATAAAATCCACTTGAGAAAAGCAAGTCCTTCTCATCCTTTTGTGTGTGTGTGTTGTGTCGTTAAAGTTGTGACCGACTCTACGTGACCCCATGTCCATGGAGTTTCCTTGGCAGGAATTACTGGAGTGGCTTGCCAGTTCCTACTCCAGGCGTCTACAGCGCCTGGTATTCCCTGGTGGTCTCCCATCCAAGTACTAACCAGGGCCGACCCTGCTTAGCTTCCAAACTCAGGCGAGATCGGATGTCCCTAGGGCACCCTGGTCCAAAGTGGGAAGGGCTGTCGTGAGCCATTCAACACTGACAACACGATGTCAGCAAAAGTGCTGCCCGATGTCAAATAGGATTTTTGTTGCTCAGTTGATTTTTTATTTAAAAAAAGATCCCTTTTGGGCCAGGAGAACAGAAGGTCAAACGAGGTGACGTCAGAAGGGAAGAAATGTTCCCCGACAAGCTGTTCTGGATGTCTTTCCCCATAAACATGCAATCAAAGTTGTTAAACTGAGAAAAGAAGCAAGGGCTGGCTTCTTTTCAGCAAGCTCCTGCAGTGGGGAAACATTTTTTCTTTTTTAGACAAGATTCTCCTTTCCACCATAATAATAATAATAATAATAATAATAATAATAATAATAATAATAATAATAATAATAATAATAATAATAATAATAATAATAATAAATAAGCCCAGAAACTAACAAATAACAAAAAGTCCCAAAATGCACATGCTGGAAAACACAGAGCTACTCATTTCTAAAGAAATACGCTTCCCCTATTCTCAGGTGATTCTTGCCCATGGACTCACAGGCACTTAAATAGCTCTGCACTCTGTGCACACACCACAGAAAAGCAAGCAGCAGTGCCTTCAGCACATGCTCAGAGGTACCAACTTGTTTAGGGGAAGGGACTGTTCTCAAAATTCTAACTTTAAGCTCTCCGGTTAGTTGGGGGCGGGAAGGCACTTCCCAAACTTATTATCTGCAGTTTAAAATAAGAAAGGAACAACAACAACAACAACAACAACAACAACAACAACAACAACAACAACAACAACAACAACGCATGGAGGACGGTGAAGATAAGACTGCAGTCAAAAGAAAGGTGGCAGCGGGAAGTTCAAGGTTTTCAATCTGCAAGGCAGGGAAGAGAGGATGTGAAAGTTGTTTAAAAATAGTGTAAAACTGGGACAGCTGAGAAAAGACCCAGATTGGGACAGAACGTGTTTTCCCCACCATCTGACACAACCATATGACTTCACGCCCACCCTTTCTCTTGAGCAATTGGGAATGGTGGGTGAAACAAAAAAATTAACTTGATTATTTTGCCGTTCCTACAAACGACCTGCCACCAAAGTGAAGGGGAGCTGCCTGTCACCATAAAGTTCAAACACCGACCAACGCAGAACTTGACACTGCCTTGTTCGATGTATAGGGGCTGCTGCTTCTTTTTTTTTCCCCATTAAAGCTATTTGTAGTGTGGTAGGTTTGTTGGGGGTTGTTTCCTCCCCTTCTGCCGAAATCTGCTGGAGGCAGATAAGAAGGAAACGGTTAGAAAAACCGAAGTATCGCCCATTTAGAACGCGCCTCCGATACACTCCGTTTTCCCAAGCGCCTCCAGCAAGGTTCGGCAGACGGGACTGAAGCGTCGGGCGACGACGGTAGACGGAACACAAAAGGCAGCGCTTAGAAATGAGGCTTTTGGGAGGGCGGGGGTTTGTTTTTATTTCTTTATTACCACTTCTAGAATGCCGGGAACGTTTCCCGGCGCTGAGCGCAAAGGCACGTGTCAACTTGGTAGTGGGGCGGCTAAAAAAACAAAACCTTGTACAGTGTACGACGTAAAAATCGGTACGACCTAAAAAATGGGATGACTCCATTTTCAATGCATTCCGATGGGAAATTTGTATAAAGGAAAATTTGCTTAACGTACTGCAATTTCACTTGGAACGAATTAATTCCTTTATACAAGGCACCACTGTAAATAAATAAATAAATAAATAAATAAATAAATAAATAAATAAATAAATAAATAAACTTTCGGCCGAGCTTCCGTCGCCAGGAGCAATCTACCTGCAAATTCCAGTGGCTAAAAGAAGGATTTTTTAAACAAAAAACAAACAAACAAACAGCTGGGTGGATTCTCTGCTGATGCTGGTACAAAATCCCCTATGTTGCCACCCTAGAATCGCACTTGCGTCTCTCTCTCTCTGTGTGTGTGTGTGTGTGTGTCTATACAGGAACCCTGGAGGCAGCCTCTTACCTGCGGGAAGTCATCGCAGCCCCCCACTCCGGCAGCGCAGCGCGGAACGCGTTACTTCCTCCTTGGAGCCGCGCAATGATCCGGCACTGATCGCTTCGCGAGGGCTGCCAAAGGGAGCGGCTGCCCTACACACAACCACACACACACACACAACCACACAAAGCCACTCCCCCTCCGCGGCCCTAGATGGGATGGCCGCCCGCCCCCATTCACACCGACGCTCCCGACCCCCCACCGCCCGCAGGGTGCAAAAGCGCGCCTTCCCCCGCCTTCCCACCCCAGCGGGGCTCTGGAAACCCACGTGCCCGCCAAGGGGGAAACCCTCCCTGCGCGGTGACGCAAGGAGAAGGGAATCCCCTCTCCGCCAATCATCTCCGCCTAGCAACAGGCACCGCCTAGCAACCGCGTTTTTTTAAAAGGGACATCCTTCTCAGGACGGGTGACATCCCGATTAGGGCGATCCGCTGCGGGGTTGCTTTGATGGGGGGTGGGGTGGGGTGGGGGGATTCAGGAAGGGGCAGGCTTTCCAGCAGGCCAGAACTCTTCAGGCCTTGGCCTTCCAGAGGTTGGACTGCAAACCCCCACCACCACCACCACCAGCCTAGTTAGCAGAGACAATGGTGAAGGATAATGGGAGTTGTAGTTCCACAGATATCTGGAGGGCTTCCACCTCCCAGGTCCTTGGGGGCATTTCAGCAGGACTCTTGAAGACCCTGGAAGGGATGTTTTTGTAACCACAGGACTTTTGTTAGGTGTATGATTGCTTTCTTCAACCACTGGTGAAATTTGCCTAGTCGTGAAAAATCATCATCATCATCATCATCATCATCATCATCATCATCATCATCATCATCATCATCATCACCACCACCACCACCACCACCACCACCACCTTTGCCCATTTTAATTTACAGAACTGAATCCAACAGTCCCCCCACCCCATTCTCAAGTAAACCCAGTAAATGAATGAGACGTATTACATTCACTCTTATGGAAGTCCTGTTATGTCTATTTTGGTCGGGCCAGGAAAGCTGGATTTTGCTCAGTGTTTGATTTGTGTAAACTTCCTGCTTTTAAAATTATTTTGTCCTTCCTTCTCTTGGGATTGCGTTGCAGCCTTGTGCAACATGCAAATAAAATTATGCCATGCCCTTTTCAAAACATGTGAACCTTGTTGAAGTTATAAAGGTGCTTTTCTCTAGGTACCCGACAGCCCAAATGAAGCATAGTCAGGGGTACTTATAGCTTTGTTACCAGAGACCTGCACCACTGGAAATGGCAGGACTCGAACCCACCAATTTCTGCTCCATGGAAAGGAGCCAAACCCCTACAGTTGGTTTGTGTTGTGTTTTGCACTGTCAACTTGCATCTGACTTGAAACCCATGATTTAGTTTCCCAGATACGTAAGCTGTTTAAGAGCGGGTTTTGCTGTTGCCACACTTGCTCCTGTTGAGTTTTCATGGATGTGAGGGGGATTTGAACTCAGGTCTCCAGTGTCCTGATCTGTCACTCTACCCACTATACCCCACTGGCTCCCACAAAACGTTTGCTTTAGAAGAGGACAAACGGCAGCGTATGTTTACTTTAGCAAGGCACAATGCTATGTGAACACACGTGGACCAAGTTGACTCCGTCTGCTGACTCTGCTTTGGCCTTTTGTCTGAACTTCACCTGATTTACCCACCGTGCCAAAGCCTATCTTGAGCACAGGTTAAGTACCTCGGACAGCTCCTTTAGATTTCAGTGACAACCTGGAGAAGCTTCACCACCTCCCACAAAAAAAAAAAAATAACACCACTACCTTCAATGATGGACTTACTGCATACACTTTCTAGTATTTCCTTCAAGGTTGATTTATCATGCTGTAATGTTCTCACTTCTCTGTCATTTCTCAGATTTAACTGCTTCCCATTTTGTTACCACCTACAATCAAGCAAACAGCATTATTGCTTACCAACAGGTCTATGTTGCTCTGATAGAGTTAAGGGGTGATGTTGGAACGGAACATATAGAAATCTATCTTATAATGTCCCAAGTCAGGCCTTGAGCAATCTAGCTCAGTTTTGTCAACTCCAGTGGGTCTTGCATCTCATTGAATCTTTGACCATACTGGTTTGGGCATCTGGGAGCAGAAATCCCATGTATCAAAAGGGCCAATGGGTATAAGAACGACAAGGCAGTCTTTTCCCCACCAGTTAATACATCCTTCTGTTTAGAGAAGGCTGAGATAGAAGGTGGGAAGCAGGATGTAAGCTCGTCATTAAGTTACAATCTGCTCTTTCCATCTTAAATGTAAGGACATGGGCTTTTTGGGAAATAAAGTTTTCAATGGATAACTTATTTTTTAATAAATACGTTTATTATTTTTTGTCATCTTATGCTAGAAATGACAAGTAAGCAAAAACCAAAGAAGCGTTCCTGGCAAAGCTTTTGAGAAGAAGGTTTTATTTGTGGGATAGAGGTCAAAAGACAACTGCCCCCGTGCCACCCACTGATGCCCCTGAGATGGGCAAAACTGTCCTTTGGGGGAATCTATAATAAGACACAGCAGGAGGCCTACATCTGTCTAGGGGAAACCCAGAGACTGGTGACCTCATGAAATTTTGACAGCAATCAGACACCACTGTGGGTTGGTTTCCACCAACATGCTCACACAAAATCTTTAAGTCAGCGCCTCTGAGGAGAGACCGACCCAGAGGGACCTCCGTTGTCACTTTGAATGCTTTCCACTGAGACGACTGAGGTTCGATTGTTACAGAGGTCGGTCAGTTTTTCCACCCTCTTCCCCACCCCTAAAACCTGCCGCGGAGAGTAGACAGAGAACAGAGGGGTCATTTTCTTCCCGCCTCTCCCATTTTCCTTGAGGGCCTTCACTTCCCATCTCGGAAAGACTCGACAGACATTGTTTTGTCTTTGGCGAGAAATGTTTTAAGGGAAGAGAAAGGGGGGGTGAACTGTCCTCAGCCATTTCCAGGCCCATGGACTTTGTGGTCTTAGCGTGGGAGCTTCAAGTCCCATGCAACAGTAACTCTGGTTTGATGTTTGTTCTTTGGGCATTGCCTGTCCAAGTGGAGGAACCCAGTGCCGTGCTTAGGTCTAGTGTCTGTGAGTAATTAAGGCAAAAGAGAGAGTTCCTTTTTATTAGCTCAGGAAATTCAGGTGGGGGTATTGCAGAAGGGGGAAAATAACCAAAGCCCTTTTGACAGCAACCAGGTCTGCCTCTGCCTCAATAAATGAGCCCACTGCCTCGCTTTTTTTCCTTTTCCCTCCTCTTTGCTTCTTCCTCTTGTGCTGTGCCTTTTCTAGAATGGAAGCCCAATGTTTCTGCTTCTATACACATGTGGCTTGAAAAGCACTGGAAGCAACCTTTTAATAAACGAATAAATATTAAATTGAACCCATCCCTTTCCTCAATGGCCGTGCCACCAGTTCAGATCAAGGTGTGAGTCCTTCGGGCACACAGGGCACAGTAAGACGGCGGGCTCTTCACTTCCTCCCCTCCCCGCCTGTTCTCCCAGCCCACCATTGGTACAAGCCAGCTGTTTTCATCCCCTGCCAGCAGACACCAGCCACCGCCTCCCCTCTGCTCTCTTTGCGTCACACCCACATAAAAGCAGCAAGGATGTTACAAGGCCGTGGGACAACAAGACCATTGTCTGGGAAATGGCTGCCGCTGCCACTACAGCCTTTGGAAGCCAAGCGCAGACACACACAAAAAAACCCCGCCAAGCTGGCCGTGCCAAGCTGTGCATTTCCACCTCCTCTCGTCGTCCAGATCCAAGGATCTTACTGATGTCTGGCAGGCCCTTATTTGGCTGGGAGGCCGGCTTTAGGCTGTAGCGGCAAAGTCTGAGCTCGGCTTCAGAACAGGGACATCAGAACATGTGACACCCGAGTCCCAATGATCTATAACAGGCATGTCCAAACTTCGGCCCTCCAGATGTTTTGGACAGGAAACTCCCACAATCCTTCGCCATTGGCCATCTAAGCCTAGAGTTCTGGGAGTTGTGGTCCAAAACATCTGGAGGGCCGAAGTTTGGACATGCCTGATCTATAGTTATATAATATAGAATTGGGGAAATTACAGCCATGGTGGCTAGGGAATCTGGCAAGCGTGGCCTCCCAAATGTATCTTTCTCAGCCTCCGAGGTAACTATGCTAACTGGACCTCATCTATTCTAAAGCAGCTTTCCAACCTGTGGGTCCCCTATGAGGGTTTTGGAACAACAACTCCCATAATCTCCTGCTTTTGGCCAGACTTGGCTGGAATTCCAGAGAAGTGAAGTCCGGAGAAGGGCAGGGAGAGGAAAAGGGACAAGGCCAGCTTTCTAAACATTTCATTTTATTTCATTGTGACAGACAGAAGACACGTCAGTAACTAATCCGTGCCTCCTCCTGTCGTGGGCAACGCCCTTCAGCACCTTTTCAGAAGTTCACAATTCTGATTTTTTTAAAACAAACAAACAAACCCAAAATGAACCCAGAACCGATGCCAGGTGGATAACTAAGCGGAACGGAGTGGGAGCTTCTTTGTAAAGGCGGAAATATTGCTTTTGAATTGAACAGGTACATGTTTCCCTGTTACCCTTTGGGCAGTAACACTGTTTATGGGTTATCCAGCATACCACCGAACAGGCAGACACTGGGTCCCAGAAGCATGGGATTTGTAGTGTTGGAAGGGGCACCAAAGGTCCTTTAGCCTAACACCCCCCCCATGGAGAACCCAGCTGAGAAAGGGCCACCCAACCTCTTATCTATAAAGCTACATACAACAAAGGAGAGCCTACCATCCCTGCCAGGCGGTCTCATCCACTGTCGTGCAGCAGCTATCATCAGGACACTCTCGCTAACGTTTTAGTCACAACTGTCTTTCCTGCAGTTTGAATCCAATGGCTCGGGTCCTACGCTGTGGAATAGCAGAAAACAAAGAGCTTATTCAGGGAAGCTTGGGCTGAATCCACTTGGAAGTGGGATGGGGGGTGGGGAGGCTTGGCACCTTTGATCCTCAGTCCCACCACCCTTGTGGATGAATGCTCTTCGTTACTCAGGACTTTTTGTTTCTGTGAAGAGGAAACGAGGAGCAAGCAACTTGTTGTTTTACACCATGGCTAACCTCTCTCTGGCCTTTTGGTGTCCACAAACTGGCATTTTAATACAAATGAAAACTTTAGGATCTCCGGTGGGCTGAAAGAAAGCAGTGAATAAATACTGTACATAATTTTAATGACCATTCCATGCTGGTTCGCCAGTGGGACTTGTTCAGTCATGGGTCCTCCAAACAGTTCTGTGTTAGCCAAAAGCCCTGACCCATCCTGGGAAGTTTAAAAAAACAAAACCAGATTTCCCTCTTTAACTACACCTCTCCTTCTATCTCTGGCAGCCCAGGATTAAGAGGATGGGAAGGTTCCAAGAGATCGATGGCCAAAAGGGAGCAGATGTCTGTTTTCTTGCTCTATAGAAATGTCTTCCAAGAGGTTCAGCATAGATGATAACCAAGCCAGGCCTGATGGCCCAGCACACCAGCTTAGACCAGCATTTGTAACACAGTTGAAGAATACAAACACAACCGCCCCTTCATTAGCACTCCTCTATGTGCCCTCTCTTCAGCTCATGACAGTGTTACAAGGCTTGCCCCCTTCATAAGAAAAATCTTTGGCCAGCATACAAACCGGAGATGTAAGCACAAACACATCGGCCAGATTTAAGATTGTGTTTATCTGAATAAGTCATTCCAGCCATCCCGTCTCGGCCCCAAGCCTTGTCTACATTTATTTGGCCTCTCCATCACCTCCAGATTTAGACAAACAAACAGCAAACACACCTGGAGCCGCATGGGGAAGCTGCAGCAGACTTAGTGTCAGTGTCGTTTGCTTTGGGGGCTGCTGCCAGGTAAGGTTTCCAACACTTTGGAATGAACACAATGGCATTGTGTACCATAAACATTAAAATAGCTAGTTATAACTGGGTACTGGCAGGGGGTGGGGTGGGGGATTTTTTTTTTTTAAAGGGACCCATCTGCCACAGGGGAATGACTGGCCTGCAGAGATGGGGACTCTTGGTCTAAACCAGTGGTTCTCAACCCGTGGGTCCCCAGATGTTCCTGGACTGCAACTCCCAGAAGCTTCCACCACTTGCTGTGCTAGAAGGGGTTTCCTGGGAGTTGCAGTCCAGAAACATCTGGGGACCCACAGGTGGAGAACCACGGGTCTAAACCACCAGTTGGCTTGGGAAACGTTCCTTTTTAAAGGGACAGGAACCTCCAGAATGGCCACGCTGCCCATTCCCGTTAAACCTGGCCATTCCAGAATCCTCTCTTCACCGAGTCAGATCTGATCAAGACCTCCCCCTGAGTGGAGCAAGCTGACAGAAATGGGTTCCATATTCTATTTAAGGGGCATCTGTCCATGCCAAGTAGGCATCGACAGGACCTGTTTGGATGGAATGGGCAGAAGGAGCACCACGTACACATACTGTACACAGAGCATCTCCAAGGATCATTTTTCCTCACAGGTCACTGGGCCTCCAACCTATTCCTGTCCAGAGGCTGTGTTGCAAACAACAGAGAGGAGCCAGGCCAGGCGACACAGAGACAACTCCGGGAAATAACAACATGTGGGAAGAGGTTTTGTGGCAGCTCTGTGTGCGTGTCCAAGGATGGGAGTGATGGAGGATGGGTGGGGTTATTCCCCCCCCTTTCTCCTTTTCACCTAAGCGTGGTTGCCAACCTTGCTATCTGTCCGTCAGATAGCTCTTTTGCATTGCTCTGCCCGGGCTATGGGGTTTATGAAGACAACCTGCTGGGATTGGGTTGGGATGCCCAGCGTCCCCTGAGAGATTTAGCAGCACTATTAAAATCCAGCAAAATATCAGGCATTTGGAGTTTTTTTTTTTTTTTAAAAGTACATCGTCTACCACTAATGGGAGGAAGGGGGCGGGTTTGGGCCAATTCTGGGGACAACGAAACTTGGAACTTTCCAGAAGGTACTTGGAAGAAGACGCTAAAGGTCACGGCCCTCCTCTCCTTCGGCCTTGCACATACACACCCTGAAAATTGCACCAACCCAAATTGTTCCAAAGTCAGCCGCAGATTTGTGGACCGGCGTCAAGAAATTGCAGTTCTGTGGTGGGTTGAAGGGTGGGGGGCAGCATAGGGAACTTGAAGTAGATCATGTAAATATGGGTGGGGGATGATGGACAGAAGACCCCCCCCTTCTTTTAAGATGCATCTACACAAAGCAGCATCCAAGCTAACGGGCCACTGTCTTAGGCGTTCATAACGATGGACATTTTGATACAATTAGAAGGTGCTGTCTGCCCACAGAGGAAGGATTCCACCATATATATATATTTTTTTTTTTTATGGGAAAGAAAGTGAAGCCTCCTAAACAGAAGTGATCTGGTGGCATATGGACAGAAAGGTACCCTTCAAGGAGGTCACCGCTCCGTCGAGGGATCCGTACGGAATAGACTAGGACATTTACTCCAGTCCCCTTCCAACAGACTGATACTCCAGAGAAACGCAGCGCCACTTCCCCATACCCGCCTGCCTGCTCACCCACCCTCTGCTCTCCCAATTTCTCTGCCTACATGCCCCACACGATGGCAGCTTAATAGCCTGCCTCCCTCTGAAGAAACAACGGTGCGATGAAATTTTGTCAAAAGAGGAAACGGGGGTGGGGGTGGGGGTGGGAACCCGACTGATGTTCAGTATTTCGTCATCCTAACGGTGAGTACATACAAGAGGATAATAACAAGACTAAGGAAGACTAGAGGGCGAGGCAGACCCAGGCAGTGCCATTGCTGGCAGTGGTTCTTAAGAAGTGGTGGTGATGGTTTTTGGTCCAGTTTCATAGGACCAGAGCAGCAGGTGCCTCTTTCTGCCTCAGGGTCCCGATCCTTGCCATGTTTGCTCCATTACGCCTCCTCGCAAGGCCTCTCCGGCCACACACGTCCCCAAGGGTTCTTTCAACAGCCCTGGAGGCTTTGTTCGTTGCCAGGATCGGAGACGGCTCCCGTTCTGGTTGGTTGCAGGAGAACATTTCATTTCCTCTTCAGGGATGTGAGAGGATTTTTTTTTTTTTGGAGAAAAAAAAGTTTTCAAGTATGAAAGACAATTTCCAGCAGATGACCTTCAAAAGGCAGGATGCAGGCAGGAAAGAATGGGTTTGTTTCTTGGTCGCATCTTGGGAGTTTTCCTTTTGTTGGTGCTGTCATTATTGTTATTTTTTCCAATTAAAAAAAAAAAAAACAGCAACCCAGAGGTTTGGCTGTCGCTCAGGGAGTCCAACTGGCTTGAATGAGATAAAGGCCGCAACCGAAGGCGTAACCAAAAATAAACACCCTCCCCTTTCCCCAAAGTTCTCTCTTCCCCCTCCTTTTCGTCCTCTCTGCTTCCCCCCTCCCTTCCCCCCACCCCCCACAAAAATATAAAAAGCAATAAGTTTACAAAAATAGAAAATAATTACAGCAATAGAGAATAGAGTCAGGGAGGCGGAGGGAGGAGAGAGGGAAGGGGGGGAGAGGAGGAGAGAGGGAGGGAGGGATGGAGGGAGGGAGGGAGGGAGGGGGAAGAGCTGTGCCCAATTTTATTTGGCTGAGCACTGTAATAAGATGGGGTTGTTCAAAGCATCCTCCACCAAATGCAGTTCTTGGCGGTCGATGACGACATCTCGGATGCAGCCGACGTAGCCGGTGCTGTAGGCTTTGGGGAGCTTGTGGGCCACGCCAAGTTTCTCGAGTCCTCCTAGGGAAGGTCAGAGGGAGAAAGATGAGGGAGGAAGGGGCCAAGGAGGGGCAGCCTCTCCTACCTGGTGGATCAAAAAGCAGAAGCTCACCTACATCCAGCCTGTGGACCTAATGCCTGTTTCAGAGGAGGCTTTTTGGGGGAGGGGGCAGGATCGGAGCCTTCCCATAATTGCCAGCCATCCCCTTTGGACCTCGGAGGCAATTCTGCACTTACAGATGCAGGACATCTCAGAGTATGGGGTCAATGGGGTGGGACGTTGGATCGGTTCTTTCTCTCAGCCTCCCATAGCTAGCGGATGGTCCTTAGGACCCCAGAGATCGAGCTGTCGGATGTGGGCCTGAAGGTCTTAGTAGAAATCAACAGAGTAGATATGAACGGATGGATCGCTGGGTGGTTTAGGCTGTGGGGCCAGAGGTTGGGAGTCCAATAGGGGCTGGAGTCCATGACCCACAGGGTCCCTTCCCGGTCAGAGGTTCTAAGAGGACCCCCATGCTAAGGTTATCCCATAAGGTTCTCCTCCTTGTCTGCGATCTACCAAACCAGCCTGGCTCCCTGACATCACTGGGAATACTATGAATGGCTCAGAGGCTCCCACGCCTTAAGCGCCAGAGGTGCAACCATGGCGCGTGGATCTGCTGAGTGGCTCTTTCCATCGCTCTATCATCTATCTCATGAATCCGGGAAGGCTCTCAGAAGGGGAAATCGCAACTCACCCAGCCAAAGGGCCCCGTCCGTGTCCAGCTGTGTGGCTCCCAGAGGGGAGGAGCCCGTGATGGGGGCCTCGTTGCCAACCTGCAGGGAGCCTTCTCGATGCACTCTGCCAGAAAAGGGACACAGACGCACCGTCACAGCCGAGTCCAAAGAGTGCTGCTCAAGGCAAGGGCATTAGTGGACCCCAACATTTGGGCTGCACCCCATAGGAGTCACTTGTTTCCTCATAAGCTTGGCAAGGGCACAGTGTACCATTTATCCATACTGCCTCTCCTGCAATACCACACAAGTCTTTTTTTTTTTTAGAAAAATAAAAAAATAAAAATGGTCCCCAATTATGTAGAGAAGTTGGAAATGTCACAATTTCTGCCAAGTGAGGATTCGTATAATGTATCTCATTGTTTAAACTATTAAAATCTCATTTTCTCTCTGTCTAACACACCCTCTTTAGCTCATTTCCCATCTTCCTCCTTCCCTTAAGGTGTATATTTTTCTATCTATCTATCTATCTATCTATCTATCTATCTATCTATCTATCTATCTATCTATCTATCCATCCATCTATCCATCCATCCATCCATCCATCCATCCATCCATCCATCCATGGTATATATAATGCAATAGTATATCATGTTTTAAAATTTGTGTGTGGTGGGTCCCCCCCCAATAGTTCAACAGATGCCTTGGGAGAAAGGCAACACAGACATAAAATAAGATAAAATAAAATAAATCTATATCCTAAAGATTTGAAAAAGCCAGCCACAATCCCAGTCAGATCATTTGCCCAGTAAAATATGCTAGTCTTTAACACAGGACACACTGTTACTTTTTCTCTTTCTAATGTTTGGGTTTTTTGACTTGAAGTTGATCAACTCAAATAGCGCTTGGGTTAAATCGAGCAACAATTTTTAAAGCTTCCTATTTCTGATACAAATTCTCTTAAAAACCTTCAGGTGGGGGAGAAGGTAGGCTGGCTTTAACCCTCACACACACATTTTTGTACCCTCGCAGAGAGTAAAAAATGCCCCTTGTCAACGTATCCTGGCTAGCAGCATGTAATGTAGGGAGTAGAGATGGGCACAAATAAAAAAAATGGCATTTTGTTTGTCGTTTGTCGTTTGTCGGGTCCATTTTGGTTCGTTTCCGATTTTTCGTGAATGTTTGCAAAAAATTCATTTTCATTTTCATTCATTTCGTTACCATTTTGTTACCATTTATTTCAATTTTTTGTGATTTTTTAGGATTTTAAGCAATTTACTCATATTGCAGTAATGGAAACGAAACACACGACAAAAATTCCAGTGTTTCTGTTCGTTTAGTTTCATTTTAGAGACAAAATTCGTTTGTCGTTTCGTTACGTAATGAAATAAAAAACGAAAATGGAAACGAAAATTTGTTCGTTTCGTGCCCATCTCTAGTAGGGAGCAATATAATGAAATAAAGATAAATCATTTCTCTGTGCTTTTGGTGCCATGCACATGAACGCATGTGAATTGGGGGCACCCTGCAGCACACCCCTCTCAGGCAGAAAAACCTCTGGGACCACTCTCCCCTGTGAGATTAATAAGCCTCTCCCATGGTCTTAATAAAACTCCCCAGGCAGAGAAGGAAATACGATCTGGCTGATAAAGTCACAGGGGTCCCAGTTTGGGAAAAGGGACTTTTCCCTGCCCAGCTCCCTCCTGGCTTCTTTCTCATACCCGGAGAGAACAAGTCCAGGCATGAAACGCTGATCATCTCATCGCAGCCTGGGTGCCATGACTCATTACTGTGTGTGTGTGTGTGTGTGTCCCCCCTTCAGCAGGGGGGATTTCCCAACCTCTTAAGTCAGAGACGGCAGCATTTGAACCTGGCACTCTTTGCATGCAGACCAGGTACCCGTCACCAAAAAGCAATTAGAAAACGTTACTCATTGCCTGCACACACTAATTAACTCATTGCCTTCTATCTGAAGCGTAATGCATTACGAACATCATAAGGGAGAACAGCTCATGCCAAGTTGAGGTGTCATTTTGCAATGCCTTCTTTTCCAGCAGTTGCACGGAAGGCATCGGCTATGAGCGCTGAGGTCGGGACACGAGGCAAAGCGCAGGGGAGCCCACCTGAAAGCTTTGATCTGGATCCACTGATTCGTGTTGACCGGGACGGTGGAGTGTAGGACCACAGGCTTGGAGCCGAGGTCGTAGGTCATCTGCACCCGCCCGTCCACGATCGCCAGGCGATGTAGTCCGAACGGTCCAGCGCCTTCCCGCTCCACAGGATCAGGCCTTGCGTGCTTTCCGTCTTGATGCTCAGCTCAAAGTGGTTTGACTGCAGAGCCTTCTCGCTGCACCCGGGGGGAGAGACAAGAGCATCAGTTCCACAACCGCTCCAACGGCTAGCGTTTGACCTCAGCTCTCTTTGGATCTCCAGGCGAAAGCTGAACCTCTGAGTCCCTGATCGGACCACGCGACACCCATCTCTATTACGTGTGGTGGCAGAAGTACAGGAGGCAACTGCTCACTCCCAAAACGAGAAGGTCACCGCCTTCTGAAAAATGCTACAAAAAGATGTTCCATTTCCCCTCATGGGCTCTGGGTGACAAGGGGGCGAAAGCAGCCTTATCCCTGAAGGGTTATGCTCCTGAGAAAAGGGTCCCCCCCCCAGATTTTCACTGACACAAAGACACACAGGTACCACACGAGATGACAACACGCACCACCAGGACAAGAGGACAGAAAAGCCTCCCCAACGGACACGGGCAAGAAAGAGAGTGGCCCGTGGCTGTTGGCGGAGTTTCCATTAAATGAATGAGGAGGATGGATAAAGGAGGAATTCAGTGCTGTTCATACAAAAGAGAAAGAGACTGTTTCAGACAATGTGATGCCATAATCGCCATTTCTTCACACATTTTTAAAAAGGAGAGCAATTCACTAAGATGTCTATCAAAGGCTGTTCAGTAAAAAAAGGGAGAGACAATAGCCCAAATCCATATTTAAATCCCTGGAGTAGACCCATTAAACCAGTGGCATTTGTTTAGGTGTTGGATGACCATTCCAACTAGCCACGGGCCATAAGCTCTCCAAGTAAGGGTTTGGAAATGGTCCCTTTGGGGTGGGGGTGGGGGTTATGGCTTTGGGACCCCCAGCTCTCCTGGCCAGCGATCTCTTACTGCCAGTAGATAAAGTTCAGAAGAGGGGAACTTATTTATAAAGGGCTGTGGATATCTAGGAAACCTCCAGAGGCCTGAACAAGGACCTGGGAGGTCAGACTCAGTCCGAAGGGCTGGTTTATTTAAAGGAAGCTCAAATCAACGTTCTTCTCTGCGAGTTCTGTATTCGGAGGCACTGCAGATCCAACTGAATGGATTTTCTTTCTGGCTTCATTCTAAACTTCCTAGTCTGGAGGACGTGGGATTTGAACCAAGCTGGGGGGTGGAAGAGGGAGGTTGTCACAAAATTAAAAGTGGTTGAACTCTATTCTCCCTCTCCACCCTAACCCCCAACCCCCCAACCCCATAAACACACACAATAACAGGTTGGACCACATTGTCCAGACCCTTGGTCGTGGAAAGTGACGTTGCGATGGCGAAGCCGTCATGCACAAGAGCGAAGCAGGATGGCAGGGGGGGGGGACACAGAGGATGGCAACAGCTTGAGTGACATCTGGAGAGCAAAGGCGCGCATGTCAGGAGACTCACCTGGGATCCAGAGGGTAGTCCAGGGCATCGGGACTTAGAAGCAGGAAGAAAGGGGAGGCATGCAGTAAGCGCTCGTGGCAAACAGTGGACCAGAAGAAGCAAGAGGAAGTGGCTAGTCCCTGCGCAACGGGAGTGTTCCCGGAAGCTTCCTCTCCAAGGACTAACCTGGGATCTCCTGAATGAGAAATTCAGTCCCACCTCGGGGGAGCTAATGGGTTTCTCTGCCCCACTCTGAAACAACCGCCTCTTACGCTGGTTCCCGAGAGGCAATCTTCCGAGAAAGAAGCAAGCAAGAGGGGGAGGGAGGAAGCCTCTGTATCAGTGGTTCTCCACCCGTGGGTCCCCAGATGTTCCTGGACTGCAATTCCCAGAAGTCTTCATCACTAGCTGAGCTGGCCAGGATTTCTGGGAGTTGCAGTCCAGGGAACATCTGGGGACCCGCCGGTGGAGAACCACTGCTCTAGATAATGAGCGGCTCTCTGTTTACTTCCGGTTCCACTTCCAAATAAGATAAACTCTGCTCCCTTCTACCTCCGATTTATTGCACTACCCAGCACTTTGGAAGGGTGCAGACCTCTTCAAAATTGTGTTGATGCCAGGCTCCCCGTAGGCCTTAATCCCACCTCATACTGTAGGATGGGTGGCCCCATACCAGCTTGCATAAACCTCCTACAGCACAGCCGGGAATAGAACAAGAGGTTAGACTGAAGATAAGAGCAAGTGAGAAAGCCAGAAAAAGAATTCCTTTATTAATCAAGGATTCTGCTTCATCCCAAAGCAAGTGACCACGTTGGTAACAGCATTGCAGCGTCTCCAGGGTGCAAGCATGCAATTGTCCTCAAAGTGATTCTAGGATTTCAAGGAAAAGGTACATGCCGGACGTCTCCCCATCATGGTTACAGGGGAAGAGAAAAAACCCACATGAATGCCCTTTGAAACTTCCTGTGTTGTCTCTCCTTATGCAAGCATCTGTTTCTCTCTCTCTCTCTCTCTCTCTCTCTCTCTCTCTCTCTCTCTCTCTCTCTCTCTCTCCCTCTCTCTCTCTCTCTCTCTCTCTTCAAAATGCCAGGGAACATTGCTATTGTTAAATAGGAATAGTAAAGGTGAAGATCCAGACTGTTTAGGAATGGACCTTGAAGAAGGGTCACGAAAGTATCCTGCAGAAGCCACTCCTAAATAGGCAGCAGAAGGGTGATGCTCTTGGTCCCACTGTATCATCCTACTGCTCCCCAGGGACAGACAGCTGCAGCAGCTCATTGCTAATGGAGACTTTCTTGCTCTCCTGGTGCCCTCCAGGATTTCTGATTCCTTCCCCTGTAAAGGCTCCCTGACTGCCCTTCCTCCCAAGGGAAACCCAAGGGAACCACCGTGTTGGGGTGGGGTTGGGGGGGGTAGAGGTGGCGTGCCGGCCTGTGGCAGGATGGGTTGGTGTGAGGAAGTGATGACAATACAGGGTGTGGATGAGAAAGGAGATCTACTTACGCTGGGATCTCATTGGTCAGTTGGCTTGAAAAGCAAAAGAACAGAGACAAAGATGGGAGACAGAGAAGTAAAGAGACCGACAGACAACACAAGAGAGTCTAGAAACACACACCACATTCCTCAGAGGTGGGGAGCACCGGAAACCAAAGGCGGGAGAAAAGATTGATCAACCAAAACACAGAAACCTTACGAAATCCCCAGACAGAGAGAACACCAACAGGAAGACGCTGAGACTGAAGACAGACGGGTTGGGGGAGAGAAACACAAGACAAGGAAATGCATACCATGGTTGGTGGGTTCAACACAATGTCCAGGATTAGGAGGGAACAGAAGTGTGGAGGTTTGCACTACAGTTCCCAGAATCCCCTGGATGGCAATGGCCACTGGTTAGGCTGGCCCAGTGCTTTGGGGGTGGGGGGTGGGAATAAAGCTGCATAGCTTCTCTTTGTGATATGGCTTCTCAAATTCTTCCCCGACACTGGGAATAAATGGGATGGAAAGGCTGCTACCTTTGGTTTTAAGGAACCACAGGATCTTGCGGCCGGAATGGCTGAGGAACGAATAAACACTTCCTTCTGCTTCAAGCCCAGAGGCACACACCTCCCTTAGCCCCATCACACAGATACACACACACTTCCACAACCAAAACATTGAATTTACGGAGTCTGGAGCTTCTCAAAAAGCCAGGGTAGAGTCACCCATGGGTTTGAAGGATGCTCTGAGTGGCTCTAGAAAATCAGCCACGCTGCAGCCTGGCTACCAAAGAGACTCCCCAGTTCACCCCTTTCACAAATAACTTTCTTCTGTGCCTCTGATTAGGAACACAACTTGCCTTTAGAACTTGTGAAATGGCAACAGCAGGGTTGCTTAGAAGCCGTGGGTGAGCGGCAGAGATCACAATGGGTACTCCTACACCCCTGAACCTGCCCCCTCAAAATCCCTAGCCCCAAATTAAGATGCCTTACCTCTTGGTGACAGCGTTGTGGTACTCAACGTATGTCCTGCCGTTGAAGGCAACGGCTTCTGAGTCCCCGGCGGCCTTCTCGATGATGACTGGAAGGAAAGAAGCAGAAAACTGAAGCCACCCCATTCTGGGAGTTGGAGTCCGAGAGCATCTGAGGATCCAAGGTGGTCGGGGATCATTGATCGAGAGGGCCACAGCCTCACCTTTCTCACAGTGGGACCCAAAGAAGCCCCTCGGGCAGGTGCACTCGTAGCCCTCCATGCGGGGTTGGCACCTCCCGCCGTTCTGGCAGGGGCTGGGCTTCTGAGTGCACGGGTGGGAGCGGAAGGTGGCGATCTCCACGGCGCTGAGGATGTTCTCTTCCTTCAACACCGGGATGCCCTTGATAGAAATCTGAGCCGTTGGGGAGGCGGGAAGAAAAGCGGGGAAGGGGGGGAGAGGAACAAGCATCGAGAGACGTTTGCTGATTACTCTCATTTCAAAGAACTGAGAAAGGCCAGAGTAGCAATGTGTTCTTCTTCCGTTATTGTTGGCCAGGGTGAAGAGAAGGCAATGTGGTTTCCACGGACTGGGCACCCAAGCTGCTTGCTCAATATTGTGGAGACCCCAGCTTTTTAAAAAAGGTCCAGAGTTGGGCAAAAATGGCCAACTCTGGACTCTGGAAAGGCCTCCGGTCGCAACAGCATCCAGTCTTTGTCCTTTCTGGGTGAGAACGCTTCGTGCACTTAAGAAACGTTCCTCTTCCATCCGGGGCTCCTTCATTCCTTCATTGTAAGATGTTTGCTATCTATACCTGGGATCATCTTTGATGCCTTTCTCTGGACCTCTTTCATTTTTCTTTATCTTCTTTGGGAAGGAATCAGAGGAGGGCAGCAAAGAAAATGTGCTTTCTTGAAAAAGGAGACTCGTAAGATCTAAAAAGGGGGTTATTTTAAAGCAAGGTTGAGAAACTGAGCAGCTGAGGCTGAACTTTCTCCTCTGAGCTGCCCTTCTGATTTTTACAGGCTTGGATGAGTTTTCGATGGCTCTAAGAAGTTGAAACACCTTTCCAGAGGGTGAGCTACTCATGGTAAGAGCTTCAAGCTACCCCATGCTGGAAGTTTTAGACCCACTCACCACCATATTGTGCCCCCCCAATTAATTTCTCTGGCTTTGAAGTTGGCCCTTGAGGCCAAAGGGATGCCTCACCCACACTTGCTTTAGTGAAATGCATCCATCCGTCAGCTTTCGTTCCGCATTTCCCATGTGCCATCAAGTCGCATCTGACTGGCAGTGCCCCTAACAGGGTTTTAAGTTATGCCAGAGACTGCATCCAAGGTTTTAACAGGCCCACCCGGCCAGTTTCCACAGGTGAGATTTGAACCCAGGTCCCTTGGGTCCTAGTTTGCTGGTCTACCCACCACACCACACCGGACCCTACATATAGGGTCATGTTAAAATAAAAGCCCCACCCAAGAGAAATGGCTGTAAACACATTGCTCAGCCACAAGGCCCATTGGATCAGTGGAGATCTCGCAAGTCAACTCCACTGTGAGTTCTGTCAATTCAGTGAGCACCAGGATCTCAGCCTCTATGTTTTCCATGTCATCGCACGGTTAACCTGGTGACTCCACAGTGAAACAAAAACTCAACAACGTGCAACAGAATCTCCCGTGAACAAAAGAAGGGAAGGCGGACAGAGCAGTGATTTTCAAAAATGCAAACCCTGACCTGCATCAGAAGGTTCTTCCTTACCTTCTGGATGGCCCCATCAAAACTGGTGGACATGGCTGCGGCCCGGGCCAGTTTGCTGAAGTCAGGGGCTCCGCCAACATAGAGGGGCTCCTTTAGGTTGAGGGACGTGTGAGGCAACTGGATGAGCAGAAGAGAGAATGATGGCCAGCAATGAGAAGACCCAGATTGGAATGTCAAGTGAGTGCTGGTGGTGGTTAATGAAACACCTGACTGGTCAAATGGTGGTCTTCCAGAGGTTCTTAAGACTGCAGCTCTATCTGAGGGCTGGTTCACAGGCTGCGAAAGTGCAGCCTCACCCCATACTTTGGAAGTGGGTGACCCCATGTTCTGGTGATGAGCAACCCATGCCCCTCCAGCACTAGGCAATGTAGCCAATGGCGATGAATGGTGACGGATGCAGTATAACATCTGGACACCCTTGGCTTCCCTCTAGCTCTGTCATCCTTCAATTCCTTCTGCTTCTCGGTTTCACCCGTCTGGGCCCAGGAATCGTTTTGGGAAGCTTCTGCTCATGAACTGAAGGCAGGCATGACAGAGGCTGGTAGGAGAGGAGGCAGCGGCAGCAGAGGGACCCACTTTCCACCCAAATATCCTTGCCTATCACCTACCCCCAGGCATTGCCCTGAGTCACAGATTCAAAGCCAACTTTTATGTTGTTTTTACAAAATGGGAGAAAGATTATCTAGCATTCAGTGACAATAAAAAATGGGAAACGGCTGGACTTTGTACAAATGGAGAAAAGGCGGTGGTGGGGCGGGGCGAGAAAGCAAAACGGAAAATAATGGTTGGACTTAATGAGCCCTTAAAGAAAAGGAAAAGAAAAGATAAAAGGAGGAAGTATGTACCCTAACAAGAGCTAAATCAATAGGTGGTGATTGCATCAGATGGGAAAAGCAAACGGGCCGCAGATTAATGAAGCTACTGTCGTGCAGGCGGAGGTGTGGAGAGACAGAGAGGATATGAGATGGAAATGAGACGAGGAGCATTTATACTTATCTTTTTACCTTACGGGATTTCTGAAATCCAAACAGCGAGGAGGAGGAAGGGGGTGGAAGCAAGGTGCCCAAAGGAAAGCCCAAAAAGAAAAAGAAGAGAAGAGAAGAGAGAGAGAAAAAGATCAGTGAGGCAACATCATGACACAGAAAGCTTGCAAGGCTCAGCTGCCCCCTGTCATCTCGTGAGTGGGCCATCAAGAGACAGGAGAAAGAGACAGAGACAGAGAGAGAAGGACCAGAACGGAGCAGTGGGGGCACTGGGGGCATTGGGGGAGAACAGGCAAAGGAGAGGGAAGCAAGGGGGGGGAATCCAATCTTCGCAAGCATGAGACACAGCTCCTTTGCAAAAAGAAGCTTTAAAGCTTAGAAGAGGAGGGGAAAGGAGCATTGTGGAGAAGATCAGACACAAGCCACAGGCATTCCTCTGTTCCCTTTGTGGGTCTGTCTCGTTGCCATTTCTTTTTCCAATCCCCCTTCTCTCCATCGCCGTTCCTTCCCGGTTTTAAGAAAGGAAGAAAGACGTCCTTGCATCTCTTAATGTTTCCGCACGACGGAAGGCCGAGGGACGGAAAGCAGGGATGAGCCTTGCCTTATGGATAACTGGGAATTTTCTGGATTTTCTCTCTCTGGCCAGGGAAAGGGGCCCTTTTTGCATGCACTGCCTTGCAAAGGTTTCTGGAAAGGTCGGAGGGCAGGGCAGGTAGAGGTGGGGCATCCGCCCTGTCCCCATTTCAGGGGGATGCACTTCCTTACCGGGGACTCCCCCATGATCCGCTCGCCGTGGTTGATTCTCATCGCCCCTTTGCGTGCGCTTCTCTCCAGTGAGACGCTGGTCCAGGTGTTCAAGGGGATCACCTCTTTACTCCTGGGAAGGGCACGGGATGGAAAAACATGAGAAAGAGGAACCAGAGGGAGGGAGGGAGGAACATCTTGTGTTTTTTTCCTGTATCAGCCTGAGATCTCCGCGCACAAACATACCCGCCACCCACAACTCCACCCTAACCCCCCCCTCCAAGTCAAGGAAGTTGATCTTACCGGATGACTGCTGCTCCTTTGCCCAGGTCGTATCTGTACTCGAGGTGCCCGTCATGCAGTGCCAGTGAGACAAAATCCCCTTTGCCGTCGGTCTTCTGCCCGTTGTAGAAGATCATGCCGCTGGGGTTCTTTGCGAGGAAGACCACTTCCATGTTCATTTTGTTCCTGCAGGACGAGGCAGCAAAAATACAACTTTTTAAGGCCGTTTCCCCCACAAAATCATCACGCAGGGCAGGCAGAGGCCCCACTTGCAAGAGGGCATGGACAACCCCCCCCCAGATCTTGCCATGATGGACACCCACAAGGCATCAAGCTGGAAAACTCGGACAGCAGCTGCTAGCCACCACAGTAGCCACACTAGGTGAGATGCAAGCACTGGTGCTTTCCTGACAGGGCCACTAATCCGAATCCATCCATCCATCCATCCATCCATCCATCCATCCTTCCTTCCTTCCTTCCTTCCTTCCTTCCATCCATCCATCCATCCATCCATCCATCCATCCATCCATCCATCCATCCATCCATTCCTTCCTTCCTTCCTTCCTTCCTTCCTTCCTTCCTTCCTTCCTTCCTTCCTTCCTTCCTTCCTTCCTTTCATCCTCATCCATCCATCCATCCATCCATCCATCCATCCATCCATCCATCCAGCTAGAAAGGGAGATGAGAAAAGCACAATCAGAGGAACGGAACCTACTGCAGGTCTGGTACAAACGTCTGCAGCCCATTCAATGCCAGGTAAGAGAAACCGTTAAACTCAGGCAGGAAAGGCACTGTCTGGTCCATCTCTGTGACTGAAAAGAAAGGGAAAAGTCAAATGAAGGGGCAATGTTGGGCTAAAGGGTATGTTCTTTTAGGGTTTGAGGGCTGCAGTGCCTGGAATTCCTTGGGTGTTCTGGGAATGGCAGGCTGAAAAACCAATGATCTCATGCACCCACCGTCCCTAAACCTCGAAAGAACATACACCTACAGCCTCCAAAACCCGAAATAGCACACACCCACAGTACTCCAAACTAGAAAGAATCTGTACCTACAATTCCCAAAGCCTGAAAAGAGCACTGGCCTACAGAGCCCAACACTCGAAAGAGCGGACGCTTAAAGGGTAATCACAAATGGGTCCAAAGAGAGAAGGGAAAGAAAACCGGCAGCGCAGCTGAGTTTCAGTTTTTGGTGAGGCTTAGCTCCACTTAGGCAGGGGATCAGGTTCTAATCCGCCAAGGGAACACACTTGCATCTGGTATGAAAATGTTCAGGCTCGCTTGCAAGAAGGAAACGAGCAAAGATTTACATGCCAGCCATCCAGATTGGCACATATCCTGGATCTTACCCATGGACTTCCCGAGGCAATGTGTTTTCCGAGGTGGCTCGGTTAGGCTTCTCGGTTCCTCCCCTCTTGACCCCACCCACGTCCAGGCGAGAGCGACTGACCTGACTCGCAGAACTCTCCTTCTCTCCCCATGGGGCATTCACACTTGGCGCCCCCTTCTGGCAGCACCAGGCAAGTGGCAGAAATGTGGCAGGGGTTGGGAGTCGCAGGGGTTCCTCTCGTCCGCACAGGTCGGCCCTAGTGGGAGAGGAAACCCAGGGGTGCTCAGACGTCGAATCCAAAATCAGATTGATAACAACAAAGTCACAGATAACATAATGACGTTTTAAAACAAAATCAAATCCGGGCCTTGCATTTAGAAAGCTAGCACTTCAGGGGAGAAAGGCACAAATAATCCCTCTCACCACTCTGGCCCATGGAGAGCTAGCGTGTTTGCAAGAAACGTGCAAGTCAGCTCCCCTTCCACTCCGCAACCCTGCATTTAGACAACTAGAATCTCAGGGGAGTAAGCAGGAGTCAGCAGGAGGAAGTTAGCCCAGCGTTGCTTGCTGGCTGTTCAGCCCACCTGTGTAACCATTCAGGCATTCACAGTGGAACATCTCTGCCTCCTTGACCTGGCAGAGGCCGCCGTGGTGGCAGGGGTTAGGGTGGCAGGGGTTGTTGCCGCATTCGCCCACCCCGCTGCCGTACAGGACATCGCTGCCTTTCTCTCTCAGGTCGTACATCTGGTTGTTCACGTCCAACAGCCGGATACAGCCTTTCAGGCCGGTGGTGACTGAGGTCCGCTCCGCCACCCTGGAGGAGAAAATAAAAAAAAGCAAGAGAAAAGGAAAATTAAAATGCAAAAAATTAGCAGGGCATTTTTCTCCCACCTCAAGCCCAGTCACAATAGGATCAGTGGAACAATCACCACAATAGGATCAAATGCAATTTCTATTACGTTCTAAGGGGTGGCACTGGGGAGGATTCAGAACGCAGGCACAGCAAAGGTCTGTCTGTAGCACCCCAGGATCTTGGCAGAAGTCTGAGATCTCTGCTCTGTCCAGCTCGGAATCGCGCACATGGCAGCTGATCTCCAGAGCTCCCAACAAGATTCTTTCCCAGTGCTATTATAACCTGCTGTTGGCCAAGTGGATGCTGTACTACCTTGTTACAGCAGGTTAATGTAGTCTGGAACCCACACGAGCTTCTGACTCAGGATAGACCAGACCTTCTGGGTGTTGAAGTCTAGACCGGTGGTTCCTGACTTTGGGACCCCATATTTTCTTGGATAAGGATTCCCAGAACTACTGGCCAGTATGGCCAGGGATCAAGGCTTGTTGGAGTTTTAGTCCAAGAACATCTGGGGACCCAAGGTTGAGAACCACTGGGCTAGAACCTCTGGAAGGCCATCTCATCTGACACCTTCCAGATGTTTGAGACTCTAGGCCTCCCATTCAACAAGGCCATCGGGCGTGCTGACTGAGGGTGCAATGTCCTGCATCCTGTCCATGTGGGAGGTGTTGCATTGGGCTGGGGACATCGTCCAGATGTTTTAGACTTCAGCTCCCCAAGGCCTCGGCCTTCAGCTATGCTTGGGGAGGGACTGAACTCTCAAAGAACTGGAAAGTCAAAGACTGAGTGCCACCACAGTAACAGCTGAGTACATGTTAGGTCACTGCGCTGCCCCCCCCCCCGCCGCCCATATACCTTTGGTTTGGTATGGGGCATTTTTGTTCTCTTCCAATTCAGTGAACTTTCCCCAGCTTGGCTCTGGACTGCATTACTTTAGAACGAAGGGAGCCGGTAAGATTAAGGGCAGCACACTTCAAAGTCTTTAATTTTAAGTTCCCATTCTAACATCTTCATTGTCTTTGCTCGCACTGGCATCCTTAATTGGTTTGCACTCACTTCTGTCAACACAGAGTTCTGACTGTTGGCGGTTAGTGATATTTTTAATACATATATATTTTATTTTTCATTGCTTTGGATAAACAAATTCTGACTTGCAGTTTAAGGTCACCGCCATTATAGCCCTGCTGTTTGAGCCTAAAATGCGTTTGTGGCGAGGCAGCGAGTGTTATATTGATTACCTGAATTCTTTGTGGGGTTTCGGTTGATTTTGTTCTTATTTTGATTACGTGGTTTTTCTAAACAACCTGATTGTTATGGAATATTGTTGTTTTTACATCTTTTCGAGAGAAACTGCTCTGAGCAAGGAGAGTAATTGGTGTCTAGCAGAGAAGTTAAAGCCCTCCCCCAAACTACAAAATCCGGTGTTACTTCTTATGGAGCCATAGCAAATTAGTTAGTTAGTTAGTTAGTTAGTTAGTTAGTTAGTTAGTTAGTTAGTTAGTTAGTTAGTTAGTTAGTTACATGTATATACCTACTGTGTCTATTTATGAATCTACCATAGATGGCTACAACGACTTTGTGTTTATAACCACTTGTAACTTTGTGTTTCTATCTCCCCTTGTGTGATTGCATTGACACCATGTTATCAATTGCTAGTTTTAATGTTGCCTTCTAATGCTGTAAGATGCCCCTCAATTCCCTGTTTCTCAAACTGATTATGTCTTAATTGTAACTGGAATGGACTGTATATTGTCTCTCCTTACTTTAAGCCACCTTGGGTCCTTTTCCAAGGAGAAAGGCGGGGTAAAATATTCAAAAACAAACAAATAGCAAATTAATGCATAGCAGCATTCTGGGTGGTTAACAATACCTAAAATAGAGCATCTAGAACAGAAGTCAGAAATTCTGACTGGATTGTTGCAATTGTGTAGTCCAGTGGTTGTCAACCGGTGGGTCCCCAGATGTTCCTGGACTGCAACTCCCAGAAGCTTCCACCACTCGCTGTGCTGGAAGAGGTTTCTGGGAGTTGCAGTCCAGGAATATCTGGGGACCCACAGGTTGAGAACCACTGGTGTAGTCTACCTGCATTCCACTTGGATAAGGTCAGTACCCGGATGACATATGGCTTGGAAATCTTGCATCTACCTTAATGAGTTCCAAGATTTTTTTAAAAGGCTCGTGAGTCACAGGGACTCCATGCCCTTTCCCAGGACAACTCACGTGGCTATCTGGTCTTCCGGCACCCCTCCGACAAAGAGGTCGGTGTCCAGGTTCAGCCCATCTGTGCCGCTTGGGCTCTCGCCGTTGACGTGGGGCTCTCCGTCCACCGAGAGCATGCCGTTCCTCCGGTTGCGGTTCACCACCAGTTGGTGCCACTTGCCGGGCTCGACGGGGACCCTGCTGGTGATGATCCCTGTCCCGGAGCCGGTGTTGAACCTGAGAAAGCATGAAGGTGGGAAAGGAGGGTTTCAGATGGCCCCTCGTGAGGAAACACTTTCTGCCCCCACCCCAGGTTTCTGTTGTATACCCACAAAGAGAGAGAGAGAGAGAGAGAGAGAGAGAGAGAGAGAGCACCACTGACCTTGCCTTACCTTCTGCGAGAAATTGGTGGGTTCTTAAGCTAACCGAGCCACTCACCTCAGCTCTACGAAGCCGTTCACGAGTGCAAGAGAGATGAAGTCCTTGCCCCGGTTCTGCCCGTTGTACAAGAGGAGCCCGCTGAGCTCGGAGGCCCGGAATTCCATGGCGATGCGCACCGTGTGGTAGGCCTTCATCATCTTGAACGCCAGGTAGGACTTTCCGCCGAAGCTGGGGATGAAGTATCTGATGGCTGGCAGAGACAGGCAGAGACGGAAGAGTTTCAAACGAAAAGGGCATTTATCCGTTTGTGTGGGTGCATGTGTGCAGATCCCCTTTCTATTTTGCACTGCTGCTGTTACTTAGCGCAACCCCACTGTGGCCTCACCTTTGGTCAGATGGCATGGAATATAAAATAAAATAAAATAAAATAAAATAAAATAAATACAAAAACATGTGGCTTCTTTTAGAGAGTCAATCCATCTCCTATTTGGTCTTCCACTTTTCCTGCTGTCTTTAAACTTTCCCAGCATGACCTCTACCTGTGAAATCAGCAGCTGAGACCTCTTTACCCCTGCATATTCCACCACCTTTGTCATGCCAGTGCATGAAACATTGATCCATAACAGGCACTGGTTATCTACGAAACTGGGGTTTGAAGTCCTTAACGAAGCCTATTCATATGGCTGACTTTTGCCTATCCACTCACTTGCAAATGAGAATTGCACTTATCTGCAAAACCAAGGGCAATGTTACGTGAATGCCACTGTTTTCTAACCTACTAAAGCTCTTGTCTGGACTTTGTATAGCTATAAGCTTACCACTGCGATGCATTTTCTGACTTTGGCAATTGTCCAAAGCTGAAGTTCATTTTTAAAAGATTTTTAAATACATGTGCTTACAGTTTTTTTCCCTCACAACTATAGGGCTGATTTTGATTTATCTATTTATTGGATTTGCTATTTTTTAAGTATGGAACCTAGAAACGACACAAACAAATACAATGTGTACAGAAATAAAAAGCTTTGGAACTCCCCGTATTGATACCCAGGTGAGTTTGGAAAAGCTTCTTATGGATTGTTTGGTTTCATTCTAGGATTAACCCTTTACTGGGATATGGTCCGCTATGATATATCATAGAATCTGTTCCTTTCCCTGAGAGGACTCCTGGAAAAGTCAGGAGTCCTTATCAGGTTTTGACACACTTACATTTCTCACAGACAGCTCCTCCCTTGCCAGCTGGACAGCTGCAGGTGAAGTCCCGGCCATCATCCTCACATGTGCCACCATGCAGGCAAGGGTGAGAATCACAGGGCCGTGAGGGCTTCTTGGTTGCTAAGGCTGGGCGCCCTGGCTTCTTCCTGGATGTGGTGGCAGGCGCAGTGGTGGCGGGTCTCTTGGTGGTAATGGGCGCAGAGATTTTGCTATGGGGCCTCCCTGGGTACAGGACCCGGGGGGCAGTGGTGGTGAAGCGGTGGGTCGTGGCGGCAGTCGCTGGTGCCATGGTGGTGGCCATGGTGGTGGTGGTTGTAGTGGTGAAGAGCTGAGGGATCCAATCTAGAAGAAGTTAAATATGAGTTTGGGAGAGTGCCAAAACACACCCGGGGAACTCCCTGCCACAAGAAAACCACACGTTTTATCAGCTGCAAGATTTTTGCAGAATTCAGTCGAAGCAAGATTCCAGTGGGTCGTTTACCTTTATCCCATGGAAGAAGCAGGGCCAATGAGCCTAGAGGTTCCTTAAGTTACCTTTCAACTTCATGCAGGGTGGGAACAGTGGTGTTCTTGAAGCGGCGAACTGTTTATTTTGTTTCCATTTGCAATAGATCCCAGCTTTTATTCATTGAGCTTGAAGGTGGCATAAAGAGCAGCCTTCCTCTCTACTTAATGCTTAACGACAGCCCCGTAAGGCAGGCCAGCCTTACAGAGAGTGCATGATTGATTCAAGGTGAGTGGTGAGTTTTATGCTTCAACTGGGGACTTGAACCTGGGGACAGGATGCAACATCAGAATGTGGCCTTCCCAGAATCTCACTGAGTAAATTTAGCCCCCTCGGCTAACAAGGGGATTCTTACTGTTCTGCTATCCCACACTGTCTCTCCAGGAGCCGCTAGACATCCCAGCTGAAACCTGCCCATTCCCAGATGAAGAGGTGTTCTTTCCCCCATTAGGCACACGGAGCCCACTCTTGAACGAAGCCAGGCATCAATCCTTAAGTGAGAATTGTCCCCCCTGTGCCTTCGCGGGGGTGAGATCAACCCCCCCCAGCCTCGGCAGGCGGATCAAAAGCGCTGGGAAGCCGGTGCTAATTAAAGGCAGTGCCGAACGCTTCTTCCAGCTTCCCGAGGAGATGAAGGAAGCTTTAGAGACTGGAGCGGGAGGGGAGGGAGGGATTGAGAGAGAGAGAAAGAGAGAGACGATTCTCCCCAGGGAGTCTGGAGGAATTTGTACGGGACAGGCCTGCTTTGCGATGGCTTCAAATAAAAAGCAGCATTATCTTTTCAAGATAAAATAAAAATGTCCTCTAAAAATCCTCGCTTTGGAGATGGGAAAGGCAGCCGACAGGATAATAAATGTACCGATGGGAGGTGCGTGTTTTTTTTTTAATGGGCCCCAGACCTAAATGGAAGCAGGCGGGGACCTCGTTTGAAGTGGGAAAAGTGTAGCCAAGGCAGGCACACACACACACACACACAGAGAGAGAGAGAGAGAGAGAGAGAGAGAGAGAGAGAGAGAGAGAGAGAGAGAGAGAGAGAGAGAGAGAGAGAGAGAGAGAGAGAGAGAGAGAGAGAGAGAGAGAGAGAGAGAGATGGAGGCAGGGAAAAAATCTGGGAGAAATGGACATGGGAGGAGAAGAGAACAAACGCACCAAAATCCATGAATTTGATGTTCTCCTGCTGAGGCCGCTTCACCAGAATGGTCTTTTTCTTGGCCGCTTTGATCTGCTTCAGAAGAGCCCTCTGGATGTCAGCCGCTGTGGAGGCGGTGGCTGCAAAGTTGCCCAAGGAAAGAAGGGTCAGGGTCGGAGGCCTTGGGGGCTTCTGTGAGGTCTTTCCCCTTTGAATCCCTTCTGGAAAATTTGTCTCCCCTTCCCCCAGCCACCCTCCCAGCCACCTTCTCCTGATCTTCAGAAAAGGCTGCCACATCTTCCATTCCCAACCTTCCTCTACCTCGCCTGCCATGCTTCGCAGAGAAATAGGCACCACTGAGAACGAGGAGAGCCATCGAGGGAAAGAATGAGTGTTGTGCCCTTCAGCTCATGTGTGTCCCGAGCCTTTCCCTTAACAAGACCCCCCCCCACTGCTAAAGCAGCCTGACCCCAATCTGTGGGTGCCTCTCTTTCTCACGATTGCCTGAAGAGAGAGAGGGCTCCGTTTAAAAGCAAACAAACATGGGCATTCTGCATAAACTCAGTCCTAAGGACAAAGAGAGAGACTTTCCCCCATTAAATGCAGTTCCACTATGAGACTCTGCTATCCACCCACCCACCCCCTGAAAATTTAAATCCACACTTCTGCAAAACTGGCAGATTTGGGGAAAGTTACTTGGTGGGACAGGATTATAACCCACAAAAGCCTACCCTGAAATAAATCAGTCAGCCTTTAAGGTACCCATAACTCCCAGAGATACGAGCTACAGCTTGAGGATGGGCCTGTCAAATAAAAGAGGATTTTTTTCAGGCTTTGAGGAGTGATGCCGGTGTCTCTGTTCGGGTCTATGACCTTCTAATAAAGGGACTTGACTTGAACGCACTCGTGTGTGCTCTGCCTGTCCAAACTTTCTAAATGTCCCCAGGGCTGGTGGAAGGAGGAAGATTTCCCTTGGATTAATTGAAGACATCCTGCCAGGAAGAGGGAGCCAGGTTCTCACTCACCTGGGTCAAAATGAGCTTCCACAATGACGCGCACGGCATTGCTCTGGCCCAGGTCTCGCACTCGGATGCTCTTGAAGTCCTTCTTGACATCTGAGTTGCGGAAAAGTTCGTCCAGCTGACGATTGGATGGGTGCCACAGGAAAAGAGGGGAAGAACAGGAAAAGGGAGGGATTTAAGCAAGAGACATTTTGGGGCTGCTCCAGACCACAGCTTGGAGAAGCTGCTTTGCTTGGATTAGAGCTCCCAGAATGTTCATGGCTAGTAGCGACCATGCTGGCCAGGGGATTCTGGGAGTTGTAGTCTGCAAACTTATCCAAACTCTGCCCTAGGCTCTCCAGTCCACATCCCTCAGATGCATCCAGTCCAAAAGCAGGCTAACTGACAAAGTCTCTCTATTTACACCTGCTATTTCTTTTTTTACTAATTATTATTTGCATTTGACTCTTCTCCCATTAAATAGGATTCAAAAGGGCATATTCAGTTAGACCAGGGGTCCTCAAAGTTTTCAAACAGCGGGCCGGTCCACCACCACCCAGACACCACTGGGGGCCAGATCACAGTCCAAAAGCAGCTGCGGAGGCTGGCTTGCTCACAAAACAGGGAGTAGGTGGGGGTGCAATTGGTCCCAGGGGCCGGATTCAGGACCTTGGAGGGCTGCATCCGGCCCCAGGGCCTTAGGTTGAGGACCACTGAGTTAGACGGTGGTGTCTAACTATAAGCTGCCTTGATGATGCTCTTCATTGTGTTAGGTTTCCAGCACCTTAGGAATAAGAGGAATTTAAAATAAAAATAAAAGAACCCACACAATTTAAAAATATATATGCTAAGAAAGGGGAAATACAGCACCCACCCAAGCTAAAATATACATCCCTTTGCTTGAGAATGTTTGCTGCCTCTTCCCCTGGTTCTGAGTTCCTCAGTTTGCTTAAATCCCATTTCTTCCTGATACAGCCATGTGTGCATATGCGTGTGGCAAGGTTTATGGCCCCAGAGGCTTACCGCACTCTCGATGCTCCTGGCAGTCTCGCCAAAAAGCTCTGACTTGGGGTCGGCCATCTCGGGTGTGTAGAACAGCTCCTGGCCTTCCACTTCTTCTAAAATCAGGACCCCCTGGAAGACTTTGGTGGCTGCGAGGGGAAGGGGGAGGTTGGAGCGGAGACAAAACCGAGATGAAACACCTTTGTTCCCTCGACCAAAGCCAGAGGGAAGCCAGCAGAAACAACATTTCAATTTTTTTTAAAAAAAATCACAGCCCAAACAACCAAAAAGAGTGTTCAGTCCCTCGGCAGAGCAGGGAAGTGAGGAGATGGCAGTTTATGGGGCGTGCCAGAGTTTGGGGTTAGTTCGGATGGATCGGGGAGGAGCGGCAGCGCTATGGAGGGTTAGTGGTCTGAGAATGCTTGGCTGGTATGGTGAAGACACCCCTTCCCCCCCCCCCCCGTGGCAGAGTTTACCATACAGGTTCCTGCAAGCTGGTGGCCACCCTGAGTAACAAGAGAAAGACAGTTAGCTAAGAGGTAGCAGACACGTCACAGGCAACGGTTTTAGGTGCTCGCATGCATAAAACTGGACTTGGGAGGGAGGCCTGCGAAGAAATAGAAATAAAGGAGAAACAAGTATAGGAAGGAGATAGAAAGGGATGTGAATTTGTCCTCTAGGCTTCTTGCTGACAAGCCCAACACACCAGGAGCAAAGAAATCTGGGAAGGGTTGGAAGCCCACACAGTCAGACGTGGGTACCTGGATAAGATACAGCAGCAGGAGGAGAGTGAATTTAAAAAATTGTCTTTAATATTTATTGGCACCTTTTCTTATTCACACCAATCTTTCATAACCCCATTGGTTCAGTGTGCTAAGTTCCACTAGAGTAGGCTGACCCAAGGGGTGGGACAGAGCGGGTTGACCTTTGTCCGTGCCACTGATTCCTTTGAAAGTTACTCCAAACTAAAGCCACTTACCACCTGACCAATGATCCCCTGGGGCCCTGCCAGCTCTGCCGTTCTAAGTGTGTTATCATTATTTAATAACAGGAATCAACGAGGGAAAGGAAGACGACATCCAGAACCCAAAGGAATTGTACTTTAATGACCCACCCCCACCCCCGGCAGAGTCTTGTTGATCCAGAAGCTGTCCCACAAGAGTGAAAAAGAGAGAAGGGAATAAAAACAGGGCTGCTCTTTGCCATCTTGGGATGCCATTCTACCCGGGTGACAAAATCTCTAACATTTCCCATGCCATGTTTTCATCTTCCCTCCCCACCGCCTTCTCCTTTTGTGTCATCTCTTTTTAGACTGCAAACCTGAGAGCATGAGATTGTCAAGGAAAGAAGGAAGGGTACATCATACATACATACATACATACAGACAGACAGACAGACAGACAGACATACATACATACATACATACATACATACAGACAGACAGACAGACAGACAGACAGACAGACAGACAGACAGACAGACAGGCTTTTCTGGATCCTTTAATTAAATAAATAATAAGGAAATGTATACGCTGCTTTTCCAACAACACAAATTTGACAGCCACAGCTTGCTTGACACAACCTTGGGGAATTGTTGCACTGCACGATATGGGAAGTCTGGCCCCTTTTACAGAAGGACAGTGCCTGGAATTCCTCAGTGAAAAAAACATCAACAGCTGCTTAGGTCTGAAACAAAAGTTCGAGCGCTGTTCCTTACACTGAATCCTGGACACAGACGGAGCAGATGTGCTTGGGAAATTTCACAGTTATTTTTTTTTTTTAGTTTTTCTTATTTAGGGATGTATTGTAGGTTGGTTGAGTTTTTATTTATTTGAAATGGGGGTGGGGGGTGGGGGGAGTGCACTTTTTCAGTTTCCAGCACTCTGATGCCCAGGGCAGAAGGGCAGCAGAGTTAAACAGATTTTAAAAATGTGCTAGAATTTTGATCCTAACACCAGTTTAATAATAACAATTGGGTGATATCAAATTGACCCCAATTTACATAATCCCTTCCCAGGCTTTCTGAAGGATTAAACAATCAGAAGTGCCTTACCGTTCCATTCTATCAGGGGTGGCTCTGTGAACATGCAGCTTGCCCAAGGCTACCCAGGCTGGATCTCCTCATGGGAGGCACACGAGGGGCATCACAATTCTCCTGACCCTTGGCTCTACAGCCAGGTGCTGCAGCCAAACAAACCACCCGCAAGGCTATAGGGAACGGGCCGGTCTCTTTGCCCACAAAGGAGAAAGCGCCATTTACCTGGGCAGTTGCTTCCCTCTGCATCAGCTGCAGGAGTCTTGCCATCGGAACAGCATCCTAGCGGGGTATTGTAACATGTGGCTCTCTCTATAACTGGGGTGCCCACGACCCTTGTTTCGTCCGTCTCTTCGTCACCTGCAGGGTGGAAGTAAGAAGACGGAGAAGATGCAAACATGAGCTGCCTTAAGTCCCTTAGGGGTCAGAAATCTAGCAGTAAGTAAGTAAGTAAGTAAGTAAGTAAGTAAGTAAGTAAGTAAGTAAGTAAGTAAGTAAGTAAGTAAGCAAGCAAGCAAGGAAGGAAGGAAGGAAGGAAGGAAGGAAGGAAGGAAGGAAGGAAGGAAGTGAAGGAAGGAAGGAAGGAAGGAAGTGAGGATGGATGGCTGCGTATCACTCTTCATTTTGTTTATCAGGGATGGAGGAAAACATGGCACGGAACACCCGTTTCCAACCAGCAGTGATTGGCCACTGGGTGGTCAAGCCATTGGTCTAGGTCAGCCATTGGCGTGATCCAGGATGGTTCATTAATGATAATAAAGCCTAATCTGAAACAGTAAAAAGGGTGCTTGCTAACCGGCCGATCCGGTGCCACTGCCTTCTTGGTCCCCGCTGGTGCCCATCTCGGGCTCCCCGCTGCCTTCTGCGCTGCCAGATTCGACATAAGCTGGCGGAGTGGCAGCAGGGGTGACCGGGGCAGTGGAGAGGGGATGAGCCGATGTCTGGCGAACGCTGTGGGTGGTCCAGGACGTTGTGGCTGGGTGAGGGGTGGTGGTCGCCCGCCTCGTGGCTGGGTGGCTTGGATGGAAGGCTTTGCCTGCAAAGTGCTGGGAGCCAGCGGCCGTCTTCGCCTGCTCGGATGCCAGAGGGGTCGTCTGTGGGGGCGGAGGCAGGAGAAGAGAGTCCAGGGGCTGGACGGTTGTAGGCGGAGTTGTGTGGCCAGAATGCATGATAGACTCTGGAGCAAGAAACAAAGACAGGAAGGGATTAGAAAGAGCCAAGGATCTATTCCATCCTCTATTGACTACAACACAACATGCCTTTTATGTGACAAAAATTCTGTTTTAATGTGAGACGAATTGACACTGGATGCACCTTAACATTCTAGCAGAACTGCTAAGAGGTGATGGTGGGGAGAGACAGTTTGATAGAGAGTGTGCAATTCTGAAATCACCTTTTGGAATTTCAGGCAGTCCCAAACTCCAGCTTCTCAATTTGATTCCAGCTCAAGTTCATACATCGGTTTGCGTATCACACATCACGATCGATAAGATCTCATCTGGAATCATGGCTATACACTTGCTGTCTTCTATAATGGGGCAAAATGATACCTGACTTTCAGCCATTACAGGGGTCAATGCAGGAACATTTGTCACTACGATTGGAGTCCTGGATCTCATTACACGCAGTGGAGCTCTTAAGTGGTCCTAACGAGGAGTCAAACTGACACCCCAGTAGCAGCCCCCAGATCTGAGATTGTCCAGACTATAGGGGTCCTTTATGAGGCAGACAAGGCTATACACTAGGAGCAACTGATTTCTCAGTGAAGATCACCTCCGTAGCTTAAGGGTCGTGTTGCTGGCATGCATGAGAAGCAAATTCAAAAGGGCATGGCTTATCTGGCATCAAAGGCTGGCATAGCCCTGGCATAGCCCTGGCATAGCCCTGAACCAGGGGGTGGGCTGGGGGAGAGACAGCATGGACTGCTAAAACACTGCTTAGATGGAGCCTGGACGGTGCTAAAGCGATGTCTTAAAAATAATTATATGCCAACAGGTCTTGATGTGTGGTGACCTGTTTTTTTCAGTATACTCAGAGACGGTTCGCAGCTCCCTTCCTTGGGGGCTGTTTGGGGGTTGTGACCCTTGCCCAAGGCTATACATCTTATCTCGATATATTCCTTATGATCTCATGGTAGACAGCTGCCCTGCTTTTACATTTTGACCTCTCAAGAAGAAGTCATTATTCTCAACCACAGTCACTCAACCATGAGCTGTTTCTGGGGGTGACTAGTCAACCTCAGAGTCCTGGCTTGGTTGGGCAACCGATGAAACAAGCTGGCCGCTGCCGCAGCTCGGAGAGACTCACCCTGGCACTGCCCCAAATGTTTCACTTCTATGACTTTCCCTTGGCGGCAGGCGATGGTCTGAAGCTGGCACTGGTCACCATAGGTGACTCCATCGGAACCACAGACCTAAGAGGTGAGTATAGAGAGAGGAGTTGGAGAATTGAGAGAGAGAGAGAGAGAGAGAGAGAGAGAGAGAGAGAGAGAGAGAGAGAGATGGTGGTGGTGGTTAATTGCAAAGCCAAGACAACTGGGCCATGCCTTTATCACTACATTTGGGTCACAGATCAAAGCCCCATAGGATTCTAAGGATAGGGGGTGAGGATCGCAGCAACAAGAGCAGCAGATTGGGATATGAAAATATTTCTGCCTTTTCTTCATGTCTAACAAAGTATGCCTAGATGCCCTAAGAACATCCGATCTCGCCTGATTTCAGAAGCTAAGCAGGGTCGGCCTTGGTTAGTACTTGGATGGGAGACCACCGGGGAATACCAGGTGCTGTAGGCGCCTGGAGTGGGAACTGGCAAGCCACTCTAGTATTCCTGCCAAGAAAACTCCATGGACATGGGGTCACGGAGAGTCGGTCACGACTGTAACGACACAACATACACACACACACAGGAGAAGGAGGCATCCAGTCTCACCTGATCTCAGAAGCTAAGCAGGGTCGGCCCTGGTTAGTACTTGGATGGGAGACCACCAGGGAATACCAGGTGCTGTAGGCGCCTGGAGTGGGAACTGGCAAGCCACTCTAGTATTCCTGCCAAGAAAACTCCATGGACATGGGGTCACGTAGAGAATCGGTCGCGACTGTAACGATGCAACAACACAACAAAGTATGGAGGGGCATGAAATGGATGGGAGGAGTGTCCATGGGTGTGTGTGAAATGGATTTTGCTCTTCTGGGGTTCAGGATATTAGGAGGGCTTGCAGGGGTGAGACAACAAGAGTCAGCACCAGGGACAGCTCCCAGGGAGCCCCCCTTGCTCCACCAGGGATGGCTGAAGCTGCCCTGAGACCCTTTTCTCCTGCCGGCTCAGGAGTCCTCCCTTGAACAGCCAGCTCTGGCCACCATGATCTCTTGGTTGAGTCCTCCTTGGTGCCCTCCTCGTGGCATCTTCTCCTTCTGCTCACCTTGCTCGTGTTTGCCTCTCGGCAAAGCAGAGACGGGCACTCGCAGTGGGCCAAGCCGTTCGCTTCCACGCACGACGCCCCAAACTCACACACCATTTCGGCACAGGATGAAGGCGCGGAGGGGTCTGTGGAAGACGGAGGGGATACAAGGCAGACCTAACATTACATTTGTCTTTGGATTGACCTCCAAAACCCAGCTTTTTGGGGGTTTCCTCCTGTGTTTGGTGGGGAGCAGAGTTTTGGAAGTTAAAAATTTGTTCCAATCAGAAGACTTGCAAAGTAGTGCATTCCTGTTACTTACTGCTCTATATCAAAAGTAACTTGATGCATTTCTTTTTGGCTGAGGCCCTGTTGCCCAGTTAACTCGACTGATGTAACTTTTAGACTAAAATTGCCATAGGCAGATATCAGTAGACCTTTGTTGCATGCCAATTCCTGCAGCAAATATATACACAAATGTGTATATATTTACACATTTTGGTCATTCGCTGAGCAGGTTTGTGCTTATTTATTTATATTTATTTATTTATCCATTTTTATACCGCCCGTCTTCCGGGAAGAACTCCGGGCGGTGAACAAAGAGGGCAAGACAGACCCAAAAGGAACAATACAACAACTGAGACAAAATAAAAATGGTATATAGGAGAAAAAAAAGGAAAAAATATATAATATGTAGAATAAAAACAGCTCCACAAGGGAGTTGATAAATCATCGGCAAGACCACAAAAAGAAAAAGAAAAAAGAAAACCGTAATCCAGGTCGCCAAAGGCCTCCCTAAATAGCAAGGTTTTTAACACTTTTTTGAAGGCAGGCAGGGACTGTGCAAGGTGCAACTCACTCGGAAGATACTGATGGACTAGGACTAGTAACTTACTCTGCATTAATCTGTAACTCAGGTACATCTTAGTTACCAGTGCTATAAAAGTAACTTGTTATGGATACCGGCCACTCTTTGCTTCCAAGCTTTGCGGAGGGAGGGGTTACGGCTGTTGTCTCCAAATGAGTCGATTGAGCAGCATGCCTGGATCCTTCTCTCTGGAGAGTCCCCTTCCCCCTCGACTCCCCCCCCTCCTCACCTTTTTCACAGCCGGACATCCCCATCTTGCTTCCGTCGGGGCACTGGTTGCATTTCATGCCCGTGATGCCCGTTTTGCAGGAGCACAATCCACTCATCTGCTCGCAGTCGTCGCGCACGGAACCCAGGGGGTCGCAGCGACACGCTTCACGGGAAGGAAAAAGAAAGATGGGTCGATCCCATCACAAGCCCCCTCCCCACACCCTTCGCAACATCATCGCACCGGCAGGGAATCTCAAAGGGTCCCCCTGGTCCAACCCAGTGCTACAGCACCGGGCTGCCCACGTCTCGCTTTCGCAAAACTCTTTAAAAAAGGGAGACAGCCCACAGCCTTCCAATCCCACGATCAAAGAGCCTGGACCAGGAGGGAGTTTTGCCTGAGCTTCCACCCAGATCTCCTTTCTCGTCATTTGAAGCCGCTAGCTTGCATCCTGCCCTCAAGAACAACGCAGAAGAAAATTTGTTCCTGCCTTTATGTGACAGCTTGTACAATGTTTGAAGACGGCTTTCCCAAAATAATGCCTCATCGTGGTCTCTTCTCCAAGCTAAAAGATACTCAGTTCTTCCTTCTTTCCTCACAGAGCTTAAGCTTCCAGGCTTTTTTAAAAAAAAACCCTTTCCTTTCACTTGCTGCATTAAAGGGCTTTTGTTCTTGTGATCGTGCTGGGCAGAACCCAAGAACAGAAGAGGCTCGGTTCTTCTGTTCCTGCAGGCCAGGCAATTTTCCATCTCTCTCTATCTTTGCTCTGATCAGCACTCCAGGACAGCCGGCAGCAAGGGAGCTCTTCCCGGTTTCTGGATTCCATGTCCCTCGGATGGGAGATGGTAGGCACTGAACCTGCAGTCTTGCAGCTCCCCCCCCACCAAACAGCTTTCTGTCTGTCTCTCCGTCTGCTACCCTGTTTTCCCAAAAATAAGACCTCCCAAAAAATAAGCCCTAGCAGGATTTCTATGCATTTGTTAAATATAAGCCCTTCCCTGATAATAAGACCTAGTGATGGGTGTGGCTATGGTTGTGTGCAGGGCTGACATTTAAGCCATATTATACTTAATAAAAGTAAGACATCCCCTGAAAATAAGCCCTAGGGTGTCTTCTTGAGAAAAAAATAAATATAAGACAGTTTCTTATTTTCGGGGAAACACGGTAGTCAGTCTGTTTGTTCATTATACTTTTAGATCCTGTGATTATCTGAGTTCTCTGGACATTGCACAACAGATTTTAAAAGAGCCAAATATAAGCAGGGACTACCGAACAACGACAGAAAGAAGAAGAAATCTAAGATGAGCAGAGAATTCTGTCTTATGGCGGGCATGTTCTGGGTTTTCTAGGTAAAGGAGGTCCTGAATGGCTTCCCATTCCCGTTCACTGGGGAAGCCCTGGGACGGCGCAGCTTGCCCAAGGCTACCCAGGCTGGCTCTTTTCCTGAGAAACTTAAGTTGGGAATCAGACCCCCCCACCCCCAACCTCTGGCTCCATGGCCATACACCAAAGCCACAGAGGTTTCCTAAAACTCTTTCATAGCTTCTCACTTCTCTCTTTGGTAAGATCGTCAGAAGAAAGGCCTTAGATGACAACAATGGGGAAGCACACCCAGGAGGAGATGCACTTTAGGGAAACTTCATCTTGATCTAAAAAAAGAGCAACTAAGCCACAAAATGCAAATGGTGCCATCTCTGATTGTACTCTGTTTGCTGCTGCTTCTGCTGTTGTTGTTGTGTTGTAGCATGCTATCAGATCACCTCCAACATAATGGCAACCCTGCTCTCACTAGTTCTGCTCATCTTTGCAAGCTCCAGGCCCTGGCTTCCTTCAGGAAGTCAGCCCATCTCACAATGAGTCTCCCTCTTTTCCTTTTGCCTTTCATCGTTCCCAGCATTACAGTCTTTTCCAAAGAAGCCTGCCTGCTCATGATGTGCCCAAAGCATTAGTTCCAACAAGTTTGCTTCCTGGAAAAGTTCAGGGTTGATTTGAACTAAGACCCACAAATCCATCCTTCTGGTGCATCCATAAAGTTCTCCTACAGACCCATACACCAAACAGATCTATTTTTATACCCTGTTCCTGTATGTATGTATGTATGTATGTATGTATGTATGTATGTGTGTATGTATGTATGTATGTATGTATGTATGTATGTATGTATGTGTATGGTTTTCTTTTTTTTCTTTTTAAACTGAGCTCAGTATTGCTCCCAAAAGTTGACTGTGTGCACAAGAGCGGGAACCTTTGCTAATTTTCCAAATTCTCTGCTGAGTGTTTAACAGAAGTGGGGAAGAGAAAGTTATAAAACAAAACACTTATGGTCTAAAATCTCTCAACAGGGATTTTTTTTTATATAAAAAAGTGGGGGGTCCTTTGGTTCATTTTACAAAGAGTGGTTCCTGGACAAAGGGACAGATGGCTTCAGAATGGTGGAGGATTCATCAAGTCCCTTCCGTCATCTGTTCCAACGGTTAATGAGTGATGCTATTAGAAAGAAACATTCCAATACTCAGCACGAACCCCAGTGTCTACTTATCAGCTCTTAGCGGTGTATGCGTGCTCATGTGTGTCTCCTGGCGCATGCACACACACACACACACACACACACACACACACACACACACACACACACACACACACACACACACACACACACACACACACTAACTTCAATGAGATAAGCACCCAAACTAAATCTTCAGAGCCTAACCCACCCACCTCTCAGCCCCAAATCTGGTTCTCATCTCCAGGGAAGGGATTTGTTTAATTTGGGGAAGGGGGAGGTCGAGGGAAGAGAGCTAGCTGGGATGGATAAAGCCATCTACGTTTGAGGACGGAGGCCTCCAGAACAATTCAGATCCATCGCTCACGAGAGACAAGCGGGAAGGGAAAGAGGATGTCTTTATAATAATTTCACAGAAAGAGGGGGAGAGAGGGAGAGGGAGAGAGAATTCACATTTTCACTTGTTTGCTATCCCTTCCCTCGATAATTCCAACCCTCTCTCTGTTTCCCACCTTATCGATTTCTATGCTTTTGTCTCCAATGGAGCTTGAAATTAACACAGTTCTCTCCCTCCCTCCCTCCCTCCCTCCCTCCTCCGTTCACTCCGCCTTCCTCCTGCAGTTCACTTCCACGTTTGTCCAGGGAACAGCAGGAGCACAGACCCATTTAGACTCTGCTGCTAGCCTCTGTCTTCTCTCCATCCTAACTCCTGAGGTTGTTGGGATTTAGGACAACAGACCAAATATGTACGGCAAATGGAAGAGACAAGAAGGGGACTTGTCCCTTTTACATATGCTTTGCAGGAGCCAGCTGAATGGGGAAATTTACCACTGGATTATCAACCAGATTATTCCCATTCAAAGAATAAAGAGTTCAGCAAAGTTACTTTGCTCCAGTGTAACTTCTTCAATTACCCAGCTAGTATATCTATGCTGGATGTGTAGCCTGCGTAATTAAATTATAAACTGCCTAGAGAGTGCTTGAAATGCTATGGGGCGGTATATAAGCAGAACACATTTGCTTTGGATGCAATCTCTCTCTCTCTCTCTCTCTCTCTCTCTCTCTCTCTCTCTCTCTCTCTCTCTGTGTGTGTGTGTGTGTGTGTGTGTGTACACACAAAACTACAACTCCCAGAAATCCTGGCCAGCACAGCCCATGGTGAAGGCTTCTGGGAGTTCTATTCCAAGGACACCTTTGGACCCAGGATTGAGAACCCTGGATCTAACTCTTTCTCGCCCACTTGTTTGCTGAGTCACTTTACAGATCTAGGAGGAGGAGCTCCAGGGAAGGATCTCCATTTGTATAACTGGCTGGTTCCAGTCCATGCTGGTAACGGAGCTCTCGGTGGTGGCAACCACAGATACTCACGGGTGCAGCCGCTCTTGCCGTCGGTCACAATGCCACGGAAGTTCCAGAAGCCAGGTTCACAGCGATCACATTTCAACCCCCCTACGCCAGGCTTGCAGGAGCATTGGCCCGTGGCCGGATCACAGCCTCCTCCGTAGGAGCCATAAGGGTTGCAGTGGCAGGTACCTAGGAAAGAGAGATCGGGTGAGTGAATGGTCAGATCCCCACAAATCTGCTCAGATGACGGCGGGGGAAAGTATCCCAGCCTCTCCTGTGCAAGGGAAGGAAGGAAAGACAGAATACCATGTTCTCCAACAGCCAAATATGGCCCTTTGACTTTCGTATGTTGTCCAAATGCCATCCCAAATGGATGACGGAAGAGAGAAGCTACCTCTTTGGACTCATGCAGAAGCATTTGTGGCTTTAACATTTTCAACAGATGTGTAGTAGAGGGAAAATCCACAGGTGTGTTTTTCTGTGTCAACTGAAAACCCTTGCCCTACACAGCAAGAGCCCTGGACTTGTTCGCATCTAGGATGCCAACCACAAGATCAAACAAACAAAGAAGCTACACACACACACACACACACATTTACCTAAAGAAGTAGTGATTGAGCAAATCAAAATACCAAAAATAGACTAAAGGAAGCATTGGTCGAGGAGGTGGCGGGGAGAGGTAGGAAACTTCAAAGAGGATGCAGAAATATCATGCAAGCATATGACTCAAATTTCTATGGACTATAGCTTTCCTTTATTAAAAAAAAGTTTGAGTAGGGGGGTGTCTGTGGCTTACATAAACAGATCCTTTCTCTTCTTTAAGAAAATTCTGACATTCTTGTTTAATTAAAGCACTTGAGCTCAACCCGTAGCCAAAAAAAAAAAAAAAAAACCCTTCCACCCAAAGCTGCTTACAAAGATCAATAATAAGACAGTCTTTGCCTTCAGGCTTACATTTTCATTGTTCTGCGCAATTTATTCTGATTGTTCTGCTAGTTGTGAAGGTTTAGAGGGGAGACAATGGAGCTATAGCACTGACAACATATTTTATTCAGCCTCATCTCTGGTTTGGGAATATAGCTAAGTGCCTTATACCGGCCGGCATCCTGTTTGGGTAAGCTATGTCGCGTAAGGTCAGTGATGTCATCGACCACAGCACAGCTGTGCAAACAGGATCCTGCCCACTGAACTGAGCCCATGACCTTTTGTGCTCAGTGATGTCTACTCTGATTTAGCAGTGGGGCTCCAGAGATTCAGTCAAGGGCCTTTCACACTGATTGGGACCTGGCCTTTATTGAGAGAGGAGCAGATGAATCCCACTAATGAATTCGGTATATTCTACATTCCCATGACAGTGTCTGTTTGCTGAATTTGTGTGTGTGTGTGTGTGTGTGTGTGTGTGTGTGTGTGTGTGTGTGTGTGTGTGTGTGTGTGTGAGAGAGAGAGAGAGAGAGAGAGAGAGAGAGAGAGAGAGAGAGAGACTTGGGTGATTAAGCTTCTCACAAGCTTTATTTGCAGCCATAAAAGCAAGAAACATGTTTATTTTAGTTTAGTTTTGGCATTTGGCGTCCCTCCTGTAGAAGAGCAATGCAGGCATAACGCAGGAAGCAGAAACAAGGGAGCATCATGCGGGTTCTAAGGACTCCTACTGATCTTCAAACCTTGCTTGCCCACCCCCGTTTTGTGAGCTACAACAGGCACCATCATCTCCCGGGGCTTTGTTTCCACCAATGCTTATCTACAGGCTCTCCTGATCCTCTTACACAAAAAGGAGATGGTTCCCCCAAGTTTCTTCCATTTATTCATGTGTAAAACCTCTCCAGAGCGACCATCTGGTCCCTGCTAACTGCATGCAAATTCCCAGCTGGTGGGAATCAAACACTAAAACACTAGCTGTCTGACCCTTGGTGTGTTTCTCTGCAGGAATGGGTATAAGTATGCTTGGTTACTGGGAAGAAAGGACCTGGCTGAAGAGGAAACAGATCTTTCATGGGACAGATGGTTGGAGAAGAGAAGGATGGACAAACTGAGGCAACCAGGTGACACTCATTGTTAGGAGAGGAAAACGAGAGGTGGTGCAGTTGAATTATTACTGAATCCGGCCATAGGGAATAAATCTTGAGCCCTGCCATGCACAGGAAGGCTTGCAGGCTGCCGATTACATCGTGATTTATGCCTTTTATTGCAGGCGCAAGGGCACGAGCAGGGCACATGTTAAAGAGAGATTTGATTCAAGATGGGGCTGGTATAACCCGAGTGGGCAAGGGAGATGCAAACAAGGCCAGGCTGACAGATGGGGCAGATCCACCCACTGTCATGAGCAATCTGTCCAGACAATCACTGGAAACCGAGTCCCACCCACTCAGAGCACTGCTCCTGCCGCTTTTCTCGTTAGCTTCTGCAGTCTCATGAAACTTAATGCTGGGAAGAAATGAGAACTCTTTTTTTTTTGGAGGGGGGGTGCTGCACATTCCAAAACTCTCAGGATAACTATGAGGCCACGTCATCTGGAGGAAGGGTTGAGGTGGGGTCTGGGAGCTGTAAGTCAAGCCAGGAGCCACGATCAAGCGCTACTTTGGCCCAGATATTTTAATGTTTTACTTTGGCAGCTCTTGGAATTGCAATCGTAAAGGGAGAAACACAGAAAACACAGATACACCCATCAGACCAAAGCAGAAACTCTCACGATTGTGATATCCTGATACTGCATAGACAACAAGCAGCCATATCGCAACTCACAAAAACTCATGCTGGAGATCAGCCAAAATGATAATGGCAAGCCTACAGTTTTTAACCTGTAGGCCAAGTTGGATCCTTTCGAAGGGAAAAGCAGGGGAGAATATTTTAAATAAATAAAATATATGTGGAACTCATTGGATGCTCCTCAGTTACGAGCGACAGGTAACAGAGGAAAGCCCTTCTTTAAAAACAGCCTGCCTGCCTACTGCTTGCTTTAAACCTAAATTACACACCTCCAGTTTCTCGTGGCCAACATCTTGCATGAATTAAGGCATGAATTACCCTTGCCTGCAGGTGCTCATGGGCAGAAAGTTTTGTTTGATACAAAGGAATTTAAAAGCTGCTCCTTGAGAAAAAGATGCCTCTGCAACTCACTGCAGAAATCCTATAAGAGAGGCCAGTTTGATCACCAGCATGTGCCAGGCTGAAGTTGCAGGAGGAACAAAGGAAGGGCCCCGAGATGATGGAAAGGGCTTGTATGTCAGCTCCAAGACCAAATACATCTTCAGAGAAGTCCTCTGGCAGATGGTGCTAAAGGCAAACAGGAGGGACCCAAATAACAACATGTCCCAGACGGCAGCTCTTCCGATTCATGACTAAGTCGAAAGAGAGGTGTGCCAACCAGCCTTCGGTCCCTCAGCTACTAGGGTTCCCTTGGTTACCAACATGATGCCACCAGGTAAGCCATGCATCCTCCATTCCACCGACAGGTGACCTCAGCGGTTCTGTGACCCCAGGGCTCCTGAGCAATTAATGCCGCTTTGGGGACGCCGCCACTGATTAAATTATGCGATGCGTGAAATGATTCTCTACATGGCCCCTCAAGAGTGCCTCCGCTCGCTCATCTTAGGACATGGCAACGGGTGTCTGCCGACGATATGGCTTTCAGCCCCCGCTCGGTGCGAGTGTGGAGGGAAGGGGGAGAGGCTTCTAAGGCTCTCTTCGCCTCATTAGGTTAAAGAGTCAACTTCCAGCTAATTATTTCATAAAATATTAATGCAGCCTTTCCCCGGCCTGGCCAGCTGTACACCACCTGGGAGGACAAAAAGGGGCCGTGCACTGTGTGCGCCGTTGCCACATGCAAATGCGGAATCTTTCTTGCTGTGACACTTCCGACAAGTCTTCATCATTTAAATGGAAGTACGGCACATTTCACTCGGGGGAGGAAGGCAGTGACCGGGGAGGGGTCCTTCTGCCGTCGACGGTCTGCTCCCCCCCAATGTGGACTGGTGACTTCAAGGTCTCATGTTTTGTGATCTTCAAATCAGCTCCGGGATGAGTCAGCCTGAGGAACAGGCAACACCTCCCCAAGGAGGACTGTCCTCAGCCCTTTCCAGAGGAGGGCAGGTGGCCAATCTGGATACAGGACACTCAGATGAAAAGAACGGATTTGGGGGAAATCGTCCCAGCCTTAGCCATGGGTTCAGTGGTTCCCAAACTTGGGTCCCCAGTGGTCCTTGGACTACAACTCCCCAGAAATCCTGCCCAACACAGTTGGTGGCAAAGGCTTCTGGGAGATGTAGTCCAAGGATATCACGGGAGCCAGCGAGCTGGTTGATAGCTAGAGAGGTCCCTGTGGTCTTCTCACAGCTGAAGCTCCTCAAGGCCCCTGAAGAACAACGAATTCAACTCACTGGGGCAGCCGGCAGAGCCCACCCCGAGAGCCAGGGTCACGTTGTCCGGGCAGCATCCGTAAACAGTCTGGCTACAGTGGAGGACATCAGGGAGAGGAAGGACCTTGGTGACTTCTGGGGGAAAAGATTAAAAATGGAAAGCAAGGCGATCAGGCTACATTTCATGCACCAGAAGGAAAACAATTGACATCATCTCTGAGAAACCACAACTATCATCACTGCTCAGTGCAACTATGGACAATGGGGAGGAACAGTCCGTGCCAGGGTGCCAAACAGGGAAAGCTGGTCTAGACAGGGCAGAGGGTTCATCATCAGCAGGACACATCAAGGAATTAGAGGATAGCCTCCTGGGGCTGGCCCTACCGTCAGGCAAAGTGAGGCAGCCGCCTCAGGAAGCAGGTTTGCGCTGCCATAAAAAGGCAGAGAACGCTTGCTGGTTTGCTTTGTGGTGATTGCATGGTGACTGCCAGGGATGGAGGGAGAGGTGCTGGGTGGATTGCTTCCCCCACCCCCAACCCTTGTGGGACCAAATGACCTAGCTGTCTTGAGCGACTATGCACCTTGGCGCGGACACTGCCACGGGGTGGCCTGCCTCAAGCAGCCAATTGTCTTGGACCAGCTTGCCCAGGACGGGAGGGTTACCTCGGCAGGCCCCCTGACTCGCCACATAGATATCTTGCCGTTTCTCACAGCGTGTCTTCTTGAGCTCGCACTCGTTGGCGTAGGTCACTCCGTCGGAGCCACAGACCTGGACGGAAAAGGGGAGAGAGGTGATCCATCAGCTTTGGATTGAGAACAAAGCAGACCTAGACCTTCCACCTTGGATGGAGGATGACCATAGACGTCCAAAGCCACAACTTTATCGTCAGCCTGAGTCCAGGCTGGCTGCTTTCCACAGTGGGCACAGCCTGCGACAAAGTCGGGTGGCAATGATGGCCGAAAAGCCGTGGGAGCTACCCATGAGCGGTGAGCATCTTCCAGCTCTATTTCTCCATTAAACCCCCACCCCCACCCCTCAACTTCTTCTTCAACTCCAACAGCAGCCTGCTGCGGAAATCCAGCCCTGCCACCAAAAAGAGTGATTTTTAACCTTCCTTGCTAGGAGGGGGCACCGCTCTGCCTTTCGTATCATTTTATGCATTCGTGGCATGTGAAATATTTGTACCCCCCCTCGTCCTGCATTTTAACGCACCGCAAAGACACTTGGGAAGAAGGAAAAAACAGAAGAGCGGCACAGTATCTTTCACGAAGGGCTGCGTAGTGCAGCAGCTGTCCAGGGTGCTGAAGCCTTGGAGAAGGGGCTCAGGGTTGGTGCATATATGGATTTGGAGTGGCTCCCTCCCGGGCCCCGGGTGGTTGGCCGACCCTCTACAGAAAGCCTTCCAGTTCAACCCCTTTCTGGATGCAAGACATTTGGAGCTCAAGGACTTCCAACAGATGGCTAATGACCTTGGGAGTCCTTCCCCCCCCACACACACACACAGCCCCAGCGAGGCTTTCTCTTTGGCTGGGCTTGCGGATGGCACAGGTGTTTGGCACCTACCAGGTTCCTGGGCACAGCCCCACAGGTGTAGTCACACACGCAGCGATCATCCTCCACATCATCATCCCAGGAGCCGCCGTGCTGCCGGCAGATCTCCCGGCCACACTCGTTCGAGTCTCCAGAGCCAGAGCCTCCTCCTGAGCTACATTCTGGCCAAGACGAGAAACGCAGAGTTAAATTCCTGCTTTAGAGCTGCCTATTTTTTCTGTTTAATTATCACAGTGCCTCAGAGTGGAATTCCAACCTCAGAAACCCACTTGCCTGCTTGGAACTACAGTCAAGTTTCTAGCCGTCATGAGTAACATATGTTATGGTCTAAGGCAGTCACTCAATTAATCTTAGCTGGTTTACTGTCTTTTCTAGTTGATTAGTTCTTTTAATTAAATCTGTATTGCTTCTTAGGGATATAGGTTCTGGAGCAAAAAGAAATAACTTAATAGAGAAAGGAGAATGGCTACAACTCAGTGTCAGATCACCAGCTTGACATGAGGAAATGTACTAAGTTCATCTCTGGCACTGCCAGCTAAACGGCCTCCATAGAGGGTGATGGGAAGCAGAAGTGGCTGGTGTCACGCATACAAAGCGAGATGGACTCAAGACAAGTGACTCCAGTTTTACACAGTGAGGCCTCTCTGGGTGCCAGCTGCAGGTGCTGAAGACTCCTGTTTCAGAGGTGCTGTGAATCCACTCTGGATTTTACCCACTGCTTTCCAGGAGTTGGTCTCTTTTGAGCTTATGATGTGGCTACATTCAGCACCATGGATAGCTGAGCTTCGGGGGGGGGGGAGCTGTCCGAGGTACTGAAACTACTACCACTCTTTTATTTCAAGATAGAGTTCAGCACTTCAGGTACCTGCTGCAACATTTGGCCCAAAATATACTATTTTATAAGAGGAATACGTACAGAGCCAATCAAACCCCACATTTCTATGATCACAAAGTGTGTATGTGGGGGGGTGGGAAAAGGGCCACCTACAAAGGAAACAAAACCACATCCTAGTTTCAATGGTCTGTCCAATCTAGGACCAGCCCTACCATTAGGTCATGAGGCAGCCATTTTGTAAAGCAGCTTGGGGGGAGTAATGAGAGGGCAGCAATTTTTTTCTTCCATTGCTTTATTTTTACTGTATTTTAGGGTAAGGGCGAGGTGGGATTCTCCCCCTCCCACACACACACACCCACTCACACATTCCAAAGTATCTGGAGCAGTGGGCTTTGGGTTCAGTGCACTGTGACATATTTGGTAAACACAATTTGCTGCTCTGTCTCAGCCTTAACTACATGCACATTACATGTACCAAGATCTGGGAGGGGAATGAATGATCTCCCTCCCCCGCCTGCTCTTTCAAGAAGAATGTATTTAGTTATTTAAAATTGTTCAAAGGCTCTCCAAACACAAGTGGCCCCTCCCAACCATAAAACCTTTTTTCACTAAGCGATCAAAGGCAGGAAGTTGGCTCAAACACAGAGAATTATTCAAACGCTTTCCCTGGAGGGACAGGAACCTGAAACTCTTCCTCGGGGAGCAGGGAGTGCTGTTTGATTAAATGCCATGTTCTGCTGCCATCTCCCTCTGCCAGCGTTCACCCAACTGTCAGATGGCGTCTCAATCCAGCCGGAACCCTAGGGGTGGCTTGCTTCAGAGCTACAGAGGCCCAGAGGGGAAATCCAAAATGGCCATACATTTCAGAGAGAGAGAGAGAGAGAGAGAGAGAGAGAGAGAGAGAGAGAGAGAGAGAGAGAGAGAGGTGGACACGAGGTTGGGAAACATGCCATAATTGATTCCCAACCTGGTGTTCCCAACTTTCCTTGCACTACAAGCCCCTGGCCAGCACAGGGAGTGGGGAAGGCTTGTGTCTAGAATAGCAATATTCTGAAACCAAGTTTGAGGCTGTGCTAGCAAATTTCAAAGCAGATTCAGAAATGAAGATGAGTCTGCACCTTCTTAAAAACTGCACTTTTGCACCTGCCACTCTGGCTTAATTGACTTCTTGGGCCTGGCGGTTCTTATTCAAAAGAAAGACACGGTGCAAGTACTCAGAGTTTTCTTTTATACTTCCAACTCCTGTTCTAGAGAGCATGCAACCAGCACTTTTCTGGATTGGGGGTTCAAAGGAATACTTAGAAGAAATCCCCAGCCTGACCTGTTTACGTGTCGCACCTCCTCTCTCTCCAATTTTGGGGCAGAGAGAAAGAGAGAGGAAAAGAGATGGGGGAGTGTAGCATTTTCCTCCCCACCACCACCTTCCTCTACCTTCTCAACTGTGAAATTAAAGCACTGATAAACCTCTTTGCTGAGGCCTATTACGTGCCGTCACCTTTCATTATTGGCAGATAAAAAGACAATGAGCAGGAGGTTTATGAGATGAGCAGGGAAGGCAGCTCCTGACACAATGGTGGAGCTGGCAAGCTTAATCAACTCGGGGGGGGAGCCAGTTATAAGCACCCCCACCTCCAAATCTCCCTTCCTCATTGTGCCAGCACAAGGCAGATCCACTGCACCGACACCAGGGATGGCTCGGCAGCGGCTTCCAGAGAGGGGAAGGGACAATGTGAAGGCACGCACGGAACTTGCACCTGGTTTATAAAAGCCTCGGTGGGAACGGGGTGGAGAGTGAATTTGGAAGGGAACAAAATGGGGGGTTTGTTCTCTGCCACTTTTCCAGAGAGTTGCCAATTTAGTGTCCAAAAGGAACACACAGGTGCCTAGCTAACCTTAAGCACATAATGGGCCTTAATGAGCTGGCATCGGTGAAAGAAACGGATGCGATATCAGTGAATGAAGCTGATGTGGTTCGGAGTTGAGCAGCAGCTCTTATCCTATTCTCATTGGGCTGAAGCAAAGCTCAAACCCCTCTCTCTCTCTCTCTCTCTCTCTCTCTCTCTCTCTCTCTCTCTCTCTCTCTCTCTCTCTCTCTCTCTCTCTCTTTCACTTCTCCTACCTGGCGTGCAATAGCACAATGTCTCTCCTGTATCCTAATACAGCAGCTCTAACCAAGGGTGGTGTGGTCCCAGGATTTTCCAGCCAGTTGGGTCTTTTTTCTTTTCTTTTCTTTTTTGTCTTTGGGGGTTTTCTTTTCCCATTTATTTTACCTGGATCCCTCTTGAGACACACACACATACACCTCGACATTTTGAAGAATCAGAAGGAGAGGAAAAAGGGGACTCACCCTCCTCACAGGGCCCCATCTTAGCAATGGCAATCTCCTCCTTCTGCTGGCAGGCCGCCGCCTGCAGCTCGCATGAATTGTCGTAGGTGACTCCGTTGCTCCCGCACACTTGGGCCAAGGGCGGTTTCTCGCAGCGTGGGCACACGCACTGCCCGCCCACGCACTTGGCCCCAAAAGAGCACACGGTGGCCCCACAGGTTTCTAGAGATGGGGTGAGAGGAAAGGGAGGGAGGGGGATTAGATCCATTTGGGCAGAAAAGGCCAACAGTAATGGAACCTTCCTGCACTTGGCCACTTTCAGATCTGCTGGACAACAGACTCCATCCTTCCCAGCCCAAAGGGGCCTCTTGCTTCCCAGCATGGCTGTGAACTGTTTTCATGCGAGGTATTTTGGAAGCTTTATTCAGATGGCTGGCGTAGCTGACTGGCAACCAAACTCTTCCAGTGTGACTGCACACACGCTAGTGCACCTCCCACTTCCAAGGGGGGAAGAAAGCAATTTCAATTAATTAATAAATTAACTGGAGAAAAGGAGTCCTTGGAGGAGTCTAGGAGTAACTGTTCTCTTTTAAAACAAGGTAATGCCACTCCCTCCCACCAATGCCTTAAGAACGTGGTAGAGTTTAGGAATCTTTTTTTTAAAAAACACAGGATTAGAAATGGGGCCTTAGCCACCTCTGGTTTGGGTTTTTCTTTTGGGAGAATGGCTGGGGGTGCTAAACAGGCCCACAGACAGCTCGACTCTGTCCACCCCCGGTAGATATTATATCTAAAAGTTCAATTTTACATGTGCTACCCAAGTCTCCAGGAAGCCCTAAATAAATGTGCAGAGGCTCATGCTTTCAATCACTTAACCATCTCTGGAGAAATCTTTGCCTTGGGTTTTGCAATCGCCAAGAAACAAAGCCTTGGAAATTGCAACTGGGGGGGGGGATCATCTGCTCGCTATCCTGTAACAATGAAGTACAGGTGCTGTAGAAGCATTCAAATCAGCAGGCAGGACTCTCCTTAAACCACTGGTTTTTCTGATTTTGGTTTTGAGGGGAACCCAGAATGAGCTCCCCTCTCTTTCCGAGGCTATGCAAACCTAACAGCTGAGCTTAAAAGAAAGATGGGAGGACTGGGAGGTACCTACCTGCTGGAGGTAAGTCAACCACACTGTGTTACTCCAGGCTGCTTTCTGGGGCAGCACTCAATCATACTAAAAATAAATAATTTTATAATTCCCTGCACAGAGAAAAGTAGCCTGGCAGGGTGGGACCATTCCCCTGACCTGGTAGCTTTCATATATTCAGTTTCCTTTCCTTCCTTCCTTCCTTCCTTCCTTCCTTCCTTCCTTCCTTCCTTCCTTCCTTCCTTCCTTCCAGAGAGAAGTTCCATTATAAGAGCCCACACCTCCTACTTGAAAAAGGTAACTTGATTGTGTGAGACCAAACCATGCATTGGAAGAGTCACTCACTGCAATCGCCTTGAGCTGCCACCGCGATGCTAGTCTGCTGGGTGCAGGCCCTCACGTGGAGTTCGCATTCATTCTGGTAGGTGTTCCCATCTGTGCCGCAGACTGGCTGAGAGGAAGGGACGCACTCCGTGGGGCACACGCACCTCCCTGTCTCTGCCTCGCAGATGGCGCCAAACTGGCACTTCCCGCAGCGATCTGAAAAGGAAGGAGGGTGGAGGAGTTATTGATGGCTGCTGGGATGCATCCACCCCTCTCCTTTTCCCAGAAAGTATCAGAGTGCCGTCCCTATCCTGAGACCTCTTTGTCATCCCCAGATGTCGAAGAAGTCATCCTCTCTGTATCCTCTGAAACAAGGATGGGACACAGGTCCAAATCTGGCCCTCTAGGAGTCCAGTTCTGGCCTCCAGGGCTTTCCCGCATGGCTGCACTCCCTTCCCCCAAGACAAGACTGTCTGCCAGTTTCTTGAACTTCATGAATGAGTTCGTTATGCGCCATCAAGGTGGAACTAACCTATAATGACCCCAAAAAGGGCTTTCAAAGCCAGTGAGGTATTTAAGGAGTAGTTTAGCAGTTCCTCCGTTACCTTCCATACCTGAGTGGACATCCGAACCCTCTCCTCCAGAGGCCTGGTTCATCACTCTGTCCACAGCAACCACCCTGGGCGCTCACCAGTTTCCTAGCTTTAGTGCAATATATTTTTCAAATCATTTTGGCACGTTGTAATGCTATCATTTGTTTCTGCAATATGTTTTAACAGCATAGCTGTTTATCCTCCATTATTTGTACACTTCCTTAAAACTTCTTGCAAGACGCCTCGAGTCCCAGTTTAGAGAGAGAGGCAGGGGATGAATGAACTGGAATAATATCAGTGCCTTGCAGGTGAGCCTGAGCTTTTGTCTTGGCTGGGAATGGAATATGGTAATGGATGAGCTGGGGCGATCCTCCCTTCCCGACCTTAATGAAGTGTCAGGACAGTGCAGAATCCTGTTACATCCCCTCTCCCGGCCCTACTCCATTGCAATTTCACACAGACACAAACACGCAGCCCTTCTCGCAAAGCTGTTCAGCCCGGCTTGTGCGGAGAGAGGCCGACCCTGAGGCAGAGAAGGAGATGCTTTGAGGCACAGAGGTGGCTGGCAACAAACCATTAAATCTGCCAAAGCCAAGAGTCAGAGCAACAAAACATCACCCAAGCCTCCCACTGTTCTAAGCCTCTAAATGGGAGAAGGGGGTGGGGGTGTGTGAGAGAAGGCTGCAGCCTTGGGCACAATTATATAGCAATATAAGCCATATGCTTGTATCAGCAAGGAAGCACTCCCACAAATAAGTGTTTCAAGGGATATTTCAAGATCTATGGAAGACAGAATCTGCAAGCTGTCATTTCTCCTGCTCTTTTTTTGGTTTGCTTCTCTGGGAGGGGCTGCATGATCCCATCCAACCCATTTGACAATCCCCCTCTGCTTTGGGGCTGCAACAATGACAAAATATGCTATCGAGCTCATAATTTGTGGCAGGGAAACTGGTTTTGGCCTGTGGGTTAACAGGAGAGATAGACTGTTAAGAAATGCAGGTCTCAAAGGGGGGGGGTCTTGACAGAGCTTCTGACCCCCCCCCAATAATCCCAATAAAATTCCATCCATTCCGACTAAGCTGTCACCCTGGCTCCGCCCATACTCCTACTAATATTCCACTGAAGCTCCACCCAAATCCTGCCAAAATTCCACCCTGGCTCCGCCCACACTCCAGTCATGATTGCACCCAAGTTGGACCCACATCGCACCAAGCTTCACCGCCCAAACTAGCCTAGTAGTTGGGTGGATGGATGGATGGATGGATGGATGGATGGATGGATGGATGGATGGATGAGCAAACTTCCAGCCTGGCCTCACCCACACTCCTGCCAATATTCCACCCTGGCTTGGCCTGCAATCCCAATACTACCGGTCCAGACTCTTTGCAGGAAAAGTGCTTCCAGGTTTACATCCTTAGAGTGGTGAGGAACACTCTACATCTCTCCCTCTCCCTCTCTCTTTCTCTCTCTCTTAAGCATCACTTCAACCCTGCAGGTCTTTCTCCAATTTTAATAGCTTCTCCCTTCCTGGGAGCGGATGTATTTACAACATGACGCCAATAATTCACAGCTCCTGCCATGTCCTTCTCTCACCATCTCCTCTAGCAAATGTGCATTTGCAGCATGGGGTAGGGGGGGGGGGGAACCAAGGAAAGGGAAGGGGGTGTCAGGCAGAGGAGTTCATCTTCATAATTCACTCGCCCGCCTCTTTCTCCGAGCACCCCAGAGGAAGGAGACGGAGAGAAGCGACAGAACAGAGAGCCTGCTTGATCCATTGCTATGGTGCCGTTCGGCTTTGTAGCTTTGGGGTGGTTGTGGGGGAGGAGACGCCAGCGAAAGCAGGTCCCCTGCGACAAGGATCATGTGTCGCACCTCCAGTGAGGCAGTCCCTCGGAATACTTGACATTCTTATATACACGCAGCCCTGTTGAAGTGCCCAACATGAGACCCTCCAGATGTTGATGGGATGAGGCAGGCCAAGGCCCATGGAAACAGTATGCCAATGTCACTGCACACTCTTGAGGAGACAGAGTGAAGGGCTCTTAAAAAACATCTCCTGGTGTCATGGCTTGATGGCACAGCTTGGAGGGGTCCCAGACACACAGCATATGTGGAGAGTGCTGATCAAGCAACGGGGGTCTAGCCCTAGCCCCTTCCCACTTGGAGATGCAGCTCTTTCCCTTCCACAGGACTGCCAAGCAGCATCAACGGGGTTAATCCCAATAATTCTGCCTTGTCCCAATAGCCTGGTTAGGGACAAGGCAGCTTGGAATGGACTCTGATCCCGCATTCCAAGAGCGATCCCGATGGAAACATCAGCCCAGATGTGTTCATGTGTAGCTTCCGTACACTCCCATCGGGGCAGGCACAGGAGAGACACCCTGGTGAACAGTGCTTGGTGTCTTCACCCTGCGCTCCCCATCTTCCTTGCCAATTTAATTACAGCCTGAAATTGGCATTGTGCTGTCAGCTGCTGAGCTCCGCTGTGCAAGGAACATGGCCCAAAACGCAGAGCCTGGAATGAGAACCTTCCCCACCCTGTGCCCTGGCTGCTCCTTTACACTTCAGAAACAATCCACTGGAACTCGAGTCCAGTCATAGGCCCGAACTGGCACATCGAGGAGAAAAACAAGATGGCAAACGGATTGGAATCCACCTGAAATCCATCCTGGCTGAAAAGAAACCATAGCCATTTCGATGACAAGCCAGGGAGCAAAGTGTTCAACAGCCACCCAAGCACACGGCAGCTGGGCTTTGTTCTCCCTCTCTCTCTCCACCCTGTTCCTGACGGAGGGATTTAATGCAGTTTGCTGACTGGATGCAAGAGGCTGAGAATGCACGCAGTTATGCCAAGGGAAGACACGCCTGCCAAGACCAAATTTGTAAGGCAGGTGGTCTCCTTACCCCACGTGTTCCCCCGAACTGCCAAGCTCAAAGAATGCATGCAACATATACAAGCTTTTTAGTGGGTAGCCGATTATGAGTTTTGATGGGTTTTAAACACGCTGGCCTAAGGCCAAAGGGATTATTCTACAAGGTGGGTTTTGAGGAGGAGTGGAAGTGCTGTTCTGTATTATAGATTGCTTTTCAAAATTATTTTAAATGCTGTAAGTTTTATATGTAAGTTGCCTAGAGGGCATATTTTTCCCTTTCAGAAATAGCATCTGATAAATGGAAGAAGCGCAACAATTATAAAGCTGCTTGACATTATGTCAAACTATCTGCCTATGTAGCCCAGTATGGTCCATTCTCATTGCCAGTGGTTCTTTCCAAGTGTCAAACTTAAAATTAGAGACAGTTTTCCATTCATCAATCTGTTTTGGGGATAATCCTCACCATTCCTGAATTTTGCCCATCATGCGGGGGGGGGGTCTTGGATTTATAGCCCCCCAAATTAAATCTTTTACGTTCTAGTAATTTTGCCAGATGTAGATGATGACCAAACAAACAAAGAAGCCCCTCTGGCAGCTCTTTAGGGAGAGAAGCTTCAAATAAAAAGTAAAAAAGAAAAAGAAACACCCCGACACAGGCTCAGAAAAAGAACTGGCTGCCTACAAAGAAGGAGAATGTTATCCTGATAAATCAATCGGTTCAGACTGTTTTCAGCAACAATCACCAAACAAAGCTTTATCAAATGCAATAAAATTAGCACAGGAAAAACCGTTCGATAAAAATCTCCCCAATTTAAAATCAGCGCAGCATCAGCCTGCAATGCTAAAATACTCCCAATGACCTGATAAGCCACAGAGTCATAAATCCACTCCTGGACGAGGTACACTTTTCATTGATCTCCTCCAGATGGGAAGACAAATAACCAGGCGTGCTTCCAGGTGGAGGGGATTTGACAACTCCCTCGGGCCCTTTTTGAGGGAAAAGGTGGGATAATTTTTTAATAAATAAATAAATAAATAAATAAATAAATAAATAAATAAATATTCCTTAATGGGATGGGAGAGATATAATAGAGAACAGGATAGATCAGGACTTCATGCGAATTAAGGGAGAAGATTTGTGGAAACGAAGCCACTGCGCTCCTCTTAAATCTGTGCCACAGCCCCCTGAGTCCCCATGTTTTCTGTTATTGGGAGGAATCCACCCTGGGTGGGGAGAGATCATTTGATTTGGCTATTGCATTACCGATCCCTTGGCTGCCGCACTCAAGCGTCCACCGGTTTCCAGTTGGCAAGTATAAATGAAATATGGTAAATGAAACAGCCATATGGTAAATGAAACAGCACAGTCCTCTTTATATAAAGCATGCCATTTCGGATCAGGCGAGGAAACGTTCCACTATTCCCTCCCCATGTTTCAGCAACACACATCAGCCCCCAAGCTTTCAGGCTCCACCAGAGAAACCACGAGAGGTCTACTCCGACGCTGCTTCTGCCCACATCTGGGGGAAAGGCAATCGGCCGTTCACAGACTCACCGCATGGGCCCTTGTGCTTCACCCAGATTTCTTTCCGCAGGGCACAAGCCATGGCCTCCAGTTCGCAGGGGTTGCCATAGGTGAGGTGGTCGCTGCCACAGACTGGGTCGTAAATGCTCTGGCACACCTGCTGGCACTCGCAGACCGCCTCCTGGTTCTTCACCACACAGGTCGACCCGAAGGTGCACTCGACGCTCAGGCAAGGGCTCGGCGTGCCGAGATCTGAGTTGGGAGGGTGGCAGTGGGGGGTGGAGAGCGGGCAGAGAAAGTAAAGCTATGGTTCTTCCCCAGCCAATGAGATTTGCCCCATGACTCCAGCCTTCTGGGGGATCCCAGGGCAAGGTCAGCGGTTCCCAAACTTGGGTCCACTTGGAATAAAGCTCCCCAAAGGCACCACCCTTTGTTGTACTGGACTAGATTACTAGATTTCTCTGAATGTCTCCATCAGCACAATTCCCTTGCCCAGTCCTTTCTGTCAAGTGTCAATGTATCTCTTCTTACACACCGTGGGCATCAGTCCTATTATTAGGGAAAGTGTGACAAGCACCTCAAACAGTAGCTGCTGATGGCTCCTGTCAAAGTCCCTGGTCCTTCCATTCTGTTGAGGACAGAACTGTGCCTCCCACAGCCACGTCCTTATCCCCTAACGCAGGCATGTCCAAACTTTGCCCCTCCAGATGTTTTGGACCGCAACTCCCACAATTCTTTGCCATTGCCAATCTAAGCTTAGAATTATGGGAGTTGTGGTCCAAAACATCAGGAGGGCCAAAGTTTGGACAGGCCTGCCCTACAGCTTGTTCCTAAGGGTGGCAACGGCTGTTTCCCCAGGACCGGCACCAAAATCAGGTTCAAGTTACCTTCTGTGCATGGACCAGAGAGAGAAAGGGATCTTCTCCTTTATCTCATGCATTCAAATGCTTTGGGAAGGCTAAAACTGGGGTGTCCTTGAACTCAGGCCCACGATAGAGACAAATCAACCAGATAATTCCATCAGAACCCTCTCTGGAAGTACTTTTGCCAGGTCAGTGAACACACTGGTGGAGAAGACACCCCAATGCCAGCTTTCATCTTCCCCTCAAGCAAGGTCTTGGAGACCACAATGAAGGGGTGGATGGGGCCCAAAGGATTGGCATATTGTGTTGTTATGTCCCATTGAGTCACATCCAACGTATGGCATCCCGAGAAGGGTTTCCAGGGTATGTGAGACATACCCCCCCTCTCTCTCCCTCTCTGTGTGTGTGTGTGTGTGTGTGTGTGTGTGTGTGTTGGGCAAAATTTTCCATTTCTTTGTTGGTGTGCAAAACTACTACACACTCACTAAACACTTGCTTGGCACTTTCCATCTCATGTTTTCCCTCCTCATAGAAAATGGAGACAATTGTGTCTATGAAGATTCTCAGTCATCCAGGTGAGTTTATCTGGAAGTTGAGTCGTGGCTACTGGACTTCTTTTTGAGAGATAGAAACGTTTCGCTGCTCACCCAAACAGCTTCATCAGTCTTCATCACGTTTCTATCTCTCAAAAAGAAGTCCAGTAGCCATGACTCAACTTCCAGGGAGACAATTGTGGTAGCTGCCTGTTCCTGACAAAGAATTTAGTCCATATTGACAGGACATAAACACAGGTCCACATCAATGTTTTATTCTTTGAATAAGAGCTAAACTAGTCATGGGTGGTTTGTTAACCCTTCACCATAAAGGTCTAAAAGCTCTGACCTGTATGGAATATACCATTGCTAGAAAATTGTCAAGTCATAACTGCGAGTGCCAGCAAACTTTGGTTTTTGGCATGAAGCTGATAGATAAGGTTGTTAAGAATTATGAGTAGGTTTTTGTTTTGTTTTGTTTTTTGGTTAACACACAACCCAAAATAACCACAGGGCATGCTGGATTCCCCCTTTGACACTTCTAAGTTAGGAACGCCTCACCCCTTCAACCTCCAGGTCGCCCCAAGGCCAAGGAAATAAAAAGACTTTTTTTTAAGCAGCTCTCTCTTGCTTAAATAAGGGTTTTTTAAAAAAAAAAACGGAATCTGTGATTTTCATGCAACCTGAGGCAAGAGGATTAAAGGCAGGGGAAGGCAGCCAGAAGAGAGAGCTATGCATTCCCAGGCCCTCAAAATAAGAGAAGCTGAAAGGCAGGCCTGAGGTAGCTTGCAAGATCGGGGGACCACATTACATTAGGATCAAACGACAGCTGGGGGAAGGACTAGGGAAGGAAGGAAGGAAGGAGCAAGGGGAGAATAAAACAAGGAATGGAACACTGAAAGGAGACAGACAGAGAAGAGAGGACAACAAAGACAACTGTGATTCACAGTTCCAGATCTCAGCAAGGTGGCACACCTGTCCCTGAGAGATCTCCAGACTGCAGGGGGAAAGGCTGCCTAGAGGAAGGTTTCTCTGTGCCAACATAGCAAACTTTAAAATAAAATTTTTAGAAACCCCACTGAGAGGAAATTACCAAGCTGGGCAGCCGAGTTCTTCCTTCTCACCTAGCTATTTCCATACAGTGCAGAGTTTCAATGATTGGGGAATTGGTTGGATGTCGTTCCAAACAAGATTTCCTTGCAAACAGATAATTAGCCAGTCAGAAAGCAAAGAAATCAGGCAAGTGGGCATTTTCAATTTTTTAAAAAAAAATTGGGTTGAGGTACAGGAGCAGATGGCCATCATCTAAGGTCCACCGTTAGGTATACCTATGTATATCCTGAGTACTGCCAAGTTGATTTTGACTTATGGTGACCCTTGCAAAAACAACATGACCAACGTGCTTCCACATTGACATGGAGTACAACTGCTTTTAAACAATGCAAAGTAAAACATTCACGTGTCACCTACCAGAAGCAACTGGCTAAATGTTTTACTTTGATAACATATAAGAGGCATAACAGGGAAGGGCTTTTAGTAGGGACTCGATTCAGTCACAGTCCAGCAACTGTTCTTTCAGTGGAGAGTCCGCCTTTATAGAATGTAAAACACAGATACCAAAGGACAGAGACACTATTTAAGTGGCCAGGGGTGGTGGTGGTGATGGATCTGCATTAACAATTGTGTTCTTTTTGTGCTTTCAGAACAGACAAAAGAAAATATTTTTACCTAGTCTGATGTTAGTCAATGGAACTCCCTGCCACAAGAGGTGGTGATGGCATCTAGCCTGGATGCCTTCAAAAGAGGATTGGACAGATTCCTGGAGGAGAAGTTCATCACGGGTTACAAACCATGATGGAGATATGTCATCTCCATGCTTACATCCAGGGTACTTCAAGGGCCAGATGCAGGGGAGTGGTTGCAGGAGACAGATATCTAGTCTCATGAGCTCCCATAGGCATTTGGTGGGGCCACTGTGAGATACAAGAAGCTGGACTAGATGGGCCTTTGGCCTGATCCAGCATGGCTCTTCTTATGTTCTTGTTTCTACGATATTAAACTATCACACACTTTGGCATTAGGCGTATGCAGTTTTTGATGCCAGTTCACTGTGGCAAGTCTATTTTTCTGAAAGATCTGGAAAGCATGGTTCTGTTCATGCATACATATACAGAAAAGAGAGAGAGAGAGAGAGAGAGAGAGAGATTTAGAAAGAAGTGAAAGAAGGAAGAGAAAAGTAGACAACGTGATGTTTCCAAAAAGCCAGGCAGGGCAACAGATGAGAAACTGACCAGGAGCAGCCCAAGTGGACTCATTTGCAGGGAAGGGGTGGAGCACAGACCACGTGCTGGAGAGTAGGGCAATGAGGGGGTGGACTGGGGGGGGGGGGAGAGAAGGTGGTTGGTGTTAATGGGAGTTTGCAAACAAAGGCTGGTGACCACACGTGCACTTCTTGTCTCTTGACTGGCACGGGGAGGAGATTCAAGGCATGACCAAGGCTCCAAGCATTGCATTTCAAGAGGGAAAAGGGTCATTATGATTTTTTTTTCTTTCCCCACCCTGTGGGACTAAGGGGGGGAGGGGGGAGAAAAGAAGTGGCGGGGAAAATAGACTATCCCAGGCAGAGGGGAAGAAGAGGAGACAGGGGAGAGGAAGGAGAGAAAGCCGACCTCCGAGCAGAGACATCTTGGCAGGGTGCGGCAGGAGACTGCGCTGGCCTGTTTCTTTCCTCCAAACGGGGTTGCGGCTGGAAGACACAAGACACACAACGGAAAGGCAAAAGAGAGGGAGGAGAGAAAAGGAGAGGAGAGGGGAAGACAGACATTGCCGATGGACCGCCTCCCCACCCACCAACCCACCAAGCTCCAGGCCTTGACAGGTGTTCTTCAGTTAGATCATCTCCCTGTTGAATCTCACCCTGCTCAAGAAGGGGGGGGCTCTCACATTTTCAGGGGAGCCATCACCACCACCACCTCTTACGGCTACAGGCTGCCTACGTTTCTCACTAGAGCAAAATCAGCACCGCAATGAGGGACCGGCGAGGTCCAGAATTTTAGCAAAGCTGCAAACAGTGCAGGTTCGGTCAAAGTTTCGGCTAGGAAGGAGAGTTTGGAGTGGCTTGAGTTGGGGAATTTCAAATAAGTTGGGGGGTGAGGCTCATTTATTTCCCAAGCAATTTCCGTAGGGAATAGCATGGCGTGACACCACCGTTGGCCCTGGAAGCAAATGGAGAGGAGGAAGGACACAGTCACAGCACTATCTAAGACACCCAGGAACTTGTATCTTCCCTCTAAAGCAGGGCTGTCCAACTTTGAACAAGCTGAGGTCTACTTTTTCCGGCCTAGAGTGCCTGAGGGCTACTACACTAATACCAATACTTAACGAATTTTATCCATTCCGTGCACATGCTCATGGCCCTTGACCTGCCCGCTCAGCTAAGACAGTGGGCTGGCAGACCCAGAACTTTGCTGGGGCAGTGGTGGTCCTTGGGATGGGGGAGGGAGAGGTGGAGAACTTATCCCCTCACTTTTTTTTATTGATGCCTGGCAGGCTACTTTTGAACTCTTCGCGGGCTACCAGTAGCCCACGGTCTACCTGTTGGACAGCCCTGCTCTAAAGCCTACAGACGGCTGGGGAAGGCAGCTGAGGAGGCAGGAGAACATTAGGCAAGCCTCCCGGCGCTACTTGTCCCGGATCTCGAAAGGAACAGCTGAGTCAGGTGACTTCCTTGTCCCAGTGGCCTCGCACTGCTCTGCCAGGTACAGATAAAAGCCCAGAGCAAAGCTCGCAGCTCCTCCGGCTTGGGACTCAGAGAGCAGAAGCTCTTCAAAAAGGGAAGAGGCTTTCTTTCCCACTGACCGTTGGACTTTGCATGTTTCCCAGATTAATCCCTGCCTCTGCCAACAGCATTGTGACTTCCTTGGCTGAGGCATGGAGTTTGGACGCCTCTCCCCTGCTCCACGGCCTTCCTGGGGGAAGATCTGAGATGTCCCAACAATGCCTCTTGTAATACCTCTAGAAAGAGCTGGGGAAACAATATATATCCCCAATCCGTTCTAAAGGTGCATGTACCTTTTAAAACAGGGTGCCTTTGGAAAGGCGCGCAAACCTTTAAAATGTACAAAGCTTTGTGTCTGATTGTGTTTTTAAAAGGGATAGAAATCTAATGTGTGTGCAAACCCAGCTCCGTCCCACCAAGCGGGAAATCCTGCAGTCGTAATAGATGATACGATCTGAACATTTCCCCTTTACTAACAGAATAAACAAATAATAAAAGCATAAATACAGGAACAGGTGCCTCGCTCCTGCCACCACCAGCAGGATGATGTGATTCTGCCATGCTTTTAAAGGACTGCATCACAAGCAGGAGAGTAGACAGCAGCTTCCTACAGGTCCCTGTTTTGGTTGACCAAGCCCTGGGCTGCCTCTGAGCACCTGGAAACTTAGGGCCTTTTCACACGACCCCTAAGATCCGCTGGCCACTTAAATTCGGACCAGAGATCTTAGGGGTTTGTCACTGTTCCTGCGTCCCCACCCCCTCCGCACTTCCTAGCTGCTGGCTGCATGAGGGAAGGGAGAAAAAAAGGAAGAAAAGAATGCCGCTCACCTCCGTTCTGCTGTCCCCGCACTGCATTCAGATCTCTTAAAGGGGCGGGGGGGGCAAAAAAAGAATAAACAGAAGCAAGGAGAGCCGGGCAGTCACTACTGTTATATCCGCATCAGGAATTTTCACCTCCAGAGAGCAGGCACCTGAAAAGTGCGCTGGGACGCGCTTAGGTGGGCGTGGTCACACTTAATTATCTGTAAACTCCGGAGCTGGTGGGGAAACAATTTTAAGTTCCGGAGCTGGGAGCCATTTGCGGCGGAGTTCAGGGGTCGTGTGAAAAGGCCCTTAGACAGCAGCTGACAAAGGTACTTTCCTGTAATCGGATATCAAATCTGTTCTGACTTGAAATGTTCAGGACTGGAATTGAACTATATTTTTAAGGGAAGGATCAAGGTTCAACTGGTCCAAGGTTCAAGAGGGCATGCTTTAAAGACAGAAAGAGCCTCCGTTTCAATCCCCAGCCCCTTGAAGGCAAGACGAAGAAAGATGCCCTTTAAAAATTCAGAAGAGACTCTGGCTGCCGGTCGAGGCCAGAGATGGTAAGAGTGTGGCTCTCTAGATGTGGTTGGACTACAAATCCCAGCACTCCTTACCACCGGCTGTACTGGCAAGGACTCCTGGGAGTTCCAGACCAACGATACCCACAGAGTTCCACCGGGCTTTCTCTTGCAGACAACACAGAAGGAGACGGGCTCAGCAACTTCCTTTGTTCATCTGTTATATTTCTGCCATGGCGGTGAGCTGGCCATACCAATCGTTCATCTGATATTTATTCGTTTGACCTACTTATATTCCATTTATTCATCCGATGCGCAGAGAGATGACACATAAGTCATTTGGGCACAATCCTGTGACACGGTGGCCTTTGACTGAATAGAAATGAATGGGAGAGCAAAACCCTCTTCTTTTGTTATCTGTTTCCCAAGCTGAGACTCGAGAAAGAATTGGTTCCAGGGCTGACGGGTGTTAAGTCTTCTCTAGGGAAATCAATACCTGTTCTGAGCGCACTGTTTCTCCGCGGGTTGGAGACAGGGAAGAAAAGGCACTGGCAGGAACCATGGCTTACAGATTGTACCTGTAAACTGAGAAAGCTTTGCCGGGGTGGGGTGGGGACAAAAATAGGCAGAAAGCAAGAGGAGGGGTGAGGAGGGGTTCACTTTTGTTTCAGGGGCCACATTGAGCTGATATTAGCAAGGGAAGGGGATTAAGGGGGGGGGCAAAAGAGGGTTTAAGAAGAAAGGGAGCTGCCCCTGGAGAGGAGGACCAACAATGGTCCAAGAGAGAATGGAGAGATGGAGGAATGCACAGATGGAAGGGTGGGTGGATGGAAGGCATGGACTGAACACTCCAGACAATGGTTTTCAGACATTCCCCTTGAACAAAGGAGGAGGAGAGACAAAGACGACAGAAAGGCAAGGATAGAGACAACACTGGTGAGAAGAATTCAGAAGATACAAGGCAAAAAAAAAATCAAGAGGGAGGAGGGTTGATAACGGCCCATCAAAGGAGGGGTCATGTGGCCCTCACCAACTTACCTCTAGAGCCTCAGATGCAAAAAAAGTAACTTTTTGAAGTGCTGGGTCCACCTGCCCCCTCCCTCTGCCAGCATACCTATATCTTAGGGAAAAAAATCACCCACAGAAGGGAGCTGTCTGCCCCACGTACCACAAGGACCCTGGTGTTTGACCGGGATGGCCACCCTCTGCTGGCACTCGGCTTTCTGCCGCTCGCAGTCGTTGGCGTACGTCCGGCTGTCCCTGCCACACAGAGGCCGGTAGGAGCCATCGCAGGCCATCCGTTCGCATGAGCAGCGGGCCACCCCTCGGCGGTTGAGGCACACGCCGTTGAAACGGCACTCATCCTTGCATTTATCTACGAAGAGAGAAAGACACGTGATTTGGCGATGGCGTGGAAGACAAAACGTGAAGGGTGGTTTTACAACCTCACTGCCGAGGCCATCCAAACTCTCTCTTCTCCTATCAGCTAGAAAGGAAGAAGAAAATTGACACCCTGCAAATTTAAAGCTGCTTCATGTCCCCAGGCAATTGAATGGATACAATGGCAACTGAATGGAGAATGTGCACAAAACCCAACTATGATGTACCGCATGTTGTGGAGAAAGAACTAGGTGATGATGACCAGCAGACATTGCCGGGTTAGCATTCATAACCTCCAAGTTGTATCACATGGTGTCAGCATTAAACTCTGTGCCCAGGAAATGTGGTTACAGTATCTTCCTAAGGGGGGTGGATTTATATATATTGGCCACAGAAATACACAATGATGTTCCTATACCTTCAAGAAAGTATACAGATGGGCTGAGCCATGTTTAAAAACCATAACAGTGCTGTTCCATTAATCCTATCTTCTGGGATATTTTGTAAATATGCATCGTGGCTGTTTGTTATATTTGTTTTCAGTTTGATCTCAACTCGATATACGAGTGTCTGTCTGTCTGTTGGTTGTTGCAGGCTTTGCTGTAACACAGCTCCATCTTCTACAGGGGACACATAACAGACCTCTTGCCTCTTCTAAACCATTCCTTGTTTATTATTTATTTATTTATTTTGTCCTCAATGCCCAGGCAAAACATAGTCCCGATTTACCCCGCCTCTCCTAAACACACTATTCACCTATCCACCCATCAGCTTTGTCCATGGAAACAAATGGTGTCGATTGATTTGTATGGAAGAATGAAAACATAATACGTAATTTTTGACAGGTGAGAATAGGTTCTATTTGATTGCAATATTTGTGTTTTCAGCTGAGCTATGTCATAATGCAATGTTTTGCAATTAGCCACTTGAGGTGCCCATCACTTGGCAAACAAACAGCCCATTAATATTTAAAATAAACTAATGATTCCAACTAGATGATAATGCCCTGCATTTAAGGAAATTGCAGTGCTCAACTGTAGCACACAATTTGCGGGAGTAAAACATGCACAAATGTCCCCCGCAAAGAAAAACCACAAAACAAGGGAGACGAGGTATGGGATTTTTGGAAATGTTGTTTCTATCCCGATGCTACTCAACCGGAAGCTAGGCCAAGCTAAGTCTCAACACCTTTCAGTTTAGGTCTTTTTCTCAGGTGAACTACACTTGGGTGTCTATCCGTCTGAATTCCCAGAATGGAGAATTGAGGTTGGGGTTATAGTCCAGAAACCCCTGTCCCAAGCAGGGACACCTTTCCTAGCCATTAGGCCTATGCAGTGTTAATAATTCCCATGAATCTGCTATGTATTTGGATCAATCCACATGCTACAGTCACCCCCCCCCGCCATTTCGCGGTTCAGGTACTGCGGTCCCACTACATTGCGGGATTGCAGTACCTGCACCTCGGAGCCATGGGGGGGCAGCGGGGGGCGATTGGGTCACTCTGTGCCCCCCCTCGCACTCCTCCGAGAAGCCTCGGAGCCACAGGGGAGCGGGGGGAGGGTGATCGGGTCGCTCTGCACCCCCCCGTGGTCCTCCGAGAAGCCTCGAGCCGGAGGGGTGGTGGTGGTGGGGGACAAACAGGTCACTCCGTGCTGTCCCCCCGCGCTCCTCTGAGAAACCTCGGGCCGCGTGAGGGGGCAGCGAGGGACTATTGGGTCGCTCTGCACCTCCCCCCTCGCGCTCCTCTGAGAATCCTCGGAGCCACGGGGAGGGGGGTGATCAGGTCACTCCGCGCCTCCCCCTGTGCTCCTCCGAGAAGCCTCGGGCCGTGGGGGGCGGGGCGGGGGCAATCGTGTCGCTCCGTGCCACCCCCCTGCGCTCCTCTGAGAAGCCTCAGACAGGTGCGCAATCTCCCCCCTGCCCCCAGGTCCCACCCCACCCGCTTCTGCATATCGCGGGTTTTCATGCATTGCGGGTGGGGTGGGTCCCTAACCCCCGCGATCAGCGGGGGGTGACTGTACCCAGAATAATTTGACTTGAGAATCACTCACCCTGGAACTGGCACTGTCCGGAACGCACCTTCTGGATCTCAATCCCGCGAATGGCACCCGACCTCACCATCACACAGTCACTGTCGTAGGTCACGCCGTCATCGCCACACACCGGATCCCACTTCTTGGGGCAGCTCTCAGGCCGAGACAGGAGTTCGGCACGGCGGGTGCGAGGATTAACCCGGCAAACTCGGTTCATATCGTTGTGGGTGCTTTTGCAGGGGTCTTCGTAGCGTGGGAGAAGCAGAAGAGAGGGATAAGACTCAATGGAGCGGCCTTCATCTTGAGATAAGCCCCCATGCCACCACACCACCAGCACCAGCACCTTCTTCAACCAACTGCAGGTCTAGAAAGTCTTGGAATTTCCTACATAAGATCCTTTAACTACCTGGCCAGCGAACTCAGACAAGTTCCTTTATCAACTATTACTTCCAGAATTCCACACCCACCCACGGAGAGAGAGAGGGGGAGAGAGAGAGAGAGAGATGGCCACACATGCCAGTGGTCTTTGGAATCTATCACATAAGTCATAAGAGGTCTATCTCACTAGCACTGTCTGGTCTAAATAGCACCCCTCTCTTGTCTTCTGCATCAGTCTGCTCCTAGAACTCTTTTAAACTGAGCCTCTGCTTTCAAACCTGAAAACTCCCATATGCAAGTTGCTCTGCCATGAAGCTGTGACTAATCTCTTTAGATGTGACTCCTCTACCAAGATTGCCTTACACACACTGCTGACTGGTCTACTAAATTTTGCCTGTTCTAACTGAGAACAGTTCCCCTGGAATCTCAGGCAGGTGTCTTTCCAGAACATGGGAGCAATTGCTGCAGGGGGCCAAGAAAATCGGATGAGGTCTGGATAAAAAGGAAGTATCCATCCTATACGCTCATAGGACGGCTGATTCTCTTCTGCAGGCCACAATAGCCACAGGACATGACCATCTGGCTCAGAGGGACCAGAGACTGTGTATTAATAGGACAGTGTGTCTTGCATAAAAGATCTTGTGCCGCAACATTACATTGCAGTTCTTGACGGCACTTTGAGAATATGTCTGTGAAGATTCTCAGTCATTCAGGTGAGTTTATCTGGAAGTTGAGTCATGGCTACTGGACTTCTTCTTTTTCTTCTTTTTTTTTTTTTTGAGAGAGAGAGAGAGAGAGAGATAGAGAGAGATAGAAACGTTTCGCTGTTCATCCAAACAGCTTCATCAGTCTGAATACAGCTAGTGCAAATCCTCCATCTTATAGTCAGCTTTGACCTCTTGTCACCGTGGTCTGAATTAGGCTCATAAGATGAACAATGGCCTTAATAGGCTCGTTAGGGAGACAATAGTATCCATAGCCTTAAGGTGAACAATGGCCTAAGGTGCTGAAACCTATCAAGAATGGGTCGTTAGCTATGGCCTTGGTGGTGAAGGCTTTTTGATTTGTCTGGGTACTTTGGAAAGCACAGCTTGATAAGTAGCAGATAGACTATGCCTGAGCCCACCACCTCTGTTGAGGGAAGGGTTTTCAATGCTCACATGGGGGTACTTTGAGAAGCTTCCCTGCTTAAGCACCCGGGCTCTCAGCCACTCTAGGCTATGTGGGACACATCCTTGAGTTGTTATTAGAAGTCTTTCCGCAGGTCGCCCTTCTCCTCTAGGGAAATCCGCCTATCTGCTGGAGCTGATACCCTTTCCTACCATTCACTTATCCAGCTATCTCAAGGATGCTAGGAGAATGGGCCTAAAGCCCCAGTCTGTAGCATCAGTTGCATACATGGTGGTGGTGGTTGGTTTTTCACACGGCAGGGAAGACAGATGTCACATTGGAAGCAGCACCCTGGAAAGGGTTTTTTGTGTGTGAGAAGCTGTAACGGAAAACAACCAGAGTGCAGGTGTGGATCAGCAGACCTGGCTCCTGCCCGTCTAATCTGGGTTTATCCGGATCACCTTCCATTCACCGCTTGGATGCTCTTATCAGAACGCTAAAGACGCCAGGCTATTTATTGGCTAATCCTCTTCGCCGTCGCTGGGGCATTTCCAGCAACCTGGGCTGATAACACCTGGGAAGAACCTCCCTGCTTCTACTCTGTTAACTGCAGATGCATTTTAAAATACATTAAAGAAAAAGAATAAGCCCTGCACAGTGTCCTTTTGATTTGGTATGCACCCTAGCCCTCTTAAAGACTCTCATTTCTATCCAGCCTTCCCAAGACAAAGGATTAACCCATTACCATGGAGACTGGTAGAGCCACCTAGGTATCTATTTGGAAGAGAAACAGATCCTTAACCCTACAGACAAATAGCACAGAAAGACCGGAGCCATCTGGAGGTTCTCGGAGGTCCTCCTCCCACAAAAGGACATTTTTGCCCCACGGGTTTGGGGAGGAAGGGGAGAAAAGACCCCGTAAGGCAAGAGAAGCAGGTAGCTCTCTGATTTTTCGCCTACTTCCACAGATTGGATTACATGCGGGCTGCAGAGTGGCTCTGCTCCCCATGGGGTGGAAAACCACTACCAGTCAGAGATACAGGGCTAGATGAAGAGCCAGATACTGAAACGCGCTAGTGAGAGCAAAGAAAGACAAGAAGAATCCTATGACATTTTGGGGACTGGCAGATTAATGCTCAGGTGGGGTTTTCATTATAAGCTACTTCTTCACACAGATGGATTCAAACCAGCAATTGATAATACCTGGGGAGTCTCAGGGATGTGGAGATGTGGGATACAGGCGAAAGCAGCTCAATCACTGACACCATTTATTCATTTCCAGAGGTGTGGCTTGCACAAAAATCCTGGCTGTAGCTGGGTTTTTAGGTAATACACAAGTTGCCTGGATTGCCAGGGTGACAACTGCCCTCTTGGGTGTCAAAACAGAGGGGTTATGCTTTCAGATGAGTGCCTGCTTTAGCATCACTAGTTTATGATTACCGTTAATAATTTGGTTGTCAATTCCTCCATCTCACTCTTTTCTGATCTCAACCTCCCATAACAATAGCCACCAGTATAGAAACCTGTGCCTTGAAAAATGAAGCACTCACAGTGCATCTGACAAAGTGGATTGTAACCAGCAAACAAACAAAAAACAAACAAACAAACAAAAACTCATGCTAAAATAAACCCGGTTGTCTCAGAGCTGGAAATGGCATTGCAAACAGAAACGAGAGGGTAGCTTTATATAGACCATGACAACCAGTTGGCACAGCGAGTGAGTTTTAAACCAGCTCTGAGTTCATCTGAGAAATAGACCTGACAGCCATTTGCTGGGGCAATTTGGGGGGGACATTTGTTTATAATTCTTCTGCGTTTGTACCTGAGGAGGTCAATTTCTTCATGAAAGCTTGCCCTGAAGGTTTGAGTTTTAGTGATCTAAATAAAGGCATTGCCTCTTCTATATTTGTGTTGTGTGAAGAAATACTACATGGCTCTCTCCATTGTTGCTGTTATTTTGAAAGTCTTAACAATGTTATATTGAGCATGAAAACATGACAGTTGTTACGTTCGTGTTAAAGCAAGACAAGCAAACCAATGTATCTAAACTTTAAAAATAATGTTTCATGTTTCTAAGCTCTGTTTTAAAAAGGCATCACACCACTCAGTCTTGTTTCTTTTTGTGCTAAAATACAGGAGTGTGGCTAATTCTCTGAAAATCCCTGCATTATATACAAAGATTCCTGCTGGTAAGTGTGCAGAGGAGACCACAGCCCTAGGAGAAACCACAGGAACAGAGACAGACAGACATTGGATGACGCTCAACTGCCAACCTCTGGCTCTGTGGCCATGCCCAAGATTGAACCAAAGCTACCACGGGAGTCTCACCACAAGGCCCGTCGAACTTCTTGAAGATGTTTTCTTGCTTGTCGCAGGCGTGCCTGTTGAGGTGGCACTCACTGCGATAATCCTTCCCGTCGCTGCCACACACCGTGTTCTCGGGAACGCCACTGCAGGATGTCGGGCAGATGCACTTGGCCGAGAGCCCATCCGTGGATCGGGCGCAAGTACTGCCAAAGCTGCACGTCACCTCTGCACAGGGGTCCTTTGAACCTGGAAGGGGGAGAGAGAAAGAGAAGAGAAAGCCCAGGAGGATGAGAAGCCATGGAAAGAAGGGATGAAATTTTCCTGTTTCTTGTACTCCAAATCCCATAATTTCCCATTCTGGAAGCTCTGCCAGATAGACAGATACCTTACAGATGCGAAAACATGGCTCCTGCAGGAGAATAAGCCTAAATTTAGAAGGTGTTGAGGCTGAGCCAAGCCAAGCTCTGGTGAAGCTTCCTCTTCTTGCCCCAGTGCTAGTTGGGACCATTTTTTTTTCTGAATAGGAAACAAGTTGGACCTAGCTCAGCCTCAAAGACTTCCAAACACCGGCTTTTATCTCCCAGGTGGGCTACACTTAGGCATCTCTAAGATGTCTATTACGCAGAATGTCCAGATCATTTGATTATGGTTTTTTTTTTAAAAAAAAATCCAAGGAATATGAAAGCCCTATCTCGATGGTGACTGTGGCAGTTGAGATGAGGAATGGTAGATAAATGGGATTGTTTGGGGTACATTTTCGCCAGTGAAATCAAAGGAATGGATCTGATAATTTCACCTTCTATATGAACAGGACACCCACCAAACAGCCTTAAAAACAAGAATACTCTTTCCTAAAGTAAGGGGGGGGGGCTAATGCCATTTAGCTGTGCAGTTTGTTGAGTGAAGAGGCCCCTAAGGCAATGGGATTGTATTTTAGACAAGATTCCTCAGAGCTCATCCTATTATATTCTCCCCCACTGAGCTTTCTCCTTACCAATCTGACAAAGCAACTCAGGAAAAGAAAATGAACCAACAAGCAAAACACTTGCAGCTTCCTGTTGTGTTCACAGCTTGCAAACTTTTTCGAGTTGATACTTCCCAGGGCCCTGTAGCCAGTAGCAATTTTGAAAGCTGGGGTGGGGTGGGGGGAAAGCAACTGGTCCGGTTTCCATTGTTACTGTCTGGCTGAAAGCCTGCTGAGCAGTTAGGCAAATGGTGTGCCTTTTGGAGGCAAAGAGCTTTAAGTTAAGAAATCTCTGCAGGCATTTATCGGTCATGAGACTCTGCGGGCAAGAGATAGTATCTCTGGAAATTTCTTAACTTATGGCCTTCTGCATCTGAAAGGTACACAATTCGCCTGGCTGCGCAACAGGATTCCTGACTCCGGGGTAGATGAATAGCTCTGGCTGTATGGAACCCATGGGTAAAACTCTGGGAATGATTATTTAGGCAGGATCCCATGCAAAATCATAGCTGAATGGGCAGAAATGATTACTTATCCCATAAGAAACCTTTTCCACATTGTGGTGAGGAATGCAGAGTTCAGAATTCCTCTCACACTACCTGTTACCTTCTCGGGCTCTGATGGAGCCAATCTGGCTTCTGTCTCTTAATGTTTCCCATGCCTCCCTTGTCCCCTGGCCACTGTTTCCTTGTTCCTATTGCAAGGAAAACCTCACCCTCTGAAAGGTACTTCTGCTGATGCCCCCTGCCCCCCCCCGGGTAAATAGGAACGCCTGTTTATTTTTCACATGGAAACCCGAGGGCTGGCTGTCAAATGTGCTGCACTAGCCCGGCGGTTATGTGAGAACCATCCGCCAGGCATTCCTGTGAGCGCTGTGAGCAAAATGTAATTAGAGAGATGGAGAAAGATATCAAGAAGTCATTCTCCATTTGAGACAGGAAGGGCCAGGGTGGGTTATTCATCACCCCCACCCACCCCCAGCTGGTTCCCCCTTATTTATTTATTTAATTATTTCTCAGTTCCCTTTGTCACTCCCTCCCTCCTCCTCCTCCTCCTCCTCCTCGGTTATTATTATTTTGAATAAATCACTCCGGTGCACCCGTCGCCCTCCCTCCCCTGGCTTCCAACCGGAGCACCCTGCAGGAGCCAGCCGAGAAGCTCAGATTTATTGTGAGCAGGAGCACCTCATCCAGGGTAGGGAGGGAGGGAAGGGAGGAAAAAAGGTCACGTTAATTTACTCAAGAGACATGCAGGCCTGGAGTTTCATTTGCACAGTTCTTGGCTTGCAGCTGGTGCGTGCCATGTTCCCAAGAAGGGTTCATTAGCGCTCCCTCCCCAGGCCTTTCCACAAAATAACCTGCTTCAGGGTGAGGACGGGTGGGGGGGTGCAACTTATGTGCATCCGTGTCTCTCACCATGGGCAAAGGCGTGTGCATATATTTCTGATAGCTCTATCTAGGGCAGACAGGAGACATAATCAGAGGGGCCTCTTGGCTATTCCAAAGGGTACTGTGAAAGCTGCTGAAAGAACGGCATTTTTTTTTGGCCACATGCTCACTCTTTGGATTGGGTGGGGGTTCTTTTGGGGAGGGAGAAAGTGATAAACAGAGCACTCTGCTCCCCCCCCCTCCCCAAATTCTTTGTGGGGCCTCAGGAGAAGCCCTGGAACAATCCTCCATGTCTTGAAGACTTCAATACAGCCTTACTGCTAAAATTCACCTCTTGGGACCTCCCTGGCTGACTTTCACAGGACAGCCAGGGATTTTCAAGGCAGTAGCCTTTCCAAAAAGCAATGCCTTTTGGATTTTATTTATTTATTTATTTATTTTTGAGAGAGGGGGGGTGAGGGTGCTGGGAGGCAGGGATGCTAAGACAAGCCATTAAATTTGGAGCCCTGAAGGCAGCTGGGAGTGGAGGCACTGTGTTGTCCACCCTAGAAGTACCGCGCAGCATTCTGTGGGTCCAGGCAGGGCTCACCACATGCTCCCTTGCTGATGACTTTGATCCGCCGCTGCTGGTGGCACTGTGCCTTCTCTAGCTCACACTCGTTGCTGTAGGTAGAGTAGTCTGAGCCGCAGACCGGCGCCACCACCGACGGACACGTGGACTTCTTGCAGACGCACACCCCCTGGGAGGAGTCTGTGGGGCTCTTTTCACACACAGCCCCGAATCCGCACAGGACCCCTCGGCACACTGTGGGTATAAAGAGAAAGAGGATGTTAAGCAACCCGTGCTGGTTGCCGGCATCAAAAGAGAAAGCAAGGGATGCATCCTAGATTTAATTTTAATATCACCTGAAAAGATACAATTTTTTTAATTTGACCTAAACGTCTCTGAAGTCCAACCCACTCCATTAGAGGCACTGGATATATTTTTCAAGCCAACACTGAGCAGTTAAAATCTGCCCGCCTGCCATTGCTTCCCATGGGTTTGAGGGCTGCTCTCTGGAGCATCAAGATAAATATTTTGCAGGACATTGTGATACACAGTCAAGCTAAATAGGACCATCATAGAAAAAAGACAAATCCAATCATATTGCTGTGGTTTCAATCCAGACTGAAGAAAAACTCCAAGCCGTTACTGCATCACCCTTCCTCAAAATAATATTAACATCCTTGCAAGATGCCTCCTCAACTGGCAAACTGGGCAGAAATAAGGAAGGGGAGGGCCATCTGTGAAGCCTTTTCTGTTGCCATCATGAGACATTAGGGGTCAGGGGTTAAAATGTATTTTTCTCCCACCCCACAAGCTTAGGCATGCTTGTGTCTAAAGTTTTTAGGATTCACACCACTTGTTCAGGTGTAGTGTCGCTGACGTTCCAGATATACAATCTTTCTGGATTGCAGAGGGAAGAAGGAGAGCAAGGAGTAAGCAAGGGATGAGTGACAGAGGGAGGGAGGTGCCAGCATAGAAGAAAGGAGGGGGCTCAACTTCTTAAGGAGAGATGCACCTTTCTTTTTTATCATGCATGCTAATCACAGAAAGCCAGCGCAAAGAGGCTCCCCATCTAAATTGCAAATGAGGCAGAGGCGTTGGCTGTTCTTTTTTTAATTTTGGAGGTGGGCGGGCAAGGTGGGAGGGATGCCAGGTATGTAGAGCTGAGAGGGTGAGGAGCAGGAGGGAGACAGGGAAACGTGAGGCTTTTCCTACGCTCCAGAAAAAAAGCACAGAACACCAGGTCTTAGATCTCGGGCCACAGCAGTACCCAACCCTTGTGCAGCCATGGAAGTCTTGCGGCTGCTTTTTTCAGTGGTGACTATTTGCCTTTTGTCACACATCATGTACATTTTTGATCTCCTGCATCTCTGCGAGGACTTCCCGTCCCCACCCCTGCTTAGTTAAAACACATGCCAGCACCTTTCTGAGATATTGACCCCAACAGAGTTGTCCCTCCGCACCTAGCAAAATGAATGATAGGGGTAAGCCATTCTGGGCTTTTTCCTGCACGCAGCTTCTTTGGAACGTCTTCCTCTCCCAAGAAGGAAGGAATTTTGTGGGTTCGGATAGCCTTCTTCAAAACCAGAACTGTCACAAAATACTCTTCCAATTGGCACTGGCCATATTCAACCAACACATTTTTCACAGCCTGGAGAAGATTGTGTTGTATCGGCCTGCCCGATTAAAGATATGGAACCTCTCAAGAAGAAGAGGAGGAGGAGGAGGAGGAGGGAGAATAAGAAGAATAAGAGAGAGATAGTAACACCAATCCTGCACTAAATGGGTTGGGATTCTAACCTCAAGTACTAAGAGCTTGGGTTGGGATGACCAAATCTACCAGTTGCCTTTGCATGTGCCTTCAGAGCCATCCCCATTCATTGTGTGTGTGTGTGTGTGTGCGTGCGTGCGTGTGTGTGATTAAGTTCTTTTCATCCCAAAACTTGAGGAAACATGGGTACGTTTGTAATTTTTTCACAAGAATTAATCCTCAGCCATTACTATTCTCAATCTGCACATTTTATTCTCAGCACAGACTTGCAGGTCTGATGGGAGGGAGAAGGACACTCTCCTGCCTTAGCTCATATTATTCATGTCTCTGGGCCAGGGTTGCCTATCCTTGGCTGATAACAGCTCTGCAAAATGCTTTCTGTGATTGGGTCTCTTTTCCAGCTGAGACACCAGGCTTGAAACCTGAAGTTTAAGTCTATTTTAAAATGGGTGCCCTGTCACTTAGTCAAAATCCCTTGCCTAGACAGTGAGAAAACAGAAGAAGAGGTAAACAGGAGAGGAATCTGTAGTTATTTCAGATTTACCTAGACAGGGGCTGGTCTTGATTATCTGTGTGCTTGATTATCTGTGCAGTGGTGGCAAACCTTCAGCACTCCACCAATGTTTTGGACCACCACGCCCAGAATCCCAAGCCTAGACTGCCAATGACAAAGGACTGTGGGAGTTGTAGTCCAACACACCTGGAGTGCCGAAGGTTTGCCATCATTGGCTCAGGGAGTGAGGTCTCTGACTGTAAATACCTAATTGTGGAGAACAGCCTTGGGCAAGCTGTGTGATCCCAGGGCATTTCCAGAAGAAATGTATGATGAATTTATGTACCAAACCTTGAAAGGGTCTTCACCCATCACTACTGACTTGATTGCGTATAACTACTAGGTCAATATGAATCTTACACCTAGCCAGGCAGAAGATCCATCTCAGTTGCTCAGCTGCCACATAGCAGAAAAAGCCAATAGAAGCTCTATTCCATTTGAAAACAAGGGATATGCTATTTGCACACCTTGGTTTTAAAGGTAAAATGCAGCTCACCCCAATTACGTTTTACGGGTTGTCTTTATGCTGCTGTTTTTGTGCAGGCTGGTGGACAGAGAAGTGAAGTCGCATGCGTGTGTGTGTGTGTTGTGTCGTTACAGTCGTGACCGACTCTATGTGACTCCATGTCCATGGAGTTTTCTTGACAGGAGTACTGGAGTGGCTTGCCAGCTTGTACTCCAGTGAAGTCACATTGCTAAATAAATCCAGGATTGAGGTTTTGCCCAAGTAAGGAGGCGATTTTCGAAACCAACAGCTATTCTTCAGCCTTTACAGTTAGCAATTTAATTAGATATAATTGACGTACAGAGCACTGAGAAACCTTGGGATTTTAGGTGCTTTGGACTACAACTCCCATAATCCCCGAGCCAGAATTCTGTGAGTTTAAATTCCTGAGCTCTGGGCATTGCAGGTACATTCTAGGGACAGACACATGGGTGGGGGGGGAGAAGAGAAGGAAAATTTAAAAATGCGTGGAAAAAGAGAAATCATGAAAGAGTTGGGTGGGGGGAGTGGAGCCATTTGCCAGCAGTTCATTTACACTTCAATACACGGGCTCTTGGCTCCAGCTGCCTAGAGAGTTTAAGCTTATATGCAGGGCAACAATGCACCACTAAGAGACTAATATTGGCAGATTAAAAAAAGAACTCTCTTTCTCTCCTGCCCAATATCTAAAAGCAATTTCTCATTTTTATGAAGCTCTGTGGATCGCCTCTTTCTCTGGCTTGCTCTCTCCCTTTTTAAATAAAATAAAATACAGGCAACCCTCTCTCTCTCTCTCTCTCTCTCTCTCTCTCTCTCTCTCTCTCTCTCTTTCCCCTCCCTCTTCCTTTCCCCACACTGAGATAAGGGGGTTGGGGGTGGAGAAGGAGGTGAGAAAAGCAACGGGCCTCTAAAAATGCAGAGAGAGTGGATGATTATTTTTCCCCTCTGCTGCCTCCTCCTCCTCCTCCCACTCCTATAAACAGCCCCCACCCTCTTGTTCTTCCATAAGTCTTATGAAATTGTAGTACGTTATCAAACTGTCACTCAGAAAGAAGGAAAGGCAGAGAGACAACCATCATTTCAGAGATGGTGCTCCCGTCTATCAAAGGTAGACCGGGAAGGTGGACTGGAGACTTCTCTGCCTTTCCTCCCAGCATGCAGACCCCAAGTGGGAGAGCAGTAGGCACAGTCTGGGGTGCCTGTCTGCTTAAATGGTTGGCGTCTCCTCCCCTCTTTGCAACCCAAAGGCACTCTTGATTTCAAACCTGGAACCTGTCTTGCTCCCCCATTAACCACCTGAGTCTTGGCCTCATCCTCCAGCTTGCAACTAACTCATCTCTCTAACCACTATGCTACACAGTCTCTCCAAGCTGCCTTACGTCTGAACTCTGCTTTCCAAGGTGACCCCCCTGTGTTCCTCTCATCTATGAGACACAACCCATTGTTCCAGTTGTAAAGCAGCTTTCTCCTCACTCCCCACCCCCACTGTCAAGTCCAATGCCTAGTGAATAATTTAGTGCTAGATCAGCTAGGGCCAGGTGCTTCTGCCTCCCCTGGCCCAGCTGGGAGCGCGCAAGGACACCATTGGATTAGTAGGCCATGAAAGATGCATGAGTGCTGAGAGGATGGCATAGAGCTGACTTTCTCCTTAGGTCTTCCGGCACCCCTTGTGGCTTCCCTTGCTTGCATCTCCATCGCATTAAGGACCCCAGTGATTATCACCACCCAGTGTGGCTTGAGTACTGCGCAACCACAGCTGGGCCACCCTCTTGATGTTTGAAACAGAAGCCATCACACCCTCCACCATGTCAAAATGGTGGTAGGATACACGGCGATGCCTTGGCCAGAACCTTGGAAGATCCAGGTAGGTTGAATCACCCATGAAGTTCACCAGATGCACATGCACCAGCCATGCTCTTGCTTGGCCTATCTTACAGGTAGAAAGAAGAGAAAAGAAGGAAGAAGGAGGTTATGGGTGTCATCTGGACCTCCCTAGAAGAAAAGTGGGATATAAATGCAACTGACAAATCAGTCAGTCGATAGAAGCTTAGAATGCTCAATTGAGCCCAAAAGGGATGTAGGCAGGTCCAACCTAACCACCTTCACCACAATGAGAATAACAAGAAGTTCGTCTTTCCAACCGGAAATGAGCAGCAGTCCTCCTCAGCCTACAAAGGGCCTCACATTCCCCTGGCAGAGGAACAGTCTCATAATCCCATCTCTTGCCACCAGTGCTGTCCAGGGTGCTGAACCTATATCCCAGCAATGGTTTGGCAACTTGACTAGCTCTTCTGAAATCTGCACTGAAATCTAGACCAAGTACACTGTCTCAGCAAAATCCAGGCCACTGCCTTGCTGCTGGAAGTCAAAGCTAAGACCCTCTGAAAGCAAACTATGCACTCTATGTCCATAAAAACTACTCAAGAGCCACTGAAAAAAAGCAGGACAGAAAAACCCAATTGAGCCATAGAATGTGGACGGTACTGTCCCAAAAGTGCAGTGTTGTAGCCTGCATCATTAAATTGTAAACTGCCCAGAGAGTGCTTTAAGCGCTATGGGGAGGTATATAAGCAGAACATTTTTTGTAGGAGAAACTGGCAATACAAGCTGCTCAACAAAAGAACTGATAGCATCAGAAGAGCACTCAGAAAGGCATTTCTTTGTTGCGGGTTTTAAGGATGGATGATTATAATACATGAAGCAATGGGTTTTCTGCATCAGCAAGGGGTTGGTCTAGATCAGTGGTTCCCAACCTGCCGGTCCCCAGATGTTTCTGGACTGCAACTCCCAGAAGCCTCCACCACTCGCTGTGCTGGAAGGGGTTTCTGCGAGTTGCAGTTCAGGAACATCTGGAGACCCACAGATTGAGATCCACTGGTCTAAGATCCTCATTGGGGTCCCTTCCAACTCCATGATTCCAGGCCACTCTACAAGAGTAATGTGTAAAAAACCCACTGCTCTCTCAAAAGCAGACATTGAAAATTGTCACCTGCCTCTCTTCAAGCCTTCCCTCACCATCAGCTTGTCTCCTGTGATGTCATGGGATGCTTACAAATGTTCTAACTGCTCAAGACAGGGGAGAAGAGAAATACAATGGAAAATCAGCAAGAACACAGGAGGCCAAGTGCTAAGTGTCTGGACTGTCACTCTTTGATGAAAGAAAAAGGGAGAGACACTGTGGTGGAGCACTAAGGAAAAAGCCACAGCGGTTCCCCCAGGTGTATTTTCCCTTCCACTTTCCCTTAATTCCAGTCAATAAGCTAATGCTTCCTCTGGTCTCTTCATTAAAAGGATGGGTTTGCCACAGCTGTGCTATTGACAGAAATGTATCTGGAAAGGGAAGCAGCGCTGGGGGAGGGGGGGATATAAAGAGGGCCATTCCATCCCTCCAACCTTTGGCCTAGGCATAGTGACATGGTTGCAGGAGACAGATTGAAATAATAAGGCTTCTTTTTTAAAAAAAAAAAGGACACATTTTAGACATCAGGATTGATTAATCAAAACCAGGCTGCTCTCCACCCTGAGAGAATGAAGGGGAGAAATGTATCATTAAACCCTCTGTTCTCAAACACACTGGAAAGAGATGGTAGTGGTGGTGGGGGGGGGTTAAATGGTGATCTTAACACACAAACAGCAATGCCCCCACCTCATCCTTTAAAGCCTTTTTTCCTCCATTAGTGATATCACAGGCTCCTTGCAAAAGTAGCTTTTTATTGACCATTCTATCTCACTGACCCAGTAGGGGGTCCAATCTGCTGAGCAAACAAAGGAAGATCCAAGGAAAAAACAAAGGGAGTATTTCTTTCTTTCTTTCTTTTTCTTTAATGCAATTTATTTAATTGAGACTTTAGCCTGAAGGCTTGATGTCACCCCTTTTTCCTTGGTCCCTCCCCCTCCTCTCCACCTCCTGCTGGGGGAGCTGAACCCAATAAAGAACTAATAATAAATAAACAATAAAGAACAGATGCTAGCCCCTTTAAATATTTAATAGCCATGGCCTTATTCTTTTCCGAGGCAGAGAGAAAAGTCCAGAGACAAGGCAGAAGAGAGCTTAGATGTAGACCCTAGGGGGCTATGCAAGGGCCATCCCAAGATTTTTTTCTGTCTGTGGCAAAAGTGAAGGGGACACTTTTATCTGCATTCAAGTCGGAAAGTGGTGGGATGGAGGCTCTTCCTGCAACAGCAGCCATGGCTCAACGTCCTTGGCCAACTTGAAGACAGTAGCCAAGTCTAGCAGGGAGGATGGACACACGCCCTCTTTTCTTACTTTGAAGGGCTGCCAGACAACAACCTCCTTTTCTAGGCACTCCTGGTTTTTGTGCATGGTTATTGAAAATCTAAATCCTATCTAAAGACAGAAGAACTGCTGGATAGCTCAGTGGTTTACATACCTGGCTGCAGATTCAGAGGTTGGGAGTTTGTTTTCCCCACTCTGCCTCCTTGACAGGGGCTCTGCCAACTCTGCAGAAGATGATCAGCCACACAGAACCTTGATGTTGCCCATCCACAATTAGCCCCAGCTAGACAACCAGAGACTGGTGAATCCAATTCCAGGGGTGCTGCGGATCCATTTCAGTTTTACCTGGCATGTTATAGGAGCTGTCCAAGGTGCTGGATAAGGAACCAGAGCCTGACCTCCAGAAATGCTCTCATAGCCCAGGCCCAAACAGCTACCAAGGGCATGGCTAGCAGGCAGGCCTGCTCCCCTCTAACCGTTGAAGAGCTCTGCTTTTAAAAGAGCCTTAAACCCACTTAAAACTGCCCACAAATCTTGTATTATTTGCCAGTGATTTTCCCCATCCCACATGTTTGGGTTGGACCAGTAGGGTGAAAAGAATGCTTCTCTCAGAGGAGGCAGTTCAAAAGCAAAGGCGGGCATGAATGAATGCAGCAAGGCCTTTAATTCTCCCATGGAAATGCTAAAAACATGAAATTGCTTTATGGTAATTGGCTCAGAGGCCCTATGATACACCCTCGCCAGGCAGGGGGAGAGACAGTGGGGGAAGAGAAGGCAGCCGGCATGGCATTGGAGTCAGCGGGAGCTTCCCAGCTGGAATGAGAGTCCTTTATATGCAATCAAACTTCCAGGCATCCTGGCAGAAATTGCTCCAGCAGAGGGGAGAGAATAATCAAACAGGGAAAACTCAACAGGGAAAATAAAAGAAGGATAAGCATTTTAAGGCGTGGACCGAGCAACCTCATTTGAGCACATGTTTAAATTAAATCACAGCACTGGGGGGTTGTCTCATTTAGTTGAACGGCGGCATCTTATCGGAAGCGGGGCTGGAATGAGAAGCGCCGAAGCAGCTAAATCCTCCAAGTGGAGGCTGGTGCAAAATGATCATGGGATTCCCCACTGTAATAAACGCAAGAGCCGGCTCCTGATTAAATATCAGACTCCAGGTGGCCTGTTAAGGGCAGAAGCATTCTTGTCAGATTATTACATTTCAAATGAAATCTCATCTGAGGCGTGCCGTAGAAATATTTATTCTCCCACAGACGGCACAAAATTCCTTTGTTGTCCAGAGGCAAACACAGGGGGCAAGTGCAAGACTGGAGGAAGTGAGGAAGGAAGAAGCTAAATCAACACCCTGTGCTTAAATGTTGGTGGGCGGCGGCGGCCGTGGGACTCCAAGCTCTGGGGCAGAGCTGGCCCTTCTGGGATCCCAATGTAGTCTTCTTCCCAGATGGCTGCTGGGAAGACCTTGAAAAAAAAAAAAGCCCTTCTTTGCATAATTAGTGTCTGGGTTTGCTGGCTGAAGATCTGGCATCTGTTTGGAGAGTTCTTTTAAAAAGCAGATTAAGCAAACGCATGAAAGAGCAGCCTGTTGAGCGTTATTAGCTAGGAGAAGTAAATAAAATACCTACGTACACACAAAGGCAGGAGGCATTGAGAGGCTTCCAAATGTCAGTGGCTGGAAAGAAACCCGTGTGCTAGAGATCTTTGCTGGTGGGTTCAGATAAATAAATGTGTCTTTGAACAAGGATTAGTCACACTGCCTCATCAATGCTGTAGTCTATGAGGTGGAATTGCAATTGGTGTGCAAATTTCAAACTGCTAGAGAGTCAGAGATATTGTGAGAATACAGAACGCTCAGAGAAACTCCCGGGTGCCTTAGAAAAATGACTTCTGACCCGGCACAGATGCATTAGAATGGGAGACTGCTGATAATACTGCTCCATGTAATTCAGCACATGCCAGTTCAATCTAAATCCTGTTTTTATCAGAATTCACCCAACGTCCTAGGTCCAAGGAAAGAAATGCAGGAACAACAGGAGATGATCTAAGGCTAATTAGTATGGTATTAGCTGGAAAGTGTTAAGAGCAGCCAAAGCACTAGTAAATGATTGGATGGAGCAGGCAGACTTCGGGGGGGGGGACTGCTCTTGTAAGGAATGGATGAAGACAGAAGCAGCCCAGCTGACCTTTCCTCAACCCCCCAAGGTTGCTGGAGGTATGGGAGAAGGAATGAAGGTGGGGAGGGAGAGATAGAAAGGGACAAAAGGTCTATCAAAACAACACTTGGAGACAGCTGTGCATGGGAGCCCCCAGGGAGGGAGGGTTTTAACCAGGCTAAATCCATAGCAAGCAAGGGAATAGAATCGAGGTGAAGCATGGAGGAGCATTGTCATTTCAGGAGCTCGTGAACCAGCGGGCCTGCCGGAGCCCCATCTGGAGAAATCCCCCTACCCTATAAACTCCAATAAGAGGCGGCCAAGTATCTATAAACTGTGACGATGGGTGGTCAATTCTCTAGAAAGGAGGAGCCTTGCCCCTGCTTAGCACCTTGCAGCATGGGGCCAAAGGAAGTGAAAGATAGTCAGATAGAAAGTCAGATAGAAAGAAAGAAAGAAAATAAGCCATACTGGAAGAGTCTCAAGGGCTTTGCTTCTCCAGCCTAACCTCTCTCATTTAAGGTAGGACGCCCATTTGGCAGTTTATAGGGGCTTCCCATCAGACACGCCGGCACACATAAAGCTTGTCCCTCATCCTACAGGCTGCAGGGAAGAAAATACAATCAGAGGAGCACAGCAGGAGAAGCGATTAAAACTCCTGGGTGGCAGAAAGGAGTGTAGCATTTACCTAGTTTCACAGCTTTTAAGAACTCTCCAATGGCAGACCCAATGGGGTGGGGATGGGGGGAATGAACACCCCTCTTGCTCGCCCACCAGCACAGAGCTCTCAAATCAAGGCTAGATGTGCTAGAATCAGCTTCTTAGGAGAGAAGAGAGAGCAACATTTGGGGCGGGGGGGGGGGAGGAGACAAGGTAGGCCAGAGAGAAGTTGCAGTAGGGAAGCACCAGGTTCATAGTTGGACCAACTAGAAAGATACTTAAACCACTGAACTATCCAGCAGTTCCTATATATAAAATGCAAATGATCATGATGGGACCACAGTGGCTGGCAAAAGTGAAACATTGGGGAGTTCCCCAAGAATAACTTTGATTGGGGCAGGAGGCATTTCAGAGCTGATTAGGACTAGCAGGAGGTAGATATAAAATGTAGTATTTTTGGACTCCTCTTATATCAAGAGTAGGTACGGGTATGAAGGTTGTCATGATGGGCACCACCTCTTCTAAATTTACTACTATACCAAGGGGAGAATGTATTCCAGAATCAAGGTACATTTATAAAAAGTGCCCTATCCTAATTGCTATAGCACCTCATTTGGTGATACTATAAGGAAGAAGTGTGTAAGTTCTGTTTCCATGCTCTGTGATTATTTTTAACTCAAAGGGCATTTCTTATAAAGGCTTATTTTTTCTCCCCACATGTGTGCTTGATTCTGTGGTGGTGCATATTTAACCTGCCAATTATTGTGTGTGCCATTCAGTGAAATGTGAGAATATTGGATTGTTAAGGGAAGTGCAAAGAAATATTTTGCAGAGTTTTCTGCCTGCACTGCGTTTTCAGTGTTTTCTAGCGGCACAGAATGGATACATCTGTAAAATTTATGGTTCTTAATTGCCCATTCAACACCAAACCATTCTCGAGTACTTCTGTGTTACAAGAGAGATCGCTTTGGACAACGTGCCAGGCAACAAAATCTATTTATCTCCTAGCTTTAAAAGGATCATATACCTTCAACCTCACCCACCAGTCCTGGTTTGACCACAGTTTGACCATCTTTTCACAAGGATGCACACTCCAAACTAGCCATCTTTTATTTCCTCTGGCTTTTAAATTATGAAATAGTTGTATCCACTAAGCTTCAGTATCTATACCATAATTTTAGTCCTATCATTTTAAAATTCTACACTGCTTCAACTCTGCAGCTAGAATTTGTATTCATTTTATGTCAGACACGGGGTGGGGGGCGGACAGAGAGGAAGGCAGAGATGAGTGTTGTTTTTGTTGTTCTGATTATTACTACACTTTAGTATTATATTATTGTCTGTGTATTAAATATAGAATGTTCCTTATTAAATATAGAATGTTGTTAATAATAAATAAGTACAAAACCTGGGTTGTTTTTGTTTTGTTGTTCATCCAAACATTTTAACTAGCCAATTATTTCTGCTTTATAGTTTGCTGTGGTTTTTAAAATTACTATATATTTTTGAGTTTGTATTTTTTATTTGTGATTTGTACACTACTCTGAAATCTGCAAGGGTGAATGGCAGCTGAAAAATGGTTTAATACACAATAACAAATAAAGGATTATTATTATTATTTATTATGGCCATTGAGGGAAAAACTTGAAAAACCGACTTGGCTAGAAACAGACACAAATCAGTAAGACTCTAACTATAATTGAGTTAAAAAGAAATGTCCTACCATCCAGAGAGATTTATCTGGAGCAAATTAAAACATGCTAGGCTCATAGCTGCCAGTGATTGTTCCAGAAGATAGCAAGACAGTAAAATACAGAGTCCAAGCTTGGGAGTTTGATTCCCTGCTGTGCCTCCTGCAATTGGAGTCAGACTAGGTGGCATTGGGCAAGCTGCATGGTCTCAGAGACACTACACACACACACACACACACACACACACACACAGAGAGAGAGAGAGAGAGAGAGAGAGAGAGAGAGAGAGAGAGAAGAAGAAGAAGAAGAAGAAGAAGAAGAAGAAGAAGAAGAAGAAGAAGAAGAAGAAGAAGAAGAAGAAGAAGAAGAAGAAGAAGAAGAAGAAGAAGAAGAAGAAGAAGAAGAAGAAGAAGAAGAAGAAGAAGAAGAAGAAGAAGAAGGGGATGAGAAGCCACTTCTAAGTATTCTCTACCTGTGAAACCCTGGATAGAGTCATCATAATAAGTCAGAACTGACTTGATGGCATGCAATTATTGTTATTATTATAAAGTCAACGGATACAGGGCCAAGAGTGTGAACAGAAGAGAAGAAATTTCAATGAACAAAAATCTTTCCACTAACCCAGTAAGCTGAACGACCGAACGGGAGGGTCTCCCACTAACAGAAAGCTGCCACCTTTAGGGAATGTTCTGCTGAGAGCAATTTAGTCCTGGCAGCAGGGGGGCGAGAGTAGACTCTTAATTGAGAAGGCCTTTCTCTACTTCTAATGGGTATTGGCGGCCACAGAGGTAAGATGTGTCTACAAACTGCATCTAATTCAAGGTGCATTCCCTCCGGTAGGTGTAGGAGTGGAAGGGAAGATGAATGCAAGAGGAGCAAACACACAACCCAAACCCCTCCAGTCTTCACACAAAAACGAGTGAGTTAATGCCACAATAAAGCTGCCACCTCTCTTAGGCACTGTCGTGTCACAACAAGACAGGCAGCCTCACTAGAGGAGTTTATTTGAGCTGATCTCTTTTAATAAAATGTCTACCCCATCTTTTTTGGACAACAGCAGGGCCTCTTACAAAGCATTCATGAACAGGGATTCTAGGCACCCACAACGATTAAACTCTTTTCCCCTCCTCAATCACCATCAAAGTTCACACCCTTCCTGCTGTTCCTTGTATCTCTTTTTAAACTTTTTTTTCTTTTGCCCAAAGTGGGCAGTTATTCTGTTTTCTCACATGAGGTGTGAAAATGTATCCCAGCAACAGAGGTTTAAAAATAAGAAAGCAGCCTTGCATCACTGCTGCTACCTCAGAGTTCTTGTCCTAAGTTAACCTTAGGCCAATGATGGGGTAGGACATGGCATATCGCCATCAATATCTTAGGAATGTAGAGCTGGAATGGAGTTCATCTCCTCTCAAGGAGACCCAGTGGAGAAATGAACTCCCACCCTCTGGCTCCACAGCCAGAGAACCAAGCCAGGCCTGTCCAACAGGTAGACCGCGGGCTACTGGTAGCCCATGAAGGGTTCAAAAGTAACCTGCCGGACATCAATTTAAAAAAAGTGAGGGGATAAGTTCTCCACCTCTCCTTCCCCCATCCCAAGGACCACTACTGCCCCAACAAAGTTCTGGGTCTGCCAGCCCATTGTCTCAGGCTAGTGGGGCAGTTCAAGGGCCATGGCACATTGAAATCTGTTCCCTACAGAACGGATTGATTGGTTTTCAATGCATTCCTATGGGAAACTGCCGCTCTACTTGCAAAGGTTTTTAGTTATGAGCACGTGCTTGGAACAGATAAAATTCGTAAGTAGAGGTTTTTAGTGTAGTAGCCCTCAGGAACGTTGGGCCGGAAAACGTAGGCCTTGGCCTGTTCAAAGTTGAACAGCACCTGCACTAAGCTATCTTGCAGTCCCATGGACTGCAGTATAACGTTTGCAGATCACAGCAGTGCTCTGATGGAACCTTTCTGGGGACCTTTGGGAACAGTGGGTTTTGTTCTTCAGTAAATATTTTAAAAGCCATAAAGCCCCCAAAGCAAAAATAGAAGTGACATGCACTTCCACTGTTGACTTTTTTGGCATTTCTGGGACTATAAGGGAATTTTTTAACCCACACGCTCGTCTCCACCAAAATGACCAACCCTTGCTTAAGCCCAGCACTTCCCAACCTTGGCTCCCCAAGGGTTCGTGGACGTACAGTCCCCAAAACCTTTATCACCGGCTGTGCTGGCCAGAGTTTCTGGGAGTTACAGACCATGAACATCTAGAGACACAAGGTGGGGTAGCATTGCTGTAATGGAAGGGAAGACACAAAATTTTAAAAGATGTTGCCATCTCTAAAAATGTTGTGCGTGAAAATGTGCTTTTCAGGGTTGCATGGAGAGAGCAATGAAGCCAAGTGCCATGTTCTCTGAAGATACTTCATGGCAACCCGATGGCCCGCTAAGTGCCCTCTGTATTGGACATAGTCCCAGTCATTGCCAAGGAAAGAATCTGACATCAGATTTTTAAGTCTTAAGGCTCTACAGTAGCTGAAAGAGATTGTTCAATTTCCTAGCCAAAAGCAGAAAATTTACATGCACTTGAAGGCCTGGTCCTTCCTCTTCTCTTCCTTATTCCCCCTCCTCTCTGCAAGCCCTTACTCTTCCCATGCAGAATAAGCTGGTGTAATACATGTCAAGCACATGGAGGGCACCCCAGAAGGCCTGGAAAACCACCTTTATTAAAAACTCTGGACCGTCAGCAGCACGTCCCCCTGCCTCCTCCTCCTGCCCACCTGCCAACTCCTGGAAGGACCAAAATTATCCTCGAAGAAATCAGGAACATCTGGCAGAAAAGGTGGCTTTCTGAGTCAACAGAACACCATTGCTATTGATAACTCGGCAAATAAGGAACCCAAACAGAAAAAAGTCACTCGTGGATGCGAGTGACGAGTGATGAGGAAGAGAAGGAACCACACTGACAGGAAGGGAAAGGCCAACATGAATTCTGCATGAGGCTGAGGTGTGTGTTGCTATGGAGACCTGGTAGAACGGAGATCCAACCGAGACACTCATCGGGCGTGCCGTCAGTCCTCCACTTTGGGCCCTCCCTCCCTTCCATCAATATTAATTATATCACCTCGGGCTTGTGCGAGGGAGGGGGAAGATTCTCGCTCTTGGTGGAACCGCTGGAGGCCGCCCTATTTAAATATAGCTGGAAGACTTGAGAAAACCAATACAGGCTACAGGGAGAGAGAGAGAGATAGAGAGAGAGAGAGATGTGCAGCGGATGGATATATACGGAAGCCAGCAGAGAGCTGGTCAACTTCCCTTCCCAAAGCATCACAGGATCATTCAGAGCCTAATATCAGAAACTGCAACCGGAGTCATAATATGGGAGGCGTGGAGATTTTGTCATGTTTGCCGACAGAACAGTAAACGTGCTGCCGGGGTCTAGACAATGAATTTGAACTCCTGCAAAACCCAACCTCCCTGGATTCTCCATGTTGGCATTTGTGCTTGGGTCAATCCTATGAACAGGAAAAATCCCTCATGGTTTGCAGCTTCATAAAACCCTAACCCTAACGGCTGACATCCCAGGTTCAGATGGGCACATGCTGATTTAGTAGCCTGGAATATGCTGGGCTTCCTGCAAGTGTAGCCAGCCTTGGGTGGCTTAGGCAAGCTGGAAACTCTCTCGGCAACCAGGAAAGAAGGAAATAGGAAATCACTTCTGTGTATTCTCTACCCGGAAAGCCCTGGGAAGGGTCACCATACATTAAAATTAACTTGGCAGCACCTGATGGTGATGGTGGTGATGGTGATTATGATAATACATGAGTCTTTTGCTCATGCACATATCTTCTTTGAATAAGAAATAGGTGAACTAACAAACTTCAAATTAACCATAGCTCCCTATCTCTTCCAAATCTGCAACCTGTAGTTACAAGAATCAAGCCAGGATATTAAACCATCTTCACATTATGGTTTAGTAACATTGCTCATTCAGGACATTAATTACTAGAGTTTTCCGTTTATACAAGACTGGAAACAAGTAGGTGCTGCATATTCTGATTTCTTGGACTAAAAAGCTATAATTCTTCATTAATTTCTCCTTAATTTAGTGCATCTTCCTTTGCAGATACTTATATGTGGCTTAGGCCAAGGTTCTTGTCCCTGCCCTGAGCTAGCTAGAAGCTTTCTTTCTCAACAGAAAGATAGGCCAAGCTCAGCCTCAAAGCCTTCTAGTCAAGGCCCTTATTCCAGGTGATCAACATTAAGGAGTCTGTCATGCGTCTGTCTGTAAGGTAGCACTCCTGGAATGGAGAACTGCACAATCTATTGTCCAAGAAATCTGAAAATCCCATCCCTAGAAACTAGGGTTAAATGAAGCTTTGCAATTCACTTGCTTGTGTCACAAAGTACAGAGAGCCAAAATCTGTCTGGAGAAATGAGTACATCTTGGCTTGTTAAAGGGAGAAATGATTACTGTGGGCGTCTGAGTCTTAGCTTGACAGAAAACAGCTTGCATCACATTTCTCGCATAACCCAGCAAGTTGGCCGCGGTTATATTTGCAAACAGCTCTGACAGCACTGCCTGTTGAGGGATATATAAACATTTTAAATTAATAGGAAGAGCATGGAAATATAGTGGAAGTGCCAATTGTGAACACTAGGACGTGTTCATATGGCCCCCTTTAAAGGGCTGGGATGTTCAGATTGTAGGGCTCTTCCTGGAAGTTGCAGGAAATCAAAAGCTCAGACATATCTAAGAAATTGAAATTAGGCCTCTGATCCAAGAGTGCAAGGAAGAGCAGGTCCACCAGCCATATAGATAACCCTGATATTATTCTTAACCTCAAGAGGTTTATTCTAATGTTCAAATAATTATCCCAGCAAAAAAGCTTGGATTTGCTTTCAGTTTCATCTCTCAGAATGGCCAGTCATCATAGCCAGTGACCATGTCAGCTGGAAAATTCAAGAAGCCCAAAACAAATATTTCCACCACCACCACCGTCAGGTTTAGTCAAACACACCTTCTGAAATTCGGAGAAAGAGAGAAGCAAAAACAAAACAAAAATCCCACAAAATAAAAACACCTTGCTACAAAAATGACCAAAAGTAGTTGGATGAAATGAGTGTAGTAGCAACAGTGGCGTGCTCCTAGTACATTTCCCCCCTCTTGCTGCTCATGTACAAAAAATGTGAGAGTTGTTTTGCCATCATCAGTCCATGCTCATTTCATCTTTCTGCAAATCAAAGATTAAGAAGAATGTACCCACCCACCATGAAGATTAGGACACAAGCTTTGCCTGCCTTTTGCGACAGGCAGATCAAATCATCCCCTCCTTCAAATCAAATATGGAAATTGGAAAGGTTCCTGATAAAAGTCTGTGCCCAGTCTTATTTAAACCAAGCAATCTGTGTGACTCAAGGCTAGTTTAATTAATTTATTTTTTAAATAATGCTCTTCTGCACTTGCCTTATTCATAAAAGAACTACTGTATTTGCATATACAGTAGCAGGGTTAAGAAAGCCTCAACTCCCTGGCTTTCAAACACAATGGCAGAAAAGGAAGTAGAGTTTCCAGCTTGTGCACACAGACAGCAGGAGGAGTGGGTTGAAAAGCTGGATTACATGGGGTTTTGGGGTAATTAAGAGGTCGGGGGTGGAGCGTTTATCCATCCAAAAGACCCCACAAGCTAAGCTAGTTGCCAATGGATTGAACAAAAAACATGACACATGGGTGCTGGAGTCGAGGGGAAGGTGAGGCACTATGTGCCCCTATGGGTTGTTCCTAATTATGGGGTGGGGTGGGGAGAAGACTGTCCAAGCCAACTCTGCAAATCCAACACCAAGAGTTCTCCTGTTCATCATACTTCCCACCTTAATGAAGGGCTCCAGGGTGTGCTGGTTGGCACAGAGCAGAATTAATCAGCTTTGGAGAGTGGTGGTGGAGCTTGTGAGGTGAGGATTGGGGTGCGTGGGTGGGATGAATAGGTAGGCAAAAGAAGGAGAGGAACAGTATGAGGTCAACACGCATGAATCGCTGAAGTTGCCGCTAAGCCTTCCTTTAATAGTCAACTTCTGGTTTTACACCTCCTTTCCCCAACTCCACTAACACTGCTTTCCCACCCTGGAACTGGAAATAAAACACAGCTAAAAGAAGGACCCTGCCTGGGGTGGAGAGTGAGCAGCAGCATGAACGGAGGGAAGCAGCGTGGCACATATTAAGAGAAATGTTTTAAATTAACAGGAGCCACCGAGAGAGCGAGCAGGGGTGGGGTGTGAAAGGAGAGAGCAAGAATGCAAGAATGAAGGAGAGAGAGTGAGAAAGAATGAATCAGCAGTTCAGGTTTTGTATTCTCAAAGGCTTTCACGGCTGGGATCTGATAGCTGTTGTGAGTTTTTCAGGCTGTTTGGTCGTGTTCTGGAACAGCCTGAAAAACTCAAAACAGTTCAGGTTTCCTTTACAACATTTCTCCAATGACTGCCATGGGTGCAGGTTCAAGCTTCCAGTGATGATGCAGAATGAGCGCCCCCAACCGGTCTGGCCCAAAGAGGGAACTGCAGGAGAGGGCTTCTTTGCCCTCATAGGCCAGATTGGATCAGCTGACACTTCCCCCGCCACTCCCTGTAAAAGGGCTGCAGGACAGACCCACTTCTAGTCTGAGCTAGGAGGTGACCTGCGTTGGACCAGCAGTTGCTCTCTCAATTGCACAGGAGCCACCATTCTTGGAGAAATGGACCACATGTGAAGTGCCAGACTTGCAAGCTGCTACATGGCAACAATACATGTCACATACACATGTAGGGGAGCGGCCTCACCTCCTCTCTAAGGGAAGATGACAAGGGTGTTTTTCTCTGGGGGTATGACATATTTTTGTGGTGTGTTTTTTTCATATTTAGGAACTTTTTTGCAAAAGGAAAAAAACTTACTACAGTGATTTTTTAAAGACAAAATAGCCTGACATTTTAATTGCAAAGTCCAGAAGAACCCTACACAAGACCCTGAGGCAATCAGGCCAAACCCTGACGTTCTAAAAGTAATTTTAAAATAGCTGCAAGAGGAATTAGCCATCCCTCTTGATGTGGCAAATGCAGGTTATGCCTTAGTTAGTTTTTGCCAAAAAAAAAAACACACACACACACACACACACACACACACACACACACACACACACACACACACACACACACACACAAAACCCACCCTAATTAGAACTCACTTGTCACTTGTTAGTTACTTTCAAGCTGTTACCAGAAGGTAGATGATGGGAAAGACGCTTCCATGTCAGAGTTCAACTGGTAAGATGCAGTCAATCAGAGGCAACGTCACTCTGCTAGACAGACAGTTAATCTGGCCTGACCTAAAACAGCTCCCTGCATTTTAAAGGACACAAATTTGAAATCTGGCATTCCCTTCGGGGTTTGAATCCTGCTTTCTGAGCTTCCAAAAACGTCTCCTTCGAAACATGACTCGAAGGCTCAACTTCAGCATTGTCCATACTGTCTATCAGCGGTGCACATCAACAGAGGGGGTAAAAATAAAAAATAATGGCTGCTCTGCTGATCTTTTCTCCCCAAAGCTCCCACGTTCAACATAACCCACAGCTGAGAATGTCAGGAAGATAAGGCTCGTTCCAGGAGAAAATGCCATGGAGATTTACACAGGGAAAACATATTTCTATTCTTAGGAAGAGGGGTCCTTCCTCGTGTACAGCAGGGTCACCTGGAGAAAGTGGGGCGCTGTGGATGGCTTCAGTTCCTAGCTGGAGTCTTTGCCTTCCGTTTTAAAAGAAGAAAAGAAAGGATAATAACAAGGGAATGCAGACTTCATTGCAACTACACAGCCAAAGGAAGGGAAAGGAGGAGGCAGAGGGGTGGGGGAGTTAAATGTGACAAAAGGGTCCACTCCAGGACAATTTGGTACCTGGCTATTTGTTTGAAAGATAGCATCCTTGCGTTTTTTTGCCCTTCGGAAGCACCTGGGGGTCTGTCTGGCGTTGCCATGGCAAAGGAAGGAAGGAAGGAAGGAAGGAAGGTGGGGAGATGAGAGGAATGGAGAAACAGAGTGAGCCGCTCCAGAACAAGTGGCACCAGTTGGAGGACAGATGGAGGAACCAGCAGGGGGGACACGAGTTTAAGGAAGTGACCTAGGGATTCAACAGCTGGTGTTGGCTCTGATGGCCTCCCAGCCGGGCCTTCTATTGGATGGATGCACGACAAGCCAAGGAAAGGCAAGGGAACAAACAAGCAAAGCTTTTGCCCAAAAAGGCTTCAGCCAGTGTCCCTGGCATCTTTTTTTAAAGGTGTGCTCGTGTTAGAGAGCATGGCAGGGAATCTCCTCTGGACAAACGCTTCTGGTGGGAACTGGATCTCTTACCAGGCAAAGCTGTTCACTTAAGGACCAACCTTCCCACCCTCCCTCTTTCCTGTTTCTGCAAATGTTACACCTTTTCTTCCTCCTACAACTTCCAGTGTCTCCACCCTCCATTTCTTGTATTTGCACTGCACTGTTGCAACTCCAGATATGGTGGTGGCAGATTCTGTTGGGTTAGTGGATTTCTCCTGCATTTTAATCTGAGGTTTTAGAGGAGCTATTGAAGGCCCTCCATCTAGGGGCAGGGAGAAGGTTTCAGCGCCTTGGAGAGTTCCTGTGGAATTCAAACAAAAGCATGGCATGGATTTCAGTGCCTCTGTGAAATAGCACTCGCCAGCCTCCTCTTTGTTATGGAGCCCAGACTAAGCTCGCTAGTTGGCCTCAGAAGACACAGCTCTGGCCTGCCCATAGCCACAAACAGCCAAGATAAAACAACTCGGATGAGCAGTGAAATGTTTTGATCCCACAAGAAAAGAAGTCCTGTTGCTAATATGATTCATCTCCCGGATGACCTCACCCGATAAAAGTAAACAAGGGCTTATCTCCTTTTCTGAGGATGAGTGGGTTTGCAAGGGAAGAGAATGGTTTTTTTTTTTAAAAAAAGAGTCTAATTTGGAAGTAGGAAAGCAAACATCACCCGTGGCACAGTGGCTTTACTACAGTGTTGCAGTCAAACCTCTGCTCATGACCCGAGTTCAATCCTGACATAGTCAGGCAGCAAGCTCAAGTATGACTCCTCCTTCCATCCGATTGAGACCAGTAAAATGGGTATCCAGCTTGCTGCAGGGTGGGGGTGGCAAAGTATTCCTTGCATAATTCCAAACTGCCCGGAAAGTGCCCTTAGCACAATGGGGCAATATATACGTTGAAACAACAACAGGTTCTGAAATACCATCCAGCTGCATCTCAAAGCTGTGGCTTTGTGCTGGATGTGATTGAGCTGGGAGTTGACATGATCCCTTGCCACCCCAATGAGCTCCCATTTACCTCCTGGCATGCCCTTCCTGCATCCTGCCACTTGCAACGGATGGCACAGAATAGCTCCTGCCTTCTAATCAGGACTCACCAAAGAGATGCAGTGGAGTCTCTCTGAGGCCAGAGGTTGTCCTTAGTTTTACAACATCCAACAATGGGTGCAGGGGTCTCCCCAGAGAGTCTCCTGCTTAAAGCTCACCAAACAAGCTATTCCAGAGCAGAACTGTATCATTTATGCAGCAAAGCCATCAGAAAAAAAAGCACATTGTGGTCCAGAATCTCTTTGCCATGGAACCTTAAAAGAAGGCTCCTCCACATTTCTTTAGATTTTGAAAAGTGTCCCAAAAGGCATTTCAGGATGGCATACATTCACCCCGAAAGGTTTGCAGAGGTTGGTTTCCTATCAGATTCTGTTGGGAGAGGGAGAACAAGAGAAACTGGGTTGGCAATCAGAAGAAGAAGAAAAAAAAAAAAGAAAGAACGAAAGGCCAAGCCTCATACAGCATCCGATTTTGACAAGAAGCCAGGTAGGCAGCACATGTAAGGAAGCTAATAAGCTCATGGCTTCCAGCAATGTTCAATCTCGGGCAAGCCTCCCTGGCATACAACTGTCAAATTTTGCTCCAGAGGGAGGTACGTTTGGAATTCCTGTAGCAATTTGTGCCTGGACCATTGCGGGTTTTGTGCGTGCTTTAGGCTACACCAGATGGGTTAGACTGAGAGCCTATCCCTGCCCTAATTCCTAAAATTTGGGCAGAGAAGACAAATCCCATTCCTGGCTGCAAACAAAATGTAATCATGTCACCCAATTCACTGACATCCTTTTTTTTTTAGACTTTACTCTTGAGTCCTACGATCCTTCATCCTTGGACCTTGATGTTAAATGTCAGGCAGAAGCTGAACAAAACATCATGGTCTGCATTTTGAATGTTGGTATCCAGATACCTTGTTAATGACAGTGGGAAGGGCAGGCGGAGCTCTGTGGATAGAAAAGTGGCACAGCCGAGATCTAGAACGAGGAGGAAGCTGCAGGGTACAAAATGATCCTACTAGTTTTACCCCCTCTGACTTTGGAAGAGCAAAGAATTTACGGAACACTGCTTGCATCTAGAGATCGATTGTTCCGGAGACGGCTAGTGTACAGAGATGAGAATTCTTCCAACTGTTGTATTCACAGTTCAGGCAAAGCAGATAAAAGCTACAACTGCAGAGAAAGCCTCCAGATTCACCAGAACAGATGGAACTTGGATGTAAATAAACATTGCTTTGGAGGAAGGCATCTCCATTCCCAATGAGCCAACAGTTTTTTTTAAAAAAGAGGGTCACCTTGTTCGCTAAAATGCTAAGGGTGGGGGGGAATGTTAAAGATAAACATGCATCCATCTTCGTGATTTTATTCACACTGATGATGCAGATTCATAATTAAGGAGCCCTCCTTCCTGAATGAACTATCGACAAAAGTATAATCTGAGCACCCGGTACAGCTCACCCCCTAAATGTAACTGCTAGTCTCAACTAAAGTAGACCTATTGCAGTGGTGTCCAAACTTTGGCCCTCCAGATGTTTTGGACCACAATTCCCACAGTCCTTTGTCATTGGCAATACAGGCTTGGAATTCTGGGAGTTGTGGTCCAAAATATCTGGAGGGGAAAAGTTTGGACACTCCTCACCTATTGGATCCATGAGGTTTATGTGCATATTGGCTTTCCATGCAACATGTCTACCCACTCTGTTGCATCTAGCAATTTGACTTAGGTCCTTGAGTCCCCTTATCTGTTTTGGACATTAGTTCCCGTCATCTTTTGCTACCAGTCGTACCAGCTGGGGCTGATGGGAGATGAAACAGCCCAAAACAAAGGCACCAGGTGGAAGAAGACTGAACTAATGTCTCAAGGCTTAGAATAGCAACCTTTTACTTCTCGGGCGTGAAATGTATTTATGTACCTTTTTATAAAACATGTACACACTACACCTCAACCCAACTTGAGAACAAAACCCTGATCATTTTTCTGGCTTGTGCAAGAAGACAGGGACTTAGGAGAGGGACCTTACCTCTAAAGAACCCAACCCCTGGCTACTAAAACTACAAGCAGCAGCAGCAGCAGCAACAACAACAACAACAGCAGCAGCAGCAACAACAAGAAGAAGAAGAAGAAGAAGAAGAAGAAGAAGAAGAAGAAGAAGAAGAAGAAGAAGAAGAAGAAGAAGAAGAAGAACAACAAGAACAACAAGAAGACTGGTCTTCTCAGAGCTCACAATGGCCAACTGCAAGCATGTAGAGAAACAGGCAGGGACACATTTCTTACTGTGCTACCTTCCCACAGCGTTCCAACCAGAATTTTCTGTACCATCTTGTAAACTGGACCAAATTGAATTCAAGGGCTGTTTATCCCAGGGTAATGAAACAGATAAAATGGCTGTGAAAAGGAAAGGAAGCCAGAGGGCATTTTACCCTCCCTCATGGTGACTACTGTGACATTCCCCCAGCAAGTCCCCAATTTGATGGATAGACCAAAGCTACTAAAAATGCTGGTATTTTTCCTCTCCCTGCCTCCTTGGGGGCAGTGAAGAGAAGAGAAAGGATCAAAATTCAATCATATTGAAAGGTGGGTTTTTTTTTTAAAAAAGCAGGGAAATATGTCTAACTTTTAAAAGGAAATAAAACCCAACCCACTTGCAAACTGATCATTCTATTTTTTTCCCATTTGGTATGAGTGGCTGTCGGCTTTACGGGCTTAATCGCAGCCTATTTCTTTTTTGACAGAAGCCAATATGAGCCGGTGTGTTCTACCAACTGAAAAGAAGTGTGTGGGGTGGGGTGGGGGGACGCTACTGCTGAGCTGGTTTAATGGAGTGAAGACACGCTGTGGCCCTTTTGCTTCTGTCTCCAACAACGTGGCTTGCCAGCTCTTTCTTTGTATTCCCTTGGCAATCAGAAAATTCATAGTGCACACACACACACATATATACATCCACACAGCTTTCAATGTGTCTGCAGCTGACTTCCAGCAGCTTGAGCGAAGAAATTGATCTAGCCTAGTAGTAATCCATCTTGCTAAGGCCTGGGGGCCTGCCGTGTCCACCTGTGTCAGTTTTCCACGTAACCGATTCTCCCAGACAGCCACAGCTTTGTGGATAAGCCAGCCTGATGCTCCTCCCCTGACCCCCAGGGAGACGACAGTGACCTCTTCCCTCCTTTGCCCTCGCGAGGGGAGGAGGAGAAGACTATGCGAAGCTGAGCATGAAGGAAACAGGCTTCAAGGACAAATCAAAGAACTGGTAGAGAAAAGAAATGCAAGAAGGTGGCTTGGAGGGCTGGCCGGGCCATGGTGGAAACCCCTTTCAAGGATCTGATGGTATCCAGAGCTCATTAAAATGATCCATAGGCTCCCTTCCAGCTCTACAGTTGGAATGATGATGATGATGATGATGATGATGATGATGATGATGATGATGATGATGATGATGATGATGATGATGATGATGAAACAAATGTGGTTGCAAATGCAACTGCTTCAGAGGGAAGAATGGCCCTACAGTGAGTAAGGTGAAATGGCTAGCTCGGGCAGCCGATTCTGAATGAACATGAAAGAGCAGCAAATTGCAGGCTATTGAATTTGGAATTCTCCTTCCCCCACCCTCAACCAGCAAGGACAAGGGATGCTTATTGGGTTTTTCTATTTGTGTGGCAAAGTTACACGGCTCGTTTTAAGGTATGTGGCATCTTCTTCTGGACGAGTGAGTCCCACTTGCTGCTTAGTCTCAGGGAACAAAATGCCTTGGGTCATGCCAGCCACGCGGGAAGTCTCCTCTCAAGGGTGTACCTGGAGAAGGACAATCTCCATGCAGAAGCGTGGGAAGAAGAGTGCCGTGCTCCTTATCAGCTGAGCATCTAATCCTTCTGGATAACGTGTGATCAATTGCTCGGCTGAGATGACCTGGCTGCATCCCTTGACCTACTTCCTTGGGGACGTCACTGGTCCCACGCACCTGCTGTTCCTGCTGGTCACCACCCCAACAGTGGTCACTTCTTCCCTTGGTTACCCCATAAGCAGATGGTTTATGCTATGCTCATGTGAGCAAAACACCCAATGAGAAACTATCCCCATATGCACAGAACACCAGCAGGATCTTCTGATACAAACTGCTCCAAGAGGCAGAGAGAGAAGCTCCCTTTGCAAAATGAATGAAAGCCATAGCATGCAAATGCCAAGAAATGAATTAGTGTGAGCAAGCATAGGCTTGTCACCACCAATCCACAAATGAGCAGAAATGGCTATTTCTCCAATGGGTTACAGAAAACGTTCTTTCTGCTAAGGGGTTTCCAAGTGCTTATGCCTGGAATGAGGAATCATTTAATCGTCTACAGCAGTGGTTCTCAGCCTGTGGGTTCCCAGATGTTCCTGGACTGCAAATCCCAGAAATCCCTTTCAGCACAGCAAGTGGTGGAGGATTCTGGGAATGCAGTCTAGGAACATCTGGGGACCCACAGGTTGAGAACCACTGTTCTAGAGGCCCCTGCTCTTCAGCTCCATCCACTCCTGACTGACCAGGCTAGTGGTCTGAGACGTGCTCGAGTCAAATGTCTGAAGCAGCACAGAGAAACCGCTATGGTGGCCATGCAACCAAAGCACCCACCGTGTCTCACATCTGGGAAGGGAGGGGAGTTAGATACGCACATTTCCTATCCATCAAATAGACCAAACCAGCAGGATACATAACCGTGCTGTATCTCCCCCACCCCGCACAACAGTTCATGCTACCCAGCTCTTAGTTGTGGATCTTGAGCTAACATTACCCTGCATTAGCTGATCACACTGAAGGTTGCAGAGGCATCTGGCTGTGTGAGAAGTTATTTAAAAGTTGTGAACCGTTTAAATATGAATGTGATTAAATTGATTTCCTTTCCTTTCCTTTCCTTTTTTTTTTAAAAAAAGAATGGTGATGGCAAAGGAGAACTTAGATAAACATCTTCCGTGGACCAAAGGCCTTTGATTAAATTCTCAAGATGAAGCTTGCCCCAGAGGGACTATCGGTCAGGGGTTAGAAAACCTGCTTCGCATGCACAGCTATAATGTCAGGCATCTCCAGTTAAATAGGATGAGGCAGTGGGAGGAACCATCTCATTATGAGAAGCTGCTGCCAATCTCAGCAGCCTAGTCAGTGCTAGATGGGCAAAGGGTTACCAAGTAGAAAGCAGCTGTCAATGTTCCTGGGAGTGCAATAATTAGCAATCAGTTTCCAAATCCAGTACTGTGCAGAGGCACACTAGTAAATGCCAGAGTTTAGAAGTCGCTCATACATAAAGAGTTGTGCAGAGGGTAAGCTGTAATAGTGCAATCAAGACTCTGCTTGCAACCTGAGTTTGATCCGGATGGGCTCAGGTAGGCCGACTCAAGGTTGACTCAGCCTTCCATCCTTCTGAGGTTGGTAAACTGAGTACCCAGCTCACAATGGAGGGGAGAATGTGTAGCCTGCATAATTAACTTTTAAACCACCCAGAGAGCGCTTGAAGTGCTTTAAGTGCATCACACTTTGCTTTGCTTATAGTCTCCTACTCTAAACCATGATAGTAAGGCAAAATTAAATTACAATTGTAGCAATAATGGCAAACATCACTCCTTTTGCAACATACTGTGTAACTCTAACTTTTGAACTGCTTCAATAGTTATGAGGGCTGTAGATGCTGACATTTAAGAGTATTTGACTAAAATATGCTCATATTTTTAGCCACAGCACTGGAATAATGCAGACCCAAGGTCTTCTGCAAAATCAAACCCAGGACTTTGGCTGAAAACTTTCCCCTTCCATTAACTACATATTAATATAAGTTGCTGGACAGCATCCTGTGGTGCTCCGAGCACAGTTCCAAATGTCAATCTACCCGGTTTATTATCCCGGAGCATTCTGACAATTTGTAGATGGCATATTGGAGCCCTTACAGACTCCTTTAAATGTTCTTCAGCCAAGCAGGACAAAGACCACCCAATTTCGCACTTGGTTTAAGCACCATGGTCTACCCGACCAAAGAGTCTGTATAAAGTCTGGTAAGAAGGCCATTAATCTCTGTTAAGCCATCTTGTGAGCACTCATAGAATATTCATGAACATTCTAACTCCTGAGGGTGAAAAAGTTAATGATGGAATGCAGGAGATCAGGAGAGTTGGTGTGGCAGGAGGGAAATGTTTTGTAGCATGTATCTGAGGATGAAGGATTGGAAGGGATAAAATGATCTAGGAAGTCAGCAATGGAGGGAAATGAACCAAAATAACTTGGACAGACTTTCAGTGGGGGCATGAAGGCCTGGCCCAAAGTCCTGAGCTGCTCACATGCATACACAGGACTTCTCTCTCTCTCTCTCTCTCTCTCTCTCTCTCTCTCTCTCTCTCTCTCTCTCTCTCTCTCTCTCTCTCTCTTTGCCACCCAACTCTGCTGCACTGCTGTGGTCATGCAGTCCCCTGAAGGCTCACCCTGTGCTGGAGGGCACGATTAGAAGAGACATTCATGATGACCCAAGAGAGCTGCAAAAAGCACCAAGGCAATTGTGCTGAAGAGCGACAACGTGGGCGGGTGTGACCTATATATGTATTTTTGAGCTTGGCTCGTTTCTCATTTAGAAGCAGGCAGGGGGAAATTGTGTGTGCAGACACATATGAGAGAGAAAAAGATAAAACAAACAAACCCTGGGAGTTTTAAGCATCCCGTGGGGCTTTGCTGGTGATCTATGATGCAAACTTCAGAGGGGATCTTGACCACTGGCATTTGGGTGGCGGAGGCATGGACTGCTACAGCTATGGCCTGGTTTTCCACCTAATGGACCACTGCCCCAATCCTTCTCCAGGGAGCCCAAGATGGTGTGCCTGCCCACCATATCCTCAGAACAACCATGCAAAGTAGGCCACGTGGCAAAATAATAACTCTTCCAATGTAATCCAATAAACTTCATAGTTATGGGTCTCTGCCATCTTAAACTCAAGACCAGCACAAAATGTTGGCACCGGCAGGGAATTGCCAAGGCCCGCTGCCAACACATACTCCACTCTCCCTCTGAGCCTCATGGCCCTTGTGGTCCCTTCTCTTCCTTAACAACACCATCAAACATGGAAGCAGTGAGAGTAGTGGGAAGAGAGAGCAGAAGCCAATATTTGTCTTGTGCTCCCCTCCTATGGTTACACTTCAAATGGGGGGGGAGGGGCAGACAAGCAAATGAGCCATGATCTGCGATCCCCGTGAAGGCCAACTCATTCTCCAAGAGTGGGCAGTTCACCCAAGGCCCCTTCCAATCCAAAGAACATCTGGGATCAGCCCCATTTGGACTCCCCTGTGCACAAATTAGGAATTCATGGCCCTCCTAACATGGATGGATGAAAATTCCCAACCGGCACAGCCCAAAATCACAGGCTGCAGGTCAGCCACCGGGTTTCTGCTCACTCTGCTTTGTTTCTGCCCGGTCCCACACATCAGTGCTTATGTTTTTATTAACAGCAACACCCCGAATGCTTATCGGCTATGCTTTCCCTAGAATATACAGATATAATTCTTTCTCCTCAATACCTCTAGCTTCATTATTTCTTTTCATATGGAAATCAACCATCTTTTCCTTTGCAGCTGGAACAGCAGGGCAGGAGGAACCTAGGAAAATCTTTTTTTCCAGATTCCAGAGTTAACCCAGCCTCTTTACTTTGTTCATCACTCTTTTTCATCACCCCCTCTTCCCCCCCCCTTCTTTTTGGTAAAAGCAGCACTAGTGGCAATGATTATGGTCTTTCAAGTGAGCACAGTACCTCGTTGCCCTTGGTTACATGGAATGCCGGGGGAGGGGAGGTAAGAGGCTGAATCCAAATTAATATCCCACTGGACTGCTATGCTAACATGACACAAGTTGTTCCATCCATGGGCCAATTGTGGAGAGATGAAAAAAGCAAAAGCTAACCTTTCTCGTGTCATAAAAGTCCAATCTGGAGGCAAAAGCTGGCCGATTCTAGAGAGTTAGACTGTTCTGAAGCTCATCCACTTGAGATGATGTGGGCTGCTTTTCCACTGTTACTTTCTTCACTGCATTTTGCATTCAAGAACAGGAAAATGGAGTATCTGCCACAGAACTTTTTGTTATTGTTATGGGCCATAAGGTCACTTAAGACTTATGGTGGCCTTACTAGGGCTTGTGACTAGGTATGTTGGATGTTCAAAGGGTGGTTTACCATTGCCAAACACCACCACCCTGACAATTCCCATGGTCATGCAAGGATTTGAACCCAGCCCCCCTGAGTTCTAGGCCAATCATGTATCTGCTGCATCGTGGTACCTCTTGAACAGAACTGGCATCCCCAAGAAACCTTGGGTTTATAAATGAAAGTTTCTAACCCTTGTAGTTGATGCAGGAAGAATGTGCAAGGAGAGTGCCACGTTTGCCAAAGCACAGCTTAGAATCCAAAGCAAGCACTGAGAGGCTAGGGCCCGTGCTGTCACCAATAGAGAGTAAAATACAGTAACTCCTTTGCCTTCCTATCTGGGCAGTCATTAAAAGTTATACTGGTCTGACTCCTTGTTCTTGAGCATCCTTGCAGCTCTTTCGGTGCTGGAACAGAATGTTCACCATTTAAAAGAAACACTCTGCAGCAGAGAGGTTAGGTAGGAGGTGGGATGGAAGATATTCCATGCTTCAACTGTGCCCTGCATTTCAAAATCCGTAACAACACCAAGGGCAACCCTGTTTTGGTGTATTTCATATATTTGTGGGAGTTGTAAAACCAACCAAGATGTGGAGTCAAGCCAACCACTTGGCCCCTCGAAACCAGACCTATTTCTAAACCATCCGGGACCAACATACTGTGGACAGTCCAACAGATTATGGTGAAAGGACTCTTGGGATTATTTCTAAGCCTCGATTACCTTGAGCCGTCAGGCTGTCTTTCAACTGGACCTGCGCTATTTTGCAACCCCAGAAAGCTCCACTTGGCTCCACAGCTCAGATCTAAGATCTCAATAAATAGCGCAGGATTTATAGCAGCCTTGAAACTGAGATGAAATTCTAACAAGCTGAAAACATGGCCAGGTGTCTAATATATGGCATTCCCTGCATATGTTGCCTACCACGAAACAACAAGAGTGATTGCTTATTCCAAACCTCCCACCACAAAATCATCTAAATCCACCCTTAACAGGGTGGGAGAGATATTTTACAGTTCCCAAGCCATCAGGGTGGCTTCTTCCCTCTTTGTCAATTATGACAAGCCCTCTCTATGCTTGTCAGTTCCGAAACTCAGAGACAACATATAATTTTGACAAGGGCTCAGAAAGCTCCCCAACCACCACCAATCCCTACTCTTCGAGGGAAAACACACAGAACCCATTAACAAGTTCTTGCCAGTTCACTAGGCAGGTGGAGGCAATTTGAGTGAGAACTGCATATATATATGTACCCTGATATTAAAGAAGGGTCTATGAATGCCAACCACAGCTTGCCCCATTATCTGTGCCCAGAGTGAGGGCACTTGAGCAGACATAGTGAATTTAAATGAAATGCGTATATTTAGCACACATATATCCATGGCTTGGGCCATGTAAACTAAGCAAGCTAAGGCTCCTTGCTTAAACACACTGGCGTGCATACGCAACTGTGCTTTTTACTGGCCCACACAGTCTTGCAAAGAATGTTAGCAGGGGCTGTCTGGAAAAACCAGGGCACTTTGCCAGGCTCTGCCCACATTCCTGCCAGGGCTTTGCTGTGGCGCCACCTACATCCATCACGATTCCATTCTAGCTCTGCCCACACTCCCGCCGCCACTGTGATTCTATTTTGGCTCCACCCACAATGCTCCCATCAGCTTTCTATTCTGGCTCCACTCCCATAACCTCTTCCAGGATTCTGTTCTGTCTTTTCCCTGGCTGCCTGACAGCTGCCTGGAAAAGATGCAGAAGCTGGAAAAGTCACTTTTCTTGCAGTACAATCCTCAAAAGAACCCACAGGCATTGAATAAGCACAGAAAAAGGCATGAAGAAAACAAAGAGCACATATAAAGAAAGGAAGGAGAAAAGGTAGCATCTCAGAGCGCAATACAGAGTGAGCTGTAAGACACCCCCTATACACAAATGAGCAAAATAAGTTGCCGTACCAGTTAAGAGAGATGTCTTGCACCAGAAATTACCGTAACACATATTTCCTCTTTCTAAATGCATTCATATTTGGTACACAGGTTCCTCATAATCCGAGGTCCTACGTTGCAATGTACTCAGCCTGCACCTAAATCCAGAAATGGCTGGGGGGACACATTTATATCTCTGTGGATCATAAACCTTAGATTAAGCCATAGCATCTGCGTTGCACATCATGAATGCTATAGGCATATATAAATATGCACATCCCCAAAGCAGGAAGTTGCATAAAATGAATGAGCATAACCTCTCCAGACGAGCATCGCCAGAGAGCTCGAATCTCCAGGTGTATGAAGTGGCCTTCGTTTCTCCTCTTAAAAGCCCTTATAGTTCTTTGTGAGACTGGAATTTCACGGAAAGGAGCTCAAGAAATGGCAAGCATTAAATTCTAAGATACTTTGTTCCGTTAAAAGACCAGGGAGATACACAATGGGTGGTATAGTGTGGAGCTAGGCCCTAAATCTGACTCCTAGTCATGTTATATCAACTGCTAAATAGAAGGTCAACAATTAAGTATGTTGCTTTATTTGCATAGGCTCTCCTTTTGCTGGGGCACGCAGTTGGAATTAAATCTCAAAGCTTAAATAAATGAAATGACCCATCTCTATTGTTTGCTTTAGCTCTTATGCTATATCTGAATAGTTCAGATTTATGAACAGGGTTCTCCCTGGCCTCCTCCTTCATGCTTACCAAAATCCTCTCAGGAAGGTCGCTGTGAAGATAGAATAACTGGACCAAGATTGTCCACTGTGAGGTTCAAGGATGAGAACCTAGTTCTCAGAACAGCAGTCCAGAACATCAACCTAGATCTCTCAGCATAAAATCCTATTCAGACAAACTGGTTATAGTACAATGGTTCCCAAACTTGGGTCCCCAGACATCATGGTCTCTGAGATTTTCAGTCCATGCACATCTGGGAACCACTGCTCTTTTACGATGGACTCATTGCCACCAACAACAATGTGGGAGTTGTGAGAATTGCACACAGTTGCTGTTACCAGGCTATTACTAATGGATATTCGTTTTTTTTCCTTCTGGCTGACAACAGATGGAGAACTGCTTTACTCTGAGCTGCTGTATCCACACGGGAGGCAGGATGGAGCAGAGAGGGAAGCAAGGCCGTGAAATGGATCACTGGGTCAAGGGGCGGTCCCTGCAGGAGGTATCAGGTGCCAGAGCCTGGGCCATTAGCATTTTTAGATGGCAAAAAGTCAACCGCTTGGGAATCCGATCCAGTTCTTTTGCAACTTACCGTCCTGAGGTGTTGGCGGTGGCTGGGGGAAATAGTTCACCGGTTTGTCTGTAAGACAAAAGGAAAACATCTATGAATATCAGAAACCAGCCATTTCTTGTTTGGGAACTGTCAGCTCCTTTTCTTTGCTTCCTTTGCAAGCCGGAGGTTTTATACTTTGCTCTAATCTGAAGGGAATGACTTTTCTTGGGGTTCACTCCCAGAATTGCCCAGGCATGTGGCTAAATAATTCTTCTTGGACCTGTAGTACAAAAAAAAAAGGTATCAAGCTCTGGCTACAGCCCGTTATATGTTTCAAGCTGCACTTCAAATCCCACTCAAGAACTTAACACATTTGCCAGCATGTTAAGTAACCCCTTGTAATTTCCAATGATCAAATTTCCTTTCAAACCATTGACTGCTGTGAGCTTTAAAAGAACAGGCAGCAACATAACGCCCACCAGGTGTTACCAGCCTCCAACACCCATCGTGCCTCTTCCTTCTCTAGGATTGCTCAGAGTTGCAGTCCAACCCAGTCACATCTGGAGGGCCACCCACCCAGCATTTCTAAATGGCATGGTATGACAACCCTCCAACACATTCACCAACAAAGAGGGCTGCCCTTTGTGTCTCTGTATTATTCACTGCTGGTTTCATTCTCATCAGCCTCTTCTTCAAGTGAAGAGAGGCAGTTCTGCCATGTGTTTGCAGGGTTTGTGGCTGGATTTGTGTGTGCGTGTGTGTTGTGTCGTTACAGTCGTGACCGACCCTTCGTGACTCCTGATCCATGGAGTTTTCTTGGCAGGAATACTGGAGAGGCTTGCCAGTTCCTTATTCCACCCCAAAGGATAGGACTGTGTCAACAGCCGCCTCCAAGGCATGCTTGCTGCTGAGTCAGGGAGAACTTCACGAATGGTGACTCATGCAGAGTGACACGATCAGGCTCCCCTGAGATTGTCATCCTGGCTCAAAAAAGCAAAATCTTGTCAAGCATCACAAGCTGCAAATTTGCATACAAAACCAGAAGGGTTATTTGTTTGGACAACAAGAGAACAACAGTTAACGTCACCCAAAGCACAATAGATTTTGTCCTATTCTGAGAGTTAAGCAGGGGCAGGCCTGGTTAGTATATCAGTGGGGCAGTACGGGACCTACAGGCTGAGCTAAGAAGCAAATCCTTTCTGATACTCACTGCTGCCAGCCAGAGCTGACAATATAAGGCTAGATAAACCGAAACTGTCTCAATAGGTAGAAACGTCTTAGGCTCCTCTTCCTTATACATTATACAGGCAGCACATCCAGCTGGGATAACGGGAGAAAGAACATCATAAGTGTACTATGTACTAACTGCCCAGGGGGACCTCGCTGCCAGGTCAGTGGTATAAAAATCCAATAAATAAATAAATAAATAAATACTAGCCAGCATGGACAGGGGCTTTCCTGCTTGTAGTACTAGAGGATCTGCAACTCAAAAAAGTAACTTTTCTAAGCCAGAGCTTTGAGGCAACTGGCCTCTTGAAAGCTGAACAAAAGCTTTCCCTTCTTTTGGGAACCCTTGGTGTCCAAACTGTGGTCAGATCCTGACCCGTTAATGCCCTTCCCCCACAAAGGCATCAGGGTTCTCCTAATGCCAGGACAAGGTCAGAAGACCGTGATTCTCCTCCTGCTGCACTTGCACTTATTGAAATTAAAAGCAACATCTGAAAGTCCCGAAACTCTGCCAGACCCTGCCAGACTTGCAAATGTCACTTGGTCTTTGCCGAAAGAGGCCCTAGGTGGATGCCAGACTTGAAAATATATATATCTGTGGAAGGACTTGACAGAAGCTGCCCCCAGGCACGTCAATCTATCACAGTCCCGCCTGACCCCAGCTGCGACAAAAAAATCAAACTATTTATTACCTATCGTAGCTGGCTTTCCCAAGACAGAGATCCATCAAACCCATTTGAGTTGATTGGTGACCTGCGATCAAAACGAAGCTGGCACTTAATATCCCGTAAGGCAGAAGCACGCTGGCAGGGTTGGGGACTGACAGGAGGTGGCTAAACCATGCTAAAAAGACCTATAACTAACACGAGCACCTCCACCACCAAGGCCACCACAGAAAACACAATAAAATGGACAATAAAAGGAGAGCAGGATTACTTCCACACACCAGTGTTAGTCACCTGGTGGAACAGGATGGAGAGCTCCCACCAGTGTCAGGCAAGTTCTTGGGGGCCACACTGAAGTGGTGGATGGGGCCCAAAGGATTGGAATATTGTGTTGTTATGTCCCATCAAGTCACATATGGCATCCCAAGAAGGGTTTTCAGGGAATGTGAGACAGACCCTCTCTCTCTCTCTCACACACACACACACACACTCTCACACACACACACACACACACACACACAGTCTCCATGGCCAGGCAGAGATTCAAATCCTGGACTTGAGTCCTAGTCTGTCACTCTATCCCACTGCACCACACCTGGGTCCCTCATTATAGCCTAAAGTTTTAGACTATCCCTTAGGAGAGGAGTCTGAAATCTTTTAGAGTAGAAAAAAAGAAAGATACAGAATCCCAAGAAACCACAAGCACAGTAGTCATAAGAAAGGATGGGTATGGCTTTCCGGGGAATCCCAGAAGACAAACTTCATCTCAGGCCCTGAACCTCGACATTCAGAACACGAGGTCATGCCTGGACCAAGAAAGCTGGAGCTGCAACGTGGCCCGTGCCTTCTCAAATAATTTCCTCCCTTCGGCCATGTGCTAGAAAGCAAGCATCTCAGGGTTAAAGCTGAGCTCTTGGTGTGAAAGGAGCGTGGCAGATCCCAAATACACAACTCTGTCCTGTTGTGGAAAGCGGTACAGACAGGTTTTGCTGAATGTATAAAGCTGGATGCAAAGTGATACAGAACTCCAGGGAGGGTTTTCTATCATGAAGGGAGACTATGTCCCCATTTTGTTTTTCTGCTCTAGCCTGAAATACAGGCAGATATAACAGAAGAACAGAGGAGAAACATATGTATCTGTCTTGCATGGCCTTCCTTTTAAGTCTGAACTGTGATTTGTAGAACTTACTTTTTAAAAAAAATGTTTAACCAACACTCATTGTGACGGTGGAAGTTGAGTACAGCTTTATTCCCAGAGGCTAGAGAAGCTTCTTGCCTGTCTCCCCCAACTGGTCAAATGAAATAGGCACAGAGTCATGGATTTGGCAAACAAAACAAGCTACCTTTGCATAATATATATATGTGTGTTTTAGAATCAGGCTGGGGTACAGATGAGAAGAGATTCAGGTGATCAGATTTAAAGATAGTAAAATAAAACAGCAGACACTGTGCTATTCTACCTAGGAAAGAATGAAATGGGCTCCTGCAGAACAGTGCTAGCTCTGTGGTTGCCATGATATATACCGCGCCTCTTTCCAAAACTGCTGTCAGAGCCATAAACACAGGCGCGAAGATTGTGCATCTGTTTCTGTATGTCTATCTAATCTCAAGTCACAGAGAGAGAGAGAGAGAGAGAGAGACTCCCTGCTGGAAGCAAGATCTAAATGCAAGCCATCACTGTTCCTAGTGACATGCCTTCCACACACTTCACACACGCAGCCACACCCCATTCCTTTTCTATATCCAGCTGAAGGCGAGACACTTCGGGGATTCAAAGCAAACAAAGATGAGCTTAGCAGCTGTTGGAGAACAGTTCAGAAAAAGAAAGACCCTCCCACCCTCGCCCACCCACCCCTCTGCGGGCTTTCGGTCCCAGGAAAAGGTCCATCAAGGGATCCACAATTTCTGATGGCAGAAGCTCTGCCCTGTAGCTGAAAGCAAACAAAAGATAAAAGTGCCTCTGAGCTCAGGCAGAGTGCTGCTTGGTTTCTTGGCAAAGGTCCTCCAAAGCATACCAAGCTGAAGTTTGCAAACAGAAGAGGTCACCAACCCCCTGGGAAAGCATGAACGGCACGGCAGGGACTTTTCTTAAGGTCTTTACGGAAAGATGCAGCATCAAATATTTATTTTCACGAAAAGCTTAGCTCCACATTCGGCACAAACACATTGCTGCATCCCAACTCCAGAAGGCCTATTGTTTGTTTGTTTGTTTGCTGGTTCAGAAACAAAGCTCTTCTCATCTGCTGTTTCCTCATTCTGGATTCTGTTTCCCTCGTCTCATGAGTGACAGTTTCAAATGTGTATTTCTGAGAGAGCTAAACAGACTATGAAGGTCCTCCATGGGGACCCCAATTGACAGACATGAACAAAGCAGAACGGGAGGCTTTGGGGCATTACAAGACAACAAAAGCAGCATGGTAAAAAGTAATTTGTACTGGATTTTAAAAAAATATAGATTGGGGAAAAAACATGACTAGGTTTTGAGCTGCTCAAGATTCTTCATTGGAAACCCTTGCAACAAAGGGTTATGTGAAGCCCAGAAATATTTTTTTCCCAGCCCCTGCCTAAAGGAAATGAAAGACCTCCCACTACTTATCATAACATCAGAACAGTCCTGCAAGGGGTGTGTGTGTGTTAAGTCTTCCTCTATCTCTTCTCTCATCTTATTCCAGATGGTGTCTCTGGGACTCCTCTAAGCATGGCATGACAGCAACCTGCCCTTCCTCACCCTGTGTCTCCAGATAGACTGCCTTTACAAACAGAAGATCTATTCCCAGCCAGCATAGCTGCTAAGAACCCATACATTGCCATGTTCTGCCTCTTCTGCCTCTTTCTAGTGACAAATGCAACGCCTCCCCGAGAAGCCCATAAGCAGGAGACAATCTGTCTTCCACGTCTTCTGCTTCCCAGCCACCTGCCTACAAGCTGCCCTGGTGCTGAAGGTTCCACAGGACCCACCGGGACTCGCAACTTAGTCCTTCTTTCATGGGAGTCGTCTGTGATTCAGTATAAGCACAGAAGCTAACATTAGGACTGGATTCCGCAATCGGCATTACTTTGGCTTTCACTCAAGGATATATATATGGAAGTGACCCTTTTATGTCCACGTACCTTAGGCCATTATGCTTTGGAGAAAAGCAAGGGAAGTGACAAAAGCCCTCTGCATGATCTCAGAGGCATTTTTATCTTTGCTGTCCCGAGCTTTTGCTTTCAGTTGAAACATTGTGTTTGTTTGTTGTTACGCAGAGACCCCTTTTCCTGCTCTGGTGGCTCTAAACGCAGACTCAAAGCTTGTACAACCAACTGCTAGCAATTATCTTTGCAGACAGATATCACAAGGTGAACTTTACACTGGGCCTCATGCAAGGCCCATCACGAGGCTCCCAAGCACGGCTGGAGAGACGCATCTGGAAGCTGCCCAACAAAAACAACAGGCTTTGGGGTTTTGACCCGCAGTGCCTGATATTCAGAGATAGAAAAGCAACCTAAGAAGTGGCATTAGATCAGGTCAGAGTCATTGTCCGTCCAGCCCAAGGCCATCTGATCTGGTTCACTGCAGCTCTCCAAGGTCTCAGGCAACGGAGAAGCCTCCCCCCCCATCTCCAGCTTTATTCATTCTTTTATGAGGAGATGCTGGGAATCAAACCAGCAGTTTTCTGCTCCACAAGTGCAGCACGTACTACAAAGCTGTGGCTGTGGCTTTTCTGCAGCACACGCAAGCTGCAATGTACAATGTATCATGGGTCCATCATCCACAGAGCTGCCTTCATCCCTGGTTCTCAGCCTCGGATACCCTGGTGTTCCTGACTGGCCACCTCCTGAATCCCATGGCCATTGGGGCTATGCTGGCCAAGGTGTGTAGGTGCTAACGTCCATATAGCATCTGGGAGACCAAACTGATAACAACAGGAGATTGCTTACATTTCATCTTATTAAATTTCAGGCAGTTGTCTTTTCTCTTCCCAAGAAAGAGATGGTGGGGATTGAACCAGCAAGGCTCTGCATGCAAAGGAGGTAATCTACCACGAACCTACAGACTCTCCCTTAAGGCAGAGACCACAGGAAATGGAATTGTCTCCTGGCACTAATATGTAAGAGGTTTTCAGGATTCCAAACACTCCCCCCAGGAGATGATGGAAACTGAACCCAGAACTTTCCTTATCCATATGGATGCAACAAATCAGCTTTGACCCATCTATCCAATATGGCTTCTCTACATGGAAGTTCTACTTTGCTTCTATAGACAATCAGGAGCAGAGACTTCAGCATGAGAGCAACCGCTTCTTCCCACTGATTAAAAGAAGCTGAACACAGATTAAGTGGTAAAACAAACAAACAAAAAACCTAGTCAGACTGTAGAAAACAGGTTTCACTGTCCGTGCACCTGAGCAGGTATGCAGATTTTCACTAAAATGACATTTTAGAAATCAAGGAAGTCCCAAAGAACCAATGCTACCCCCCAAACATGCAACAAAGAGAAAAACCAGGAAGATCAATAATTCACCAGATCTCTAAGCCACGCCTGCTCAAGTGATTAAGCTCCACCCCACCCTCCCCAGCCACGGAAGTGCCACGTGTTGAAAGAGAGACACCTACAGTTGTTAAGAAAAAGGAGGACAGCAAACCCCAGGGTGGAGGTGGCCAGAAGGATGAGGCATATGTTACAGGGGATCATGAAGTATCGGACCACCAAGGAGACTTTGTGCTGATACATCCGGTCCCGCTCCAAGGAGCCCGGCCCCATGGGATACTGGCAAGCAGTCATGCCGCTGACTGGGGCCCAAGCCCCCACGGGGAGATCCAGGGCAGCGGTCGGAGTGGGCCCAAGGAAGCCCTCCAGTGTCCGAGATGGCAGCCGGCTAAGTGTTCTCGCGGACCACCATCATAAAGAGGAGGCTCCCGCTTTCAGAGGGAGGAGAAAAAAGTCGCCCATCAAGCCATCTCGAACTTGTAATCCGAAACACAGAGAAAGAAATCTCAAGCCAATGAGAAAAGATGTCCCGTCAAATGGTAGGCTCCGTTTGGGATCCAAGCCAGTCACAGGCACAAGGGCTCCTGTTGTCGTCCACAAGCCGTCCCTACCGCAGACCGAATCGAACCCATGGAATAAGCTCCAGGATATCTTCCAGAATGTTCCAGAGGTTTTCCTCCTCTGAAAGGCTTTCCAGACCCACGGTCAGATTAAACCAAGCAAGCCAGCTCCATCCAAAGCGTCTTCTTGACCAAGACTAGAATAATCCTGGATTCCCATCTTGTCTTCCCATGAGATGAAGAGGAAGAGTAGGCTGTCCGTGGAGAACAAGGAGGGAGAAAGGAAAAAGAGGCAAAGAAGAGGCTCTCCGGAGCTGACTGAGTTTTGGGAAGTTCTTGAAAGGTGCGGTCCTCTATTATTGATACGTCAACTTGGCCGTTGTTGGGTGGTCTTCGGGGATATTGGGGAAAGCGTCTTCATCCCTGAGATACCCCTGGTGGCAAGGCTGTGCAAGCTGAAAATATGTAGCGGAAAGCAAGGAAGAAACTTCCCCCTTGTAGATGGGCCCCGGAGCATCATAGAACTGTTGGATAGCTCAGGGTTTTAGGTATTTAGCTCCAGTGCCAGAGGTTGGGAGTCCGATTCCCTCACTGTGCCTCCTTGAGAGGAGCTAGACTGGATGATCCATAGGGTCCCTGCCAGCTCGGAAGTTCTAAGAGTATCTGCAAAGTTGGCCAACGGATTCTTCTCTCGGAGCTGGGCAGTGGGACCAGGACGATCACTCCCCGCTTCCTTTTGAAAGGGATGCCGAAGTCCCAGGCAGGGGCTCAGCGGCAGTTTCCTCGACAGCAGCTGGCAGCAGACCCTTTTCAGCTTCTCTGTTCCTCCAAGCCCCTTCCTCAGGGCGAGAGGCTCCCGGGGAGATCAGCAAACAACCAAGCTCCTTCCACCTGCCCTGCAACTGCTGCTGTTCAGGGGGAACGTCCTGCCCCCTTTCGCTTCATGCCCGAGTAGATGCTGCTGGTGGCCGGTTCCTCCTCACCCTGGCAGGCTGGCCGACGAACCCGCCCGAGACGGGGCTGATTTAAAGAAAAGGGGTATCCATGGAGCCGGGCTGGAGGGAGTCCTGGAGTCCTGATCCCTGCGCCTTGACAGCAGGAGCATTCGTGGCATGGAGAGGAATTGGAATCAAGCGAGTGTAGGACACACGCCCAAGTTTGCAAGACACCCCCGCCCCCGGTGGCTCTGGGGAGGGGCAGCAAACCCAAGCTGTAGGCAAAAAAGCAGCAGCAGGGAAAGGATTAGATGCCGATCTCATCGCGTGCTCTTCTTAGCCGTGGTGAGCGGTCCAGCGCGGTCCCATCCTTCTGCGACTTGGGTCTCCCAAGGAAAACCCCCATGAAAAACCTCAGCGGCGACGCTCCTCCGCCACCACAGCGGAGGAAGGCATCGGAAGGACAAAAGAGTGGATGCGGGGTGGGGGTGGGGGGTTGGGGGGAGAGAAGAGGAGAAGAAAAGAAAGCTCAGAAAAGCCGCTCCAAGCTTGCCCGGGGTCGTCTCCTTAGCCGAGGCACTCGGCAAAAAAGGGGGTGGGGGAGAGATGGAGCAGCCGTAAAAACAAAGGCGAGAGGAGGCTCTGTGTCGGTGTCTGCGTGCCTCAGTGTGTGGCACGGTGCGTGTGCGTGTGTGGTATTTTCAGTCTAGATTTCTCTAGGGAGCTGTTCTCATGCAAAGAGGAACCCCGGACCCCGTGGCCATTCGCTCGCCTTCCAAAGATACCGCCGGAGCCACAGACACCTGTCAGCATTGCCTGGGAGACCCGGGCGAGGGGAAGCGCTTGGGTTCGGTTTTTGCCAGCCTCCCTCAGAGAGGCTGAAAGGGAATCTCTTCCCCCCACACACACCGTACAAGCACACACACACACACACTGCTCCACCTCCTACCCCACCACACCCCGCCACCACCGCTGTCTCGTTTGTGAACTCAAGATGTTGAAAGGGGCGGAGAAGACAGTGTCAAAACTCATCGGGGGTCTCCTTGGCACTCCGGCGCTCAAACCCCCACAAACGCTCCTGGCAGACGGAGAGCCTCCCCGGGAGGCTCAACAGCTGATTGGGGGGGTTGATGTTGGAGAGACCACCAGCCCAGGAAGGAAAGCTGTGGCAGTGCTGGGAGGGGGTGTGTATCAGCGGCGGAGGAAGGGAGCGCATGGGCAGTGATTGTTAAGTCCGGCAGAAAAAAGAGGCAAGAACACAAGCTTGCTAACTGCAACCACCTGGCATGCAGAATTTAAACCATGGCCCCATCTCATGCAAGGGGATGGAAACTGTTGTTTATTTGTTTGTTTGTTTGCTTGCTTGTTTTTTGTTTGTTTTTTGTTGGTTCACACTGGAAAGCGGGAACCAAATCCCCAAAATGCAGCGGTTGTGTCTGGCGGTTTGAGGGATGAGGAGAGAGATTTTGGAAGGGGCCAAGCCAAACCATCCATCGGGGAGAGATCCTGCAACCAGGGCGAGGGATGCTTCCATGGAAGTGAAACTTCCATGCCTCAGAGCAGTATCTCTCTCATTTCTGAAGGAGCATGCTAGCTTTCGCAGTGCAGGGATTTCCTTATTTGTGCCTGTTTTTCCCAAGTGGCATTCAACCATAGGCCACCTTTTGCATTGCAAATACTTTGCCTTGCCCAGAATGAGACCATTGCTCTGAGACCAGTATTGCTCAGGTACACCCCCTTGCATGCCATCTGAGGGTGTTTTGCTCATCACAGGTGAACATATTATACTCAGATGTTTATTTTCAAACTAAATAAAAAGATAAATATTTTATATACAATTGAGACATGAAACATCAAAGAGTTACTTCTTAAAACCCAGATTATAACAGTGGCTGAACTACCCTTTTTCAGCCTTAGAAGTCTGACAGCTAGTTACTTTTTAAAAGATAACTTTGCCAACACTGTCCTCATAGTCATGTCCCAGTGCTCTGCAAGGCACATTTTCACAGAGGATGAATCAACATTGAAACAGGTTGAAAGCTGTGAAGTTTGAATGACTCGCAGGCACGTTATTCAGGTGGCGACAATCTGCACATCATGAAAACATTGTGAAGATACCATATGCAAGGTTAGACTGTTTCTCCATCTAGGCTGGCTTTGTTCGCACCAACTAGCAAGACATCTCCTCTGTCTCAGACAGAGAAGGGCCTTTCCCACCACCTGCTACCAGATCCTTTTACCTAAATGATTCATTATTTATAATGACCTACTTCCAAACTCTGGATTTAAAAAAAAAAAAACTGGGTCTGAGAAGAATCCAGCCTACACACAGAAAAGGTATTATTTCTGCATTCTGCTCCAAGCATTCAGAAACTATGGCCCAAACCGCCGCTACTCCAGCCCTATATCCAGCCCAAAAGAAAACTATGAGCTAGAAATAAAGAGTATCTCATTTACCGGTGGGGGGGGTGGTTTAAGAAGGCAGAGTTCAGGTTTAGTGATGCTGAACCATGGCATGGGATACTTGCCCACCTGAAGGCTAGTTCTGGTTTAGAAAATGTGAACGCTGCTTGTCAGGATTGCCTAAGGCTACTGAGAGTGGCTCTTCAGAAACTCATCCAGACATAAGGGCCTCTTCTACTGCTTGCTAGCTGACACCCCCCCACCCCCACCCAGAGATCTGCAGGAATGAATCTGAGAACGTTTGAACACACACAAAAGGAGGGCTATAAAACTGAGACGCCCTGTCTTGCTACAATCTTATTTTGAAAAGATTGCCTCTCTAGGCTACTTTTGCACATGCATCATAAACAGTTCTTTGTTCAGAGAGGGCAGTTGTGTTAGTCTTTTCAAGAATTTCAGGCAAAAATCAAAGAAAAGAAAAGAAAAGAAAAAAAAAGACACAAAACATGTATCCACCCCCAACTCTATATCCTACAGCCAATGAATACCTGGTATGAAATGTATATCCCATCACATATTATATTGCACACCTCATTCTGCTGCTATATGTCTGAAGAAGTGGACATGTCCATGAAATGTTACATTAAAACAGGCATGTCCAAACTTTGGCCCTCCAGATGTTTTGGACCACAACTCCCACAGTCCTTCGTCATTGGCAGTCTAAGCTTAGAATTCTGGGAGTTGTGGTCCAAAACATCAGGAGGGCCAAATTTTGGACATGCCTGTATTAAAAAATGAAAGTTAGTCTTATAAGGTACCACATGTTTTGTGTCTTTTGATTTGTTTTGCTTTGATTTTTGCCTGAAGATCTTTGTTCAGACAGGCAGGCAGGCCCAGCAGAGGTTCAACCGTGACAGGGAGGTCACATCTGCTGCGTTCTCAGGCATTTTTCCATACTCTCCTAGACGGTACCACCCTGGGTTAGATTGGAAGCGTCTTTCAATATAGCCGCTCAATCATATTCCACAGTGCTCTCTGCTGACTGTCACTGCAAATGGCAAGCCTAGTGTTCTGGCCTAAGTTTGCCTCCTAAAAAGACAAGTAAACATATAAAATTACACTGTTCCCTAGTCCAAGAGAGGTGTTTTCCCTGACTCCGGCAGAAATTAATAGCAAGAGATTCAGGAATGAGCAGAAGATGACACTCCTGTGCCCTCACTCCAAGGGTTTAGTAAGGGGATTTTAAGCATATTCCTGGAAACGGTAATGGAGCAGAACTTCCGTCTTCAGAGGTAGCATACCGACAAGCCCCTGTCACAAGCAAGTCTGAGAACTTGACCAAGCCTTTACAGAGCTCCCCTTTTCTGCAGAAGTGCTGCCATTTTGGGGCAGCCGGGAACCCACTTCATGTGAAGACAAGACTCCCTAGAAAAGACGATAATGCTCGGAAGCTGAAGGCGGCAAGGAAAGAGGAGGACCCAGCGCGACATGGATTGATCCCATAAAGGAAGCCACAGCCTCTACTTTGCGAGAGATGAATGGGGCTGTTGAGGGGAGGACCTTTTGGAGGTCACCCGTTCACCGGGCCGCTATAAGTCAGACACAAAATGACGAGAAGCAGGAGAGCAACAAGGATCCGCACGCACATCGTTGGCAAGCACCAAGGTTGGGTGGCATGTTGGTAGACATTATAGAGGCCACCTTTTTCACAGTGGGCTTTCCCCGCATGAACGGGAACCCACTCCTGGTGGAGCCGCTTGATCTTTCCCCAGCTGTGCTGGAGTTTCTAAAGCCAGTTTGGCAGAAGGAGTAATTAGCATTTATCTGGCCGCCCAGGCGGTCTGCATAAACACATTTCATTACGACCTCTCTTCTCAAGGACCCCTGTTCAGAGCGCTAATGGGTTAACACACCCCTTCTCCTCTTCTTCGTCTTCTCTCTCTAACACACAAACCACTTTCTCCCTCTTTTTGCTTTTATGAGCTAATTAGCGGCATTAGAGAGAAAAACAACAGAAGAGGGAGGAGGCCAGGAGGCCGGTGGGAGAACAAGCCTCCACCCCCAACCCAACCAGCAGGGATTTTTAATGATGCCATTTAACACTCTCCACAGTTTGCTCCTAGCTCCCATTCAGTGGTTCTGAAAAAGTTTTTTAAGGGGGGGGTACATTTTGGAAAAAGATAAAAAGCCTTAAAGCGTGGATATACAAAGGCGAGAGACAACAGAATAAAGGAAGAGACTGGTGGATATAACTCCCAAGGAGGAAGAACGCTTTGTTTGCATCAAACGAAGTTTTCAATACAGAAGGTTCATCCAATTAAAAAGCACTCCTCCTGTTTTTTTTTAAAAGGGGGGAGCAGAGCTACCAAAATACAGACATTGGGAAGAGCTTTATGTTCACAGATCAGCATCAGCACCATCAATGATGATGATGATGATGATGATGATGATGTATACTTCCAGTTTAGTAGTAGCAAGTAGTAGTAGTAGTAGTAGTTTTAGGGTTTTCAATTTAGGATAGGGTTTTCTAGGATACTCGGAAGTGGGGATCCCATTCCCTTCTTCTGGGAGGGGTGGGGAACTCCTAAGATGGCACAGCTTGCCCAAAGCCACCTAGACTGGCTCTTCTCCAAGGAGGCCCAGTGGGGAATTGAACTCCCAACCTCTGGCCTTGCAGCCAGATACTTCAAATAGGAACATGCATTACAGGTTGTCCCAATTTAGGTCTTACAGCAGGGCTTGGGAACGTATTCCTCTCCAGATCCTGGAGGACTAGAACTCCCATAACTGGTCAGGAGTCCCCAGGAGTGTTTGATGTTTTGGTCCATGGCTGTCTGGAGGACCACTTATCCCTGCCTTGACTCATAAGACATTGTACCTGACTCCACGCACACTGAAAGCCACCACTGCTGCTCTCCTGCTCATGGCTTTGGCTGGTGGGCTTTGGAGGTCCCGTTGAAAACGAACTAGACCCCACAAGCCTGCCTGCGTCAGTGCCTTGCCTCAATGGCACTTTCATTGACCTTTTTTTCTTGCCAACCGATCACACTCGTCTCAAAGGCAAAAGAATACAGCAATCTAATCTTACAGCAGTGCTACTAAACATGAGGGCGGGTATTCCTGTGCACCCTAATTCCTAGAGATTCCACAGCCCCATTCTGAAAGGCCGGGATGCCTCTCCTCAATATAATGAAAGCAATAACATAGAATATGCTGAATTGATGCTGGCTTTTCCTCTCTCTAGACGGCGTGCAACCAACAACAGGAAGGTCTTGGAGGCTGTGTTGAGCTCTCAGACTGAGAACCCCTTATTCCTGCTTTAGGAGCTGGGCTTCGTAAAGAAAGTGGTACATGTCAAGGGCTGAAAGTCCAAGTTTTGTTCTGAGAAAGAGTCCTCCTTGAGGCCTCCTTCGCAAGCTTCCTTCGTAAAGTGGTGCAGCAGTACCACCTATTGGTCACAAAGAGTGCGACATTGCCGAGTTGGAATTCAACTCGGGAAGGGGATCGGCCAAAAATAGCAAAGAGGTTTCAACCCACAAATTGGAGGTAAGGGTCCGCGGTGGAAAGCGGCAATGAAACGCTAAGCAGGTGACATGAGGGAAGGCTTCTCACGGCCCTGTTTCGACCACAGAGGCTGCACGCCAAGGCAAACTGAACACATCCACCAAAATCAAGGGAGCCCCCCCCTTCTTGCTTCCACGATCTGGAGGCTTCTTCTTAACACCGTTCAACATAAAATAAAGGAAAGGCAGGCCACAGAGGCCAGGAAAGAGAAGTGGAACGGCTCCTTTGGGAGGACGCAATGTTAACAGCACCGCCACTGGCAAGGGTGGGTTGTGATCTAAAGCAAGAATGGAAAGTTTTAAAAAGATATACCAAAAAACTCACAGTGCATGACAGATGCTTATTAACACCTCTTGGGTTCACTACCCTGCTGGCATGTTTGTGCATCATTAAACATTTTGTTAATGACTACTTTTAATAACATATCAGATGTGGAAAGTTCCTTCCCTGCTTTTTTTTAAAAAAATTACAGCTTCCTGAAAAAAAACTTTTTCTAGCTCTGATAAATTCTGCTTCTTGAATCTAATTCTAACTGCATTTTATTTCAAAGTTAGCTGCACACACATTCTGCATCTGATTTCATTCCTAAGATGAGAACGCTTACCGTGCATATGAAATAAACCTGGAGTTTGCAGATTATCTGCCAAGATTCTGAGGAAATAGATTGTAATCCATGGGAGCTCCTGCTGAAAGAGTCTGTCATTTAGATGCTTTTCAGCAATAGATTTAACACAGGTCACCCATCAGAAATGGGTATGCTAGCCACCAAGAGCAAGAGCTCAGCAAAACGGCTAGTTTTAAGGTCAGCCCATCCATGATTTATTAATGTCATGGTTAATATTAAAGTTTTAAAAATTAAAAAGGTACTGCAGAATGATGACAAAACCAACATGAACTTTGACTGGGGGAGGGGAGCACTCTCATTCACACCACAATAGCCTCCTCTACTCCGCTTCTTCATTAATCAGAGAGTCTGAATAAATGATGCATTAAAGATTCATGTGGCACGGCAAGCCAAATCACCCCAGCTAGTCCTTATATGCCAAGATGGGCCAGAGTACATGCTGGTTGCATCATTACAAAAGAAATGCTACATACTCTCAGGGCCAGTCAATGGAACTCAATCCCCCAAAACTAAATAAAACCATATATTGGACACCTGCTCAAGACCAGTCTCAAGCCTGGACTGCAAATGCATTGACAAACAAGCATGTCAGTGAGTCATACTGGATGAAATCCAGTAGTAGGTCACAACTAGAGCAAAGGCTTCTTGAATCGGTGGAACCTAACAGAAGAGCTGATCCACCAAATCCCCAGTCATTCAGTGGAGTGGGACTACTCTGCTTTCTGCTGGATTTCAGCCAGTTGGTTCCTGGGGCTCAAGACTTGGGAAAGTTGCTCTTCTAGAAAACAACTAGCAGAACACGACCTAGCTCTGTGCTAAAATCACAAAGGGATCAATGCCTTTTTAAAATGTAAGTTTGGAGCAGTTTTATTCCAGTGTAAGCTTTCATGGGTCAAAATCCACTTCATCAACCCAAGGGTTGCAAACAAATGCTCTGTATATTGATAACGTTTTTGTGTTTTGTTGTTGGAGCTTTGTTTTAATCCTTTATATACTTCCCAGAATAGTGGTTCGGCACTAAAGAGGCAGGTGTATTAAACCAACCAACCAACAAACAAACAAACACATAACCCCCATGACCTGGACAGGTAAACAATCAGCAGTTGCTCTTTGCTTGAGATATTCATGAAAAGTATTCTGTATGTGAGTCAGCAGGGGGTGCTATTGGACACCATAAGGCTCTCTTTCACAGGTAGGCACCTGGAAATAACCCCCCCCCCCAAAGATATCACTTCGGCACTCTAGATATTCTGGACCACAACTCCCACAGTCCTTTGTCACTGGCACTTTAGGCTCAGAATTCTGGGAGTTGTGGTCCAAACATCTGGAGTGCTGAAAATTCACTACCACTGGTATAGGTACTACATTTTTTTCATAGTAAGGATCTTTTCCAACAAGCAGCTCTGAAAACAGGACAAAACATAATTTGTGATATGTATTTACATGTTGCCTTGCCTTTTTGTTGCTTTATTATTATGCTTTGAATGTACTTGGCTACCCAGAGTGTTTGCAAGGCCTGACAGGCGGGATATAAATATAATAATAAACCAATAAATAAAAGGATGCAACAAAGTAGGAAGAAGGAGTGGTATTTAGAGCAGAGAAAGCCAAGGTAGCCCCACCCCACTCCCAAATCCTGCAGATGTAATATTCTCAAGGTATCAGCACTTTACAATTCATGCAAGGAGTATCTCCTCTCTACAGCCTTCACGACCAAGGTCCCAAACACATGAGCCACAGATATTCCAAATAAGAAACCAGAACCACAAAACTCTACCAGCTTACTTTGGGCATGATTCAGACATCGCGCCAAGCCATGGAAATTTAACAGTGGCTCAACACGATGTTCAAAACCATGGCTCTGTGATCAGTCAGGAAGTAAAACCAGAAAGCAAGACTTTAAAAATTGGGTTTGCCAAGGGTGGTGACTCGCGTTAGCTCGAGAAACCAACAACTGCTTTCGACTGCTGGAGTCGTGGTCAATACACGGGAAGTGTCCACGGTTGGCAGAGCAGAACCAGCACTGAGGGTCACACAACTGGACTGAGGTGCCAGGATTCTGTTTTCTCTCCTGAGCGGAAAAGCTTCCTTGCTGGGGACAGCAGGGGGCACCCTTTCACGTACCCGCCTTCCATGCCCAAGGAAAGAGGTTGCTGGAACTCCCCCGCCCAGCGGATGAAAGCAAAAGCATTTGAGACGTTTTGCAGATGGGCAAGACATAACTTGGCAGACCCAGACAGATTCCAAATTCCTGCCGTACATGCTCGTCATATCTGCAGCCGTTGGAACAAAAGAACCGCCGGCTCCTCTCTCCTCTCTTCAAAGCCCGACTCCCTCTCCTCCCCTGTGCATGAAGGCAACACTCCCTCGGCATGCTGGGATTCCCCCAGTGCTGGTCTTCCCGGGGAAGAATGGACATCAGTCCAGGGTGGTGGGACACCATGCCCTCTCTTTGCCCTCTGCGCCCACCCCCTTGGTACACTTGTTCCTAATGGCCTGGGGTTCCCTCATTTCAGAACTACACAGCCCTGGAGCAACAAATATTTAGACCTGTCAGGAAAGACTGGAAGGCAGAATGACAATCCAAAAGCAAGAGGGCAGAAGTGATTCTTCGTGGTTCAACAGACAGAGAATCATAGCTTCAGTTTAAGACAGGGTTTGGCAACGTACAGCTCTGGTCATTTCTAGGATGTGTGTCCCACGTCAGAGCTATGAGTAGAAATTAGAACTGTGCCACAGACATGGTTGGAAGAACCAATGAACAGAATGACTGAAAAATGGAAGGAAGACATGAGTTTGGGAGCAACGGCTTCCACTTACCAGCAAGCAGTCTCCTGTGCTCTTTAGAAAGCAAGGGAGGGGAAGAGAAGGAAGGAGGAAAAGGAGAAGAGAAGAGGTTAGAACAGAAGCACAGAGCAGGCTGACAACACCTTTTCCATATATGCGTAAGTTCATCAAAGAGAAGCCTAGCTCAGACTTAAAGGTTCAGCAGAACTTACTGCAATCTACCCAACACTGGATAATGGAAGGACCTGCAAAAAGTTTCCAAGGAGTGTAAATGGGACAATAATCCTTCCTCTGCAGACCCAACACCAACAACTGGCATTCAAAGACATGCACCCCCCCTAAATACTGGTTTATATCTCATATATAAAGTAATAAAATTAGCAATTAACATCTAGGAATAAACACCTCCCTTCCTCGATTCTGCAGAGAAAGGTGGGGTAAAAATATTTTAAATAAAAAAAATAAATTAAATATTGTCTTACCTAAATTAGACCTGAGTTTCTGCATAAGTTAGAAGCATAACCTTTGTTTTTAGAGTATAAATGCAACTGGGGCTGTCGGAGCCATCCTTTGAAAGAGCATTCTCCTGGCACTCTGATCTGAGCTTGGAACAGTTACTTTTTAGGGAGAACATCTCAGTGAATCCAAATGAATCCAAAATTGCTAAAAATTCATCAAAGCAAAGCAAAGCAAAGCAAAGTGTTCTGCTTATATACCGCCCCATACCACTACAAGTAGTCTCTGGGCGGTTTACAATTTTAATTACAGTATGCAGACTACACATTGCCCCACCCACCCAGCAAGCTGGGTACTCATTTTACCGACCTCGGAAGGATGGAAGGCTGAGTGAACCTTGAGCCTGCTACCAGGGATTGAACCCAGGTCGTGAACACAGTTTTACCTGCAGTACAGGCATTTAACCACTGCGCCAGGAGGCTCTTGTGATTCATATATGAATTGACAAATTAGCATTTTTAAAAAAATATTTTTTGCAATTCATTATTTAATTTCTGCCCATCTTTAGTCAAAAGCAGTGCCCCAACAAGGTCCGGCAGGGTAGAAGGGCATTCCTTTGTTTCCAGAAATTTGGCATTGAGCATTTTTAGAACGGAAACAACCCAAATGTCAAAGAGGGTGAAAAGCCAGTGGGGTGAGTGGGAAGCAGCTTCTTTGGCTTGTGTGTGTAAGTGGAATACGGAGGGAGGCCACCAAGGCAACAGGCCAAGCAAGTGGGGGACGTGACATTGAAAGAGTCCCTAGCCCATCGGGGCACTTGTGGGGAGAGCGATTCCGGCCGAGGGCTCTGAGATCATCCGCCTGTGCCGACGCAGTGATGCAATGCTGCTGGCAACCCGGCTTGTTTCCCGTGCCACAAGCCTTTGGGGGTTGGATTAAGGTGGCTTAAAATATCCCAAACCCGTAGGGTTATTTTGGGGGTGGAGTGGGGGCTGGAGGGAGTGGAAGAATGAATAAGTGTGCCTGCGTGAGTGAGCAAGGGAATGAATGAGAGAGAGAGAGAGAGAGCTGCTATTTTGTGAGCACTCAAGGGAGTGTGAGATGATACAAAGGGGGACGGGAGAAGAGCTGCTGAAATACGAGTGCATGAGTGCATCGCTGTGACCTGATACTGCAAACAAAGGACAGGCATTCCTTGAGACCACAGGCTCCCAGATCAACACAGAGACGCCTGCTCTCGTCCTCCTCCTCTGCACTCGTATCTCACAGGACTTGTCATGGCAGAACTGCCGGGCTATGGCAGAAGAAAACAAGAGCTTGAAAACATCAACATTGTCTTTCACATTGCAAGCCCCCAAAACAGCCCCCAAGGGGCATGGCCAAAGCCTTTTTCTGAGTTGTTCCAAGTTCCAAAGGGAAGAAAGTCATGAAAAAGAGAAGAGAAAGCCTGTGCTGCAGCAACATAAGAGGGCGACATATCAGATACACACAGAGAGACCAGCCAAATACTGCTCAGGCAGACAACTAGCCTCTCAGGGATGGAGGTTTTGGCACTTATGCCCACATTGACTCTATTGCTGTTGTTGCCGCTGTTGGTTTGCTCTGAACAGCTTTCAGCATCCAAACCAGACAAAGATATTTTAAATAAAGTAGAAGAGAGGCGGCAAAGTCTTGAGCCCATTCCAAATATGGATGGCATTCCAGATAAGCCAGAGAGCTCACCCTTCTCTCTTCCTTGTTTTCAGCAGCTGGCATTAATAAAAGATAGAGTGCCCTTCCACAGAGAGGCTCCATCCCACTCTTAATGCTCACAACGGTCTCCAGACTGCTGCTCCTTTGTGAATTTGTCTAATCGGCTTTTGAAGATATCCCCATGAGTGTTGCCTGCAATCTTCTGTGCCAGTGGATACCATGAATTAATGACACATTTGGTTATCACTAAATAATAGTCAGGAAATAAAAAAGCATTCATTATTTATGCAGAGAATGAGGGCAATCTTGTTCTACTGATCCAGCTACAATGCAGGCTGGCAGCAGGTGCCCTGTGTGGAATCTCCCTCCTGGGATACCCTGATAGCTGCAAGATATGGATATTATAATCTGCCCAGAAATGTGTCTATGGGTCCCCTTTTCTGCAGATCATTTGGGAGGGTTGCTTTGCCATTGGGATGGAAGGAGACAACAGGGAGAAGCTCCTCATACCTCTTCCACAGAGTGAGCGCACTATTACAGATTCCACCCAGGCTCCCATGGGACGTACATCTTGGGCTTGCTTCCTTCTTCTGTATCAGGAGGAAGCCAAAGAAAAGGGGGTCCAAGAAACAGAGAGAAAGCTATGGGACAGAAAGACAGAGAGCCAGAAGACAGAGTAATAAGAGACAGAAAGAAAAACCGAAAGACAAAGGGACAGCAAGGAAATACAAAAGATAAACAGAAACGAAAGCAAGAGACAGAGGAATCCAAGAGATGGAAGCAAGAGAAAGTGCAGAAACAGGGAGAGGTGGGTAGGTACCCATGAAAAACCTGAGGGCTCTAACCCATATCCTTTGCTCACAAGGCGATCTTCAGGATCATTTCAACAATGGGACAAGCTGGCTGAAGCCCGATTTGTTGTAGGGAACTGATGGGTTCAAGTAAAGGTCCATCCGCCCCAGGACCCAAACGTCAGCTGTGGGCAGGCAGATGATGCTGGGAAGGTCACAAACAAGGTGTGCAGCCAAAAGCTCTCTCTCCCCAATGAGCATTAGAGCAACTCATGTTCAGTGCTGTGTTTTTTTGGCGCAAGGAGTGAAGGAATGATCTAAAGCAGTGGTTCTCCACTTTCTTTAGAGTAAGTAGCCTTCTCCACACAGCAGCCCAAAGTTACTGGCAAGGCTCACAGATCAGTGGTTCTCAACCTGTGGGTCCCCAGATGTTCCTGGACTGCAACTCCCAGAAATCCTGGCCAGCTCAGTGAGTGATGAAGACTTCTGGGAGCTGCAGTCCAGGAACATCTGGGGATCCCACAAGTTGAGAACCACTGATCTAAACCAACACACATGCACGGAACTCCAGGCTCCTCTGTATAATCCAGGTGCACTCTGATCTGCCTCCATCCTTGTTTCTCTGTGAAGGGGTGGTGGTGGTGGTGGAATGCACGTTTTAGAGATGGCCCGGTTGCCCTTGAAGCAGAAGCAAGGTTCTCCTTCACCCTCTCCTATCTATTCTGTTTCTAATTTTATGCACATAGCTATATATTTTGAACACTTTGGAACAAAGAAAAAGGGGGAGAATCCAGCCTCTTGATCTTGACTCTCGCTTATTGAGCTGACTAGTGTTAAAGAAGAGGGTAAAAGAAAATGGGGGAATCAAAGCACGTTTAGTTCCACCGGCATTCAAAGGCAACTCAGATGCTGGCCAGAAAACTTTTTTTTTCTTGAATATCACTTTTGTTCTAAAACAGAAGAAACCAGGGGTGAGGTGAGAAGCAGCAGGTGTGAGGCCAAGGAAGCAGAGATGTGATCTGATTTTATTGTGATGCAGCTTATATTTTTGTTTATTGTCTGTCTTCTTTTGTTGTAAACCGCCCGGAGTTCCTTCCGGAAAACGGGCGGTATATAAGCTTTAAATAATAAATAATAAATAAATAAATTACAGTGGATCTATTCTGTCCCCTGCTGCTTGGGTCTTTATTTTAGAATTGCCGATACCAAGAATTTTTGGCACTTGAAGCAGGTGATTTTACCACAGAGCAATGGTGGATTTCTCAGCTCACATTCAGACATCCACAACAGTAGCACCTCCGTGTGCCACGACTAAACAGAAAGCAATCCCCCTTGACCTCTGCCAGAAGAGCTTTTTTTTAAATTTTGGCTGGGAAATTGGTCTTTCTTTCTCCCCCACCCCACCCCCAAAGTAAAAGAAAGGCACCCTAAAACTGTGGTTCTGTCATCTACAATTACAGAGCTATTATAGCCCTTGCACCTGTTAGCATACATACATCAATTCACTGGCACCCTATCAACATCCACCTATAAATCAAAACCCTCATCTCCAAGGGGATTTTGAAAGGATATTAATGTATTCTTATTTTTTTTTTCTTTAAAGGTGTTGATGAATAGCTTGGCTTGGAGGGTTAAGCTGACAAGACAGCCCACTAGCTTCCTGCAAGGAGCGTGCTACAAAGACCAACAGCAAAGTAGCTGAGGCATGTCGTGTGTGTGTGTGTGTGTGTGTGTGTGTGTGTGTGTGTGTGTGTGTGTGTGTGTGTGTGTGTGTGTGTGTGTGTGTGTGTGTGTGTGTGTGTGTGTGTGTGTGTGTGTGTGTGTGTGTGTGTGTGTGTGTGTGTAAACATAACTTGAAAGCCTGTAACAGGCGCCTCAGAAGGAGTCAAGAATTGAAACCAGACGTGGAGGAAATGTCTCGTTAGACATAATTGCTTTGCAAGGATTTGAGGTTTCCCTTCCGAGCTGTCGCCACCAGGCCGTCCCCTTGGGCAGAGCTCACCATGCGCTTTGGGGATAGGGAGGGAAACCAGCTCGAGGGGTAAAGTTAGAGAGAGAGACACACACAGAGAGAGAGAGAGAATGAAATTGGGACTGTTTAGCCTAAGCATTAACCAGACCAAATGCTGATTCCCAAGGCACAGCATTATTCAGCATTGAAACCGATCCTTAGCCAAAAGTTTCCAGCTGGAAAAAAAAAGAGAGATAAAATCATTTCAGAGGGCACAGCCCACTCCCAGTTCGGTTTTCGGAAGCACAATGACAAAAGGGAAACCTCCCAAGACTTTTGACCTTTTGTGAGGCTAAAAAGCAGACCGCTGTTGGCTCTGCAGACAAAAAGCCACCCAGAGGCAGTCTAGGGATCCACTGCTCTGGACTCCATCATCGCCAGAGGCATCAGGTTAGGGCTGGTCCTCTCTCTGGAGCTTCCCCTTGTTGAGTTCTTTTTCCTTCCCCTCTTCAGGCACCGAAGAAGCACTGCTACGTCCAAGAGCGCCAGTTCAAGTTATGCCAGAACGAGGGGGAGTTCAAGAGATACCTGGTGGGTTTTGATTGCGTTTCTCAGACATTTCATTTCTTGTCTCATCCAAACTCTGCAGACATTTTCCCATACAGAAATCTGTGCACTCCCTGGTAAGTGCTTTTTCTAAGGTATATAAATTTTACCAGTTTCCTCATGTATGTAACTGGGTGCCCATTTTGCAAATGTACATGTGCATTTACTTGTCCATAACTGAGGCAAGAAAAAAGGCACGAAGAAAAACGGGTTTCTCCTCATGATAAGAAAACCCAAAACATGCCTCCACTTCCATTGCCAAATTTGTGGCAGAGAGTTCCATATATTCTATGCAGTGCAGGTTTAGATGCCACGTCCTGGCAAATCCAAACTCTCGCAGCACACATGAATAATGTTTCAGAAAAACGTTGTGCCTCCCAGAAAAGCAAAGGAAGGGCCAGAGTTTAGGTAACCAAAAAGTTCAAGACTGGTTCATGGAGCAGAGATTACCCAAAAGTCAAGTCTACAGTTGCCGCCTGAAGTTTCTCTTAGGCATCTGCTTTTTTTAGTCAGCCTCCACTCCCTCCCTCTCTAGAGCCTCTCCTGATTGACGGGAAATGAGTCGTGAAATGGCCCTAACAACAAAACATGCATTACTGCCTTCCTGCCCATCATCTCTCCTTTGCGAGGGCCTCCCGACATGCAAGGAAGGCATTCTGAGTCAATGAGTCGCGCAATCATTCCGTCAGTGGCATTGGCCGGGTAACCATTCTGCACCTCACCAAAGAGGAGAGCGGGGCGGGGGAAGGGGCAGGAGTCTGCATAAAACGGCAGAGCCATTGAGGCAGCGGGGATTTACAGAAGTATTATCTTGCTGTTCATCCCAGAACTCACTATTGCCCCAAGACAACAGTTGAACCAGGTAAAATTCCTTTTATGCTTTTTATTGAGGCCGCTCCTGCACCTACAAAAGAAAGGTGAAAAGGGTTAAGCAACTACAAAAGCCAAATAGCTGAAAAGTTACTGTTCCACTGCGAAAAGAGTGAAATTACTCCTCCTTAAATGCATCGACTAGGCATCAATGACACTATGCTAACGGCGATGATGGGGTTACACCTAACTCTTGGGGAAAGGAATTAATTATGAGGAGCTTGTTACTTGCAGTTACTTCCGGATTCCTGGAAAACTTCTGTGTGAGATTTCAGAGATCTGAGGCCAGAGGACCTTGGCTCAAGGGACTCAATACGATGCAGTATCACATAGTTACAACATGGACTCTGACCTCCCCTGGAGGAAGGATCCAGCTTGCATTTCAAAGCACCCTTTCCGAGAGGTGGGAGGCTGTTTCCTAGTTTGGATCGCTTTCCATAATGGCACCACTTGGGCAGAGAATCCCACCTCATTAGCCCAACTTCTGCCATGTTTCATTTGACAAAGAGCTTGAGTCCTGTTCCCCCACCCCACCCCACAAGAGACAGAGACTTTTTCTCCCTCCCTCCCTCCCTCCCTCCCTCCCTTGGGGAATCTGCAAAGGGAGAGAAACTTTGGTTTTATTTTGGGTGAAACTAATGCAATTAAGAGCCCTCCAGTCCTCTTCTGCCTCTCCCTCCCCGTTTTGCGCAAAGCAAGTATTCCTCTGTTCTTGAGCTCCTGTGATAAAAATACTGCCGCTGCGTCCCCCCCCCCCCCCCAGTCACCATCGGGCTGAGAGGACAATAGGCGCTTATGTTCTCTCTAACAGCAGCTCTGTTGGCTGGGAAGAAGGCCAAGGCTGGCAGCTCCCACTGATGGGGAGAAGAAAAGCCGCATTTGTCCCTCTGGGCCGGCGAGACGCTTTTGCAAGAGAGAAGCCCCGTTTGACATGCCAACCTGCTGGAACCCTGCAAACCAAAAGGTGCCCAGCTGGTCTAGGGCTGCAATGAAGAGGAAGATCCCAAAAGGAAAATATTGAACCAAGGCAGGGATTCCTCTCCCCACCCCCACAACCCAGTTTATTTATTTATTTATTTATTTATTTATTTATTTATTTATTTATTTATTTATTTATTGTTACATTTATATACCACCCCATCTTCCGAAGCGGAACTCGGGGCGGTGAACAGTAAAAACAGAGAAGGGAAACAAACATAAAAGTAAAGACAAACTACCAATAAAAGGCGGGGGGGTTCCAATACCCCACCCACAAAAGATGGCATGGACGGCCAAAGGGGGGGAAAACATCTGGAGTTCCCTCCAGATGTGCAGAACACTCTGGAGATGTTTGCATGCCAAACTGAAGAAGAGCTGGACAGGTGAGAGATGGCACTTTTTTTGCCTGATACATTTCCCCCCTCCACTGAAAACTAGAACAGATCTGCAGAAGCTCCCTCAGCCACCCTTCCTTAAAGAAATTCTCCTCTCTTCTACGCTAGTGCATGCAATTCTCTCTGCCCTCCAATCGTGAACTTTTTAAAAATAAATAAATAAATAAATCAGTGGCTGCTTTGATCTTCTCCTGCTTCTTCCTTCTCCTACAGCACAGTGTTCTTGCTGCTGGCTATTAAAAAATAAAATCTGACAATGTCTTTTTAAAAGCCATCCTTGCCGGAATCCAGCACACAAAACAGAATCCAGTTCATTTTATATGTATGTATGTATGTATGTATGTATGTATGTATGGTGCACAATGCAAGCCCATTATAATTGTAGCTCTCAATTTCTCTCTCTCTCTCTCTCTCTCTCTCTCTCTCTCTCCTCTGTCTCATTTGTCTCATTTGTCCCGAAACTTGGAAGTTGCTCCCCAAAAGTCTTGAATAATTGAAGTTGAGCATGAAATTTTAAATTCTTTTAAGGATTCATTAAAATTCACTTGCTCTTCTCCTACTGAGGATTGTCACTGTCAGAGTGCCATGAAAGGCCAAAAAAGAAGGCAGTTACTTTTAACTCCATTCTGCCTGGCACATAGTAACAGCTTCACTTTAGTCTAGGAAACAGTGATGCTTCCAACAGGTAGGTAAGTAGGGAGCCTGGTGTCTCTCCCTTTCTCTGTATATAGATATATAGGTATGTACAGTAACTAGATGGTCCTAATGTGTGTACGCAAGTGCATGGGTCTTACTCATGAGAAAAACCACCCTTGTCTTCACCGGAGATGCAACGGCAAGACATTTCAGCTTTCAAAGCTAGAAGAAATTAACTTTTGGTTGCTGCAGTTGAAAAAGTAACTCTGAAACTAGGCGGGGCACCAAAAAAGGAGGACATCTATGAATCTTAAGAACACGCACATCTGCTCTCCTTCGCCCAGAGAAGGACACGCTGCAGAGATTCTCCAAGTAGGAAAGGTTGATTTGGTGTTATCCTAACAGCAGGCATGGCAATGGAATAGAAAAACCCACCCGATGCATCTGTTCTCCAACAACCTCCCAGCCCCGTCCACACGCCATCCTCCCGCCCACCCCCACATCTCCTTCCAAACATGTGTTTCCTTCAGGGGTCATCCAGCTGTTTTTGCTTAGCGCTTGAATTCCTTCCAGCTGCACCGCCTTGGAGCCACCAAGATGTCTGGCTGCAGAGAGAAGGCCGAAGACTTGACAGGTGCACTGCTTGGGTCTGAAGACTGCAAGCCCTCAGATGCTCCCACTAATTCATCTATGAATGGGGGAGCCCCTAAAAATGTCCTGCCCCGAGCAGCTCTTAAAGTCAGGAGAAAAGAGCTGAAACAAACGAGACCAAAAAAAACTATTTCGAGTATAAGTTGTTCACTCTTTCAAAGTTCTGAAGCTTCTGGATGCACTTGGGGTTATCGCACCACACAACGGTGGAGATGGAAAGGATACCCAGAGTCCATCTGGTCCAACCTACAAGCACTTGAGAAAGATTTGTGTCCTGGAACTTGATTCAAAAGTAGGAGTTAAAACTGGTCACTGAATTTAAAGACCCTAGGTAGCCTAAGAGCTTAAGTTTTAGGTTTTAAGCAACTGTTTTTAGTTCTCATTATTGAAGGAAAAAACACCTTGAAAGCAGATGGGAAAAAACTCAAGATCTAAAGGGGAGATGAAAAAAGATTTTCAAGGGGGAAGGAATGAGGGCTTAGATACTATGCATGGCTCCTCCTCACTCTTCTGTAGCGAGATGAATTTGGGGTTACGCAAATGCACACCTCCGAGCTGAAATTTTCTCAGGGTTGCCCTCGCTATGAAATTCAGCTTTCGTCAGAATAAAAAGCAGCTTTGCTTTGATCCAGAAAGCTTCCTATAAGTATGCCATCCCAGAAACCTTTTGCAGATGAGAAAAGGAGACATTTTTAATATCTCAGTTTCCAAATAAAAAAATCCATTCCTTCCTGCCTCGTTTTCTTGGAAGGCTCAAATGCCCGTAGAGACCGTTTGTCTTCGCTTAGTCTGCAGAAGCCAGCTCTTCACCTCCTTAAAAGGTAAAGTGATTTGTTCTTTGATCAACAAGATATATAGACAAAAATATGAATTCTTGGAACACAGAGCCTCATAGTGGCAGGGGATGATTCAGTAGCTTGAATGCTGGTCCAAGTCTTAGAGGAGATTAAGAGTAACAAGGGCCATCCCCTTTCTCTTGGCCTGTCCAACCTCATAAGGTTATTGGGATGATGCAGAAAGCAGGGGGAAATGGGTTGTGAGCTCACTGGAGAAATGGTAAAAATAAACATGACTAATGAATCGATACAAACACATCACACGCTATGTCCACCCAATCTGCTCTGTTTCCCACTGTGCCAAAGCATAGAGACCTTGGAGGTCCACAAGTTTGGCATGAAGAGGGGTGATTGGCAAGTGCCTTAGTGAACATGTGTACACATTATATGTGCATCTGTATTAGGTGTATTTGTTAGAATATTAGCTGGAAAAGCTCCATTACAATTCCTAGAATTCCCAGCCAACTTCCTTAACCATTTACAAGGGACATACTCCTGATCAGAATATTTTCTTAACCTCTACATCAGAGACTGAAAAAGGGGACTTCCTTCTCATCCTAGATGCTGTACGCAGAGGCCAACAGAAGGGAGCTAAATTCTCAAGACTTGTGACAGCTCTCACTTTAACAAAAGATCCTCTCAAATGGCCATAAATCAGTCAATGGAAGGAGGATGTGACCCAGGCTGTTCCTGCTCCACAACACAGGGACACTGTCAGAGTGCATAGCCCTGACAGCTGATGGCCACGCACAAATCACGTTGCCAAGACTGCCGGGCTTTGTGTACTGAGCAACAAAACCTTTGAAGTCATGGACAAGAAATGTGCCACAACTGCTCCCCTCCACCCGACCCCAACCCCCAAGTAGAAGCAGGGAGGTTTTGTCTCTGGGGCAACCTACTTCACCTTTCCTGCCCCCCTTATAATCAAACATACCTGCTTGACGAATCCAAGCCACAGTCTCTGTAGAACGAATTCCAAAATCTGAACCTGGAATATTGTACCTAGAAGTTTAGATATCAAGAATGCCACAGAGGAGGATTTTTTCTAGCAAGTTACCAAAAGTAGGTGGTTTTTTTTTTTTTTTTTGGTTGGTTGGTTGGTTTCTGCCTGCAGAATTTTGCAATTGTCTTCTATCATCTGAGAAGTATCACCATCCCAAATAAAAAATACATTTTATAAACAATTTAAAACAGAGAGAGAGAGAGAGAGAGAGAGAGAGAGAGAGAGAGAGAGAACACTTGAGCAGAGAATTGAAGTAGTTTTACTTTTTTTAAAAAAAATTACAGCTCCCTGAATCGCCTTGCCAGTATGGTCTCTAGGCATGCTACCTTGGTGGTTCTGGAAGTTACCACCCAAAATGGAACTTTCCTTGGTTTCCACACACCTTGGCTGAACCAACTTCCCTGGAATGCTGTTACAGGCACCATATGACTATTAGCGGAGAAATGCCACCTGGACAAATCCAATTCTATCAGCAAGCAAAGGATCAAGAGAAACCAGATGCTCCCTGCCTCTTTCTAAAAGCGGTTTCTTGTCTTTGCAAACACAAACAACACTTCTCTTTCCCTCTGGTTGAACACGAAGAGGCCCCCAAAAGCAAACTAGCAAAACTCGACCTCTTGATGCACAGCCCCACCAAGGATGGACCAAGGTGCTTTCCACCCACCCACCCACACACACACACACAATTCTGATGCCCACCGGCCACAGAGCCCCTTATTGTGACTGGGGGTTAAGGGTACATGACCTCTGACCACCCGCTCTCTTTGCTGGAAGAAAAGGCAGCCTTCTGTTTTCTCCCCAGAGAAAAAGGTGGCTGTTGGCTGAAGAATGGCAAACGGCATGTTGTGGAACTCTGTGACTCCAGCTGCTCGGCCCAACTTTGGGAAAGAGTCAGAGGATGTCACAGACTGATTGCGGGGCACTGCTGGGCCTTCCGTCGGGGAAAACTTTGCAGACTGGGTGCCTCTGCTCCTAGAAGGCCCATTCAAAAGGGGGAGGTCGGGGAGGAAAATCATAAAAGAATCTGTAATCTCTGCCTCCAAAGTCCTGATACGAATGGTATGCAGTCTCATTAACAATGTGCTGTTGGCCCTGGCACATGGCCCTGGCTGGCAAAAATGCTCCTTGTCCAGCTGTGCATTCTTTCTGAGATTCCCCCGGTTCTGGCTTTTTTTCAAATAGCATCTTTGCATTCCAGAAGAACTTGAAAGCTCGGGCCCCTCACCCTGAACAGAAACTTGTTTCTAACACAGGGGCTGACCCCGGAAACCAGCCAATCCTCTCTGTACACACCAGATTTCTACAGGAGTGCAAAACGGGGCAGCAGGTGGCACAAGGTAGGAGATTTCTCAAAAAACAACCATGCTAGGAAAAGTGGGAAGCAGCTATCTAGTTCTTTCTGGGGGGATTTATTTGTTTCTTTGCTTGCTTAAGGTATGCTTCAAGGTTTTTCAGCCACTGGTAGATCAGACAGCCGGGGGAAATATTTGAGATATAGTCTCCTTGAAAGATTCCTCTGACCTCACCGCTTGCACAAGCTTCCATAAATTATTAGAGAATTTGAATTGCCAAGCAGATTTGTTTTTTGTTTTGTTTTTTCTCAAAATGAATAGCAGGCCATCAGATCTGACTGATTTCTTTAAAAAGGAATAACCTTCAACGGGGCAGAACTAACAGAGGATGCTATATAACAACTGGAAAGTCAGTTTCCAAGGCACAGTACACTGGTGGAATATAAAATCTTAAAATAGGTCCCTGGTTTAATAACCACTCGCCATGTTCAGCTTCATCATTCACTGGCTTTCTCAGGGTCAGTAAAGTGGACATGCATATCCATGCTGGCTCTTCTAAGAACTTCTCAGCCTGGCAAATGATGAAGGGCCTTTTTGGCCCTTACTGGGAATTCTAATCCTTCTTGGTACACAGAGATCTGGACACCCAGCGGAGGAAGAGGGGACTGGAATGGAGCGTTATAGAATTAGATGTAGTCAGTTTGCTAGGCGAGCTGCTCAGCCCCAGAGGACCCTCCAGAAAAAGGGGGATTTTAAACCATTTCCAAGTGCTGTGATCCTCCAAAACCCTGGAAATGGTCATCACAAGTCGGAGTCAACTTTACTGCTCATTAATTATTATTACTTCCTGGTCTGGCCAACTTTAGTTTGCTCTTCTAACCACCATTCCACCCGCTGTCTTCCTGATCCTTTTCACTGGAGAGATCATGAATCTGGCCAATTCCACCTAACAAATATGTGCTCTTAGAAAAGAGTTGCGGTTCTTCTTCAATACATTTAAAGGGGGGGTTAGTCCTCAAAGCATTTCCAAGTTGAACTCATGAGTGTGAGAAGAATTAAACAGTAAAGCTTTGAATGCAAGGGCAAGTTGGGCTGTGCATAAAAGCTGAGGTTGTGCATGTTCTAGAGCCTCTAAAAAAAAGCAGCACCTCGCTGGCTTTGCTGCATGACAGTGAGAACTACCCATGCTCAGAAAAAGTTACTTTCAGAGGAGAAGGAAGTGGGACCTACAACACATTCCATTCTCCATTCCTCTGTTTTATCTTTTACTCACGACAACTGGTGGGCATTATTTCGTTGCAAGGACGGACACATGCCTTCTTTTACAGAAGGAAGTCCTCTCTTTGGCTCGCCGTTCAGTCCAAATCTCATTACAATGGGAAAAGCCTATAAAATTAGGAACCTTGAGGTTGGCTACTCATAGCTAGCATCTAGACAGCATATTTTGAACCCACACAGGTCACCTGATTAGTAATCTCAATTATGGTGAGACCTACCATAATTTTGTTTAATTTAAAAAAATCATTTGTGGTTCTTCATCTAAATTAGATATAGGGAGTTTTATGCAAAGCAGCATCCTCTTTTATTCTCTCTCTCTCTTCCCTCCTTTTAAGGGCACTGATATTCAAGGTCTGCTGAACCTCCTTGGGATGAGCTTTGCATTCTGCGTAGTAACAGAATGCTGGAGAGACCTTTGGTCTAATTTAAGGGGACAGTTATTGCAGTGTTATTAATCTTCAACCAAGGTTGCAGACACCATGTTATATGTGGTCATATGTGTTAACCTGTGGTCCCCAAAAGGTAGCTCTCAAAATGAGAAGGTTTTTTTTCCATGCCCCAAAAGGGAATCCACTTGGTCTTTGCATATCATCCAATGGAAGCACAATTACATAAGCCAATAATGCATCCCTTCAATTGTCCCATCCTAATGTAAGCTACAGGAAGCTGGGAATGGGCCATTAACCTTTGGGCAGATAACACAAACCAGGCTCTCTTCAAACTCTGCTTCCAGAGTTCTCCCACCAAACATTTTCCCCCCACACCCCCTTCTTTTAAACAACATTCTTCTACAGAAGGACCTGGCCTTCCCAGGGAGTCAGATGCAATTCCAGCGAACCCAACAGCAGCTGTGAACCCAGGCCAAACAATGGTCAGTGTAATCCAAACACAAGGCTCCAGAGATTTACAGAGGGCCAGCCACGTTCATAGGAAAGGGAAAGGCATATTTGCTTCTCTCGTGTCTTCCCTTTCAATGGACAAAAGAAGAGCAGTAAAGGATTTAATTTTTACATAATTGCTTGTTAAAGGCTTACAAGCTATGATCTTCAAAACATGGCCAAGGCCAAAAGGCCTCCCAATGAATTCTATCTTAAAAACATATGTGAGGGCCAAATGAGTTGACACAAGGGCAGCCATATTTGTATGGTTGTTGCACATGGCTGTCCCATTCATGAATAAAACCAATGAAGGTGTCTGGGTGTGGGGTTTGCTAGTTCTCCACAAATGGTATGGTGGTCTTGATTCTTGTCTCTGAAACATATTTCTTGTCTTGACTTACAGAGTGATAATGGGTCTGACAGAGGGGGAAAATGCTTTGCATTAAAACTTTTCAATCAGATTCAATTCAGACACGAGAAAACCATTTCTCATGCAATACTTTTCAACATTGTACAGATTTCCCTACCACACTACCTGGCAATGACTTAAGAGGCAGAGCCAACCAAAGACAATCAGCTTTCTGAGGTTGAACTGCAAAGAGTACTCACCATCCCATGTCCACATACAGAGTACACAGAGGACGTTCTCTGACTTTTGACCCTAACCATCAAGTCTCTTCTTGTGCCCTTATATGCCCATCTTCAATGGCGTAACTTATTTACATCTCAACATTCAACCTTCTAATTTATTTCTAAAAATAAAGGGATGTAAAATGTTTCATAAAACCACCAAAAACTAAGCCTTAGCATCATTGCACTAAAATGTATCCCCACTGATGACTAGACAATGCTAAGATTTTGGACTCACGATAGGCAGCAGCAGTGAATGTGCTTGGCCGCCCACATACTTCCCATACCCTCTCTTATGTTACAGATGAAAAATACAGACACTCTTGTTTATTTCAAATATCCCCCTATTCCCGTCCCAAAGATCGCTGCCAATTCAAATCCACCTTCTCACTAGTACACATTGCTAAAAGCTTTTTTTTTTAAATCTGCTGAATGCTATATTCATTTACTCTTCAACTGCCTGTCCTGAATGGGTTTAAAAGTAAAGAGGGTGTCTGTTCTTTTGGAAGAACACGTTCAAGGATTCTTACCATGAAGGGCTGGCCTGAAATGTTATACGCAGTTCAGAACTCAAATGCATCTCTCTGCAGCTTGTTAAAAGGGCAGTCTATTATCTATCACACTAGTGACCATGTGCAGGGATTGATGCTCAGGTGCTCAAGAGGTCACCACTTCCCAACCAGGGCTGCAAGCCCACACACACTCGCTCACCTTGGCATCCGGAGAAGGGCATATCTTATTCCAAAAATGCCAGAGTGATGGGCTGTGCAACTGAACTCCAATCACAACCCCACTAAACAAAGGATAATTTGTTTACCCACTAAACAAAGGATAATTTATTTCTAAGTATGTGCGCACAGGTTCAGCCTGTGCAAAGAACTGCTGGGGCTAGAGAGCAGGAGCAAGAGGCAGCTGAATTTAGATTTTAAAATGTTGATTCCAAAATTGATAATTACCAGGGAAGGAAAGCAATAAAACCAGATCGATCTCTCAAAAATGAAGTGGACAGTATTTGCTAATTAAAGCTCTGATGCTTTTGTACTAACTACACAGTAGCCTTCTCTGGAGAAAGAAAAAGAACTGTCTTGTTTGGGAGGTGAAGAGATCCTGTTCGGTTGCCTAGAGATATTGCTTTATCTGCCATAGGTAACTATGTGATTAGCCACTTCCAAATGCAGCCATGGACAAGTACCACCCAAGGGCCTGCTTGACTCCTATCACTTTGAAAGTAGCAGGGGAGAACAGAGGAGTGGGATGTAGTTCTGCACACAGCAATTAAGCAAAAACCTCTTTTTTTCCAGGCAAGGCAATCTCCCTGGGGATTCACATTGCCTCTTTTGTAGTAGAAATGTGTGGCAGGGGAGACAGGCAGATCTAAGTCGTTGGAATTCTGTGCCATTTCTCCACACAACTCATATTCCGCAGGAAAGACACTAACAAACGGCCTGGAGTTTTGACGAAATAGAGGAGAAGAAAGTATGCAACACAGAGAGACAACCCACAAACACCTAGAGGCACGCTTTACTCAGGGGCAGAACAGGCAGCTGCCACTATTAACAACGGGGAAAACCTACTCTGTTGGGAAGGTCCCAAATCACCCCAAGCAGCTCAGCCGCAATGTACGTCATCGCCGTGCCACAGTTAATAATAAGCCCAGAAAGCTGGCATGGATGCATGCACGTTCGAAATGTTTCCCAAAAGCCAACGCTTTTTCAGGTCCGCGTGCTGTCTTGCTCAGACAGAACGGTTCTGGCCCCAGCCATTTCCCCAAGTTGTGTGTGTGTGTGTGTGTGTGTGTGTGTGTGTGTGTGTGTGTGTGTGTGTGTGTGTGTGTGTGTGTGTGTGTGTGTGTGTGTGTGTGTGTGTGTGTGATTACTCGATCTGCCAAGGCTCCTCAGCTGAGCGATCCGTTTGCAGCAGACAAGCTTTCTCTGTCAGCGAAGGCGTGTCCATTCGAGGCCTTGGGAGTCCATAGTCTCCTTTTCAGCTCTGCAGTCCTAAGACGACGATGATGTTGAGTACAACATTGATCAGCCTTGCTCTGTATTGTCCCCTTTGACAAGCTTGATCCTTCCATGGTTATAAACAGGTGAGCACAGAATGACCCATCTCAGCCACCAGGGCTGTTGGGGAAAGCACAGCATGGCTCATGAAAAGATCCGAGAGGCAGTCTTCTCGTGGGAGTTATATTTCCTAGGGCACATTAATTGCAGCTGTCTCAGTGCTGGTGACTCCCATGGCCAAGTTTGAACAAGGCTGCTTTTAACCACTATCACAAAAGCGGTTGGTTCACAGGTTGAGGCAAGTCCGACGATGAGGCATGGGCACGCGGAAGGAGGAAACAAACTTAAAAAAGTGGTCATGAACTTGCACATCTGGTTTCTTCAGCCTTCAAGAGGTGCACGCAAGAGGTTTAGAGGCAGCGGGTAAGTTAGGGTGTTGAGCAGCAGGAGGAGAAAAAGAACCGCCTGCAGCTACAGAGATGCACAGACAGCTTTGTCGAGGTTCTTTGACCACACCTACACCCCGCCTCACCCCCTCCAATGCTAAGGGCTTTGATTGGAATTAGCAAATCGGCCAACATCCGGTGCAAAGCACCACCCTGTCTCCAGGGCAGGGAAAGAAAGTTTCTCAGTGAGAAAGAGGTGTGCAGAGAAGTAGAAATTCACCGCCAGAACCAGGAGCTCTATTAAAATTATTTGTATGGTCTTCGTATTCAGTTTCAGCTTGGGGCAGGCGAACCTGCAGATCCCCAGGCTTCTTTAGGGAGAGCTCAAGTTAGGGAATAGAGCAAGCCTGGAGATTATGTGGCATCGAGCACAGATATTCTAACACATACACAAGGTATTTTTTAATTAGGCTCCCCTCTTCTCCTCTTTCCCAAGGTGAGCTCCTGATGGGTCTGGTAGCAGAGCTTACTCCCAATTTTTTTTCTGGAGCATCAACTCCCTGTATGAAATGTGGCTCTGGATAAGTGCTTTCCAGATGCCCTGCCTTGCAAATATCCCCTCTGCCATGGGGGCACTACTGGCCTTTCAAGAGAGCTGCTCGTGTTAGCATGAGCCTGGCATGATTTTGCTCCCAGCTCAAGTGTGCTTCAACACAATTTGAAGGTCTCCAGAACATTTGTTTTTAAACAGCGGATTTTCAGATTAACAGCCATGGAACTGTATATTTTATCTTTTGCATCCCTGTTTCCTTTCCTAAGGAAAACCCATTTAGGGTCACCTCATGTCAAGAAAAATAATGTGGAACTAGAACAGGTATGGACAGGAGCAAGTGGCATGAACCTGGAGCTGCAGGCATCCTGTTATGAAGAAGAGCTAATCCATAGGATCCTTTTTCTGTTAGAAAAAGATTATTAACAAGGCAACAGAGACTGTGATAATGCTTTATAAAATAATGCATAGTGCAGAGCAATGGGATAGAATTGTTTCTGCCTTCCGCACCCAGAGCAGACTCATTTATGGAATACATTTATGGACATCTCTATCCTCCAAAAAAAAAAACCCTCATTTCCTTTCTGTCCTCCAAGGTGCATAGTTTATTCTCGGGAACTATTATAGATGGTTAAAAAGGAAGCTTTGAAAGATGCACACCTTCTACAAAAACAATTTCCCATTTCTCCATTGTGGAATTTAGCAAGGCTGTGAAATTCTCCAAATGAAAAGTGTTCCCTGTCTCTGGGGAGTTCAAATGCCCCAACGGCAAGCTCAAAAGAGGGAGGACTGGTGAAGAAACCATAGGAGACAGCTCAATAGGGGGCATCCTATCAAAACATGGGTGGAGAAATAACTAGCACATCAGATCCATGGGAAAGCAGTTTTATCAACAAACGTTGGGGTCACCAGATGTATTCCACTTCCTCCCAACGGAAGTTGCTTTGGGGCCTCTCTTGTGGTTCCCAGACTTATCAGAATTGACATCACCATGTTGAAAGGGTTCCCCCCCCCCTCTTCCTCTCCTCTTCTGGGTCTTCTCTACAGGTGGTATTTCCCATATGGAAAGACCAGCTTCCTCTTTCACCTTATCGGATTCCTGCATTCTTCAGCTACTGAGTCCCATCAAAGTTGTCTGGTCTGATGGGGACTAGTGACATGGTTGCTGGATCAGATGATGGAGTCATCTCCTGCCTCACCCAGGGCAGAGTCCCCCCACCTCTATTCTGGTAGCCTACAAGAAAGGCAAGAGTCCAAGAGCCTGCCATGCTTACAGCTCTTAGCAACATGGTGATAGCTCAAAGAAAAGGTTTTAAGACCACAGAGCAAGTTCCCAGGGAAGGTGTTAGGGTCTCCGTCAGTACTGTGGCAGAGGCTGGACAGCTGTCCGCCATGGATGTTGCAGCAACAGCCTGCGTTGATTCGGGTTGGATCGGATGACCATAAAATTCCAAACAACTGGGGAGTGGGGACAGGTGTATATAAGTCCCCTGGAAGGGGTAATACAGGATCCTCATTTGACTAGGACACAGGGCCTTCTCAGCGGCTGCTCCCAGGATGCTAAAATTATTTCACGGTTGGCTTGGTTGGGCCCCTCCCTTCTGTCCTGCCTTTTCCAGGTGGGCTTTCAACAACCACTTAGCTCCTGAGAAACAGGCTTTTAGGAGAACAGTACGGTATGTCTTAAAAAAACCTCATGTATTTTTAATTTTTTAAAAATTCAACATAGTTGTAACATTACAATTTGCTTAACTTTGTTGTAGCACCTTAAGTGTCTTTTTTTTTTTAATCTATGAACCCATTTTTGACCTTGTGAGGCACTTTGAATCTGAACTGTGTAGGAAAGGTGAGATGTAAAACAAATGAATGAATAGGAAATATAGCATTTACTGGGCCACCCTTTTCACATACTTACTGATATTTAAAACAAACAAGCAAACCCTCTTATCTTTAAAGTCCATGGAGATCAACTCTGTGTCAGATAGTTATTTTGCCCAGAAGAAAGCTGATAGGATTTTTCAATTCTCAGTTAAGACAAAGCTGATAAGAAAAGGGATGAAAAACCAATATACAGAGAGGAATGATGGATCTGGTAGACACAAACCAATTAAAATCTCAATAGGATTATAAGTTTCATCTTTTCATTTCCTGTACAGAACAGTGTTGCTCTGTGCCAAGTATAAAGCTTGAACATCAATTGAAATATGAGTCCCCTCCCTTTACACACAGAGATTAAATGTCTGTAAAAAATAAAAGTCTCTCTCTTATGTCACTTAAGAGCAATGAGGGAAAAGCTGAGTGGATAGAGAGCTGGCTGAGTCCACATTTTTATTTATTTGTTTGTGATTTGTTCCATAACAGGGATGTTCATTAGGTGCAAAAATCTAAAAGGGCAAAAAAAAATTCATACTGCCAGTTATACAAAAGAGACAAGCATTAATTTGCTCAAACAAATTTCGCTCAAACTATCTGTCATTCAACGGCTGGGCCTGGCTGCAAGATTCGGAAGCTGATAAACAAAACTAGATTTGTGCTACATGTTTGCCTGTTTTGGATTGACACTTTGAACCTGTGCTATTGGCGAAGCGGATAGTTTGATCCTTACCAAACCAAAACAACAAAGAAAAGGGAAGGAAAAAAAGATTGTCCGAATAGCCAAAAAGGTTTCAAAACTGGATTGGCACCACTATTTCCCCTTGGGGTTTGTTACCCTGGGGTCAAGAGGTGGCCGGTCCCACCATTCAAGGATCCCGTGACATCAAGATGCTGTGATGTGGTGCAATATCAGCAGGCGTCAGCAACACCACGGGAACTGACAGAATTACTCAGCTAAATCCATAAGGTCACCAAAGGCCCATTAAGAATTAAAACAGAGGGCCCTGGGCAGAGCCATCAGCAGCATGCCTGGGGTCTACGAGCTAACATCAACCTTTATAAATCAGGAGGCTTGGGCACGCCATGGGTGGGTGCGACCTTGCTTGGCTAGCCACCTGATCGCGTGTCCAGAACCGCAGGCCAAAAAAAACAAACAAACCCACACTCCAGCTTTTTCCAACCCCTGATCCTTGTACACTAACAAATGTGTCCCAAAAGCTGTGAACACACCAGCACTGCACATGCCACACACTGCAGAAGTTGTGAGACAAGGGTGGATCTCTAGTTTTCAATGGATTTTCCAGGCCTCCAGAAAAACTGGTGCATATGCCACAAAGACAGAGCAAGAATAACCACTAGCTCCGCAGGACTTCGAAGTGAGATCAAAATGGAACAAAAGGCAATTGTTTTCCATCAGAAGAGAAAGACAAGCCTGCTATTTTTCCCATTAAAAAAGGTGGACCACATTGCACTCCTCAAAGTCTCACCACCACCATCGCATAAACAGCAAAGAGACCACCCATTTCTTGAGCAGGACAAAGCGCCTGTTACGATGCTAACTCCCTCCCCTCAAGAGCTACATAGTTGGCATTCCAACCTGGCAGGCTTTCCACCTCAGCTAATCCACCTGACCCAGCGACATGCCGGAACAGGTTAGAAGGCAGTCTTCCTTCGAAGAGGAAATCTAAGCAGGCAGAGAAAGGGGAAAAGGCAGAGGAGGAGGAGGAGGAAGAGAGAGAGACAACTAAGACTTTAAAAAAAAAAGATGTGGTCAAAAAAAAAGAAAGCCTCCAAAAGTTTAATGGATCAGATCTGGTCAATAGATATTTGACCATTTGAGACTGACAAGGGATGGGAACACCAATGGGTCTGCCCAAGACATTTTTTCCTCCTGAAGCAAAAGATAAGACATGAGTTTGTCCACACAGAGCAGCCATGCTCTAAATATTTCCCACAGTCTTCTGAGGGCAGAGAGTACAGTTCCTAGAAATTCCCTGACTTCAAAGACTAACACTGATTACGATCCCTTGGCAGCAATGCTTAGGAGATTCCTAACTCCCAGAACTACAGCAGAAAACTCTGAGTTTGCCACCAAACTACAACTCCCATGGTTCTATGGGAGAGAGCTATGGGCACTAAAGTGGTATCAAACAAATTGAACTGTGTAGTGCACCATGGATAGCAAGGCTCCCGGAAGTACTAGACAACAATGGCTAGAATCCTAAGTATGATAAGCGTTGTACTTCTCTTTCTCGGGGGTGGCAGAAGCCTATATCCTGCTTGTGGACATCCTGGAAAAAAGGAGTTGGTCACCGTCCTGAACAGGACGCTGGACCAGAAAGGCCGATCCAAAAGAAGACAACTGCAGATCCAGCGACAAACATGAGCAATCTCTTTCAAAGTTCTTGGGGGTGGGGGGTGGGGGGGTTAGATGTATCTGGTTTTGAATCAAAATCTGAAGTGCCCTGGGTCCTAGGATATAAAGAAAGGAAACAAAATCATGCATCAATTCAGAAAGGTGAGTCATCGGACAGAACAAATAAATCTGTTATGGAAGAAGGTACATCCTACATGAGAAAGAGAGAGAGAGAGAGAGAGAGAGAGAGAGAGATGCCTCACCTCCAAAAAAATTTGGGCATGTCCAGGATCCCTCTAAAGCTGTGGGGTTGGGAATAAATTTATGGCAGATGCCAAGTCTGTTTCCTCACACTGCTTGGGAAATCCCACATCACCATTCCCTATTCTGCTCTCTTTATCTTGAAAATATGACATGATCTCTGGTTATTCCCCACCACCACCAAGGCCTTTGTTTTACAAGTGGAAAACCCCCTCCTAAACATGACAATTGTTCTGCTTTCGAACAAAAAGCAAGGGTGTTCCTCTCCTTCCTGGGCAGTTGAACTTGCATTCCTGGATTTCTGGGAGTTGTAGTCCAAGAACATCTAAGATTAGGAGCCACTGCTCTAAACACCGGATCACATTTGAAGACTCCAAGTCCCAAGTCTGCACAAACCTGGCCAGCTGGATTTAAAAAAAAAAAAAACAGAGAGAATGATTCTTGGTCCTAAGCCTTTTCTGGCACTCCCTCTTGCAAACATCTGACAGGTATGCGCAGATCCACGAGTCCTCGTGCCAGCAATGCTGTGCCTTTGCTTTCCTGGCAATAGAGAGCCCTGCGGGAACGTCCTCCACTTCTTCTTCACGTGTCCCTTCCTACTCTTAGCCTTGCTTTACAAAAAGCATGCCTCCGGGGCCTTCTACGCCAGTAACATACCTGCCCCGGTTATGCGTGGAATGTTATCGCCTTTGGCCGCAGGTCTGGGCATCTCTGCTCTGTTCATACAAAGAAACATATATCTTTTATTGGGGGAGGTGATATGAGACTAGTTGCAGTAGAAAAAAAAAGAAAGATCTCGGGGGGGGGGGTTGGACTACAAGGCAGAAAACTCACTATTCCTCCACCTTATGACAAAGGTGGGGAATGATTAAATCCTTCTCACTCCTCCATTGCCTCCAGTGACTGGTTGAGTTTTTCTCTGATGTCACTGTGAGGGCAGCACTCTTGGTACCCAGTACATGAATCGAAATTAGGACCAGGTTACAATGTTTTTTTTTAAATGAAATGTACTGAAATATGTATGTATTTTATGCACTGTGTCTAACACATGCATTTATTAATGGTTTTGGATATAATTTTTCAACTGTATGCATTTCTAACTATTTGCATTTTGGGGGGAAATGTGAGCAGTTTATCTCTCCAAAACACCCCATAAGCCATGCAGACGTGCAAATTCTCAGTGCAGTGTGTTTACCTTCCTGGAAACTGTTAAGAGGTGCAAAAGGGCTACTGTCATCAAATCCATGGAAATCTTTCCCCCCACACACACACTTCTCGGACAAGAGAGATTTTGCAGCCCTAGTTCTAATTAGGGTTCCCCCTGATGGTGGACCCCATGGAAGTACTGTAAGGGGAAGACAACAAGGCAAGGAGAAAGACAGTTTTCTCCCCATAATTAGGATGTTAACTAATGTTAGGCTAGCATGGGGAGGGTTTATCCAGTGAGCATCCTTTGCATTGACTTTAGCTCTTGCAGCTCTTTTTTTCTGGCTACCCACCGAACATGAGTTTTGCAACAACAACAAAGGCAGATGAAGGGCTGGAGTTAAATCAAATTATCTCTATGGAACCGGAGTGATTTCTCCACCCACAAGGGCCGCCAGCTGTTTCCTTAGCCGTGTTTATGATCTTGCCAAGATAGAGTCTGCCGAGCCTTATTAATCGCCTTGGATATTTCTTGGGTCATTTTCTCGAGCTTCACGCTTTGAAGATGGAGGACGGCAAACTCTTTGGTTAAACAATATGCTAATCGTGTTGTCTGTAATGAGATCCCATTTGACCATTTTTAAAGAAAAAAAAAGAAGTAACAACATCGGCACAAAGGCGTAGCCCACATTTCACATACTGTATCAAGAAACCCGGTTATGTTTTGCTGGGGGGGGGGGGGAGGACAGAAGAGAAAGCTAGCTTAAAATTGCCAAATGCCCACTTTGCTCCATTAAAGCAACCCTAAATCAAGCATCCAGGAGGCTTTAAGTTTCTAAAAATTAAGTGAATAGCATTGCTACATTAACAAGGTTTCCCTAAGTAATTGGTGGCCATATGGACTTTCAGCAAAATAATAATAATAATTATACGCCTAAAGGTTAAGGTTCTGGTTCTGAAAACAGAATATGAAGAGGCTGGATGGTCCAGAGTGAAGCAGCTGCTTGTAAAGGAATGCATGTCTGCCTTTCAGATGAGATTCAAGAAGGCAAATGGCTTGTCATTGGCTCAACTTTCAATCTGTCAGTGGGTTGCTCACACTGAAGCTCGGTAGCTTTACAGAGCCATCCCGGACCTTACTGATTCCTTGCATTACTACTGGTTCTCTGTAGGAGAGTGTGATGCATAGATGGATCACTGCAAATAACTTGCCACCGCTCCTTTTATGTATAAATAATAACATTAGTACAGTGTGGGTTTGGGACCCTGTAGTACCAGAGCTGTGGAGGGGTGGGGATGGGGAACAATATTATGGAACACATCTCATAGAACCCCCCAGCTTTTATAGTCACTGGCTATGCTGCTGAAGTATGGGCCAAACAAAAGCAAAAAGCAAAGTGTTCTGCTTCTGTACCGCCCCATACCACTTCAAGTAGTCTCTGGGCAGTTTACAGTTTAATTACAGTATGCAGACTACACATTGCCCCCCCCAAGCAAGCTGAGTACTCATTTTACCGACCTCGGAAGGATGGAAGGCTGAGTCAACCATGAGCCGGCTACTACCTGGGATTGAATGCCAGGTCATGAGCACAGTTTTAGCTGCAGTACAGGCATTTAGCCACTGCGCCATGAGGTTACTACAATCTATTAGGGCAGGCCTTAGCAACCCAACAGCTAGAATCATGACCCTGATGGCCAGTCCTGAGTAGCTCGTAATTGGAAGGTTATTTAAAAAAAAACTTTCTGTGACACATCATAGTGTTTTTTAACCCATTGGTGTTAACTGCAGCATCTAAGAGATAACTTTTGCTCTTTGTTTTAACCTAGTTTTTCTTCCACTTTTTTTGGAAAAGCCCCATTAGGATTGGTAAAATGATGTAAGACTTTTAAAATCCCTATCCAAATGCCTGTAAGAATACTTCCTCCTTTTCACAAGTAACTACGTATCAATGTTTCTCTTTACATCATGTTTTCTCACATGTTACTTTTTAAATGCAACTTTGTTAACACTGTTATTATCAAGGATAAAAGTTATTTGATGGTGATCTCTCCCAGGAAAAGTAAATACTTGCTACAGGTAACAATGTTACTTGTACCTCATCAGTTCTAACTCATGAGAGTTCCACAATATACGGAGAGATACATGTTCTCTGCCTCTGGTCTATACTGAACACCAGCACTGGCTTTCCGCAGCTCATCCCAAGGTCTTCATGGAAATACTATGGACTGAACTTGGGGTTTTAGAAATGCAGAGCAAAAGCTATCCCACCAAACTATAGCCTCTCTCCACAGGCCTGGCCACATCACCCCTCTTGGAAGTTAACCACTGCACCATTCCCCAGCCCAGCCCCTAGGACAGAAACTTTTAAGAAGTTTTGAAATTGCTTCTACTGGCTTGGATTGTTTCCTCACGTGGAATGCCCACACTGCAACAGGCAGCCCAAAGGGCTTTGGGGCCAAGCAATTCAAATTTATACCCAGCACAGAAGGTCTGCAAAGCTCAGCAGAAAGATATGCACCCCCTCCGCCCCCTCCCCAATCTGTGCTGGTTATTCTCAAACTCATATAATTTGCACTAAATCAAAATCCACTGCAAATCAAAGAGACAAAAGGGGCAGACAAGTCCTCTGAATCCCCTAAGCTAGTTAACATCCTTTCCATACACACCAAGGAGAGAGAAAGAGATAGATACAAGGAGAAGGTGGACACATGTTCGACAGGAGAGCAGTTGGGTCAGGACAGGAGGCCCAGTGAAACTGTGGCTGGCCTGCCATGCAGATGGAGTGGGGTGAGAAGGCATGGTAGGCTTGATTAAACCCTTTTAAAAAGCCCTCTGGATGTTTTGGACAATAGCTTCCATAATCCCCAGTTGAGAATGATGGACACTGTGGCTCAAAACATCCACAAAGGTGCCAAGTTCAGTGAGGCTAGTTTGGCTGTTTATTGCTTCCTCCTCACTCACTCCCGAAACACCTTTCTGATGTCCTAATTCCTGCCAGGGCTGTATCTCACAGCACTGAAGTCCTCTTGGTATCCAAGGTCTTCAGGATTTTCTGTTTCTCTATGCAGTGCTGCAGAGAGATTTTGGGACAAGGAGAGAGATTTGGCTTTCCATATGCAAAACCCATTACCCAACTGCTGGCTATGATCAACAAGACTGATGGGAACTGTAGTTCAATAACACCAGGAAGGCAACATACTGTATTCTCCACACCCACTACATTGACAAGTATTTATGGGAACTCTACAGAGTTCTTGGACCCTGGCTTTTTTAAAAATTGCATTTTCCTTCCTTCCAGTTATGATATATATTACATTCTTATTCAAGCACCCCACCACTTTTGCTTGATCAAAGCTGTATCTGTTGAATTTTGCTGGTATAAATGCAGAAGTTTTTTTTAAAAAAAAATCCTTAAATTCGCAAATTATGCATCAAGTATGGCAAGAACTTAAGGACTGGGGGAAAGTACATGTGGAAGAAGCAAAACTGACATTAATTTATTTAAATAAATTCATCAGCTAGACAGCTGATATTATAATGCATTATAATCAGTCTTATTCACCAGGACCTTAGCTATGAGAAGAATTTGCTCCATATTCTGAAATTATCACAAATGATGCCTTCAATAACTTGATCTCAATGCTGACCTTCATCTTGAACCCTCACCATTTGTCACCCCTAGTGACTCTATTAAAGCACCAATGCAACAAGACAGGGACCTAGATGCTATCTCAACCTCCATGATTCTGAGGGGGATTTGCCTCAGGATTGGGAACTCAAGTATTATTTTCTTTGCCTGACATAGAGAGACAAATAATGAAACCCTATACTCCACCAGCTTGATTCATGCCTTGCTGAATTTGTTGGAATATACTGCATTTGCTGTGCTCATTGGGACCTAGTTATGAGATTTTCAGACTCATAGTTTAGTGTTTACTAAACTTTTTTAGACTGCTGGAAAAAAGAGGAGGGGAAATTACAGTATTTTTCTGTGTATAAGTCTATATTTTTCCTAACTAAAAATTGAGGGTCATATTATACAAGGAAGTAAGCTGCCAAGATACCTTATGCAGTTACGAAACTGGGATTTGGGGTTGTAAAAGTGGGGGTTGTCTTATACATGGGGGCATCTATGGAAGGTCTGTTCCATAGAGCAAGCATAACTTCCCACACATCATTCAGATATAGATATATAGAGGTTCTGGATGGCTCTGGGGTTTGGGTCTTTGGCTGCACAGCCAGTGGTTGGGAGTTCCAGTTCCCATAGGGTTCCCACTCTGTAGTTTCTCTCTCTCTCTCTCTCTCTCTCTCTCTCTCTCTCTCTCTCTCTCTCACACACACACACACACACACACACACACACACAGAGAGAGAGAGAGAGAGAGAGAGAGAGAGAGAGAGAACTTTGTAGTTTTGAGCCAAAAGAGTCTGCTCAGGGAATAAACTAAATTGGGCATAAATAATTGAAGCATCTCAAATCATATTTCCTTGCTAATCAAAGAGAGTGGTTCGGTGTAGTTGAAGAGGCAGATTTTTAAAAAAAAAAACTAAATTAAGAAAAAGCAATTTAATTGAGTGGAAGGGGAAAGTGCGAGCCACGCAAATGCTGTCAAGACCCTGAAATGGAAAGCGGACACTGGGAGACCTGTGACTGAACAGCCCCCCCCCCCACTAAACCTCAGTCTCCTTTCATGTCTTCTGGATGGAATGCGGGCTCGCTGTTTTATTCTAAGAAGCATGTTTCATAATGATAAACAAGCCAATGCCAAACTCACACTTCAGGGCAGGGTTCAGAGAGACAAGCCCAGGCTGGTTCTGCGGAATCTCCTCTCCTCTCCAACGCCTCCATGCCTGCCCAGCTTAAGAGGTCGTGCTGCCTAAAGCAGAGGAAAAGATGAAGCCCCCCACCCCCATCATCTGGAGAGGAAAGGGTCCCCCAGTCTCGTTTTTTCTCTTCCAAAACACAGCCAGTGCCAGGATTTCCTCTCAAGCTCAAGGTGTGAAAATAGCATTATAAAGTCAAGGCACTTGTAAAGATGGCTGCTGTTTTTCACTTAGCATGCATTTGGCGACCTTCCCTTTGAATACGAGGGTCAACAGGAATGTATCCCTGGCATTTCACAGCTTTCTGACCACTGTCCACATTTATGCAATACTAACAGGGGGTTCTGGGAAAATAATGTAGGAAAAAATTATTTTTGAAATCTTCTCACCTGTGATACTCATGCATACGTTAAAGTGGCCTTAGAATGGCTGGCTTAATAGAAAATATTCTCATTTCTCCTTGGAACATTTTCCTGAGAAATGTAATTCATTTTAAGTGGGGGGGGGGTGTCTGTCTGATCTCACCCCATGTTAAATATCAGCCACCCACTCAACTCAGGGAGAGCATTCCTAGATAGGAATTTGTTTTGCAAACTGGAGGGGAACAGTATTCACGAGAAAAAAAGAAAGGAAAGAAAAAAGAAAAAGAATGAATGAGTGGCTTCTCCTAGATACCTGAGGCAAAGTCAGAGCTTCTAAGGGTTACTTCCCAACCAATACAAAAAAAAAATCTTTCAGATGTAGTAGAACTCGGGGAGGGGGGGAACATTGCCATCTAACTTACATCAAAGTCAGCCACATTGGAGTCACAGGAAAATTCATCATAGATGCAAAGTTTCTAGACCTCATTGCCGCACGTGAGCAATGCTGAACAGAGTTCACAAGTTACAAAAGCATTCAAGAGAGATGCCACCCTCTTATTTGCCTTAACTATAAATTTCTAATTATACGGCACACTTTTCTCATGTTCCATGTATAGTTTGGGGAAACCAAAAGACTTCTGTAGGTGTCCCATTACCAAATCTAGAGACCGGGGTGAGTCTATATTGCCAGTGATTGTGGGAGTTGCAGTCCAAAATATCTTGGGGATGAAAGTTCCCCACCCCTGCTATAGAATTTTAGCAGGGCACTCTGTCAGCAGGAAAGTGGGTCAGCAACAGTTTCCAGAGACAGAAACTAGGTCCTGGATATATTTGAAGCAGGCCAGTCTTGCTTCATTGTTTACTGACAAAGCCAACTTACTTGATCTTGTCTTCTCAGGAAAAAAGGTGGTGGTGGAAGGGGAATCTTGTGTACAGTTTTTTGTTTTGTTTTTACTAAACCTCCCCAAGAACATACATTAATGTGTAACAGTACCAGAAATAAAATAAATATAGTTCTCTAAAGGACATCATAGGGTATTGTGCTTTAAAGTTGAAAATGCAAAATAAGAAATTTGTAGAAAGAAACCGATACAAAATAAGACTTTAAGGAGGACTAGCGCACTCTTCTAATGCATAAATTAAAATGGCCGGTTTAGCCAAGGAAATCAGAGTACATTATTTCAAAACACACCAGCTGTGATGCAGTAATTACTTTCAAGGTCTTTATTATAATAAATTCCCCACACACTTTGAAAGGTAACATTTAGAAATGGATAGCCTTTTCCGCCATTATGCAGAAGGTGTTTTGTTCTGAGACAGGGATTATCTCCCCAGTTTCCTGCAATCTAGCCAAGGAAAGATGGTGTTATTCTTAGGGATCTTGGCCCAGAGGTTGCAAAATTGCATCCCAAAAAGTTCCTGGTTCCACAGCTCATCTGCTTTGTCACTCCGTTAACCGTCTCCAGCCTGGTGCTCTCTAGGAAGCCTATACTATAACTCCCATCGCCCTTCTGGGAGCGATGCTAACTGCGGGATGATCCGAGTGGTGCATCAGAACCAATGAAGGGCACCAGATTAAGGAAAAGCAAAGTGTTCTGATCATATTGGTTTACATAGGCTGGATTATTCACTTTCTATTCTGCTAGATGTTGCCCAGAACACTTTTGGACCTAACTCCACCACCACCACATGGTCCTCAGAGCTGATCCAAGGCATTTTGCTGCCTTAGGCAAAAGACAAGATCATTCATTGCATTCACTCCATCACAGCCTGATTTTAAAAATAGCTTTTCATTAAAGGATGGAGGTCCAACAATTTTCTCTACACAGAGACATCTTCAGGCTGCTGGTTTTAAAAGCTCCCCCTCTCCCCCAACAAAAAAGGAGAAAACTCAGATTCCCATACTAGCTTCAAGCACTTTCACCAGCCATACACAGCTGGTGAAGTCTAGCCAAAGGCATTTCAGAAACTAGAGGCCAAAGGGAAGCAAATACTGTAAACACAACACACACAACACACACACATGCACAAGAGGAGAAGCCCAAATATTGCCAAGAGTTCCCATCTTTCAGAGTGACCCTTGGCCCCAGGAGAAGACAACTTCTAACGTTCTACATTTCTTCCCAAAACAGTAGTAACATATGGGATATTGGCCAGCGGCATCAGCCAACTAGAACGGGGGAGGGGGGAGAGAAATACTGTGGGTGGTGGGGGGTTTTTTATGGGGGGGGAGGTGAAGTGAAGAAAGGTTTTTTTTTTTTTTTTGAAAATACGAGTAAATAAAAAGACATCTGGGTCATTAAAAGCAGAGAGGATCTCTCCGCTGGTCCCACAAGGGAGGGGAAGAGTGGGACATTCCATCTGCACTAGGAGGAGGAGGAGGAGGTATTGCAGAGAGGCAGACCAACCTCCTCCTACACAGGATTAAAAACAAAAATGACAAGATGCCTTCTATCCAGCTGTGGCTTCCCCACCACCGCACTAAAAACCCATCTTGCTGCCATGGCAAGGGACAACGCTACAGTTTTAAAGAGGCAGAAGAATGGGTCAAACGATCTGCCCTGCTCTGCCATCAGATTCTGATGGCCCCGAATGAGCCTTCAGTAGCCACTGCACAAGGACAAAGATCCTCATAGCATCACTAAAAAAAAAGACAACCTGAGTTTGCTCATTTTCCTTTTCCTTCCCCCTCCCTTCTTCCTTTTGTGTCAGGACTTTTCATGTTGCAAGATTCAGGGCAGGGACTGTCTTTATTATTATTATTTTTTTGCCCTCTCCTTTTAAAAAACATGACACCTTCAACACTCTAAGAGCCTTTCCAAATGAAGATAAGAGCTTCAGATCTATAAATGATCTCCTTGCTCCATCTTCCTGAGTTTGCGAGCCCACCCAAAGGCCAGGGGCTCAGTGCCAGTTGGGGTTTGCAACATCCTCCAGAATGTTGGGAAAGCCTGCAGGTTGGCTACGGACTAAACAAGAACTCTTCTAGGACAAGGTCAGTGCTCCACATTCAGTTATAATAAGTCAGTGTCCAGAGTTATCTCTTCTCTGTACTGTTTTATTTGTCAAATGTAACAAGTCCATCTCTGGGAACAAGCATGGTCAAATACCAAAATCCACTTCACCTTGGTTTGACTCCAGCCCACTGAACACCCCAGCGTCCATGGACACTGGAGACGGCTTAGAGGTGTAAGTGAAAAGATTAAAAAGGAACTCTCCCAATCGCTACCTGCTGTGCCCCTTCACTTCTGCATACCCACTGTCCTGTTTGCACCAGCAGTGCCCGAACCACACACCCAAGGGAGCAGAGAAAGTATAATAGTAACATGAGGCTTTGGGGGTTTATAACATCCACAGCTCAAGTGCTTTTTAGGCAGAAGCCCATGGACTTTTCAGCCCAATTTCCCCTGCCTTGGGTCCTTTTCAAGGAGGATGTTGGGGTGAAAGTATTTTAAATAAATAAATGAAATTTATAAATATTTCAGATGATGATGATGATCATCATCATCATCATCATCTTAGAACTGCAGAAGGAACCCTATGGATCAACAACTCCAGCCCTGGCCTGGTCAAGGAGGCACGGTAGGGAATTGAACTCCCAACCTCTGCTTAAGCCACTGAGATATCCAGCAGCTCGTTGCTTTTAACCAACTGTTTGGCCTTAATTGTGCCTTAATTGTGCTTCTCTTTGCCTTAATTGTGCAGGTTTTGTACCATTCTCTCTCATTTATATAAACTAGAGCCACACACTAGAAAGTAACTAATAAATTATGGAAATATATATAATCCCGAACCAGTCCGAGCTCCAGAATCCCACTCAGCAGTTCTTCATAGTTTTGGGGTTACAATTTCTTACGGCGCCTGCCCGGCTTTCTCAGCCTCCTGAGGCTGAAAGCCTTCTCTGTGCCAAAATTGGGGGTGAGGGTGAGAAGACAACAAAATGGCACCTTTTAAGAAAACAAGGCTTCATTCCCTGCCCCCCATGCCAAAAAAAAGAAGAAGAAAAGAAAGAAAGAAAAGAAAAAGGCCAAGGAAGGATTAAGAGAGTAAAGGGGCTCTTTTTCCAGCGATGGTGAGGCTCTGCTAAGAGGCAGGAGCATGGGAAATAACCGGACTCCGGATTCACCAAGAGACAGCCGGTTTGCCAGCAATTTCCTTGCTTGAAGCCTCCCTCCAGGAGATGCTTACAAGCTCTTTTTAAGGCGGCTGAAAGAGAAATTTTGCATGGGCTACTTTACGAGAACAAAGCTGCCTCAGTCTTAAGAGGGCCCATGTGCAAGGAAGGCAGAAAAGGAGGGTGGGAAGGAATAAAAAGAATGGGCAGGAAGAGAGCATATAAATAAACTGGAAACACTAAAAGCGTAGACACAACCGTCGTCACATTCACAAGAGAAGCACTGAGAGAACCAGCGCACTCAGAGGAAGGAAAGAGCATCCGCCGTGAAGTCAGGAGACCCAGATCCAGACATGCTGGCTGGCTATGAAGCAACTCTAGGCCTCCCAGCCTGACCTACCTTGTAGGATTGCTAAGAACATATTAAGAGCCTCCCCCCCCCTTGCCATTTTTATCCACCGCAGAGAAAGGTTGGGGGGGGGGGGATAACTGTGAGCAAAGTACTTCTTGCGGGCTGGGTAGCTCAGGGCCTTTTCACACGACCCCTAAGATCCGCTGGCCACTTAATTTCGGACCAGAGATCTTAGGGGTTTGTCGCTGTTCCTGCGTTCCCACCCCCTCCACACTCCTGGCTGCGTGAGGGGAGGGAGAAAAAAGGGAAGAAAAGAATGCCGCTCACCTCCGTTCTGCCCTCCCGGCACTGCATTAAGATCTCTTAAAGGGGCGGGGGGCAAAAAAAGAACAAACAGAAGCAAGGAGAGCCGGGCAGTCACTACGTTATATCCGCATCAGGAATTTTCACCTCCAGAGAGCAGGTACCTGAAAAGTGCGCTGGGACGCGCTTAGGTGGGCGTGGTTGCACTTAAGTATCTGTAAACTCCGGAGCTGGTGGGGAAACAATTTTAAGCTCCGGAGCTGGGAGCCATTTGCGGCGGAGTTTAGGGGTCGTGTACAAAGGGCCTCAGTTGAATTAGATATTTGGCCGTGGAGTGAAAGGTTGGGGGTTTATTCCTCAATGTGCCTCCTGGGATGAGGTGGCCTCGGGCAAGCTGCACAGTCCTAGGGCACTCCCCAGAAGAAGGCAGGGGGTGAATCACTTCTGACTGAATGATCTCTACAGAGAAAATCTTGAAAAGGAGTCACCATGTCAGAACTGAGTTGATGGCACACAACTCTTGCTTAAGATAGTTCTTGGCTCACAGATTTCATTTGTGCAAGAGAACATTTTGATACGTACAGGCCCCTACCAGAAATCTGACATCCTACGGGTTTGCTCATAGGCTGAACATCTCACATCTTGTTTGGCTCATGCAATAATTTGTAGTAAATTTTGCCAGCAGAGTGCCACAAGCTAGTAAGGTGGGCTTATGGATGCAAATTGAGAAAAGTTACTCTGGAAGTTCATGATAAGAGAGGGGGGGGCTTTTGTCTATTGATCCAAGAAATCCTGTCCAATTCAAATCTTTTGGAAGGGACCGACTTTGTTTACCCTAAAGCAGAGCAGATCAAGAAGTAACATGATTAACACTTTTCAAGTGCTGGAAGAACTGTCACATAGAAAACCACCAAGATTGGTTCTCTTTCGGAGTCGGCCCCATCATAAGGCAATCAACGGCCTGACCCACCACTTCTCTATCCAGGTTCAAGGTATACGACTAAGACAGTGGCAGACTGAAAAATGCACCCACAATTGTAACTGGAGCAATTGCAATGGAATGAATTAAACTGATTGCTACTCAAAGGTGTGCCGCTGCCGCCATCACCACCCACCTCCCCCAGGTGCTTATCCTCTTCACTTCCTAATCTGCACTTCCGTCACCTGGATGAACCATCAGTGCCGAGTCAACCCCACCCAGACTATACACAAGAGATCTGATTATTACTGAGTTGTGTGGTGTTTTTTTACTTTGTCATCGTAATCAGAAGTAAGAGATACTCATCCTGGTGGTAAATCACCCAAGGTTTAATCAGACCAGAGAGGAAGAAGGACCTTTTTCAAAGGAGGGGGTAGGAATGGAGGAAGGAAGACCAGAAGATAAGGGAACAATCCTAGCTCAGTGCTTTCCAACCTTAAGTCTCATGTTGAATGCCCACCATCTGGTAGGGCCAAGACGGTCTGCTTACCCTAAATCTGGACACTGGTTGCCACAATCCAAACAGCATTAATCTTAGGAAAACCAGGGGTTTAACTGGATGCATTGGAGCTCCTTTTGTTCACCAGTCCTCTTGCCATAGTATTTGAACCACATTGTTTGCTTATTACTTGTCTCTTGGCTTGGTTTACGTCAAATATTTGACACACACTCACACACACACATAAGTATACATGGAGAACCTGCGTCAGTAAACATTTATCCTGAAACTAGGACTAAGGGCTTCTAATCCTCTCAGTTACCAGTATCTCTGTGGTGTTAAATTACTCTTCTAATTTTTCTAACCACAGAAGCAAAACAAGACAGAAATGTCAATAACAGGAGTAAAAATCTGTCAAGAAAACAGACTAGCTATAAGAGAGGGAGAGGTGTTTCAAATTGGCACATGGATAGAAAATCCAGCCAATGTGTTCTCTGGATGACTGGTCCAGGAGATAAGAGATTGAGGCATGGGGTCTTTTGTGCAAGCATCCTTCCCCCAACACCCATTTACAGGAAATCCTTCCCCATCTTCCTTTATTTTCTCACCTGCCCCTTGAAGCCTGTGAGAGGAGGGACTGGGGAAGGCAGTCTCTGCTCCAAGGCGGAAAGAGTTAGAGAGCCCAGTTTAGGAGAAAACATCCAAAATGTACAAAAACAATGGAGATCTCTGCTGAATTTGGCCACAGAGGCATCTAGCCCTTAGTCCAAGTGCTTAATCCCAACTAGAGTAGAGGCACTGAAATCATACCTAGGAATGATTTGGCATTCCAGATTTGAGTTAACAAATCCAAAGACAATACAATTCTAATTCAGACTAGGATTTAGTCTTTGGTGTTCCTAGCCTATATTTAGACTATATATTTATATTCAGTCCTTTCGGCTAAAACCTCTCCTTCAAGTAGCACTTTTTTTACTCTGCAGACTACAGAAAGATGGATTTGCACCAAGACACTGCCTGTAATGTTTGCTTTCCTGGCATCATGCAAGACTCAGCCAGTCTCCTGAATTATTTGTTCACCTGCTCCATGGCCAGTATTTGTCTCAGGCAGAAGAGCTCAACACAAGGGGTTGCTTTGTTTGCAAAATCCACAATCAATGCAGCACACACACACACACACATACACAGCTCTGCCAGGGCAGAGGCAGCAAAAGATCAGCTTTGTTTTAGAAATATCAATCCCCATATTCTGAAACAACAGAAGACTGGGTTAATCATGGATTGTCCTAGAGGAAATACTTATTTTTTTGACTTACATACCATTCCATCTAGCGTATATGCTACTATGAGGCACCCCATTATCCCTACCATTGTAAGAGCAGCCTGCTGGATCGGTTATAATTAATTCTACCTCTGTTGTTGAACCATGGGCCCACATTCTAGTTTCCACAAGATCCGGGTGTGGCTCATTCAAACCAATGTTTCTCCATATTTGCAAGACATATGTAGCTCCTGCACAAGCAATCAGTCTTTTGACCTGGCACCTGACGGTTGTTGGAGGGAGGACAGGAGTCCAGCACATCTCAAAGGACGTCAGGTCATTGGAACACAAGAAGGCAATCCCTGCTTACCTTCCACGCAATGCTCCACCTCCTCCAGGTTGCGCAAAGTAATCCGCATGAGGCTGGAGTTGAGCATTAGCTCGTACTTGTGAGCAGGCCACATGTAGTGCGGGGCGGGGTTCACAAAGAAAATCCGTGTGTCCCCTGTGGACACCTGGTTGTCACAGATCAAGGGGTCGCCAAAGCCTCCGATGACCACTTTGTTCCCGCCATCCAGGAGGATCTCATGGGTCACCACCTCCTTGCCTTTCAGGTACCTCCAGACTCTCACCTGGAAGAAGAAGAAGAAGAATTAAAAAGATGGCCCACCTCTCAAACTGAACCTCTGCAGACTCGTTAAAGCTTGGGAGTGTTAGGGAGAGTGTGCCTTCCTTTACCCATGAAGGGAAGCAGGCAAGAAATGAAAACTTATATAAAAGCTTCACCAGGAAGTTAATTTCATTAGATACGAGAACCCATAAAATGAAGCAAGCCAAAACAACTGTTCAACCAAATAATTCCTCCTTTCAATTTAGGATTTATTTCCCCCTCCAGACTTATTTGCTTTTTTCATTCCTTTTTTTAACCTTCTTCTGCCGCCCTACTCACTACAAGCCTGCTCTGAGCTTTGAACCAGAAATTCAAGCAAAGCTGCCCCTTCCTTTGCTACTTGCAGCCAAACCCAAAACATAGGCCATGGAGGTTAGCTTTGAGATCGTTTAAAAAATTGAAGAAGAATCCAATCATGGAAGAATGTGACATTGATCAAAGGCCGCCGCTCCTTGTGGCGGCTGTATAGAACCTCCACTTTCAGTCTGCAGTCTACCACCAGCAGTCTTCCAGCACCACCTATAAGGAAAGAATATCATGAAAAATCCCTGCGAAAAATACTTTGTAATGGAGGTATCTAAATGGTGGGGAAAGTGAATCCACTTCTTGTAAAACAGAATTTGTAGAAACTTAATTGCAATTAAAGGCTACCCCACTCTTGCAGCTGTACAGAGTGATTTTGCTGAGATACGCATGCAGCGGATGTAACAACATCAAGGATTGTTACTGTGAAATTAAAGGCACACTTGGTTTCATCTATCAGCCAGTAAAGGGACACTGGGACAAGACCCATTCCTAGCTGCCCCCAAGGAAGAATGGCAAGCTAACACCAGAGTTTGCTTCTTCCTTCCTTTCCTGGTCCACCTTCCTTTCACATCATGTCTTGCTAAGCTAGCCTCCTCCTTGTTGTCTTTCTATCAGCAGTGAAACATTTTTTTCCATGCTGGAAATCTTTCAACGACTGGGTTGTGAGAATGAGGGTGTGAATGGGTAAGTGGTGTTCTGTGTTCTGGTTTTAAATGGTTTTTATTTAATTGTGTTTTAATATTACAATTTGCCTGTTATTTAAAGCATGGTAATTTTTTTTTACAGATCTGTAGCCCCAAGCACCAGGCAGGAACCTGTTTGGAGAATTATGGAATTAGAAAGTGGGGTAAGGAAAAAGATAACCCTAGGCCATGCTGACGGTTACCCTCTATGGAATAAAAGCTCCAGAAATCATTTGCTTTATTAGAATTGGCCCGGAGACCAGCAGCAAGTATTCCTCCAGCCTAGAAAAACCCTGGCTTTCAGAAGCAGCTTCTCAGATGGCTATGGCTAATAAGACAGCAGTGCATCCAAGAAAGTCCCCCTGGTGGACTTTGGCCCCACCAAGGGAAAGAAAAAGGGAGAAGCAATAGCAGGCTATTCAAAAATGTTTTAAAAAACCACCTCTTGTCTTTGCTCCAAGGCAAAGCACAATAGTCTCTGGTTGTCTTCAAATTAAGTTAAAGGGTTTCCCCCCACCCCCAAGCTATTAACTTCACGTTCTACTTTTTTAAAAGGAAATTTTGTCCAGCAACAGTATTAAAGAACTCAGCTAGTACTAAAATAGCAGCAAAGTATGTACATGTGCAAAATCTGTTATGTCTCAGGGGTCAGAGACAGGGAGAAGCAAATTATTTTTCTCATCTCCCAGCCATTCAACAGTTTGCGTGGCCACCAGTCAAACCGGGTAGGGGGACAATGGGAGTTGTACTCCTCCTCTGTTAAATGTTTCTGAGGCCTCTCCAGGGCTAGAATGAAGGATAGATTGTGGGTAGCAGCCAGAAGTGAGCCTGGAACTGGGCATAAGAACAAGCCATCCAACAAGCTGAGGACCAAGGACTACTGAAGCTCAGTCAGGACCCATGGGCAAACCCCACAGTTCATGGAGGCTAAAGAGCATTTTGCCCCATCAAGGCAAGAACTGCAACAGGTGATGGTAGGTGGGACCTGTCCATAGCCAAAGGACCCTTAACTGAGCAGACCAGTCCCTAAAATGCCATGGCCAGCCACACAAGGAAGTCTTCTCCATTCCTGACAACTGCCAACATGGCAGCTAAGAGAAAGGAAATCCACTTGGGACTAGGTTTGAACCTCAAAGGCGCTTTAAATTTGCTCATGACCAGACCTCATGGAGATAAGCTGAAAGGAGGACTAGGCCAACTAATGCAGGTCTGTCAAGAGACAGACAGCCTCTCGATGGAACCTCCAGATTCCATCGCATTGTACCTGTGGGCGTCAGTGGATGGGAAGCAAGCCCAGGATTTAGTTGCTGCCTTCAAGCTTGGTGATTTAGAGGCATCCAGCTGGGGAATTGCTGGGAATCAGGATATTCAAGCAAACAAACCTTTGCTCCTATCCAGCTGGGATATTCATATACCATCGGCCAGAGAGTAAAGGAGAGGAAGAGGGTGAATTTCAAAGCTAGTCTGTTTTCCTTTGCCCTCCTGCTGGCTTGAGATTTAAGAGAGGGGGGGGGGAGGAAAAAACACACTCTTCTGATCACAGGAAAGACAGTGAACTCCCAGCATTGAGAAGTGAGTTTCTCTCACCCTCGTTTTGCAGTGGCCGCTGGCTTCAAAAATTTTCCCACTCCAGGCCTGGCTTCCCCAGTGTGAACACCGTGGCATCCTGCCAGCTGCCAGAATGACTGTAAGGAAGAGCAAACCGGCAGCACAGAAAATATCCTGCCTGCTTATTCCCCTGCATTCCCAAAACCAACACACACCATTTCTGCCATCCAATGTGCATGTTTCTTTGCCGATGAGAAAATCTGGGGCAGCAGAGGCGGCTGGCGAGAGAGAAACCTGTGCCCACCGATGCACCGGAGGAGCTCAGGGGAAGCAGGGCCATCTCAAGCCACAGCCATGACGTTATGGAATGCAACCTCTCCCTGACGGGAAGGGAGCCAAAAAAAAATAAAAATAAACACAATGCCAAGGGAGGTACTAAAAAACCTTTAGTAGCAGCTGTTTGCCAAGCTGCACCCTGCAAGTACACTTTACTCCAGATTCAAGTTGAGGCAAAGGCTGCACATCTGTGTGCGCACCATACCCGCACACATGTGTGCACACGCGCACTCACCCAGTGCCGTGCCACACCTGTCCTCCTTGCAGAGGTAAGGATGGGAAATGGGGAAAATAACTGCAGACGTCAGGGCACCCCTGCATGGGAGAGACAAACTCAGCCCCACAGATCCCTAGCTCTAGGAGAAAAGACATTTGGGGGATGGGGGTGGGGCACTTGAGAGGCTGCCTGAGGCAAAAGGCAAAAGAGCGCCTTCTGCAGATCAAGCGGCAACTGCAACTTGAAGTCTTCTACAACCCATAGTGTTGGACAGTTAACTTAGGCATGGGGTGGGTAGCACATTTGTTTGTTTGTTTGTTTGTTTACATACCTCCCCATTAGTGCTAAAGTGCAATTCTGGTCAGTATATGAATAGTTAAAACAAACTACACAGAACAGAAAGCACTAAATACCGTGTTTCCCCGAAAATAAGACAGTGTCTTATATTAATTTTTGCTCCCAAAGATGTGCTAGTTCTTATTTTCAGGGGATGTCTTATTTTTCCATGGAGAAGAATACGGTATACATTTATTGTTATCTTATTATCAGGGAGGCCTTATTTTCAGGGGAAGGCCTTATTTTTCAGCGAGAGGCAAAACTCTAAATAGGTCTTATTTTGGGGGGATGTCTTATTTTCAGGGAAACAGGGTACAACATAAATACAAAAAAAAATCTTAGCCTGTCAAAAAGCATAGTTCTGTCCTTCAGGAAAGTTTCAATCAATTAATCTCTTGATTAAATGGCCAAGGAGTTCAGAAATGAAGCGCACAGAGGCTTCTACTGTTGGAGCCGCCACCACCAATTGGTGGTCTTCACCGGAAGGCTGATTTTGCTGTAATTCTGCCCCAAAGGGGCAAACTGTACCCTTGAGCAAGGAACACAATCTCACCCTCCTACCTGCTTCTCCACAATTGGATAAATAAAGCAAAGAAAATGTGTCTTAGCAGATGCCAGTCATTGGAACATTAAATAGCCCACTACAACTTCTTTAATCACATTAATTGAGGCTGAGGTACCATCTCCCTCCAGGACACCTTAAGGATGCAAAGATCCAGAGATTTTCATTACTTTTTAAAGAGGCTAGTATTGATAGAGCCTCTTTCAAACAAATACTGGTTTCCAGTGTTGTTTACTGCCTCTTATCTTCCAAAACACCTAGAGGACAGTTTCTGCCCCCAGGGCATCCGCACAGTGGAAGCAGAGTCCTCCCAAAACATTTTGCTGCCTGAGGCAAAGATTAAAACTGGCAGCCTCTCCTCTTCCCTGAGAAATTTAACCTGCCAGCATTTAAATTCTATCTGCTAAGCATGTGGCGGGAAGGCATAGTTCACCCAACCTGAGGGCAGGCAGCTAACTTGTAGGGCACAAGGCAAGCCACCCTCTTTCTACCCCCTCCCAGCCTCTGCTGCCTGAGGCAACTGCCCTGGTCTACTGGGGTTTTGAACCTGGCACCTTCTTCATACATTTTATCACCAAGCTCTGCCTGTTCTCCATGAAATTAACTGAGAGACAGTCAGATATAGAAGCTGGGTCCTTTCTTTTTCTTTCTTTCTTTCTTTCTTTCTTTCTTTCTTTCTATCTCTCTCTCTTTCTTTCTTTCTTACTTTCCCAAACCAACCAAAGGGGCTTTTTGAGGGGAAAAATGGAAGGAGGTGGTAACAATTATTTATTAGTTGCATTTAAATCCCATGTTTTCCCTCCAGTGAGGTCAAGGGGAACAACTGAGATTTTTTGTGTATAAGGCAGGCCTTACAAACTCATCAGAGAGATGGATGGATAATGTAGGCAAGTTGTTTCTAGCATATTTGTGCTGAAAGGAGATTTAGAAAATCATAGAATAGCCTCTATTTCTTTTATTGGAACAATTTGCCTATTATATCAGTGGGAAAGGGGCACACCACATTTTGTTACATGACATCAAGTTGCCCCTAAGTTATGATGACCCTATGAATGAGCAGTCTCCAACATATTCCACCCTTAACAGGTTTGCTCAGCTCTCGTAGCCTCAAGCCTATGGTATCCTTTAGGGAGTTAGCCCATCTCATATTGGGTCTTCCTCCTCTCTTCTTGCCTTCCACCTTTCCCAGTGCTATTGTCTTTTCCTGAGCACCATGCCTTCTTGTTAATCTTCCATTCTCAAGGCATGCCATGTAATTGTAGAAAAGGACTTCTCATTTCTGACTGACTTGCAAGCAAAAGAGGTAGACAGAACAGGAAGGTCACGCATCGGCTGATGGCAGCCTGCTCTAGAAAGACTGAACTCATCAAGGGCAATTAAAGACAGCTTGCACCATGAGTCACTGGGTGCATTACGAATTTTTAAAAAGGCCATGAAGGAAGCGCCATAAGAGAATCCGGATTCTGAGAGATCACAGCTACGTTCTGCCCGCCCAATGATGGAAACGTATTCCAGGGAGATTTATAAGACAGCAAGATCAAGGGGCCTTAGATTTTTTTTAATGCTTTTAGGAAAGATCTTAAATTTAAATAAGAGCTAGAAGCATTAATGGATACATTTGATCAATCAAGATAGGAAGGCCCCATTAAGGATATATTGGGGTTAATTATCCCACTGCCTTTTAAGAAGACAAGGCACACAACAATCCATAATTTTTGCTGTGAAACCTTCACCCAAAGCTATGGGATTCTGGTGGTGCCACAAACTATTTATGAACATTCAAGACATGCAAGAGGAACATTACAGGAAGAAAAGGCATACATCAACTGCGGTCAGAAAACCTGTGAAGGGAAAAAAGGAAAAGCAAAAGCAAAGTGTTCTGCTTATATAACCACCCTATACCACTTCAAGTAGTCTCTGGGCAGTTTACAGTTTTTAATTACAGTATGCAGGCTACACATTGCCCCCCCCCCACGTCCAGCAAGCTGGGTACTCATTTTACCAACCTTGGAAGGATGGAAGGCTGAGTGAACCTTGAGACTGCTACCTGGGATTTAACCCCAGGTCGTGAGCACAGTTTTACCTGCAGTACAGGCATTTCACCAGGTCACTTCATAAGAAAGGAGGTACAGGGGATACAGTGAGCACAGGGAATGATGGGGTGTGTGGTCTAAAAAAGTAAAATTTCCTAGCTCTGGCCATAATAACGGGCTTACCTAATTCAGTGCCTAGCTTTGCAGCTTTAATGAGATGAAAACTCAAACACATTGAAACTCAGCAACCAAATGTATGATTGTATGCAAGGAATGCGGCAACAGAGTACCTTGGAACCCCCATCAACCTCAGACAGCAGGAATGATGGCAGTTGCAGTCCAATATTATCTGGAAAGATACAGGTAGCCTGCCTTTGTTAACTTTGTAATATCAAAGCATGGTTCAAAGCATCTTCACTTGTTTTGAATTGAATCATGGCACTTTTGAGAACTAATCAGTACTGAGAATCACCCAACCAGCATGTGCACTGGTTTCTCAGCATTAGAGTTGTTCTTGTTGTTTTAAGGAACGTTTCCCACTTTCTGGGCAACAGAGCAGCCTCCTATACCTAGGGGTCTAGCTGCATCTGCTTCATACTTACTTGGACTAATAAGGCACAGGACCCAATAGAACTGCATTTCTAAGTCTTTCTCATGCGTACTAGAAACTTGACTGTGGTCTGGATGTACTGCTTCCCACCATTTCTCTTTCTCCATTTAGCCATTCAGCTTAAGGAAAGGGTTGTATAGCTCCGCAGATAAATGCATGCAAAAGGTCTTGTGTTCAGTTCCCTGCATGTACTTTCACAGTGGTGAAAACGCTATGAAACTTTGAGAGCTTTGGTACAATATCATATAGAACCAGATGAATAATCACAAGACTGATAGTATGCTCCTATGTTCTTGAACAAAAGAGCAGATACACAGAATGCCATTACTCTCATAACTTGTACACACCTTCTCAGTTTGCAGTGATCATCTCCTCTCACCAAGAGCCCTGTGTGACTCAGTAACTCCACTCAGGAAACATTCCATGCACACAATTAGCTCCAAACCTAGGCAGAAGTTTGCTCATTGCATAGATACTTTGTCTACCCAGTTCTGACCCTAAGAAGCAGACCATAAGCATGGATCAAGATCCAGAAAGGAAAGGAAAGATTCCTCCCTCCTTTGTAACCCATCAAGGAAATCAAGATTTGCTAGTCTCCAACCCTAGCAGTCTTGGCCTTGTCCTTCCTCTTTTCCCCTGCCTTGACTGTTAATCAGCTGCCATGGAAATTAATATCTGCAAGTGATCAGCAGCTGCTGAGACAGCATTACCTCTAATTTCTTTCATCAGCTCCCTTATCTCTGGATTTATCAAAGTCTTCATCCTGGGAGGGTTAGAATTTAACCCAGGGCAGACAGAGTAGCTCAGTACAATACAGAGCTAGTGCTTGAGGGTAGGGTGGGTGGTGGGGTGGGGTGGGCAGTGTCAGACTACACAGACCACCCTGTCCAGCAAAGCATCTGCCAAGACAGCAACAATATGTGTTAGGACAAGCATGTTAAAAACCAAGGGTATATGTATTTCTAAAGTCACTGACAGGAGGAAAAATAGATAACAATTTGCGATAAACGCTGGTGAATATGATCAAGAGACATATTCAGGAAATACATTTGGAGACACGCAAGTAGGCTGCCTTCCAAATGTTTAGATCATCAATTTCCTGAAACCCAAACCTGTACAGCTACTGGTAAAGATTTCAGGAAACCATAGCCTGAAATACTGGAGCAAGGTATGAATGGGAAGAACTGGGGTCACCTTTTTTCCCTCCTTATTACCCCTCACATACGCATGCACACATGTTTTCTTGTGAGGGTTTTCACCCCTTCCTGGAGGAAATTCAGTAAGAAAAGATGCAAGAGCTGTTTAATACCTGTAACTGACAGTGCTAGGAACCTTCCAGGAGAACTTTCATTTACTTTGCTCATATTCTCTCTCTCTCTCTCTCTCTCTCTCTCTCTCTCTCTCTCTCTCTCTCTCGGACAGGAAGATAGTAATAATCTTGGGAATGCAGAACTGGATCATCAAGTCCAATCCCTGTTACAGAGAGACAGTGGGGACTGAACTCATACCATCTAGTAAGCTATCCAGCATTTCATCTTAGTTAAACTCATTCAAAGTGTACTACGGTATATATTAGCTAGTGCCACACACTGCATTTAGAGCCTCTCTGTGCACTTAAATCCTCTGATTTTTTTCCATCTCATATGCCACCATGACTGTAACATTCATCCTTACAATGCATTTGGGGGAAGAAAAAGGACTCCCGGGCTCAATTTTCCAGCACCAGAGTGCAAAATTAATTACACCCAGGTCCAGAACAACCTGTGTGGTTCCTGTTAATTCCGTATGCACATGGGTGCCTTAGAAATAAACACAGGGCTTTCCTGGCAGTCACAAAATTTATTTCAAGACCAAACAAGAACCTTTGGAGAACCGCATACTTGACAGCCCTGGAGGTATTTGCTGTGGCATTCACCCGTGAAGTTTCAACAGAAAGAAAGAAATCAAGCAAACAGAGGCCCAGGAGAGGATAGGCCGAGTGGCATGCCTTTGACTCCATGGAGCTGGAATCGCCTCTTAAGATAATCATTCATTCACTGAGACCTTTTTCTCTTCCCTTTGCACAAGTTCTCTCCTTGCTGTCGGAAAAGCTACACTGTGTAAGCTCAACGGGGCAGAGGGCTTTGCTGTAGGGCCAAGATGGCTACTCTGCTGCAAGCATGACTTCTCCCAAGGTTGTTTCTGTAGCGTGAAACCCCCTCGCCTACTTCATAGAAAAAGGAAGGGAGAAAATCCCAATTAAAATAAGAACTGTGTGTGGCTGTTTCTCGGAGCTTCCAGGAGCGGTGATTCACCTTTTCAACAGATTGCTTGAGGGCCTTTAAACACTCCTCCCCCCAAAAAAAAAACCCCACTCAGCTGTCAAACACAAATACACAAAATGTATGTGTGGACCATTTGTCACTAGATTTGCCTGCCTCTTGCTCTACAAACTATCAGACATGGCAGTTATGGAATGCCAATTTTTTTAGCAAGAAGGACTCTTCCAGCTTGTGGTTTTGAAGCTTCTCCAACCAGAGAGTGTAAAAAAGACCTTTGCTGCTGATGCCTAGGGTTGGGTCCCCCTTAACAGCAGCTTGCTGAGGGCTCTCCTTTTTAGAGGTTAGACTCTCTTTTAAGAAGGTTACTCGCCCGTCTAAAAATATATAATTATGTGCCAAAGCTTTCAAACTTTTCCGATGAAAAACACATGTCCAGGGCTTTAAAAAGGAAACTTAGATTCAGAAGAACATTTAGAGGAAGAAAAGAGCGAGAAGCGCTCTCTGTAACCAAGGCAGGAATATCTTGTGGTGCAAAGAGTTCCTGGATTTCAGCTTGTATCCAGCAGAGACCTAGAAAAGATCTGAATGGACCTGTGAAGCCACTGCATACATGACAAGTTTAGCCATCCACAACAAGTGAGGGTGATACTCACTTGCCCAAATTAAAACTCTGGTGAAATTAGGTCTATATTTGGTATTTTTTTTGTGAACCAACTGAATCTATACAGAAGGAACAGCGAGTTTTTGAAAAATCCCATCAGCAGAAGCTGGAAGTGGAATGACGACGAGTTCTCAGCTATGCGACAGCAAATGAAAGGAACCTAGAAAGTTGCTTTCACAACAAACCTTAGTCTGTCTCACTCAGAAGTACCTGGAAGTAGGTCTCCAGGGATTGTAAAATAAACCCTAAACCCTTCTTGGGGGAGGGGGGTTACTGGAAATACCAGGGATTGACCCATTAAAACCAGCCCCCGCTTCTCTCCCTCTTTCTCTCTGATTCACTGTCATCGCCTGTCTTCTTCAATTACCCCTATCATGTTCTCCCATGTCACTGCAGCAGCCATGGCTGGATCATTTGAATGCTTGCAACAGAAATTCAGAATTTACCCATCCAGAGGAGGTTGTCTGTTATGCCTCTGTACGAGTCTGTGCACAATGCACCTTCTTCTGTACTAGTAGTAGGGACTCATGAGAAAGCCAACGACCTGATTCTTATACACTCTAAGAATCAGACAGGAATGCTAGCTCTATGAGAACAGATGCTTTCTCACAGAATCATAGAATAATTGAGTCAGAAGGGGGCTATAAGGCCATCGAGACCAATCCCCTTCTCACTAAAAGAAATCCCATTTATTACATCTATTAAGTCCCCAAATTAACTCTTGAGGCAGGACAAAAATCTGAACCAAAAGGCTGCAGAGCTGCTGCTAGTCGATGAGACAGGACTGGAAAATACTGGATCCTCCTGGAAGAGAAGTGTTGTTCTGTTGGTCCACCTTGCATCTTCCTTGGGTCCAACAGGTCACAACTGCTGGAGCTTATGGGTGTTTTAAGAGTTTGATGAAACCCAGCCAAGGCAGACAGGACTCAGTGAAAGGGATCTATCCTCCAATATGATAAAGGCATCTTCTGACACCAGCCTTCTTGGGACATGTATATGATCCAAGGTTGGAGAGACACCACAATGTTTGGATTTTAGTGAACACAGCCAGTATATTTCCAAAGAAGAGGAGAGGAGACCCATGACTATAGCAACACAAGGCTGTCCATCATATAAGCTGCCTCCTATTTAGGACATGTCTTGAGCTTGGATTTACAACTGAGCATTGAATATCTCTCATCTTTGATTTCAGAAAAGGCTCAGCTATCAGACCAATAACCAAAGCCCCTGGAAAGTCATAGTCTGATCTGGCTAAGAAGCAAGCCTCTTCATAAGCTTCCTGGGACTTCTCAAAGGGAAAGTCGCATTCAGATACGTGGGTCATCAATGGCTATTAGATGCATTAATTAGAGACTCCATGTTCCTGCCTGAAGGAGCCTTGTGCTGCAGTGGTTAACCAGCAGTACCGCTGCCAAGGCTCTGCTCACAACCTGAGCTTGATTCCCAACGGGCTCAGGTAGGCAAATCATGGTTTACTCTAGTGCCTAAATCCCATCCTGGCTGGTGAATTCTGGGAGTTATAGTCCAAAATACAACTATTCCAAGCTCCTGTACGAACACCACTGTCAGAAAATAAGCCTTAGTGTTCAGTAATACTTTGTGAGTGGGCTGTTAACATTAATAATAATAATAATTAATAATAATAATAATAATAATAATAATAATAATAATAATAATAATAATAATAATAATAATAATAATAATAATAATAATAATAAATATGTGGTTTCATTGACTTCTACAGAATTTTTGACCACTTCTAGTTCCATGATCCCTGTGACAGGCCCCTCTTTCCATTCTGGCTTGACAATTCTAGAGTAAAAAGAAGGGTTATATGGCTTACAACAACAGTCTGGATCTCCCTTGGTACTTCCAGCATCCCTTCCATGGTTATCTTTTCCCTTTCAAGAACAAAAACACTTATCAAGCCTCCACTTCCCCAGGAATGCAGCAAAAGGAAAGGGGGGAAAGCCATCCTTACTCTGAACAAAACAAAAAAGAAGGCTCTTAAGAATCAAGGAGATTTCATTTTAAAATGTCCAGTCTTAATTTAAGGAGGGCAATGGCTTTTTTCAACCATTATTTTTATTGTATATCATTCTTTCTGCAGGCAGGGGTTTCTCTTAGCTGACATTCAACTCATTTATCAGGAGCAACCTTTAGCTCTAACAACTTTTGCAAAAAAGCAGAGGTGGTAAAATTGCTTCTCTCTCTCTCTGCATCTCTCTTTCATTTGAAATAGCCACTTGCACATTCACTGGGATGTGGAGCTATGTTTCAATTATGAAAATAACCTGCTTCTCGGGGTGTTCTGAAGGAAAAACATAACTCAACTAAAAAAAAACATTTTTACCCTGCCATCAAACCCTGGCAGGCTTGCCAGTTATAACCAGGGGTCGTCAAGAATGCAGAAAGTTGCCTGGGATGAGAACGGGGACTAATCCGGTACACATTACATGATCGGGGCGGGAGGGGTCGCTTTTGCGAATCTGTGTGTCCTGTAGAAACGGCCTCAGCAAAGGTAACCTTTCGCTTCGGAAAAAAATTGAATACATCTCCTGGCCCCCTCTTGACATGCGGTTCCTTTCCCGGCAACCTTTTAGTTTTTATTTTATTTTTCTTTGCAAAGGAGGTGGAGAGGAGGAACAGGAAACCAACAAGTGGAAGGACGAAATGAAAGACCGGATTAAAACAAAGGCAAACTTTTCTTTTCATTTTGTTTCCGCAGGGACGGGCCTAGGCTTGGGGCAACCGGCTCCCCCTTAACCTCCTCCTCCTCCTCCCCCTTTAAAAAAATAAATCCTAAGTACCCGCCGCTTTGGGGGCCACACACACAAACCTCCCAGGACCCGCATTCCTCTCACCTTGCAAGAGTAAGTCTGATGAACCGGATCCACGTTCATGATTTCTTCCACGGTCCCCGTGAGGACGACGTTGGCCTCTTCCTCTCGCCTCTCCAGTTCTCTCTCGGGACAGCTGGCTCCGCAAGTCCCGACCCACGAGGCCAGGGGCAGCAGCCGCAGTAGCAGCGGCGGCCAGAGGAAGAAGCGGCGGCGGCCAAGCCGGGCGCAACCGGGGGGTCGCTTTTCCCACCCCATGGGGGGCCGCGGGAAAGGAGGAGCAGAGGATCGGGGAGCCGGTTGGGGGGGGAAAGAAAGAGAGAAAGAAGACGGAGACAAGGGCTTGGCGAAAAATCGAGCCCTGCTAGGACTGCTCGGCGGCACCCCCGAAACAATCCTCGGTTGCATGGAGGGAGGAAGCCGCGAGGTTACTTTTGTAGCAGCGAATGGGGAGGTGGTGGTGGTGGTGGTGGTGGTGGTGGGGAATTAGAGGGAGAGAAGAAAGGGAAAGAGAAGAGGAGGGGAAAGGATGGATTTCCAGCCCGGAGGAGGCGCAAGGCGATTCCTCCTGGCTTTCGCCGGTACCAGCAAAAAAAAGCTACCGAGAAGGAGAGAGAGAGAGAGAGAGAGAAGGGGGTGGAAATCTGCATGCGATCTGAATTGCTGATAAGGAAAAGGGGGAGGGGGCAAGCCGAGGGGAGGGAGGGTTGGCACAAGAGAAAGAGAAAGAAAAAGAAAGAAAATAAAAGGGAGGGAGGAAAGGAGTGCGTGGAGGGTGAGAGAGGTATTGAGGGGAGAAGATGAAGAGAGAGAGAGAGAGAGAGAGAGAGAGACCAGCTTCGCTGCGGGCTGGCTGGCTGGCTGGCTCTCCGCCTGTTTGCTTGCTTGCTTGCTTGCCTGCCTCCAAAGGGGGAGAGTGAGTGAGAAGGAGGAGTGGAGAGAGTAAGGGGAGAGACGCCACCCGCAGGAAATACGGCTCACATCAGGTTAATGGATAATCAGGCCTCCAAACGTGATGTGACTTTTAAAGGTGCCGCTTAAGAAGAGGTTTCAAGAGTCAGGCGGTGGGCGCGCTTGGGGACCGGGAGGAGAGCGCAGCCATCGGCTCCCGTGGATGCTCCATCGCTCTGGGATTATTTGGGATGTCCCTCCCCCCCCTCTCTTGTCTCTTGGCGTTCCCCTGTCCCCGCCCTCTGTTAAGACATATATAGATTGGATTCCGCGCCCCCCGCCGCCCCCAAACAACACCAACAATGAATCTCATTCTTCTTGCCTTACAGTGTTCCCTCAATCTTACTTCCCAGGTAGATAAATAGAGCTCAGTCCAATTTTAATCCCAAGGGCTGAATGCCCACTGAAAGCAACTGCACTTACCCATATTTTTTCCATATATAAGACACCTCCGTGTACAGGACGTCTGTTTGCAGAGACAAGTTATGGGCAGTTTCACAGCCCCATCGTTCTCTCCTCCGCTTACTTCTGTGCATAAAACCACCTCAATTTTTAGTCTAATGCTTTTAGATAAAAACATATTATACATGGAAAAATGATGGGTATATTGATTTTGTCTAGCAGTGAAACAAGGTCTTTTCTTTTATGAGAAGTTCTCCTGATTCAGATTTACAGCAACCTTCCCCAGATGGAGCCAAGCTTCTAGATCAAATTAATGCAGGGGTTTTTAAAAGCAACTTTCTGTTCCTTGTCTTCTGGTGTTCCACTGTCCTAACTTACCACCTTCCCCAAACCTGTTATACAGAGGAGGAAAACGCACCATCCTACCACCTGGTCAAGTTCAGTTTGATTCCAGGCTGAGATATGATAGTCTGTATGCCAGAAAGTTAGATTGACAGAATACTGTTTCTGATACTGGAAGGAAGATCATCTTAAGCACAGCTAGTGGGGGCAGCCACTTAAACACTACCATAAATTTTGAAATACATCTATTATGACAGAAGGCACCACTTCATTTTGAGTGGCAAATTCCACAGCTAAACTATGCACGGCTGAAGCCTTTATTCAATAAACACTGATTCTCCCACCTCCGTCGGACAACCTGGGGTTCAAGTGCTATGAAAGAGGGGAAGACACTTATCCTTATCTGCCTTCCCCATACCACACATAATTTTATACACCTTGGAGACATTTTGTGATGCCAAGCATTTATCTTGGCCTCTCCACTTCTTCTAGAAAGCCCTGTATTTGCAGCACCAGATAACATATAAGGCCTCTGTTGAAGTAGCCTCAAATACCCCACAAATGAAAGGACAATAATGCCAAACACTTTAGAATAGTATGTGTGTAAGGAAATCAGTTCTAGGGACTTTCAAAACTAAGTTTAATGTTCCTTTTACTTTTTGTATCATTCAAGTGAACTCCCAACTGCCAGAGACCCTAGGCCACTGAGCTCTCCAAAGGTTTTTCCTCCTCTGTTGTAGTCAAAGGATCAGCACTACTGCATGTCACTCTGCCAGTAAATACAAAATAATCCAAATCAGGGAATTATGGAAGTTGTAGTCCTGATGGCTGCCTTTTTCCCATTCCATGTACATAAGTCATGCAGTCTTTTGCCAACAATGACAACAGGCCAGCACCCTGCACTGCACTGTATGACATAGCTGAGGAATCTGGGTTATGTTAAACTCTGACACTTCATATATAAGTGAATAGAGGGACACTCTTCTCCCTCTCACAAAATACCAGAACTAGGGGACATCCACTCAAAATGAGGGTTGGGAGAGTGAGAACAGACAAAAGAAAATTTTTTTTACCCAGCATGTTGATAGTCTGTGGAACTCTCTGCCACAGGATGTGGTGATGGCATCTGGCCTGAATGCCTTCAAAAGGGAATTGGACAGATTCCTGGGGGGAAAGTGCATCACAGGTTACAAAACCATGATGGAGATGTGTCACCTCCAGGCTTAAAACCGGGGTACTTCAAGGGCCAGATGCAGGGGAGTGGGATCAGGAGACAGAGATCTAGTCTCTTGCACTCCCAGAGGCATTTGGTGGGGCCACTGGGAGATACAGGAAGCTGGAATAGAGGGGCCTTTGGCCTGATCCAGCATGTTCTTATGTTCTTATGTTATCTGGTAAAACAGCTGCAATATATTTGGACATGTTAAAAAGTACATCTTTTCTTTCCTCCCCTCCCCCTTTCTCAAATTTAATCCCTGACAGTGATATCTGTATGCTGTCAAGTAGCTTTTGTGCCTACCTGCCTGCCATTGGGAGAAAAATCTCTTGAAGTAGCAATCCAGCAGCTTCCTTAACGAGTCGCCCCTGGGAGACGGTTTCTTCGTTAGGCCTGTCTGCCCAGATAATGATTTTCAAATAAGTAAATCTATTAATGAGATCTCAGTGGGAGAAGCAATGTGGCATGGAGAGGGAAGTAGGGAAATACCTGTGTCAATCAAAACATTGTTTAGTCCTAGAAAATGTGTCCTGCAACCAAGGGCAAGGGAAAGAATGCATCATATCTACTAGAAGGAGCTGCAACTCAGCCAAGAGCTTGGGAAAAGTTACTTTTTCAAGACTATGAGTGAGGCACTGGTTAAGTCCCATCACAGGCAAGAAGAAGGATTGGCTTTTCAAGTGAAATGTGTAAGCATGCGAATTTTTCTATACACAATATTGTCTCAAACTGGCCTTCTAAGAGTGCAATAGTTTTTATTTTAATAAAGTGATAAGAAAGTCTCTTTGGCTTTCCATCCCAAATCTATGTTGGAAGAAGAAGAAAAGCTGACACCCACCACCACCACCGGACAGCTTCCCTTTTTTTTTCTTTATTCATTTATTTTGATTTATTTTATTTATATGAATGAATCTTTTCCTTGGCGGACATATCTTTAGAATGGCTTCTGTGTTCTTTTACTGCTGCCCCACAGGCTGCCCCCACCATGAGCAATGGTTCTATCATCAGACTCACTTCCTGTGCCTGTTGCATGCTCCATCAATATTACGTAAGCTAGCACTGTTTATACTGGCAAGAAGATACGGCTGCTGGGATAAGGGACATATCTTGGAGGGTCTATACAGGAAGTGAGTTTTAAAACACACACACACACACACACACACACACACACACACACACACACACACACACACACACACACACACACACACACACACACACACACACACACACACACACACACACACACAAAGAAAGTGTTCTGAATCAACCTTGAGCAAGCAAGCAACTATGCAGCCAGGGGCAGATGTCCAGATGAAAAACTAAAGCCACATCCTGAAGCCTCCAGCGTTTCCAGAAAATCCATCACGACTCTGCAAGGGTCAGCTAACCTTGGGCAATAGTGAACAGGCCTAGGACAAGGACAAGCTTGACTAGAGAGGCAGCTTTCACAATGGCTGAATGAGTAGATGTCAACTCATCTACAATGCTGCACCCAGATGGAGAACCAGGCCAGGTGGCAAGAAAACTTATGGCTCCCTTGTCAGCGACAACACCACCGTTAGTAGCTGGTCTGCTTTTGGCTGCACAGTACAAAGTGCTGGGTCTCACCTGTAAATCACTAAATGGCCCTGTGGAGGCCAAGGTCAGAAGGAACCTTACTTCCCCAGGAAGGGCAGGTTGACATGATCCAATCATGTCTTTACTGTTTTTGCTTTTAATATTCCATTGCAGTTTAAAATGATTTTAATACATTTAATTCTGCATTTCTTACTGCTTATTGTCTTCAGTGCCTCTAAATACTTTCCATGCCACCTGATTTTTAATATGCAATGTTTAATATTAATTGATTCCTTTTATGTCTTTTTAATTGTAGCTGCTTGATTTTGATTATTGTGTTGTTTATGTGCTGGTATTTATTTATTTTAATTGAGATGTTATTAACTGCCCAGAGTGACCATGTGGCTAGTGATGATGAAGGAAGGAAGGAAGAAATATTTAAAGAATTAAGAAACATAAGATCTGCTCCCTGGGTTACCTAGTTCAAGGGCCAAAGTCCAACTTCATTGCCCATGGCTCATAAAGAGCTAACAGCTGCTTTTCAAATTTCCATTCTTTCATGATTTACCCTGCCGAGTAGTAGGACTGGCCCAGCAGTATACACTGTTTGGCATGGGGAGAAAGAATAATCCAGAATCAAGGCACACATCTTTCTATGGCAATAATAGCAATAACCACATTCCATCAAGTCAGTTGTGACTTATGTCAACTCTTTCCAGAGTTTCCAGGGTTTGCCAACTCATAATGGAAAACCCAGGATTCAGGAGAGGGGGAGATATGGGGGGGGTGCCACTATGTTTTCCCCTCTGTGCCTCACACACACACACACACACACACACACACACACACACACACACACACACACACACACACACACACACACACACACACACACAATCTGAAAAGGCCAAGAAACAAAAGGAGATTCTCCATTAGGGAACCCCATTTAAAAAGTGCACTGGGGTTAATTGTGTTACCGGTGCTCATCTGCCATCTTGGAGAGAAAAGCCATCCTGATGGGGATTGATGGAATAAATGTGGTCTCAAAAGAGGGAGGGAGGGAGGGAGGGAAGATGGGATCTTGTAGCCGTTGACATCCATCTTTTTCCTCCCACAAATCCCTCCGCCACTAACTCGCCTTTGAAAAGAAGGATGTTCCTTTGCATTACCCCTGACGTGTCAGCAGCCGAGGGATGCCAGAGGCTGGTTGCATTTAATTACTTCTCCTGGTGGATTTATTACTATTATGCCTGGATTAATTGGGAAAGTAAAAATGCTTCGTGGAGCAATCCATCTCTCCCCTCCCCCCCCAACCCAAGTTACTTACCTTATCTTGAGCTAATAACTGTGAAATAAAAATCTCTTCCTGCTGTATCGTAGAAAATGGATTTCAGTAATTTCTCACAGAGAAAAATGTCTAAAAGCATTTACAGGTAGCATTATGAAAAGAGAGAGATAAATTGGGCCAAAGTGCAGCAAGAAATGGGGTAGGAGAAAACATAGCCATGTACTTTAAAATGTTAATTACATAAATCCAAAAAGGATACAATGGGGGTCAGTCCAAATACTTGTCCCAACTAAAGCAGATCCACTGAATCAAACAGACTTACATAATTTACCCGAATCACACTGAATAGTGGAAACTAACATCAGAATTGTTTAACAAAATCCCCTTTACTAGACTAACAACTGGATTCATCTCCTTTTTAAAAGTCTGCTGAAGGACAGAATGATTGCTTCTAATACTCTGGCAATTATGTGCTATGTTCTGTCGGGTTGCACACCAAATCATTATACAGTTTTCGCAGTAGGTAAGATAATTAAGGAGTAATTTTAACATTGCCACCCCTCCAGTGAGTTTCTATGTCTGAGTGGAGATTTGAACCCAGGCTTCCCGAGTCTCTCCTGCCAACCTAGCAGTACATAAGCATGTAAAATGCAAGTAGATAAATAGGTACTGCCGTAAAAAGCAGGAAGGTAAAACAGTGTTTCCTTGCAGCCATGCTGGCCACATGGCCACGGATTTGCACAACACTGGCACTTTGGCTTGAAAACGGAGATGAGCACTGCCCCTAGAGTTGGACACAACCAGCATGCATTTGTGTGTGTGGGGGTTACTTTTACTTTCGCTTCCTGAGTCCAGGTCTGTCACTCTTTCCACACTGGCTGTCACACTCTGCTAATGATTACGGCATGTGACTTGTTTGCTTGTTGTTTTATATTGTTTAATAAAAACCATTCCACCAAACTGCTTCACAGTTCCTGTATTCTATTTACCATCCACCGGTTCTTGGCAAGTTCTTTTGAATGTACCATATTTATCCTATTCAGGCACATATACTTTTCCATGCAAATTCCTTCTAATTGACCACACAAAGCTCTCCTATGTTGGGCTTGCATGAGTGGGTGGGAAGGCAGGAACACCTCCAAGAATTCCTTGATATAACTTTATTTCTGGCTTATTTTCTTAGAAACTAGGAAGGTGGCTTCATGTAGGCCATCTAGCTCAATTATAGGTGGAAGATTTGTATTCCTACAAGGAGGAACATGGAACTGAAAAAAGACACACAAAGCAAAATGGTCTCTTAACTGCACCTCTTCCAATCTCCATTTTATTCACTGGATTTACTTGGCTTTCCCTGAAATCTAAAGGAAATGGATTAAGCTGGAGTTTGTGCTCTATGGACTCATGGAAGACTGTGGATCTTCAGGATTTATACTACTGTTGGCAAACCTATGGTATGGGGGCCAAAGGTGGCCCTCGGAGCCCTTTTCTGTGGGCATCCAACCTTGCCCCTTCACAGCCACCTGTATTCAGGTTAAACGGCTGTATTGTCACTTTGCAAATAATGGGTGGGTTTTGAATCACAAGTTTGGACACTCAGTCTCTAAAAGGTTTGCCATGTCATTCTGACTACAAATGACTAGCAACTGCCTCATCGGCTCACCATGGACAATATGTTTGCAGCAGGAATTTGATGTGTGTAAAGAATGAACTGGCTGAACAGCTCAGTGAGTTGACCTTTGGCTGAGAGAAAAGCTAGCCTGGGTTGCCCCGGGCAAGCTGCACAGCCCCAAGATGCCTCCACAGAAAAAGAAGGAGAAACCATTTCTGATGATTCTCTACCTGGAAACCCATCAAAACTACTGCCATAGGTTAGAATTGACTCAAGAGCATACAATCATTATTTATTTTTGAACCACGAACAGGATGCAGGTCAGTTAAAATGGCACACCTGGATTTTCTTCACAGGCCTATCACAAATTTCCCCCTCCTTCTCTTTTTATTTATCTCTTTGTTTACTCCCATTCCCACATTATATTGTAACTTTTTAAAAAAGGGTCCAAAACAGCTTCACGTGCATTTTCATGTAGCGTTGTGATAATGGACACATTTTTGTCAGATGTCAACTTTTCTGCACACACTTTCCTTTGTATATAATTGTTTGTTGGAGGTGTCGTCATTGTACCTTGTTGTCCCAAGGTCTGGGAATAAGCAAAATCCAATTCCAGCCAAGTGGTCAGCTATTTATCAATGCGCAAAGTTTAAAAGGTGCACGAATATCCCTCTTTCATCGTACCACCCCTGCTGCTATGACCACTTCCCCACTGTCTATCCTTCCTCTGGGGGAGAGGAGGGAGGTTTTTCCAACCTGCAATTCTGCAGTTCCCTTAAACTCATAAAATAAGATTAATGGGACTGCTAACCGTCAAGTATAAGAGAATTTAAAAAGGGGAAATTCTTGAAGTTTAGCCAAATAGTTAATGTAACTGTTACATTTCCCATTAGCGTGGGCAGAAAGGGGGGGTACCAGCAGAGAGGAGCACTAAAATGGTCAGGTTTTAATAGATTTGTCTCTCTACCAACATTATAGCTTAGTCCTTTTAAGTCTGACTCTGCACAGAAAGAAGAGATATTTTACCTTGTCTATGGAAGTTACACAGGTTGCCAGCTTTTTTTTTACTTACATAGCACTGGTGCTGCTAACAAAAATATTTTATATGCAGAAGGAGAAATTTAGCAAGCAAAGGTTGATTTCCCTTGTTAACTATTATATTTATTATTTGTTTAAAGTATTTATACCTCACTCTCTTACCTATTCCAATGGAAAGGATTATAAAATGTCAATACAAAATGCTGAAGAGAAGCAAAATATTCCTTTAAAAAGATGAATTGGTGGTGTGTGTGTGTGTGGGGGGGTGTTAAATTAGAGGCCTGGCAGGATAATGTGATGAAGGGATGAATTTGACCTGATCCTCCTTTGGGCAGTGGTTCCACCACTGAGATGCCACTGGAGAGTGTAACTTTTGGTCTAACTTTTCTGGATGGTGAGACATACAACAGAGCCTTCACAGATGAAAATCTCAAATTCCAGGCATGCTTTTACAGGAAAAAAATATCTCCCCCAGTAGATATCCTGGCCCAAGGTTATTGAGCCATCAAATCTAAAGACAGTGGGGAAAGCCTGTGTCAGATCACACCACAAACTGTCACCTTGCCAGGAGGGATCTACCTTATAGGGATCTTTCCATCTTCTGGAGAATGGACCAAGCCTGTGTGTTGCGTCATTACAGTCGTGATCGACTCTTCATGACCCCATGTCCATGGAGTTTTTCTTGGCAGGAACACTGGAGTGGTTTGCCATTTTCTACTCCAGGCGCCGACAGCACCTGATATTCCCTGGGGGTCGCCCATCCAAGTACTAACCAAGGCCGACCCTGCTTAGCTTCTGAAATCAGGCATGATCAGATGTGCTTACGGCATCTAGGCAACTTTGACCAAGCCTAGCCCCCTAAAATAGAAGCTCTACACTACAGGATCAAGTGGCTGAAGGCCAAGCTGAAATACATTCCCCTTTGCATTGTGTGATTACCAGCAAACGTCCAGTCTGCTTTTGGGAGATGGAATGGCCATTGCGGGTTCCTGCACACAGTACTATTGAAAATATATCTTGTCTTCAAGGCCTCCAGGAACAAATTATGGCATTATTTTGTATGTACCAACTTTGACATTAAGGAGATGCTTATCAAGGATCTTCACAGTCTGGGGCCCTAAAACATAGCTTTCTTGATCTGTGCTTCATTACCAATGGTTAAAGAAAATATGCATACCCTAGCACATTATCCTAACTGTATGGCTTTTTCTCATTTTTTTTTCTTTTTTTAAAGCAGACATTCCTCACTGCCTTTCCCTAACTTGGATCACCTTCCGCTCACTTTCTGCTCTGCCTTCATCAGGAGAAGGGATGTTATTTATGCACCGGTCACTACAAAGCACGCAGGAAACAAGGAGTCCAGAGAGGGGGACAGAAGGGAGCAAAGCAGAGGGAAAGCTCACGAAAGGAGGGCTTGGTGTCAAGCTCCTAGGTGGCTGGGCAACTCCCATGGCTCCCCAAAATTAAAGCCCAGTCCACTTTGCAAGGGGAATCCACTTCTTACTATATCAGGCAGGCATCTGTGCTTGCCAGCCTCCTGCCATTTTAATTGTCCAGGAAGGGCAGCAGAGTAGCATCACTCTAGCAGGGAATGCCCCTCCCTGAAATGTTTGAGAGAATGGCTCTCCCCACCCAGACCACAAACTGACCTGAGACAGCTTCCAGAATCTTTCAGCTAGGTGATCTTTCTGCATAGTCTGCAAACAGGCTAGCAGGGAATAATGGAGTCAAGTATACTTCTTAAGAGCCCCTTAAGAGCCTCGTGGCACAGTGGTTAAATGCCTGTCCTGCAGGTAAAGCTGTGCTCACGACCTGGGGTTCAATCCCAAGTAGCTGGCTCATGGTTGACTCAGCCTTCCATCCTTCCAAGGTCAGTAAATTGAGTACCCAGCTTGCTGGGGGTGGGGAGCAATGTGTAGCCTGCATAATTAAACTGTAAACCACCCGGAGACTACTTGAAGTGGTATGGGGCAGTATATAAGCAGAACACTTTTTGTTTGTTTTTTTTTCTTCAGTGGAGATTTAAATCTGCATCAGATCCATAACAAAAAGCAACCACCTTCCTAAGACAGAAGTTTGTTGCATATTCAGCCTTGTTGTTCACTGTACAATCTGTTCCATGCTTTTCTTTGTACATAAAGAATATGGGGGGGGGAATCATCATTTAAATTGCATATAGACAAGTGAAAATATCTGTAGGCAGCACTTGCATAATCCCCATTAAAATATCTAGAATTATGCAGGCCTGTTGTATTGCCAAACTGTGCAAACACTTGATCTCCATCTGGTAAATACTTGGTAAATATTTGCTAACACAGTTGTCAGTGGATTTTAATCCTCGCCTGCAGCATTTTCATGCAAGGCCCATCTACAAATTTGTACAGCATTGTAAAGCAAGTGAATCAACATAAATAACATAAATTGCATTCAGGCGCTGCATTGCCTGTAGTGCCCACAGAGTATCCTTGGTGAGTGGTGAGGAGAGGCAGACATTTTGAGAAAACGGGAAGGGAAGGATCGGCTTCAGAAATGGAGGAAGATCTGTCCTGTCCCAGATGGGAGGAATCAATAAAATGAGAACTAAGTTATGGGGCTCACGAGTTAGTTTTCAGCATCACTAGCAAGCAATGGTTAAGAAGAATTCAAAAATGGAACTAAAGTTTTAGAGTGATCATAGGTACGTTCTTGCAGAAGGTGCTTAATCAGAGAGCGGACAGCATAACGGTTGTAGATAAAGGCATAGTGGAACCAGAACAGGCAGGGAGAAAAATCCATTACTTTCTAAGGAACAGGAACCATGACTTCACATAGCACCCTCTCAGGTATTCTTGTTCCCTCTCCACTAGCTGACAAAGGAGTGTTTGCCCCAAAACAGTGTATGGTTGCAGGTTATCACTGCTGTAATGCAGACTGTTTTGAGGGTGGTCTGAAACCGGAAGTGAAGAGTCATTATTAACTTTACAAACAACCTGCTCCCCCCATACTGCAAAAGTAGAAGCCCTACAGCTGGACCAAAAAGACCCAGTTTCTGCACATCTTGGGGATGGGATGGAAGGCATTTCTGCATATGCTGTGTGTGATTGCTGGGAAAGAGGTTGCACCTTCTTACTCCACCAAGTAGTCCAAACTGCAATCTATTTCCTGTTGTGGCCATAGCTAGAGAAACTAGTTTAAAGCCACCTTGGCATCAAATAAAAAAAAGAAAAGAAGGATCATGGCCTGGGGTTGCTGAACCAAGGTTCTTTCTGCAGCTACAGCAGCAGTTACATCCCTCACCATCAACTCCCTTTATCACATGGCAGAAACAAGCTTTCATAAAGAGTGTGAGACAAATTGTCTGCAGTGAACCTCTCTGTCTTTCCAGGCTGCTATTTCTCAGGATGATAAAATGAGGTGGGATCGTCTGTCCAGCCAAAGCTTGGAGAGATGAGAATTAATAAGAAGCCCTTAAAAGGCTAGAAAGAACAGACAGGTCTTCTGTGCCTCCTTTTGGCTCCACTTTTATAATCTTTTTAGTACAACAACTGATTGACAGTATTTATTCTTCTTCTGTGCAAATGGAGCTCTTGAACAATAAAAGGGGGATACTTCAATTTAGTACAGCTATTTGGGATGAAATTTATAAAGACAACATGTTGTAGTGATCAGTGCTGCACTAAGATACAGTAAGGGATGCTCCAGTTCAAAATCTTTTTAATGTTCTTACCTAACATTTATAACAATATTAATTTGTCTTTAGTAATTGAATAATATAATGTATTTTTAATTATGTAAGCTACCTTCACTCCTTTTTTAAGGAGAAAAGCAGATTAAAAATAAATAAACAAATAGATAAATGGACAGAAAGACACTATATGACCTTCAGGAAATCTTCTAGGTCTATTATTCTATGATTGTTCGGAAAGGTTCGTAGTATCTGTGTGTCAATATGCTCAGAAAAGAGAAAGCTGCCTTATGTAAACTTGTATACAGTTGGACCGTATAGCTTCATATAAAGGATGGGATTATATTCATGAGGAGGATAATTTCTTATCCTGGTTGTTGCTTTGACTCCAACTCATTCTGTTCAAATACCCTACTCCAGAAACCCACTGGTCTGGAAAAACAGAAGCTTCCAGCTCACTTTGGAAGATATAAATAAAGGCTATCATTTTTAACATTCTTAGGATGTTTTTAATACTAGGACAATCAACTTGGATTCCACAAGCATTGAGACACATCCTTTGGAAGTTTTACGCCCACTCTTGGATGGTTAGCAGAAGAAAGGCAGACCTCATAAGATGTTTCCTCCACCCTTCACTTGACTGGAGACCCAGCACATCCCAAAATGGTGGCCACCAAACTCACTGTGAACATCTCCAGCCATCCATTCGCCTGACCTAAATGTGCTTTTCTCATATCTTTAGGAAGGAAGCCTGAGCACTTTGTATATTTCTTTTGCTTTTGTATTCATACTTAGCATTTTACAATCCTTTGACCTTATTCTAAATTTCAGCGCCTGGAAAATGTCAAAGAACCAGCCCAGCCCGTTAGGCAGAGTGTGGCATTCACCTCAGGTGATTGGTGCTGGCTGATGGCACCATGTTTGCCCTGTACCCCTCAGTTGACCTTCTTGGGTACTTTGGGTGATGCCAAATGTACCTAAGCAAGATGTAGCTATTGGCCCAGTCATCTTTTGTTCAATTGGCAGTCCAGTCAAAGCAGGAGCTGCCTTCTTGGTCCTCAGTTCATCCAGCAAAACATCTTCAGGTTATCTAGATAAATGCAATCACAATGTAGAATTTTGAGAAACTTTGTGCTTAGACAGGCTCGGAGAAGTCTTTACGGAAGTAGGCAAAGACCTCCCTTTTCAGGCAAGCTTTCCCTGAATGATGGACCACCTACTATGTTATATAATATGGATTATCAGGCATTATTGCACTGACTGATTTCATAAGAACACCAGTGTTTTGCATGTTAGTCTCCACCCTTCATAATGGATTTTTTTTCTTTTTGCATACTCTTTGTAGCTTTAATGTTACCTTTTGATCTTCTAAGATGCCTCTTCTAATTCCCTGTTCTTAACTTGAATATGTCTTAAATGTTCTGGGCTGTAGATTGTCCCTCATTATTGTAAGCCACCTTAGGTCCTTTTCCAAGGAGAAAGTTTGGATAAAAATATTCTAAATAAATAAATAAATAAACAAGTTATTTCCTTGGACAGAGTCCAGCAGTCATCATGGCCCATGGACATAGTTCTCAAGGATTATGAGAGTGGTGAACCACAGAACCCTTCCTTAACATGTTTGTGCCTCAGCACATTACAGTCCCAACGGACAGAGGGTTGGAGCAGTTCACCTCTAAAAATCCTCCCCAAGGTCCTGCATCAAGAGGGTAAAAAGCAGGCCTTTTTGTATTCCTCAATCTGCATGTTTGCAAGGAAAGGGACCCTGGAGTGTAAGTGCAAGAGGTTAGTTTCTAAAAACAAAGCATAGTGCCATCTTCCGGCTGTCATGGGCACTGCAGTACAGAAGCACCATCATATCATACCCTTATTGGCACCAATTGGTAGTGCAATTTTAATTAACTTCCTAATGTTTGAAGCAACCCTTCAAGGTAGGCCAGTATTATCCCCATATTGCAGATATGGCTCAGGCTGAGTGACAACATTTTGTTTGATGTCATCTAGTGAACCACAGAAGGCACAAAAGCTTAGTCCCCCAATTGCCATGAGTCAGCTGCCAGCTGAGGAAAAAAGCAGTGGCAGTTTTTTCTTAAGACAGCTTAAAGCTGAAAGGTTCTTCTGATCGGTCTCCTTGCCCCAATAAAGCATTTTGGTGTAATCTAAGGTCTTCCTGTGATGGCCACTTTCAGACTCTGGAATTCCCTGCCAGGAAAAGCTGGATTCATTCTCACTCGTCAGTTTACCAGTTGGCAAATCCATTTTTTTTTAAACTCAGGCAATCTTTGCATTTAGGTTGGTCTCGTGTTCAAAGAGATATAACCAGTTGGCTGCTGGTTGCCATTTATGGTTGTGTTTTCGACTGTGTTAAGAATTGAATCAAAATCTGCCATTTTGGCATTGTGTGACATTCTGGCTTTTCTAAAATACCATAGGCCGACCCTGACAGAACCACCATCACCACCTCAAACCACCCACTACCCAAGGTTGCTGTCTTCTCATGCCTTCTTGAGAGCCCTGCCTGCCTCTGAAGTCTGGAAACAGGGCAATTCCATCTGAAAGGGTACTTGATGCCTGGTGAGGGCAGGCAAAATTACTATTTATCACTGGCACTGGGAAAGCAGCCAAAAAAAGGCTGAAAGCATTACTTTGAGAGCTGTAGGAACCTGGAGCCAAGGCTCCATGTACCATATATCTCCTTTTAGCTAGAAACCGTCAGGAGAAAATGCAGTCTTTGCTTCTCTTTTTGGCATCTTCCTTTCTGGCGCCTTTCAATTAAATTAATTGCTCTGATGGATCTCTCCCCACCACCACCACCCCAAGCTCCTTCATTACATTAAAGCCTTCTCAAGCCACCTCCTTCACTGACTTTGCTCCATTTGTGAAAATGCTTTTAATTTTTTAAATGCTGGAGTAGGGAGAAATGAGATGGTCAAGTAGCCCATATGCTTGGGAGCTAACTGGTATCGAAAGGTTGCTTTTGCATTTATCCGTACCTGGCTGTGTCTGCATGGTTCCCCACACTTTCCCTCCAATGAAAAGTTGCTACCTTGATTGCTTTTGAACAACACAAGAAAAATGATTTCTTTATTAATTTACAATTACATTGTAGCCATGCTCACATTTTTGTGACAATTATTAGTCCCTATGAAATGTTTCTCCTACAGCACAAGAACCAAGATAAGACATATTTAAATTATTATCCTTGTTGGCATCTTTCTTCTTTGTGAAGCAAAGCACAGTGACAAAGAACTGCTCAATTGCTCATAAAGATGCAAATAAACTCTTGGATGCTTCTGTGTTTTAGAAGTCCATACAACAAGCTAGACACTGTTGTAAGGTATTGTAAGGGGGAGAGCAATTATGCAACAGTCATTTTTCCTATTATGAAAACTCTTTTCATCAAGAATGTCAGAGAATACACTGAGAATAAAACGAGTGAAACATGAATCTGTAATATAATGATAATTAACTGCTTTTAGGTCTTAGAGCTACAACCATAATGGCCTACTTTTAAAAAAGAAAACTTCCCAGCTCTATATAAATGAATATGTAGTAATGGCATAATTGAACCATGATTTTCAACTCAGTATATGGATTTTTTTTAAAGAACTAGGATATAAATGTTATATTGCATTTGTAGCAAACACAATAATCCTATAGTCCACACATAAATGTGCAGTTCATGGCTGAGAATCTTATGTAAAACTTTTTTTTTTGTAAAGCAACAGTACAAGATCATCTGGTGGGTATTTTCTGTCTTTGTGCTAAAGTTCTGTATGCTTTCCAAAGATACTATTTCTTTGCAACTGAGCAATCCTACTTGCAAACCATGCCCCAAAACCATGCTTCAGTCCTGAGGACTAATGGTAAAAGCAAAGCAAAGCAAGTTTGCAAACTACAGAAGATGTGAAAGGCTCCCATAATCACATGTCTTCCACCACTTTAAAAATGTCTTTTCCTGGAATGAAAAGAAACCCCCCAAAGTGATAGAGGACTTAGAAATGGAATGGAGAGGAGGTAGAGAAATCAAGAGTTGGAATCAAGATGGTCAGGATTAAAATCACAATGTAAGCAAAGCTGACATGAGAGAGAATTAATATTGCTAAAGTGAACGTCTGGCTCAGAGCTGTCTGGCACATTAAGATGTTGGCAAAATGAAACAGCAAGGAGACGTTAGCAATGGGAAGCCAAAAGCTTCTCATCATAATTCCAGGAAGCAATGCTTTAATATTAATTACATTGCTGGAGTTATTGACTGTCTGAGCAGGGGCGGTGGGAAGGCTGGATTATGCCGACAGAGCACTCCAGAAGTTGAAACATTCATGAGATGCTTGGGGTATTTAGTCTTATTCCCAGTACCTACCCACCATGGGACTGTGGCTAAAATGATGGAATAAGACTCGGGAGACCTGAGTTAGAATCTCCACTCGTATGTAGAAACTCAGCAAAAATGGTGGTAAAACAGCTCTTTAAATATCTAACTTATCTCGAAGGTCCAGTTAGATCCAGTATAAGTCAAATTTGGCTTGAAAGCACATGACACATGCAAGATAAGACAGGATGTGGTGATGGCAGTTGGCCTGGATGCTTTCAAAAGGGGATTGGACAGATTCCTGGAGGAAAAGTCCATCACAGATTACAAACCATGATGGAGATGTGTCATCTCCAGGCTTAAAACCAGGGTACTTCAAGGGCCAGATGCAAGGGAGTGGTATCAGGAGACAGAGATCTAGTCTCATGCACTCCCAGACGCATCTGGTGGGGCCCTTGTGAGATACAGGAAGCTGGACTAGATGGGCCTTTGGCCTGATCCACCATGACTCTTCTTATGTTCTTATGTTCTTATGTACTAAAAGATAGGTGGCCTTGTCTGTGGATTTTCAGCAGAGCTAACCCTACCATTAGACAAAGGGCAGAAACAGCTACTGGAGGGATATGACAGAGATAGCTGCACCCATAAACTGTACTGAAATGCAATCGCTGAAGTACAAAACTTTTTCAGGAGGAATACACTGGACAGGAAGTAGGAGAGGAATGGTGTACATCATATAATAGCAGAAGGAGCTCAATGACGTGGAATTCTGAACTGGATACTGTTTACGTAAAAATCAAAGAAGAAGGAAACCATAGCTGCATAACTATGGGGCCCAGCTACTGACTTCTAAGTTAGGCTGAAAAATTGAATGATACCCTCATAGGTTACCAACCATCAAAAAATGAGAGATATGATAGTAATGGGAGATTTCAGCTACCTTGAAATTTCTTGTCTCTGTTCTCTCACCCTCTGGATCAGCATCCCTCTAATTGTAGGAATGGAAAAATAGATTTGTCATGATTTTAAGAAAAATACTATAGAAAAGTCTTGTGATTTGCAGTAGGGGGAGATAATTATAAAAGTGAGCTCTAAATAAATGTGCATGAATACTGACATTTTAAACAAAGATTTGAACTATGCTATTTTCTGCATAGTCAGGGAAATCAAGAATATATCATTCAGTCAAAGAGTCAACTTTTGGCTCAATAGTCTAAAAACACCCCCTTCCTTCAGATAAAACTCAGCAGAAAATAAATAAAGCATACACTCATATTTGAACACAGCGCAGAGTGAAAACCTCTGTCCTTGTAAATCAATCCAGGCTGGGCTTAATTTGTCTCTACAATTACAGTAATGAATCCGTCTGGATCCATTCAGCATTTAGTGGTTAATGGTTAATTTCTTAGAAACACTTAGCATACAAGAAAGGGGGGTTAGTTTTACCATCAGTGGCCACTAGTCGGAGCAGCATATTAGCACAAACATAAGGTGAACGGACAGATGGTTTGATAGGTGATATTTGGTCTATTTTTAATCCCAGCAGAGCTATCCCAAAAGATATTGCTGTCTAAAGCATCTCTCTCTCTCTCTCTCTCTCTCTCTCTCTCTCTCTCTCTCTCTCTCTCTCTCTCTCTCTCTCTCTCTCTCTCTCTCTCTCTGTGGGTGTGTGGGTGTTTGGAGTACATTGGTCTGTTGACTTTTATGGAAATGCTAGAGATGGGCATCACCAGTATTAGCTGACTGTCTCAGTCTGCCTAATTATGGCCTGATCCAGCATGGCTCTTCTTATGTTCTTATGTTCTTATGTTTAATGATAGAGCTGTCCCTACAAAAGCTTCTTTAATGCAAGATGGGCAATCAGCCATGCCTGGAAAAACCCAGCAGCGGCACATGAGAACAGCATCGCCTCCTTTCTCAGGATCTCAAGCAACTTGTATCTGACATATATATTACTCCTGATATCGGAGGTGTTACTATAGACCTTGATCATCTTCTCCTAATGCTGCAGTTGAAAGCTGCAGGAAAAGTGGAAGTCCAAATGGGTGATGGATTCACTCCATAAGGGAAGCCATGGCCTCAAGTTTATAGCAGCAAAGCAGGCCTGTTGAAGACAGGACTTTCCAGGGGTCACTCATCCATAGGGCTGACATAAAGTTGGAGGCGACTGCAGGCACTGCAACAAGAGGTCTTCTTCTCATCCATTAGCCTGCCTGATCTTCTCGGGACTCAGAGCAAGTGGTTGATCCCAGGGACTGAGAGGCATTGACGGGAGCCATAGAGCATCCAGTCTGGGATAAAAAAATATTTCAGCATATGGATGGAGCAGGAAAGGTCCTGAAGTATGGAGGACAGCATGAAAGTCATTCAAAGAAGCCTGGGGGTTCTACAGGCAAAAAAAAAATGCCCATTCAGAGATTCAGAGATGGGCAAGATGCCTGCCTCTCATGGCCAGTCCTCAATTATTTAGAGTTTTTTTTTTTCCTATTGCAAAGTTTTGAGAATCCAGTGTGATCGTTGTCTGTTTTTGTACTGCCATATTATATAGAGGGAAGACGCCTGCCTCAGATAGCACTATGAAAAGGGTGGTTTACAGGGCTATTAAGTATACCCCCCCAACAGTCCCTCCAAGGAGGGGAAATAATAATTCAACGATAATTCAGCCTGTGCTGAATCAAGCAGTACAATATTTTGTGGCTAATCACAGCTTGGAAAAGTTACATTCTGGGGTTATGTTTTCCAACAATCCCACAGACAGTGGTCTATGCTGGGTAGAAAATTTAGTAAATGCCATTCAGAAAAGCAACGTTTCTATGCCTTTGGACCAACACTGGGTGCACCCTGAGAAGTTGAGTGCTCTATTATGCAATTAAAATTCTTGACCAGGCTTTTTGCTTTTACCCCCTTTCTACCCGTAGAGGGCAGTAGCGTATAGCATCAAGAAAGAGCAAGTCCTGGAGTTCTTAAGCAGGAATTAGCTAGCTACCCCTTCCCATGTTTTAAGCACCCTTTCTGACTCCCATCAGCATTTCATCGTCTTTACAGTAACTATATTTTCCAAACTACAAAAGTTAGCAGAGCTCATGAGTATTTTGTGTGTTGTTGACTGTTAGAGGCGAGATGTTGCAAAAATGGTGAGAACTCCCCCTTGTGCTTTGCAAGAGAAGGATGCCAATCATTTTCAAACCTAAGATTTACAAGACAATCATCCACCCTAGTGCACTATACGGCATAGAGTGCTGGGCAGCAACAATGGTTGCAGAGCCCTCTCCGTGCCATGGACCTGCATAAGCTCTGTTGGATACGGAGTATCACCCCACTTGATCACATTGCAAAGGATACTACCCAACAGCAACTAGGCATCATGTCAATTACGGGGAAGGTGAGGAAAACACTGGCTTCGCTGGCGTGGGTATGCAACCTTCCACCGTTGCCAAAATTGCTTACCACCTGAACATTGATGGCTAACAGCCACATGTGCAACTAAAACAGAGATGGCAGGGCAGTGTCAATAAGAACATATAAATTGTCACCTTGTGCCCTGAAGATGCAGCTGACTGGGCAAAGTGGAGTTTCAGGGTCTGAAAAGCAGACCCTGCATCTGTAGGAAAAGGAGGAGGAGGAGGAGGAGGAGGAGGAGAATTAATGGTGAGGGAGAAAAGGAAGGGGATGGTCAAATCATTAAAAGCTACTGTGAACACCACTTTACAGAGAAGCATTCACCACAAAAGGCAGCACTTCACCTCCAAATGAGGTTTTAGACCCACAGCTTCTGTCTTAGGAGACCAGTGCTTTATCCATTTGGCTACTGGAAGAGCCAAAATGAAGAGAACTACCTATGAGAGTAAAGCCCATTGAATACTGTAGGATTTCTTCAGGGCAAACAATTCTGGGATTCAGTTGTACAAGGAAATCTCTGGGGCTGCAAATTTAAGCATACTTTTTGGTTTGGGATTGTTATATTCTTAAATCAAACTATGAGTTTGGAAAATGTCAAGTGAGGAGACATATTGTGCTCCCACATGAAGAAAAAAAGTCCCTTGCTTCTCCTGCTGGCAATTATTTTATAATTAATTAACAGATGATTAAATTATTATTATAGGTTTGATTCGTTTTAGGGTGGTCTGCTTTCATCATGGTCAGTTGCCTTGAGTCCCCTCTCTGGGACAAAGTCGGCCAACACATGATGGAAATAAGTAAAGTAATAAGTGAAACAATATGCAACAAAGATGAAGGGATTAGACAGTGACTTTTTTCACAAGAGGGAGTTTGTAATATACAGAAACTCAGTGACTCAGCTTTAGGGCAATATGGGATGTGTGGGGTGGGGGAGGATCCAGACAACCATCAAAGCTTCAGCTATAATTAAATAGCATTGCCATTTTCTTTTCCCAAGCAGGAATGGAGTTTAAGGGAGGAGTCCTTTATCTAATATATTATATCCCCCCTGCATTGAAGCTGAACCCCATCCATCAGGCAATGTGTTCTCCAATAGTGCCAAGCCCATGGAGTCTGCATCTCCCAGGGCTCATCCCAGTGGGGGACCAAAGAAATGGAGACACCGTTGCCACAGCAACCCTTATGGCTGCTTCCTGTTGCTCCAGATGTCTGGCCGTGTACTTCCATAGACAATCCACATTGTCCCATATGGAAAGCAAAAGGCTTTTTGAGCTCAACTACTGTAGAGGCAGAATGTAAGACGCTTTCCCCGTCCAGCCCTGTTCTATGGCTGCTCCTCTTTGCATCTTTCCATCATTTTACCAATGGATTTTCATCTGGTTTGAAAGGTGCCTTTATCCTAAGGGCTTGCGGGAGACCTTGGAAACGTGTGTAATTTAGTGACACATAATAATAAAAATAATCACCTGTCGTCAAGTCACTTCTGACTTCTGACTATCCTTCCCCTCCCCCAGGTTTTCTAGGTAAAGGCTAGAGCACTCAGAAGTCCTTCATCATTCCATTCCACTGTGGGCACCCTGGTATTATGAAACTTGCCCAAGGCCACATAGGCTGGTTTTTCTGGGATGCACCATGAGGAATTGAACTCCAAACCTCTTGGTTTGCAGCCAAGTACCTAGCACACTGAGCTAGCCTGCCAAATGAGTAGTAGCATACCTCTCCTTGTAATAAATCTATGGCTTCTTCTTTTAAAAGACATAATAAATCTTTTTCCAAAGTAACATGAAAAGTGTCAAGTGAGATTGGTGTTACTCGATTGGTATAATCTAGTTTTCTAGCAACTTTAAAAAGTCACCTTTAAAGTGCCTTTCGGGTGCATTAGAAATATTTCCCTGGAAGTTTTCAAATTTAATGTCATTCTGTTACAAATCCTAAGAGTTTGTTATTTAAACAGGCAATGAGAAACATGTATCAACTAACCCATTGAGTTACTTTTTAATAAACAATTAATGCCAATGTATTACTTTTTAACAAATAGTGGCATTCATTAATCCAAACAAAGTAACTTTCCAGGCTCCAGCATTTACTTATATGTTTCTTTCTCCTTCTGCTGTTTGCTTAGAAACGTTTATGCAATTGTTCTGGTTTTACATTCTTAGGGAGGTTTAGCAATGTACCTGTATGTTTTTAAAATTCCTCTATTTTTGGACCTCCATTTGCAATGCATATGGTGGAGGGAGTTACAGAGAAGAAATGGCACTGAAAAAAAAAAAACTGAGCAAAGTGACCCTTAGGGCGGTTATACACGACCCCTAAGCTCCGCCGCAAATGGCTGCAAGGTCCAGACCTTAAAAATGTTTACCCACCAGCTCTGGACTTTGCAGACAATTAAGTGCGACCCCGCCCACTTTAGCGCGACCCAGAGCAGTTTTCTTGTACCTGCTTTTTGGATGTGACAAATATTTGATCCGGTGTAAGGATAGTGAGTGCGGGGCTCTCCTGGCTTCTGTTTGTTCTTTTTTTGCGCCCCGCCCCTTAAAGAGATCTGAATGCTGCCGGGAACAAAACGGAGGTAAACCGGCATTCTTTTCTTTCTTTTTTCTCCCTCCCTCAGGCAGCCAGAAACCAGGAAGTGCGGAGGGGGGTGGGGACAGAGGAAGAGCGAGGAACCCCTAAGATCTCTGGTCCGAATTTAAGTGGCCAGCGGATCTTAGGGGTCGTGTAAAAAGGCCCCTAGTTCCAGGATGGGAAAATGGAGCACATGAGACATAAACTGAACAGATAAATAATAATAGTAAACAACAAAATGCAAAACTCAGGTACAACCATCAGAGTTCTCCATGAAAATGTATTGGCCTAGCCTTGGAATATGACAGCAGGAATTCATATTCCTAGCAAACCTTAACAGGTTAACTAGTGGAAAAGAACAGTGGTGGGTTTTCAAGATGAAACGATTAGACCTTCCCCAAAACTGGGAAGGTAAGCCTCTGCTTGAGTGAAGAGGCAGCTGAAAAGCCAGGTGGTTAAGTGGCTGTCAGACTGAGGCCATGCGGTGACCTGGAAAATGGCAGCATTTTGGCCTCTGACCTTTGGGGACATGTTAACTGTTTCCAGGTCAGCAGAGGAGAGGAATGGTGCATGGACGGTTGTTGTTGCTTTTCTCCCAATTCGAAGGGTGCGCAGAGATGGTGGCTTGGGATTCCATAGGCCTGGGCAGCTTCAAACATGAAAAAGCGCCCTATTTGTTATTCTTCTTTTAAGGCAGTAATGTTAAAACAATTCTATTGTGTTCCTTATTCTTTCTATACATCCCACTGCTGTTTGAATGGAAAAAGATAATATAATGAATGAATGAATGAATGAATGAATGAATGAATGAATGAATGAATGAATGAATGAATGAATGAATAATTGAGGGACATCTTGCAGCATTAATAGACAACATTACATTAAAGCTACAAGGTTTAGTTGGTTATAGACACAAAGTTATAAACACAAAGGAAGGAAGGAAATGTTCTTCCTACAAGGATGGGGCTGGTGAATATTACCTGCTGGCTGTTGATATTAAGGCTGAGTTTAAACTCCTACCAAATTTTTCATCATATTCACTGGGACACTGTTTTTGAAGTGACAGCAAATAGTTGCTGACTCCCTCTGATTTTAATTCACAACTTGTAATTATTCCAGAGTTATGAGGAGGAGAAGATGCAGAAACAGAGCAGGGGGTGTTCCGGTTGCGGAGGCTTTCCTACTCAAAATGGGTTGAGGGAGCCCTAGTCTCCCACTGCTTTTGTAGGTGGCAGCGTTTAAAGGTTACAAAGGGAGGGGGAAGCAGGAAGGCCCTGCTGCTGCTGCTGCTGCTGTAGTCTCCATCATGAACATCGTCATCTCTTACAGAGCTGGGAGGAACCATATGGAGCACCCAGTCCATCCCCTGTCAAGGAGACACAGCGGGGAATCAAGCTCCAGAGAGACCTAATCCACTGAGCTGTCCAACAGTTCTTAAGTGATCCGTGAACCTTTTTAATATCCCTACTGCTTCTAGTTTTTAGGAGTGCAAAAAGAGAGGGTGGGAGGGGGAAACCTCCTGTCCTTACTGACAGTTCAGAAATGAGAATATCAGCATCTTCACTATTCTGTGATTCTGTAATTTTCACATCACAAAATGCATAGGGGAATATGGCTGGGGAATTTCTGAGAGCTGTAGACCTCAAAAGTAACTTCCACAACCTCTGCTTTTTAGACTAGTGTATTTGCACCTCCAGTTTCAAAGCTCTTCATGTCTTCACCCCAACTCACTCGCCTTTTCCACATGAGTGAATTTAAGTATGAAAGACAGCAAGTGGTGGTGGGGAGAGTCCAGTAAAGGGGTGGGAATATATCTCATCCCATCCTTCCCCAGTACCCCCTCCTGATAAGCTGTGCAAAGCTGAGCCTTAATGAGCATTATTCTTTGCAGTTTTGGGAGGGGGGCAGAGTGGCGAGAGACTTGTTGGGCACCCTACCGCCTTTCCACAGTTAACAATCGGAGCTGTCAGCCGAAACTTGTCCACAGTTAAAATATCTGAAAGCTTTTGTCGAAGGGATGGGAACTTAACAAATGCATTATTTCACACACACACACACACACACACACACATTTTGCAACATGGGGCCAAGAAAGGGGAGAAGAGGAGGAGGTGGAGGAATGGAAAAGCTGCCCTCACCCTGCCCTGCATAGTTTATTTCTGGGACCACCTAAAGAAAAAGATGGTGGCACAATCACTGGAAGGTGCTCAGCAGAAGGTTTTTAAAAAAAAATAAGTGCTAATCTGTGGTACAGATGTAGAGATACAGATCATTTATAAGCCCCTAAACAATGAACACTAAATCAAATAATTGAGTTCTTTCTAACTGAATGTTTCAAAGGCTGGCTCTGTCATTAGGTACAGTGAGGCAGGTTACAGCAGTGTAGGATATCTTAAGTTTTATTATGTTCTCCTGTCATGCCTATAATTCTTTCCATACTATTCCCCCCCAAAAAGTAAGACATTTATAAGGAAGTAGTGAGCAGTTCCGCAAGCCACCACAATGAATTACCTTCCTTAAAGCATTGTTAATCAGTAATTAAAACGGATTTCTCCTCAAACACTACAACAAACTCCTGCTGAAAAATAAATTCCCAAGCTCTGCCTGAGAGGGAACGTAGCCCAGGAACTACCACCCCTCACCCCAACTCATTTAAAAGCTGGAAACAAAGTGGGGAAACATTTCACTCCTTTCTCTATCTTGTGACCCATTCCTCTCTGCCTAAAACATGAAACATGGCTTCAACCTGGCTGCAAAGTGGGTTTAATGTCAGCCTTCCCACTCTAAATACCGCTAACACTGCCACTCCCCCTTCCTTCTAGGTTTTTGTTCCTTGAGGAATAAATTTTGCTTAAAAGGAGCTGGTTTTCCATGCACACATACCCCCCTTCATACCCTGAAGGATTAAAGGCCTTCATGATTGAAGCACTAAGTGTTAGAAATTGTAGTGGCTTTTCTACACTCTTACACCACCACCGCTGCTGCCCCCACTTCTTTTTTTTTTTTTTTTTCCACAGCATAGCTAGGCTGAGATGTAGGCCTCTGTTTGTCCATCAAAAAGCCCCCCTCTCCGTTCATGGGGGTCCTGAATGAAGTGGCTCTCAATTAAAAGTTTCCCATTGACACGATATGAATGGAAACTTGCTTGGGAATTCATCCCACTCAATGGTCTTAGGGCTTCATGAAATCTTAAAGGGCCAATAGATTTCCCACAATATTTGTACATCGTCTTTTGTACCGCGTTCTTCCCTTCAGTGAACCAGAAACAGTTAACACATCCGCTCCTGGAGGGCTGGTCTCCGGCTGTTCCTGCTTGTTAAGAGCCCTTCGGGCTGGTCCCATGGTTCTTCTGTCTGTGGAGCCCACCACTTCATAGCCTATACAGAAGAGACTTTCCAGCCCATTCTCAGTATGAGAGGATGATAATGGCCACCTGCTTATCTTCATTCTTCCCAGAGGCCAAGATTAAGTTCAAATGCCAATGAATAAAAAGAGAGGCTGGAAGAAGGGGGGAGGTGTTATTAAGCCCCACAGCTAGTTAAGGCAGCCACTTACAGATCACCAAAAAAGAGAGAGAAGGACAAATCCAACAAGGAAAAAAAAGGAGTGCAAAAGAGAATACTGATTTGCATAACTTCGCATAGGCTAATGTATCTATACCATATCAAACCGCAAATGTTTTTATAGCTAGAACAGAATTACAATGCATTTCACCCAGGTGGGCAAGACTAACCAGGTGAGTTTGATGCCTAGGTGTGTTCATTTGTAGATTGACATCTTCAACGTCCGCCTTGTTGGCTCTTTGTCATCAAATCACAGCCAGATATCTACCCCCAAACAAACGAACAAACAAAAACTATCCAGACACTTCCAAAAGGCGAGAAAACTGATAACTCCCTGAGTTGTGTCTCTGGCTATAGAGCCAAAGGTTGAAAGTTCAGTTCCCCACCATGAGTCCTGGGAGAAGAGCCAGCCTGGGTGGCCTTGGGCAAGCTGCACAATCACAGGACAGGAAAAGGACATGGTGCACTACTTCTGAGTTCTCCTTTCCTAAACAGAGTCACCATAAGCCAGAACCAAGTTGGCGGCCTGCCATTTTTATTAGTTCTTGAACAGACTAGAAGTACCAGCCACCCTGACTACACAGGTGAAGCATGACTAGATTAATCAGCATCCCAAGTACTCGACTGAAACAATCTGAATCAAATGAAGGAACTTATTAGAGAGCAGAACAAACTTCTCTTCTTCGAATGTAACATGAGTGCAAGAAATGTGTATCAAGAACACAACTTGCTTCTGCCCTTAATGTTCCCATCAAGTTGGAGTTGATAGGCCTCTATTTTATGCTACTGAGTTAATGCTTGACCAAGGGGTCTGTAAACACCTCCAAGGTTCATCTTCTGAGGGACAAAGAAAGGAGCATGTCCCAGCAAAGAGCAATCATTTTTGCAAACCTCGGAGGTCAGGAATGACATTTGTCCTGTTGAAATTGGACAGAAGGGTGGGGTGGGGAGGGGAGGGGGAGCACCCACATCACTCAAGAGCCTAGGATTTTGGTGCAGCACCCCACCCAAGCCCCCTTTTGGGAAGACACAATGGGACAGGTCCTGACCTCCGTTGTCATTGCCTACTTTATCCCTTTCTCTCCTTTCTAACATGGACCGCAGGAAGGTCTGTCAAAAGGCGGAGCGTGCAACCTCCCCGACCCCTGGACAATAGAGTGGGTCAGTGACCCCAACATGGTACACAGAGCTGGCTCTTTGTTTCTAGGTCATGCCAAAGTCCCCCATGGGTGGGTGGACTGGATCGGAGAAAAGGCAGAGGGACCTTCTCTTTAGAAAAGTTTGGCTTTCTGCTTGAGTCCTTGCTTTTCAGGGACTCCCATGATAAAGACGAGGCAGGGTTTTACAAGGCAGAGGCCGGACAATGGCACCTGGGGGGCAGATCTGTTTGGAAGGCTGCAGAACATCTGGAAACCACCATGGGGACATACATAGGGGGCAGCAGAGAAGTCCACGGTGCAGCTGCTCAGCTAATGTTAGAAGAATCCCACTGCAATATCTTCATTACCAGCAAATATTTTCTCATTGTTTTGTGCTGCCAAGTCACTTCCAGTGTATGGTAACCCTAACAGGCATGCTAGATGTTCAAGGAGGGGGGGGGTTAACCATTAAGGCACCCTAACAAGTTTCCATGACCATATAGGGATTCAAGTCCAGGTCCCCTGAATCTTGGATCGATTGTGCCATGCTGATTTGCCAGAAAGTTTTAAAGTGTGAATATGATCACAGGGGCATATGGCTTGCATTTTAGACTACACATCATGTGGTCCAGTGTGACCTACGGTATTTCCTGGTGATCACATATGTGCAGTAGCACTTCAGACTGATCTCAATTCATATACAAGCTGGACCCTTTAGGTACAACAGTAGGGTTAATGCTTTTTGTGGACTGGGCTGAGTGGTTCCCGAGGAGACAGAAGGATTGCTTTAAGGTAAATCACTCCTGGCAAAATGACCAGATCCAGTACAAATCAGATGCACACCTTTCTCAACGTCTGAGCTCACCCTGAGTTATAACAAGCCTGAAATGCTTATTTAGGGGAGAGCACACCTGTTGAAATAACAGCAGCCATGCTGGGTGACAGTTCTGAGAGTCATAGTTCAGACTGTATTATACATTATGGTGCATTTATCTACTTGACAACAGCTTCCTTTATTCCACCGTGTGCAGGAAATAATTTTCTTTGCTTGTAAGAGCCACCCATTAGTGGAACATAATAATTTTCTGCTTGCAGGGGTTTTGCAAAGAGTGAGCAATCGAACAGGCAGACTCCTAACAAACTTGGTGCATTCCTGCCTGAATTTCTCCACTTTGAGGTTGATGTTAAGTTTCATGGCTGGTCAGAAGAAAGGTTGATGGCTTGTGCCTGTACACCGTATACAGTGTGTTGTCAAGCTCCTTTATGGAGAGGCAAACTCTTCTACTCAGACTGACTTGGAAGTGAGTTTCAGAAACCTGACTTTTATTTCCTTCTGGGCCCCAAACATTTGGGAAGCAGCCTAGCTACCTTTTCCTATAGCCTAACTTTCTCATCTGGATGCCACTGCCATTTTCAAAGGTACACCAACTCAGATGAAGTTAATGATCCCTCTCTTGGGCAGCTAGGGATGAATGCAGACCCTACTGTGCCTCGTGTCATAAACTCACAAGAGCATCAGCTCCGAAGCAGGGCAAAACCTCCCCTTCCTGGTTCCCGTTAGCTGTAAAAGGATGGGATTGGAGAGAGGAAGATAAAGACTTTGGGGCTGATTATGTTCCCTACACTTCTGTTTCCGAGGAAACACACCAAGGCAAAAGAATCCTCTCTCTCATGCCCTGGGGTGGCCCTGGGCTAGTTACGGTATTGCAGGCTGCTGTTTCTTGTCTGTCTTCCAGCTGCCTGCCATGTGTGCTCCTGAGGGAGTGGAATGCCTCCCTCTTGCCAAAATGTGGGATTCAGACCATATGGAAGATTTTTTTTAAAAAAAAAAACCATCAGAATATATGACCTGCTGTATTCAGTACTTGAATGCAGGGAGCAGAGAAAAGGCAAGCCCCCCCCCCTGTACATATATATTTATTAGACAGGCATAGGATGCCCCTAAGAAGTGGAATCTTTTAGTGGAAAGGAGGAAGTGGAGTTGCAATAAATAAGTATATAGCACAACTCAACATTTAATGGAAAAGAAAATACTAAAATAAATACAGTAAAGGAAAAATTGGCAATTCAGAGCTTTAAAAGTTTCCATCTGGTTCTGATGGAATGGGCATCCCTTGCAAAGAAATGTTTCATGTTCGGGAATGGTGCACTTGCACACACATGCACACACACAAGCCTGCTACCTAAAATGGCCCAGTTCTTTGAATCTCCTGCCGGGCCTTTCTGCTGGGTCATATACACTAACCCACCAAAAACGCAAGGCCACCCCCTAAGAAGAGCACCCCACCAGTGTGCTGACTGGCTGGATGTTGAAAGCTGTAGAGCTGGAGCCGGGTGTGTGTCTGTGTGTGTAACTTTTCCAGGCTCTGAGCCACATTACCTTTTTGTTCTGTTTTGCTTCAATACCCAGTCCCTCTCCTTTTGTGCAAATTAACTTGCTTGCCTTTTTTCAGGGGTGGGAGGGTGAGGAGGGAAAGCCAATGAGTCATTTAAGGAATGAGGCATCCCTGCTAAGCAGCTTTGTCCGGCTTTTCTCTTCAGACCCTGCATTCTCCTTTTCGCCTTGGAAAACACCTTTGCTGCAGCCTTCCAACCAGATGCTCTCTTTATTGTTGCTTTCTCGGTCTTTGATTCCAGAGGAAGATTTATCACCCTCTCGGTCTGTCTGTGCCACTGTCATCGCACTAATTCAACCCAAACAGGTCAACCCACCCACCCCCACTCCAGTCGGCCCACTCCTCCTGCCCCTCCACTGAACACATGTTCCTCCTTCGCCTCCAACTTTCCCTTCCCTAGGGGTGACCAGGTCATGAAGGCTTAAAAGCACTTGTGATTTAATGAAGTCAAGATTTATTAATGTTAATCTGGAAATGAGCAGAAAATGTTGAAGGCTGTGTTTTGGAACCCACTGAGCGTGAGGTCCAGGACTTGTGCTGTTTTCTCATGGTTTTAACCGGTCAGTGACAGAAATGTGAGATCAGCTCATGATGGCTGTGACTCCCAAACAATTTTACTGCCTGAGACCAAGGGCAAGATAAACAGAACCCATATGAACATGCAGCTGGATCTTCCTTCAGCATGGACTCTACATTTATTTATTTATTTGGTTTTTAAATCTGGTAGTTCAGGCAAAAATCAAAGAAAAGAAAAGCAAAACAAAACAAAACAAAAGACACAAACATGTGGCACCTTAAAGACTAACTTTCATATTTTAATGTGACATTGTGTGATATATATATGAGGTGTGTGACATAATATGAGATGAGATATAAATTTCATACCTAGATATCATTGGCTGCAACATATAGAGTTGGGGGGGGTGGATAGGGAAGGGGAGGGAGGAGGAGGGGGGAGAAGAGGAGGGGGAGTTAATTAGTAGAAATGATGAGAACATTAAATGGTGAGAAGACTGGGCTGTATAGTTTTATGGTTTTATGGCTCACGCCAGCCTCTGTATATGTTTAAAAGTATGGGAAGTAAATTCCTCAAGAGACAGAAACCAGATCAGAACAGATCAGATCAGAGAGGTAGTGGAAAAGACAGGGTGTTGGGGGGGAGAGAGAGAATGGGGTTTTTAAGTTAGATTCCATGAAAAAAATGATAATGTAGAGTTTTTAGAGTCCATGAAAAAATGGCATTATGGTAATATTACATTTGATAATGACTTAAGAACCCCTGACTTATGTTCAGTCCCTTATTGTGTGTGTCCATCATGGATATAAACCTTATTTCAGCTGTTTCCCTTTGTATTCTTGATCTGTAATAATTCTATTCCAGAACAGTGACCTTCAGGTCCTTCAAGAAGTGTCCAGGTAAACTGAAGTGATTTGAGACAGGTTTCTGTGTATCATGGTTTCTTATGTCAAACTTGTGTCCATTGATGCGTTTTCTTAGAGATTGTCCTGTTTGTCCAATGTAGAGTGCAGATGGGCATTGCTGGCATCCTGAACACACAAGCTTCCATCCTGAACACACAACAAAATCAATTGTATATAGCCAAGCTCTTAGATACAACTGCATCTGCTCTGACCCACAGGATAGAGACGCCAAACTCAAGGATCTACAAAATGCTTTCCTCAGACTACAATACCCACCTTGCATGATTAAGGAACAAATCAACAAAGCAAGACGCGTATCCAGAGATAACCTGCTACAGGACAGATCCAAAGGACCTGTTTGTCACTTATAGTGCACAAGTGAGACCACTGACATGCATCATAAATGATCTCCAGCCCATTCTTGACAAGAACACATCACTCTCCAAAGCTCTTGGCGGGAGACCCATACTTGCCTACAGACAACCTTCCAACCTCAAACAAATATCAATGCACACAAGATTAGAAAACAACAGCACGGACAATGGAACTAAACCTTGCCACAAACCCCGATGCCAACTATGCCCACACATCTACTCTGGCAACACAATCACAGGACCCAACAATGTCGAATACAGTCTCAAGGGCAACTTCACCTGCTCCTCAACTAATGTGATCTATGCCATCTTTTGCCAGCAATGCCCATCTGCAGTCCACATTGGACAAACAGGACACTCTCTAAGAAAACGTATCAATGGACACAAGTTTGACATAAGAAACTATGATACACAGAAACCTGTCTCAAATCACTTCAGTTTACCTGGACACTCCTTGAAGGACCTGAAGGTCACTGTTTTGGAACAGAATCATTACAGATCAAGAATACAAAGGGAAACAGCTGAAATAAGGTTTATATCCATGATGGACACACACAATAAGGGACTGAGCATAAGTCGGGGGTTCTTGAGTCATTATCAAATGTAATATTACCATATTGCCACTTTTTCATGGACTCTAGGGTAAAAACTCTACATTATCATTTTTTTCATGGAATCTAACTTTAAAAACCCCATTCTCTTTTTCCTTCCCCCCAAACCCTATCTTTTCCACTACCTCTCTGTTCTGATCTGTTCTGATCTGGTTTCTGTCTCTTGAGGAATTTACTTCCCATACTTTTAAACATAAACAGAGGCTGGCGTGAGCCATAAAACCATAAAGCCCAGTCTTCTCACCATTTAATGTTCTCATCATTTCTACTAATTAACTCTCCCTCCTCTTCTCCCCCCTCCTCCCCCCTCCTCTTTCCTATCCACCCCCCCAACTCTATATGTTGCAGCCAATGATATCTGGGTATGAAATTTGTATCTCATCTCATATCGCACACCTCATTCTGCTGCTATGTCTTGAAGAAGTGCACATGTGCACGAAACTTTACATTAAAATATGAAAGTTAGTCTTTAAGGTGCCACATGTTTGTGTCTTTTGTTTTGTTTTGTTTTGCTTTTCTTTGATTTTTGCCTGAAATTCTTGAAAAGACTAACACGGCTATCCTCCCTGATAAATCTGGTAGGAATTTCTTGGCAGGCAGCCATAGAATGCCCACAGGTTATTCATAGGAAAGTTAAACTAAATTTAGCAAAAACAACAACCCACACTGGGTTGTGTGCAAGAAAGAAAAAGTGATTTGTCAAATGAAGCTGCCAACCTTGTGAACAGGCTGGCAGATTAAACGACAACAACAAAATCCCTGAACCAAAGAGAAGCAATGGTCTTCGTCACTTTGGAGTGTCATGGGCCTAAAGTGAATAATAAAGTTATTTCCTTTGTTAATTGTTGCATTTTTGTCAAGACAGACAAGAGGCACTGGTGTATTTTTCTCAAGTTCACTAATAGCTGCATGCCTTTAGTTGAGTAGGCAGGGGTTCTCTATTTGCCACTCTAACCCAGGCAGCAAAACAGCTAGCAGTGATGAGAGGACACCAACCTCCATCTCTCATGGGACGATACTCATTTAGTGGGATAAGAGAGATTCTATATTGCCCATATATTTCTGTTGTGCAGTGGAAGGGTATCCCTAGTAGTCCCGGGAGGAATGGTTGGAGGGCTGGATGAATAAAAAGGAAAACTTGGTCTCAGCTTATTAAGGCCCTGTTCTGTCCTGAGAGCACCTGTTTTGTGGGGGGTGTTCTTTCTGCTTGAGGTGGGTGATGCCCTTCTACCAGCTAATTTCTACACCCCCATGATTGTGTGGCCTCAGTTGCCCCACTCCAGTTATGATTACTGTATAACAGAGAGCAGCCCTTCAGAATCAGTTGAAGGAAGCTTGCTGTGCTTACCACCAATGAGGTGGTACATTTGCTACCATCGCTCGCGAAAGACATGCTTTCCAAGTCAGTGTAATTCCAGGCTCTTCTGCTTGAAAGAAGGCAGAGAAGTTTACAAGGCTGGGAAATCACCCTTGTGAATTTCATTGTTCACACACCACATCCGAGGGGGTTTGGAGAAGAGGTGGAAGGCAGAGATTTGTGGAATGTGAATCTAATGAGAAGCCTCAGCTTTGGCAAAGATGGATTGAGCACAAGCTTTTCTTGTCCCATACAAACGGATGGGACAAGCACTTAATTAATACTGCAGTTAATCAGACCCTGTGGGAGCTCAAAAATAAAAGCCCCCCCCTTAAAGAAGGCGCCTGCTGTCATCTTGACCAGAATCTCGTGTCCAACAAAGCATTGTAAGCTTTCCTCCATTTCATCCTTTGTGACCTGACTTTGGGGGTTTCGAGGATGAAAAAAGCCTTTATTAGATACATAGACGAATAGGCAGATAGAATGTGTTTTGCTCAAGTGGACAGTTCTCTGTGAGAACTGAGATTAGAAGTTTGTTAATTACTCAATAAGAATATTGTCTACTCTGAATGATAATTTTTTTTTTACATCCCACATTTCTCCCAGAACTTTCATTTTTGGCCTTTTGGCTCACCCACCACAAGGCAACCTTCCTCTCCCAGGACTGCTCTGAAAATGAAAATTTTGCCCTGGGTTGAAATGAGATCCCTTTCTGGAACCTTGGAACAGACAGCCGTCGTGTCTAAAGTCAAACACTTAGGCCATCCTCTATGGGAAGCATCGCAGCAACCAATGGAAGGGATTTCCAAACTAAAACACCCGCTAAGGGAAAGAGAAGAATCAAATAGCTGGAGCAGAAAATCCTCTCTCCCTCATTTTTTTTGCTCGTGCAGTGTGAAAAGATAATTGCAAGATATATCCCAGCAGGTCCACAACAAGTTGTGAACCCCCTTGTCTGCCCTGTAGCAAGCTCGGTCTGTAATAAGTTGTTTGGCTCACTCGTGAACCGTCCTTCAAAGCTCACTCTGAGTCATGTCTCAACAGGGTGAAAGAAACAAGGGGGAAATAATGCTTGCTTATTGGGGTCAGGATAGAAAGGGCTATCCACCTTCGTTTGGTCATCCCACAACTGAGAGAAAGCTGGGTCAGAGGAGAGATTCTTTTTAAAAAAAAACTGGCAAAGGAGAGATCAATGGAAGCTTTTTGGAGGGCATGCCCCATTGATGCCACCATCCTGTTCCCATCTGTCACCCTTCCCTGCCCATTATGAATGGGGACGGAGAAGGAGGGTGAGGGGTGAATCACAAAAGGAGAGAGGTTCCAATTATGCTGTTATTTCTCCACTTCCCAAGATCCACGGCAGGGGCACGGGAAGGAGACAGACCCCATCCCATTTTTTCTCAGGGCCCTCGGAATGTGGAGGCTGCCCACTTAAGCAGCAGGACCAGTCCAATTAATGGAAAGACAAAAGTGGAGAGGGGTTGGGGGGGGGACCCTCTGTTAATTGAATCGGGGGTTTCACTCTAATGAGGATGGAACACAAGTGTTGGGAAAGGGGGGGAGGAATGATCCAGTGGGCTGATGTAACACTCATTACTGTCCTTCTTGAGCAGCTCTCAGCTCTTCACTCTCTGTAAAGTCCCTGGCTGAGATTTTTTTTTTGTTTTAAAAAAAGTATTTTAAAAGGGTTTTGTTTGCAAGCGCTCTCTCTCTCTCTCTCTCTCTCCTTTCAAACAAGAGGCAAACAGAAAGGAGAATGCCAGCATATGGCGGGGAAGGATGCTACAAAAAGTGACAGAAAAGAAAAGTAAATGGACACTGAAACAAAGCTCTTTTTGGAGAATTCAAAGTGCAACTGTAGTCAAAAGGTGCCACTATGGTATGGTGATGAGAATGTAGGCACAGGACCCCATGCAATCCAGGTTCACATCCTTGCTGGGCCATGAAGCTTTCGGTGTGTCTTTGGGCCAGGCACTTTCTCTCCCTATCTGACCTACTTTCAGGGTTGTTGTACCAACAGAGTAAATAAGAGAGCTGTGTATTCCAGAAGCTGCCTTGGGCACATTCCACCCCTGGTCCATCCAGTCCCATATTGCCTGCTCTGACTGGCAGCAGCACACTCTCTCGCAGGGACTCACAGGCTGACTTGAAAACTTCTGGTTTCCAACAATTGCTTTAAATTCTCATGCAAGCTATCCTGACCTTAGCTCCTAAAATCATGATTTGAGGAATGATCATGTGGGGGGAAAGTAGGATGTAAAATGGAAGTAATCATGCTAAATTGTTTTATTGGTTTTATTTGTACAGTAGGACCCCGGTATCTGCTGGGGATTGGTTCCAGGCCTACACGTGGATAATGAAATCCGTGGATAAGAGAGAATGCCAAAACTTCCCCCAAAACTGCTGTTTTGTGACAGTAGCTTGCTTTCTGGCTGCAGTTTTGAGACAGTAGCTTGCTTTCTAGCTGCTGTTTGTGACAGTAGCTTGCTTTACACTGCTGTTTTATGAGAGCAGTTTCCTTACAGCTGCTGTCTGTGACAGTAGCTTGTTTGCGGTTGCTGAATTATTTATTTATTTATTCTGGAAACCGTGGATGACTGAATCAGTGGATAATGAATCAGTGGATATGGGGTCCTACTATATATAATCTTTCTCCCCATAGAAGCAAAAAGGGTATTGCGTCGCGTGGCCATCACAAAACACAATTGCAAAAATAAATTATAGGGCCACGATTAAAAATAAAAACCCCAAAAGCTTGCAATGTTCCTTGTTTTTTATTTTTAATAGTGGCCTCTAATTGTATTGCCTGTAACCTATTTCTCCTCAGAGGGGAACCAAGGCAATGATTAAAATTGTACAATAATAATACGTTTTAAAATGCCATACATAAAACAAAACAACTAAGCATGGGTTAGGATTTTAAAACAATTTTGAAAACATTAAAAGGTTTGTTTTAATGTCGAGGAACAGAGCATTTCCTAGACACTTATCATTTAAAAGCCTGCATGAAAAGGAAGGTCTTTATTTGAAGATGGAAAGACAAGAGTGAGGGGCCAACCTGCCTTCTTGGGACAGTGCCTTGCAAAGCTTGAGAGCAGCCATGGAAAAAGCAGGCATGTATCAGTTATGTTCCTACAGCAGCCTGTCCCACAATATTCAAGCATTTCCCTGTCATATCTAAATGCATGTAATGTATGGTACTATTACCACTATTTCTGAGGTCAATGATGCCCTTATTGGTGTTAAAACTGTTGTTCAACTAAATCAATGAAGAGGAAAGGGTAAGTGGTATTTAAGGAAATCCATTTCTTGAATTCCAGAATTAGAAAAGATACGCATTCTGGTTGTTATTATTTTAAAATGGATAAATTCAGTACTTTAATTCAGTTGGTAAAAGTTTTATATGTACATTTGGTAAAAGTTTTATATGTACATTAATTGCCATGTTTAGCCAGCAGGGGGAATAATTGGATCAGCCTGATTTTACTAGTGGGCAGCTTCTTTTACACAGAAATTGTGGGGTAAATAGGAAGATCTGACTTTGGAAAAACTCCTGACTTGGACAACAACTCACTGAATCCTTTAACTGCTGGACAGACCAGCTGTGAGATTCTGGAAGTTATACATTACCCAAGGCTCTCATGTGAAGGAGGAGGAGGAGAAGGAGGAAACAGGGGCAGGAGCAGCTTTTTCAAACTTTGGGGAGGAACAGGTGAAAAAGAAAGGAAAGTGCATTTAAAGTGCTACAAGTTTAGGAGGTAATCAGAACTCAGGAAAATTCAGATTTATACTTTTTTTTTTCCTTTTTATTGCCTGCATTTGTCCATTCTGCTCCAAGCACCTTATATTCTGGAAGAGCATGCTAGCCGTGAAGAGGCAGTCAGCTCACCTGCCCTTGGGCACTGACTTGCAGAAAGCTCTACTCATTAGCACAGCCTGCCAACAAGGGCAACAGGGCTTATGTAGTGTTCCTTGCTATGTATAGAAGAAGCATCAGATTGACTGGCAAATTATAATTTTCGAGGGTTTCCACAAGGGGGCAGGAAGAGATCATTCCATATAGGGATGGTACTGCCAAATGCCCAAAATCTGAAGGATTGGTTTACACAAATACAAGAGGAAGCGGCAATATCTCTGTGAAGATTCCCAGTCATCCAGGTGAGGTTAGGCAAGTGTAGGCAATATTAGACCACAAAACATTGAACAAACACTAAGGTTTTGTGGATGAACATTTGCTTCTTCAAATGTATGCACTAGTATTTAGTGCTGAACAATTGTAAAATAATAGTCCCAAATGTTCATGGCCGATGTCTGTGCCAGGTCTGCTTGTGGCAAGTTTAAACAGAGATTGCAAACCACCCCTAGGGGCACAGTTTCATCCCGGGCACCATGGTTGGAATTTTCCGCCCAGAGTCATTTTTGCAAAGTCATAGTTATCCACGTATATTTTACCTATCAGTTTTACAATTCGGGAGGGATGATGTGAAAATCCCACTCTTGAAAATACCACTCCTCTTATTTTCTTCTGACTTCCTTAGCCAGATCCATGAGAACAACACAGCTTTAGATGAACTAAGGTATGGCCCAACCAAGGGATCTGTTTCTGATTCAGATGGGCTTTTGTCAACCAATTGGGTACTAAGGTGGCCCAATTTTAATTATTAGTTATTTTAATTACAGGTTATTGTTCAAGGAGAAAGAGATGGGAAGTGTGGCCCAGGGCGTAGAAGAACATTCTGGCTTAAGAACTTGAGCCAATGGTCCACACAGTGAGCACAGCTGCTCTATTTAGAATAGCTTTAGACAGAAACCAGTTCAGGCTTCTGATCCTCAGTGTTTGAAGAGGACATGGCACTCGAAGAAGAAGAAGGATCTACATAAGTGTTGAATAAGAAAACCCCCACTAATTCAATCTTCTAAGCCATTTGGGACTATCAGCCAGGATTTAGGCTAAGGATTTTAAAGGAGAGGGACAGTATTTTTACATTATTATTAATCACTGATATGCTTTCAAAACTGTTCAGTTATGTTATAACCTAGCTGTGCTTTCCTCTGCATTTAATTTTGAACTGTACAGTGAGCTGCTTGAAGCCCAAGTTCTGGGAGAAAGGTTGATCAAATACATACACCAAACTCATTTGTCACCTGATGCACAAGGGGTGGATTCCACCAAATTGCAAAGAATTGCAGCCATATTGCTGTGGCTCATAGGCAAGACCTGGTCTCCCTCCTCATCCACTACTGAACTGATGGACTGTTCACCTCCCCCCCGCTGCCCCACCTGTCCTCTTCTCCACAGCTGCCAAATGGACAAGAGTTCTGGCTTTCCAAACTCCTCGCCCATGCAACTTTAGAGAAAAACCATAAGGGGATTGAAGTACTTTCCGGCAGCCCGGAACAGCAAAGGCGGATGGAGAAAAGTCAATGAGCAAAGTGGAGGCAGCTGCTGAAAGGGTGGAGGTGGGGAAAGCGAGGTTGCTTGTTTTATTTCTCCATTGCCTCATCTGAATTGCAAGAGCTAATAAACAGAGGAAATCCAGTCCATCTCAGGTTTGCCATATTTGACAGTTGGCTGCTGGCAGATGCCATAAACAAGAGAGGAGAAGGATCCTGCAAAGTGAATGATAAAGATACTCTTTTTGTGAGCCTTATTAAGTTCTTCCTGGTCGCAGTCCTTTTCTGGGGTGCTGAGAGACCTATGGCTGCCTACTTTCCTGGCACATAAGAGCCCCCTCTGATTTAGGGCAACTCAATGAATGAGCAATCTCCAAAATGTTCAACAGCCCCATTCAGATCTTGCAGACTCGAGCCTGTGGCTTCCTGTAGGGAGTCTGTCCATCTCTCATTTGGTCTTTCTCTTTTCCTGCTGCCTTCCCCAGCATTCTTGTCTCTTCCAGAGAGTCCTGCCTTCTCATGGCGTGCCCCAAATAAGGCAGCCTCCGTTTCAACAGTTTTGCCTCCAGAGATGCTATAGGCCTAATATGATCTAGGACCCCCTTGTCAGTCCTGGGTAGATACAATTCCTCCAGCACCACATTTCAAAGGAATCAATTTTCTGTACAGGAAGTTAACATGAAACCAAGGCTTAGCAAAGTTAACATTTTTGAAAATACAGCCAGTAGCCGATCTGGCTGTAGAATTGTATGAAGTGTGCTTCAAAAAGTTAATTCTTCCTAGCTCTGCATGAATCCTTCAAATGGATTTTTCTGTTTCACTAGGGCTTGGCAGCAGCACATTATAAACAACAAGTTGTTCAAAATTAAGTCCTCGTGGCAATTGCTAAGGCTGAAACCCAAGGCAGAATAACATCATTGTTTTCATAAACTGCCATTTGTTTCCTAAATCACAAGAATTCTCACACTGTAGCCCGCATGTTATAACCTATTTATTTTAGTAATCTTGCCAAAATCAGTTTGGGCCTTTTTACACGACCCCTAAGATCCGCTGGCCACTTAAATTCGGACCAGAGATCTTAGGAGTTCGTCGCTCTTCCTCTGTCCCCACCCCCCTCCGCACTTCCTGGTTGCTGGCTGCCTGAGGGAGGGAGAAAAAAGAAAGAAAAGACTGCCGGTTTACCTCCGTTTTGTTCCCGGCAGCATTCAGATCTCTTAAAGGGGCGGGGCGCAAAAAAAAAGAACAAACAGAAGCCAGGAGAGCCCCGCACTCACTATCCTTGCACCGGATCAAATATTTGTCTCATCCAAAAAGCAGGTACAAGAAAACTGCTGTTTGGTCTTGCTAAAGTGGGCGGGGTCGCACCTAATTGTCTGCAAAGTCCGGAGCTGGTGGGTAAACATTTTTAAGGTCCGGACCTTGCAGCCATTTGCAGCGGAGCTTAGGGGTCGTGTATAAACGCCCATTGTTAGTCTCTAAGTTTATGCTTTATTTCTACCTGCTGAAACAGAACCAGAAGGCTACCTTTTAAAAACTGCACATGGTGTATGTTTTCTGGTGGGGAAGCATGCTTTCCCCTACCAAAACTCCAAGGTCCAGGAGTCTTATGTGTATCCCACAAGGCTTATTGTAACAACCTCCTTCAGAACACACAGCCTGTTGTTGGGACAGGCATTTTGCTAACTATTAAAGAATTATTTGTGGGGGGAGGGGGAGAGGCTTCAAGTGTCTCACTGGGGAACAGCTGTTGTTTTGAAGCTGAGAGAGGTTGATAAGGGATCCTGTTGCTACCACTGACGCCACCGCCACCTTGGCCTTGCATCTCCACCTCTAGCTGTGCCAAAAGCCATAAACCCATGGGGAGGGGGGGAGGGGATCAAAATTATTGTGCTCTCCACCAGCCACTGAGGAACCAGGGAAGAAGGTTGTGTGGCACCAGAGTGATTCCTTAGAAAGGGAACTGGTTCAGTTAGTTGCCATTGCTTGGGAATAAAAAGGTAAGACTTTTCTCACTGAATCAGAGGAATTCCCCTTGGGGCTGCAGACCTTGGCTATAAAGGAAAACCCATTCAGCATAGTAAGAGTGCTGTTAAGTCAGACTTCATTGTGAATAGCAGCACACCCTAATGATATAGTTCGGCAACCAACCCGTGCAATGGACCTCCCAAAGGGACTGCTGTGACATGTTTGGGAACTGCCAATTTTAATTCGCCAGCTTGATTCCATGTTTGCAAGCCAAAACCTCTTACTGCTCTCTCCCCGTCACCCCCACCCACCCACCCACCCACCCTTGGCAAAGAACCTCATTGACTTCCAGGCTGTTGCAGCTGCTGTGGGGAAAAGGAAAGACTCCGGGAATCGCGCCTCCACACAAGCAGCTGTTGCTAGGTCAAATGTTCAGTCCCAGATTCCTCCTTGTGTGCGCTCCCAGCTTGGCTGGGGTTTCGTGTTGCCTTGGTTCCAGCCATTTTGATGGCATCCCTACCCTTCAGCAAAAGCAGCGATCTAGGTGGCCGCATAATGCACCGGGAGGATGCCTGGGCAAGAGTGAAGTGGCTGGTTCCAACTCTTCCTGTTTCTCACGTACTGCATAGTCACGTCATGTGCTGCCACAGCACAGGGCATTTCACAACTGAAGTGAAGCCAACAGGTAATGGGGAGACTCCCTGACACCTAGGAACCTACATACCTACTGGGCTGCTTCCTCTGTATTCAATATTCCCCACCAACACCAACACCACTTCTCCCTAAACAACCAAGGCTTTCTATTCACATTGAAAGCAATCTCAAACTTTTGCACACAAAGGGGGACCTTTTGGCTGAGTACGATTGCTGTTTCAGTTGCTCTGCTTACAGGGTTTATTCAATGCTTGGTGCACACTGGAGATTACTTTTAAGGGAATGCTCCAGCCGCTGAGTCCCCCAACCCCAACCCCACCTTCCCCCCCCCCACCTTCGCCCCCACCTCACCCCCGGGCTGTTGATTAACTTGGCAGGAGTCTGTCTTCTGGCAATAAAATCCTTAGGTCTCTAGCAACCTGGACAAAGGCTAGAAAGTATTTCTTTGGGGTGGGTGGGATGGGAGTTTGATGACCCAGTGTAATGTAATTTAGCTTAAGGGCAAATTAGTTTTCTGATGACAGACACACAGAGAGACAGAGAGAGAGAGAGAGAGAAACCCAAAGCAGAGATGTTGTATATGTGGCTAAATATCATGCTCCAGACAAAATCCAGTAGTAAGTCATAACTAGATCAGTCACATTGAATAAGTGAGTCAAACCCATGCTCCATTGATTCAGTAAGACTGCTCTAGCATAGCTAACTGTTGGATTTCAGCTACTGAGTCTAAGGAAGTGGGCCGAATTCACAGACACTCACACTGAAATATTGATGTTAGTCATTCAAGTGCTACAATATTTCTGAGTTTTTTTTTTCTGTTTATCAGCTTGCTTGTTTGTTTAAATTTTTGTGATACATGTTGACACCACTCCCTGTTTGTTTCAGTCTGCAGCAGTAATATGAGGAAGAGTCATCATGAAACCAGCAGGTTCATGATAACATTCATGATAACAGATTATGATAGCAGCTTTCCTTTATGACCTCAGATACATTATTTATCCCCTACCTAACACGGCCGTCCTCAGCCTTCCATTGTCTTATGTCCTGCTGGTCACTTATCCAAGTGCCAGAGCCATACCGTGATAGAAGCAAAAAAAACCAAACCCTCCATCTTTCCCAAGAAGAACATCGACAGATTTACAGAAAACCAGTCACTATTAGATTTATTATTCACAATAAATAAATGGGCTGGAGGTAATCAGGATTAGTAGAAACACCAAATGTCTAAAACTACTACTAGCCAAATAATAATAATAATAATAATAATAATAATAATAATAATAATAATAATAATAATAATAATAATAATAATAATAATAATAATAATAATAATAATCAATCCTGAGAAGCAGGTAGAGACAAGAGATCATCCTTGCACATGGCATGAGATTTGTGAAACAATGAATCCAAAAATCCTGCATAGCAATCTAACTTATTTCTGCATCTTACCATCAGCAGGAAGAAAAAACCTGTTAGTATTAAAAGTGACTCCTGCAGCTCTTATTACCTGGGGTCAAAGTAAGGAAGGATCATTGTTGTTTTCTCGTAGATGCTAAACAGGTATCCTTCCAAAGCAATCACTTCTTGTCACAGTCCCTACCTGTGTGTCAAGGGGTGGGGGACTCCCCACCTAAGACCAGCTGAACATCTGGAAGACAACTATTCTTGTCCAAATTTTGCTGCCTCAGCATCTCTCTCCAGGAAACAGGAGCCAAGAGGCCTGGTGTGTAACCAAGCCCCTGGGGTTGCTAATAATATTTTTACAAAGAAAAGAAAAGAAAACTCCTCAACATTTGCAACTGCCTGAAGTAGTTCTCAGGGTGGAACAAAATAGAGGAAGGGGCAGGTCTAGGCTCCAGGCAATACCAGACTGTCTCTGCGGAAGATTGAAAATCAGAGGGCAGGGTCTTAGGCCATTATCTCAAGCAAAGAAGCCCCCCCCCCGTGTGTCCCCCAACTAATTACATTCCCCAGGGTGGGGTTGCGTCTTAGGGGTGGGAGAGTTGGTGGAGGTAAGGAAGAAATCAAAGGAACTTCATTTAGAAGGCAGGCTGGTAGCAGTTTCTAATTGCTGCCCATACATCAAGCCTTGAACAATGAAGCTTGATATTTATAGGGCTCCCTGCATGCCCTGTTCTCCCCACATATGCCCATGAAGCCCTTCACAGGTGTTTGCTCCCCAGTTCTGTTACTTCTGCAATGTGCAATTAAGAAGTGAAATGTAATCACTACACTACTGGCTTAGATAATAGTGTAAAAGAAAAATGAGAAATGGCAGGTAAAAAACACAGAACATATGTTTAGCACTTTTTGTTGCGATGGACGCATCTAACCAGAACAAGGACTGGACTACAGTTTTGTCTACATCTCCCATCACCTCCAAACAGTTTGGTTACTGTGCCAGATGGGCAATTCTGGAAGTTGTAATCCAAAATATAAAGACAACACTCAGGTTAAAAAATCCCCTTTGGTCTTTCCAGTTTTGTATTCCTGAATGATATGATATGGAGATATGGAGGAGAATAAATGCATAGTGGTCTGACTGAGACTTGGGGGCGGACAGGACCTTGGGCAAGCCCTGGGTCTTCTAAACTGATTCAGCTGAGCCTAAGGATGGGGTACTTGACTGTGTCAGGATCAGAGCAAGCTGAGGGGGAAACAGAAGAATTCTGAGTGCGGAACCAAGAGAGCAAAACATCAAAGACAAAGACCATGTGGTTAATTGAAGCGCTTTTAGCATCAAACAACGAGGGAGAAAGAGTGAGTGCCTTTCATGAAAAGCCAGCTCCTTCCCACCACTGGGGGCAGGAGGAGGGGGAGTCGCCTTAAAATAAATAAATAAATAAAAACAAAGGCAAAGCACAGAGAGGAGGTGAACGGACAGAATGATTAAAAGAGTGGTGCAGATCACCCGCTTACCAAAACGTCTGCTGTTCTGCCCCAAAGCCAAGAGGAGGGTCATTAGCGGGTGGACAGGAAGCAGTGGAAACTTCTTGGGACTCAGGAGTGTACAGTGACTGTTCCCTACTGTATACATAATGCCAGGAATCTGTGAGAGGAGTTGTTAATCACAAACAGGACTTGGGACCTGCTTTGACCCCATTCTTTTATTTTTTAATTGTGGCGAAGCATTGCAAGTGAATCCAAGCTCTGCATTTTCATAGCATCTGAGGAGGCTTTCTCAATTCATGATTTTCCCTGTCATACCTCCTTCTTTCAAAAGTCTTCCATACACATCCTTTCCTCTTCCACAAGAACTGGAGTAGCAGAAAACTAAATACACACAATAATCAGAACTCTTGCAGGATGGCAGATACCCAGACAGAAGATTCAGGTGTTGGTGTATTTATCTCTGTTGTCTTTTCTAGATCTACATGTAGATTAATACACATTACTCTCCTTTCTCTCTAATGCAGTTTCCCACTACTTTCTTTTCCTGGCTAAAGATGGGGAAATGCACATGGCTTCATCATAATGGTCAAGCACATCTGCACACAGGGTGGCCAACTGTAAGAGCTTCTTTTGGAAACCAAGATTAAGTCTTTCTGGGCTATTCCTTGTTTGGATTTCTGGAATCAGTAAAAGTAAGTTTTCTACTCTTGGGCATTCACGAGCTTAGGGGGAAGTTAATTCTGTTGAGCAGCACAAGCTCAGTGCTAACTTGCTACAGCCTTCGAGAAAAAGGATCAGATAGTCTCACAATTTGCTGCATCCACACCCTTCCTTCAGCCCCCTTAAAACTTGGACTAAAGTATTGTTCCAACAGCCACTCCCATCTGCAGCTGTGTAAGATTTTTGCCACAGCCAACTAGTGAGCTCTCTCACTTCCTTTCCCAAAGCTGCTGTGTTTGCCAACATTCTATGGCAGAAACTCTCCCATATCACCTGGGCATTAGAATAGGCAGGACAGCCAGAATATCAGTCAATGCTTTACTGGGTGTGCGAGCAGCCAGTTTTGTTTCCCAACATGTTTATCCCATTAGTGCTGTTTCCGAACAATTCAATGTGCTTTACTTAAATAAAAGTACGTATCCCACGTTTCTCCTGAACCATCTTCTTTTACTAAACATGAATGAAAGGTACCTTAACAATAGACAGACAGAGATGAAAAAGTTACTGTGCTCCTTCCTGGGTATAAGAACCAGGTAACCAAGAAGCTAGAATTTTACTTTTATTGGATTAATGAGGTGGAGGTAGTCCCCCCCCCAGAAATCACAGTTGGTAAGGGATGAGGCATTTAAAAGAAAGAGAGGCTCCAGACAGAAAGGATGAGTTTCTTGAGTGAAATAAGAACTCAGTTTGCCTGCTTGACGAGGTGCTAGACAGCTCCTTGGTTCAGGTTTCTGGCTGCAGACCCAGTGGCTGGGAGTTCCATTCTCCACCATGCCTCCCTGACAAGTGGTGGATGATGATCTATAAGGTCCCTTCCAGCGCTGCAGTTCTAAAATGCATCTCTGCAGTTGCTCTGTTGCATCATTCATAAATCTTATGGATCAATATACAACTAAGGGCCATAGATAATGGGCAATGATCAGCAGCAGTAATCTAGCAGGTGAATCCCAGGACCTAAGTTATTTTGGCACCAGCAGAAAAATAAAAATGAAAAATACAACAGCAGAAAGAGATGGCAATGAGCTGTTATATTTTTGGACTACACATCCTTGCGTTCCCTGTCCAGCATAGTTTGGAGAGCAGGGGCTACAGTTCATAGAATTCTCCAACCAACATGGCCAGTTGTACTCCAAAGAAAGGAACTGTTTCTGATTAAAAACAAGAATCATCTCATTTCCTTTCCACCTTTAGGAATCCAGGCAAGGGGAATAGAAATTTGTGGGGAAGGGGGGATGTAAAAAACAGCAAGAACCCCAGTCACTTTTAGTGACTGCCTTATTTTTTTTAAAAAAAAAGTCTTTGAAAATGGGAGCAGGTGGTTGAGTGCATATAGTGCTGAACTCTGAATTTAATAAATAAATAAATAAAACTAAATGCTGTCCAGAGAAGACAAGTTAACAGCAAACCATTGGGCAGTTTGACTCCAGTCAGCCTCCTTAGTTGCGTTGCCCCATGTTTGTCACTCATACATCACAGATCAAGGGCATGTCTGCAGGTTGTTTTAAACCACAACCAGCAGGAAGTCTGGGCTAATGAGTAAAAATCTGAGCATTCCTCAGAATTCCCATCCATCCAGCAATGAAGCCCACAGAAAAGAGGGGAACACAGGGAGTCCCTGTGAAGCATTATGCCTCTGTTTTCTGATGTGAACCGGAATCTGTGGTGCAAGTCTTTAAAGCTGGGTTTATTATAACATCACTTTCTTTTGTTCATTTTATTTATTTAAGGAGTCTCTTTGAACTAACTCTGTTTTTAATCTGTAAAACAATAAAACATTCTGAGAGAGGGAGTGTATACTGTAGTGAGGTCAGGATGCAGCCGTCATGGTTAACTAGCCTACTGGCCGCAGAAGGCAAGAAAGACACTGGGCCTTTGCCAGCCCCAAAATAAGGCTCGTTAAATGTTCCCACTTAATTCTGTAAGTGGAATGAGGAGACATTTGACACCTGAATGCAGTAAGTAAAATGTCTTAAGCAGACTCTGTTTCCAGATATTTCTTCCTTTGCTGCAGCACCCTAAGCAGGTTGTGCCAGTGAAGCTATATAAATGCTGCTATCTAGACAGGAAGTCCTGGCATGCTCTGGTCCATGGGGTCACGAAGAGTCGGACACGACTGAACAACAATCCAGATGTGGAATGGAATTAAGACTGCAGGGTATTTGACCAAGCCCATCCGATGTGGGCCATAGCAGAGAAGAGCGTTAGAGCTCAAACATCTGAAATCTGAACCTCAATGAAAATTTGGGTGCATCTTGACCAAGCAATCCTTTGCTCATGAAGGAGCTGTTCCATCTTTTTTTTTCTCTTATAGATATCTTAGGATAAGAAAGAATAATGAAAGAAATCAAGGGGGGGAGTGGTGAGAGGACTGCAAAGGGAAGTCCGAGTTCAAGTTCCCCCACACATGTAAGAGGTTGGGATATTCTGAAGCCACCAAAAACGGTGGGTGGGGTGGGTGGGAAGACAGTCCTGAAGCATCTATTGTCAATTCTGTGAAGAAGGCTGGACCATACCAATCTGTTTTGGAACCAAAGATGGGAAAGATTTTTGTTTCATTTCAGGAATTTATAAAAATTTATGTAAGTATCTACGTCACTCATAAGCACCAGTGAAGATTCTGGGAAAACCTCTCCAGGGAGTTATGAACTTGTCAGCCTGGAATGCATTAAAAATACAGGTTTCCTATGCATGGGCCAATGGATTTTAGGAATCTATAGATAACAAAGAAAGTCTTTCTCTGCAGTGGAAAAACTGACTTCATGAAGACTAAAGCATCACTCATTTATCTCCAACCCAATCTCAAACTGTTAAAAATTCCACTATATTTAACACGCAAGGTTCCCCTGTCTAACTGAACTTCCTCCAATAGCCTTCTGCTATTTCAGACCTGGCATTGTAAGCTCCATGGGGCAGAGCTCTGTGTTTTATTGTGGTTATTTTTTTATCACTTCTCTGCAAAGCCGCCCTCACAGAGTTATAAAAACAGACAAGTTGACACCAAATTTCACAGGAGAGAAATGTTGAGCATTTTGTCTGAAACAATGGCAACACAAGAGCAGGTGGTGCCTTGAGCAGACCATCAGAAGAGTCGAGCAAACAGCAATTGTCCAGCACATAACTGCATTCCTGAAACAAAGATCAGCTATTAACACAAGAAAGATCTGGATTGAGAAGAGCAGGAAGAAATTTAAGATTAAAAAGGGAGGAAACACTTTTAAATCTACCTTTGGTCTGAAGATGGAATTGACATTACAGGGTTATCCCTCTTAGGGCCTGTCTTCTTCCTGCTCATCCACCCATTTAAATAAATTTTAAAATTGGTGTTGGTTCTTGTTAATGGCTTGATATATACTACCCATCCCACCAGTCAGCTTTACTCTTATAAATCTGTATCCCTTCTCTTTTAACTTTCGCTGCCTGTGTGAATCTCTTTCTCTCTGCCTCTGTGTGTGGGTTCCCCCTCCTTCCTCTCCTTGAGATTTTAATTACATTCTTCTATTTCCACTCAGTAGATCTGTCATTCTCTGGCAGGCCCAATGTAATTATATTGTGGGAAGAACTCCTCTACTTTGCTAAGACTTCAGAGCCTTTCCATGATCCCTCCCCGGTTGGTTTGAGCTGGGGGGAGGTTTCCCCCACCACCGCCAGTCTTTCTGCCAGGTATGTAGTCAGATGACAGATGGTCAAGAGGCTGTTGATTCCCTCTAATGAGCTGGCTCCTTAGCGGGCAACAAAAGGAGATGTCTCCTAAGAAAACAGAAGTAGATGCTTAATTAACTTGCACCCTTTTTGCACTCTAAGTGCACATCAGCCAAGGGGCAGATGGGAAAGAAGGAGGATAGGGCTGCAATCCAAATTCCACCTTCAGAGTTTGGAGGGGGGGATTAGTTTTTGGATTATTGTTGACTATAGGAGCTAGGGGATTGTGGATGTTGTAGTCCAGGAAATTAATTTTGACAACCAGGGTCCACCTTGACCACAGCTAGGGAGTTTTCTTGGCTTTCTCAGAGGCTACTTATGGCCTCTACAACAAGTGGGTCATTTTTCACTATTTGGGGATAGGCAGTAGCCATGAAACACTAGGTTGGCAGAGGAGAGGACCCAGCAGGCCAAGGAGTCTGTCTGTTCTGATTAAATGTAACTGGTTTTAAAAAAACAATATCCAAGGGTCTTGACCCATCTTGGATAATTAAAGGTCCTACAGAAAAAGCCAGCCAGCAAAGTCTTCCTTTGCTCCCAGGCCAATTTTCCAGGGTAGACAATTACTCTTGCTGGCTCCCCTGCCCCCTCCTCAGTCCCCACTCTTGGCTCCTTAGGGTTAGTCTGGAGGCTGCTGTGATGTGACTGTGTGTATGATGGGAGACCTGCTCTCAGTGGGGGCTGCCTTTGACTCAGAGTTGCAGTGTGGATAGTAGGATCAGAGAGAGATGAAAAGGTGACTTTTGGGTGTCCCGACACATAACCCTTCTGGCTCATTAGACAATGGACCTGGATGGTCCCCCTTTCAACTGCTTCATTCATTACTAAGGAGACCATATGGTACCTGTCCATTGTGATCAGCATCCCTGGCCAAGATAAAGTGGCTCCAAGTTGTGATCTCAACCTCTGCAGGTCCCTACACTCTAACCAATGCTCTAACTATATTCCTTAGTTCCAAACTGTTCTAGGAAATGAATGTTGTCTCATTAAACTGGAAAATGATATTCCCAGTCTGTCAAAAAGAGAAAGGGAGTTGCAACCAGACTAAACCCATTGAATCAATAGGATTTACCAATTATTAGTCAGCAATCATCGGTCATAGCCTTGCAAATGCACACAACTCTGTCCCCTCTTCTAAAACTGCATCCCACCAGATCCAAAAACCTTCCAAGGAAGGGAGAAATAGCTTGATGCATAGACTTTGCTGGCACTCTGGCATCTTTTGACTTGAAAATGAACATTGGAGACAATACTTGACATTGTCCACCCACTTTTAAATGTTCTATAATCTGGTACTTTGGGCAGCTTTATTCAGAGCAAAGGAAGGAGGCAAAAGCCAAAATCTCTTACTATTATATACTGTACAAATATTTTTGTTCTGTCAACCACTTTTACTATTCTAGCTATCCCTCCATCGTTTCAAGTGCTCTTCCTTTAGTTGTAGATTTTTGGGGTTACTCTCTGAGAAACACAGATTCCTTAAACCAGTTAAAAGAGTGGCTGTCTTTTAACCTGGTGAATCATCTGCTTTTAAAAGGAGGAACCCAATCATTTGCATATCACCGAAACCTGAGCTCTGGTGCATTCTAGCCCGATCTTCTCTTTGTCTGGAACAAGTTGAAGGAAGTAAATGTGAGGGTATTGGTGATGAAAAAAAAAAAAACCCTACCCTACACTGTTGGAGGGCATTTTTGTTGTTCTTGTTTGTTTGTTCTGCAGTCTTGCATGCTGCATCTAGTAGGTGGGGCTGGGAGGGAAGGGCAGAGCTGGGGTGACTGTCAATCTATCCTGCAGTACTCAGTCATTACTCCCTGTCTCTAATTGAAAGAGAGCCCGACCTCTCTGCTCTGTTTCCACCACCACCACTCTTTTTTTGTCTTTTGGAAGCAGTCAGCGGCTCTACTGAAGCCCTTTCCTGGAAGCAGTCATGTTTGTCTGTAAAAAAAATTAAAACTTTTTTTCTCTTTCTCCTACTACTGTCTCAGAGTGATTTATTGAGACTCTAAGTACCAGGCAGTGAGAAAGGGGTAGAGTAATCTGAGGAACGTGAAACAATTCTCCTCCGTGGATTCCTGCACTTCCTCTGCACAGCTATAGGAATTTAACCAGAAATTCACAACTCTGTAACATTGGCTTCTGGATGGCCATCCACCTGGAGTTGCCATGTAGAGGGAAAATGCCCCAAGTCCTTCTGCCTGTAAATCAGGGTGCCCTGTGAGTTGAGTTATAGGCCTTTCCAATCAGACATGTGGCCTGAGCCTGGGCCAGGCTCCTCTGCATAATATCTTGATAACTCCTGCAGTTTTTCTTTTCCAATATGTGAAGCACTTTGTCAGCAGAATTCCAGGTTGCCTGTCCAGGACTTCTTCTGGCAGATTTCCGTTAAGACCATTTGGTGTGGAGTACAACAATGAAGCCATCATAGTAATTATTTTGCTAAGCACCATGTGGGCAGGACAAAGGAGGGTCTGAAGTGAAAGTAGCAGACTATAAGGATGCGGCTGTAACTCCTTTCTATTTGGTCAGTTCTTCAGTCATGTCCCTGCAGTCCGATTGGCCTCCTCCTTGTGCCAAAAGCAATCTTTCATATATGCTGCCCCCTCCCATTGCAAAGTTGCAATTAACAGATAATGACTCTGGCAAAATGATGCAGAAAGATATGGGGAGGGAGTGATGGCAGAAGCCTCATCAGAAAGCTTTAATCCTTTCTGAAAGAGGGACAGAAAAGGAAAAGGGGAAAACATTTTTGAAGAAAAAAGAACAGGATCAGAAGAAAACTCTTGCTAAAGTCTGCAACTTTAGTCATGGCAACTGGACTTCTTTTTCTTCAGAGATTGAAATGTTTTGCTGCTCATCCAAACAGCTTCATCAGTCTGATTCAGCTCTCAAGATATCATATAAATTTCAAATAAAAATTTTCTTGTCATTAAGTTTGAAGCATTTTAATTTGATGTCTGGTAGGATTGACTGCTGCCAGGAAGCAAAGTTGGGAGTGAGCACCAGGGAAAGCATTAAGTATTCTGCACACCTTAACTTTTTGTCTCTTCAGCAGGAGCAGAATGAGATATTAAAACTACAGTATATGAAAGAATGAGGTATACAAAGATTGCTGAATATTTTCTTTCCTTTTTAAAAAAAATCATGGAACACACTCATTTCCAGTGATGTTCTTTCATGCATTCAACCCCTGGTACTAAGTCTTGGTCCATCTAGGCCAGCTTTTCCTTCTCTGATGAGCAGAAGCTCTCCAGGGTCTCATATGGAAGCGTTTCATATCCATGTATCAGACATGTACCCTCTGTGCCAATATAGCCATCCTAAAAAGTAACTTTTTTGAAACTGCAGTGTATTGTTACCACTTGAAGATAAGCATCTTCGTATCATCTTGATTGCCTCTTTTGCTTCCTTGCCTGAATGGCACTCTCAAGTTCTCTGACCTTCTGCCCTCTTTATATCGTTGAGTAAAAGGTGGAATAATGGTATAAATTGGCCTCCTTATACCACTGAAAGGAAGGCGACTTGATTTCAAGGCTGTGTGACCAGCATCCCTCAGTAAGTAACTAAAAAATAAAGAAAACTAAAACATGGTGCATTTTAACGACTGCTATATTCTTTGGACAATGCACCTTGAGTTGGTGGCACTACATAGTGTAATGTTTTGGCATGCGGAGGTTTGGCAGAGGGAGGGAATAATTCCTTATGGGGAAAGTCACACACTTCTCTGGTTTCCTTTCTTGGCTGGAGTTAATGGAGGTGTGCTGATCCTCCATCGTCACATTAATCCTCTTGGGGTTTAGCCTGGACTTGATCAGCACACACACAAAATAACAAAGCTCTCCTTCATCACTGACCGGGCTTGTTCTCTTTTTGTGGAAATCACTCAAGACTGTTGACTCAACACACGGTTCCATCATGAGTCATAGTTTCACTAAGGATGCTGAGTTTGCATGACTGAAGGTATAAGAAGGGCCTCACTGTGGTGATCTCATAAGAGAAGGGCTTTGGGGCCAATGGTCCAACCAGAGATCCAAACTGGCAGAAGGAGCAGGCAGGACCCAAACATGGCTTAACACCTAAAGAGAGGCCACAATCTGCTATTTCATTGTTTAGAACTGGTGATGACATTTACTTTTTAATTCATCCTTTCCCATCCCCTTTTCCTTCTGTCATTCAGATTAACAAAGCATTTTCTTTTATAAGCTTATAGGCAGAAACAGCCCAATCTGTTAATTTATATGTATTTTTTCTCAACTCCACTATCAAGGTAGCATACAGAGATGCAATATATCACCTCTGGATCTGGAGATGCCATTCCTTATGGCCTGCAGCCACAGATAAGACCTATTGTCCTAGGCTTTATCTAATCATCTCCAAGGAATTCATACACACAGCTTGTGGGTGAAGAAATCCCAAATGCAAATGATCATCTAATCTTTCAGTTTGCCATTCTCTCACCTTTCACTGTAAGCCCTTGTGAAGTCTTCCTAGGAGGAGGAAGAGAAAGAGGAAAAGACAATACCTTTCCATGTGGAATGAGCAACAGGAAAACCAGAAAGGTAGATAAGCTGGTTGCCACCAGCAAGAGCGTTGCCTGCAGGACTGATGGGTTTATTACTGCAGTCACAATATAACAATGAATGTGTTAGTCTTCTAAAATGCCACAAGACTTTGTTGTTTCAACAAAAAGACAACACCCTGGAGCAGTGTTTATTTTGGGGATATGCTGGGAAAATCAGAGATAACTTTTGTTTCCAAGAGCTCTTGTATGGTTTTACTAGACACAAAGGTGGGACCTCTCCCTCAAGGACTTGCATGCAAAACCACACATATACGTGGAGCATCCAACCCAATGTAGGCAATGGGGTGTCATGTGGCCTATCTCTAGCTTGCATGGAAATACAGAGGCCATCTCCATTCTGCTAGAACAAGTACAAAGCAAGAGAAGATCCAACAGGATCTCCCGTTAAGAAAATGGACAGGAAAAAGAATTGTGGAGGGTGGGGACATTCCCACCTATTTCCTATTTTAAACACTGCAAATCATGAAACTTTTCATCTTGAGCAATCATCCTGTCCTTACAAGGAGGGAGGATTCAGTTGAGTTTATATGTGCCCCAGAAAAATGCATGGGACCAGGATGTAAAAACAATACAGATTCTCCTCTTTATAGTCTTCTTGGTAATCCTGGTCAAGTACATGGATGACAGAATTAAGTTTATTTTTTTGTAAAAATATATTCCATTCCACTGAGTTTCTTTAATTGCTACAAGCTTAAAGCCAACCAGAGTTCAAATTGCTCTACAAACGTTTCCAGGCTATGGTGTTATTATTCCAAGACAAAACAAGAACTTGAAAAACTGGTGAGTGGTGAGTGATGGGGTGTAATGGTAACCTACCTCACAGGAATGTTGTGAGAATAAGACAAAGAATCCAAACCATGTTTAAAATGATAGACGAACACACACATAGTGAATTGGAGAGTTGTTTAAATATACTCAGAAAGACGAGAACATGGCATTTTCTACTCCCAGCAAACAATCCAAAAAAGTTTTATCTCATTAGAGTTGTAAACAGGATGGACCTTTTTTTCATCACATTTAGTTTAGGAACTAAATTAAATGTTCCAGCGATTTTCAGGATTCGATCTGGTTCCTCCCTTTAAGCTGGTTCGGACTGCTGATGCCTGAATGGCTAGCTTGAAAGGGGAGAGAAGGGCCCCTACTATTTCAGCTTAGTGACCCATTCTAACCGGTCCCCTTTGAGGAGAAGCGTGGGTCTCTTTCAAGAGTTCATTCGATACAGCTTACAAAAGATTTTCACTCAGGATGAGAAAAGTTTACAAAAAAGGTTTTTTGGAGGGGAGGGAGGGAGTGGAGGGGGAAATGTGAATTCTTTTTTTTAAAGAGAGAGAATAAATTTCCTTTTGCTGTGTCTGGTTTGTGCTAATCTGATTAGGGCAACCTCATGAACAGCTCCAGTGGAAAAAAAGGGGGGAAAGGGAGGTGGTGGGGAGGGGAGGGGGATCCATAGGACCCAAATAAAAAGAGAACCAGCAATGTTAGGCAGGTTCAAACAAAACAGGACCATACAGGCTACCAATGACAAGATGATAAATTGTTTGAGAGCCAGAACCAATATAACTGATGTTTTACACCCTCCCCTTTTTATTAACCTCAGGTATGGGGAAAGGCTCTTAATAAGATTAAGGGAGGTGGAAGTGAAAGACCCATGAATACTGTGGATATTTGCAGTGGGTGTTTGGATAACATAGCAGTTGGGGAGAGATGCTCTTAAATGAAGCTCAGAGGGAGGGTGGAGCCATCTGGGTTAATTAAGTTAGCAAGAATAGAAATTTTTTTTCAGTACATCAGGGCCTGATGTTGTCCAAGTAGATAGAAATACAGGGGGGAAAAGGCTGACTATTGAAGATTGTTGACTAAGTGTTAGCATTGTACGGTCTGCAGAAACAAAACCCTTTCCTAACGCAGAGGCTTATCATAACAGCCTGCACAGGGGTGAGAACCCCATTATCAATCCTAGAGGAGAAAGCTATAAAATCACCCAGAACTCTTAGTAGTACTTGAGATGGCCAGCATTCTCATGGGTTGATATCCAGAGTGCATCACGCTATTGCCACAGCCTGGAAAGATTATAATATAAGAGGGTATATGTTTCTAGGATTTTTCCTAGGTAACGTCCCCAAACACTGATTAACCCCTTGATATCACAATCTGTGATACGATTCTGTTCTGTGATACCATTTCAAACAGTCTATAAATGTTTCAGGATTTAAAAAATGATAACATCAAGACTGCCTTGAAAAATATGTAAGATAAGAGCTAAGCAGAATGTACATTGTGTTCTGTTTCTAACACTACCCAGTCAGATTCACCTGGGGTGCTTGGATGCAAAACCAGCAGTGAGTTAACTTTTGGGGGTGAGGAGAAGGCTGCCCCTTTCGACCATGATTTAGCACCCACTGGCAGTCTCTTTCCCCCAAAATGGAGATACTTTTTAAAATTCTGTTTGCCACTTTGGTTTCATTCACCAAAGCAATTTATGCCACCCATCCTGATTCGTTCCTGTCCAATCAAAGTGCTGAGATAGATGTTGTTTGATTCCATACACAAAAAGTTCTAATATGCCATTTAACCATTTTCAACAAGTCAAACAGCATCTGAAATCACTCCACCATCTGTGCCAAAGAAGCCCAGATTTTTTTTTGGGGGGTGGTTCCTAGTAAAACGGCAAAGCCAATACATCTTCTCAGGATGATTTTAAGGCACCTTGACTGATGCATATGCATTATGATCATTTCTTGGAGACGTTACTTTCACCCCAGAATTCTCCAGCCAGCCACCTTGGTAGAGGATTCTTGGAGCTAAAACCCAGCAATCACAAACCAGAAACTTAGAAAAGTTATTCTTTGGACCACCATTTCCAAAGATGTCTTTATTAATTATTTTCCAAACTCGGCAATGCCTTGCTATCATGTCCATTAGCCATGCAGTCTACCAGAGACTGGGAGCTATAGCCTGAATTGGTAACTCTTTAAAGTGTGTGTGTGTGTGGGGGTAACACGAAGATGGGGGGAAATGCACATAGTTCAAGTTAAGGAGTTGTGATTAATCATCATAATCAAGTCCAGCCCATGTCAAGAAGGCCTAGTGGGGAATCAAACCCTCAACCTCTGGCTTCTCCACCAGAAAGATCTAAGCTATGGAGCTAACCAGCAGTTTTGCCAAGGGCACCTAGAAAACAGTGCCCTATTATTCCTATACAGTTCCGATCCATCTTGATGGACCTCCAAGGCATTATGTGGTAAATGGAAGTCTTAGAAATATTGGTGTAAAGCACCAAGGAATGTTTTCCTCCCACTTTGCTTTGTTTGGTGCACGGAGGCATCCAGGTCCTTAGCACTTGGCTTTTTTTCAGATTCCTCCACATGGTGGAAGGACACGTCCTGCCCCTTTAGCAAATATAATTAAGGAACGGTATCTGCAGAAAGCCCATGTAAGGAGATTTTCTCCCTAAGGCCTGCTTAATACAGATGTAATTGACTCTGTTTTCTGCCTTCTGCACACAGTTTTGTGCCAGCCTTACTCCTATTATTCATCAACAAATTAACTGGAGACCTGCCGAAAAGGACCTCTCCATCTGGGAGTGCCTTCGGTGAGTACAGCTTTGGGCTGGGTTAAATCTGGACATAGCCCCTCGCTTTTCTCTTTCCCCTTTTTATCTCTGCCGCCTTTTCAAAAGTGTTTTTAAAGCCAGGGAAAAGTCAGCAAATGTGTGTTGGGGAGGGGGGGGACCAAAGGGGCACTTGTTTTAAAAAAAAGCCTACATCTGTTTCATTCAGGAGGTCAACACCGCCAAAGTTGGTCCTCATCTCCTTTTCTTTTGGTGCGGTGTGCTCTGAAAAGACTGGATTTTGCAACTTCTCTTCAACTTTTCTCTCTAGCACTGAGTTAGAGAAGGGAGGGGAAGGGGAATAAAGAGAAACAGAACTGGAAGGGAAATAAATACTCGTATGGCATAGCAAAGCAACAAGTCTAGAGAATTCAGTATGGACAATGCCACTTTTATTTATGTTATAATGTATTTTAATACATTATTCTTGGCTTGGTCTCCAAAGAGATACTGTTTACTCCAACTCAGTAGGGTCTTAATTCACCTGTTCACTCCAGCTAGGAGATTCATTGAAGGGGACTTACACAGATATTGACTTAAAAAGTCCCATCCATTCAGTGCATTGAGACCATCTGTCATGATCAACTGGATTTAAATATATGTTTTTATTCTTTTCATACAGGGGTGGGCAAATTGTTATCCTCAAGAAGCTATAGGTCTTCATTGACCACCATCTCAGGAACCCCCAGGTTTGTTGTCTAGGGGGGGTGGGGGACCTTGGAATCCACCAGCATCTGGAATGCCTGTCCCTGTCTGAGTGCCATGTAATCCGCCAGGAACACTCTGGCTACTAGGTTGTCCAAAAATAACATAATGAAATAAAATAGTATCAAGATACAAGGGACTCCTTTGGCTGGAAACAGTTCCCATGTACCTTCTGTCAACAAAGGAGAATCTATGGGTATACAAATATGATTCTCCCTGAATGCCACTGTTTCTTTTGATGCTATCCTACTGTGGAATTGCATTTGGCCCAATATTTTGGGAGCTGTCCATGGTGCTCAACAGAGAGTTAAGTGGTCTGGATCCCCCTTGCATTGATTCAGAGGAAGCACCATGTCTATTCCTATGGGTTTCATGGTCCGGGGGGGGGGGGCAGGGGCTTCCCTTGAATTTGTGTCTTCAGAAGTCTACCCTAGCTGGTGAAACTATTACACTACAGTGGGCTGGGAATATACCAACTGCCCTTCTGTTTGTCTGTTCAGAGCTGCCTCCGTTGAGGTAGTTGTAGGTAGTTGTTTTTCCCCACCTCCCCTCTCTTCATTAAACCCATGAGACAACTTGGCAAACACATGATTTACCTCAGAACTGACTATATGAAAAGGACCCTATGGATAATCGAAAAGTCCAACCCCTGCCAGGGAGGCACAGTAAAGAATCAAACCCTGAACCTTTGGCTCTGCATCCAGAGACCTAAATCACTGAGTTATCCTGTAGGGTTGGCTCCCCCCGCCCCCAGTGAATTACAGAACTGAACTGTGACATCATTCCATCTGTGCTATTGGGTTTATGCATCTAAAATGGCTTCTACCCATGCACAGGACAGGTACTGTCAAAAGTCACTAGCAAGGTCTAAAGTATACAGAAGTACAAAAGCATTTATGGGGGAAATGTGTAGAAGACCCATTAACTCACCCTAGACCAACTCACTCATTGTTAAGCATGCTCAGTGTATATTGAATGCGGACTAAATGTTAAAAATGGAGTGGAAACCAAGAATAAAAAGGAACAGATTGGTATATCCTAGAATAATGGAAGGCTGTTGTTGGGCTCCTAAACAGAAGCACCATATGCATTGCAGTGTTTATTTTTGCACATCTGACTTGCATTTATAAATTGTCATTTTTAAGACGTCTGATCCAAAACAATGGGAGAAGGTTAATGAGATAAAGCAGGGCAGTCTTAAACACTTCACCTCTAATACAAGGCATATGGAAGCAAAAGGGAAGGGGTTGAGTGTGCAGATATTTTAAACTAAAAATATCAGAAATTCTCAAACCTAAATGAGCAAGTGGTTAGCTCTCAAGACTGCAAAGAGAAGCATGAGGTTTATGTAGGCAAGTTGGAGAGCTGACAGGAGTAAAGGTGAGGCATTAAGAATCTGTGTTTCCAATCAACTTTATAGCCTTTTCCCTTTTAAACTGTTTCAGGAAATACTTGGAAGCTTATCAGAGATTCCTCAGCAAGAAGATAGGAATGGCAGATAATCTTCTCCAGGAAAAACGTTTCTCACCACTTCTCTGGAAGAAGACATGTATTTGTTTAGTCTGTGTTTTATCTTTCTGTTTGCTGCTAAAATGTCTCCATCATCACCTAACCACATAAATACTTCACTATATGGCCCTGTAGCTATTTTCCATCACCATATAACCATGTTTTAAAAAGAAGTAGTAGTAGAAGAACCACAAAAATAGATGTTGAAGCAAGATTGGAGAAAGTAGCACAAAACAGAGTTAGCACACCTATTTAAATCTTAGGACATATTAAGGGGAGTAAAGGTTCTCCTGCCTGCCATGTTTACCCTAAAAAATGATTCTGTTCAAGTAAGAGATTCAAACAATTTTGTTACCGTCTAACTGCACAACCAAGAAAAGACAGCAGAAGGCTTTTTCTCTCTTTCATGGACATACATGTGTACACAGAGGGCATGATCTTGAAAAAGCACAGAGTGAACCATCATCCCCCCAAAAGAAAACATTTCAGGAGCACCAGAGACCTCTCAAGGCTTAGAGCCAAACAAAAACAGGCATTCAAATGCCAGCTGATCCCAGTCATATGCCTTTTCCCCCTTCTCTCCCGCTGTAAGCTTTTGAGCCTATGCTTTTAAAAAAAAAAAAAAAGTAAACGTTTCATTCTAATAAAATCAGGCTTAAAGATCAAAGAGGGACAGAGAGGTCTCTCAAAGAAACTCACCCCTTACTAGGAAGTTACTTGTATTCTCAGGACCATAATTCAACACAAATAATTGGGTCACAGCATGTGGTGTGTCATCCATGGGGAGAATGAGCTAGAAAGTATATGTAGGTGTCTGTCTGAAATGTAAAGTACAAAATTGAATAAAGATGTTTTTGCAGCCCCAATGAGCTAACCAGGAGGAGGCTGTCTCAATGTAACCTCCTTGGAGTTGGAGCCCTAGAGCTTAAGACTAGGAACAGGTGGAAGATGACGGCCAACAATTTGAAAAACGGCAGCTGATCTAGTGAGAAATCTACATGCTCACCAGTCATTAGGTATTAGTAACTTCATCTGACCTTTCTTGGGTTTATAGTTCATTAAAATCAACTTCTATAGCAAAGTAACAATGGTGTTGTTGACACAATAATGCTATTGTTACCTTGGTAAATTGTGGGAATCAATGTAGGATCTCACACTGGCATGCTTGCACAGACTCAGGGAGCTACATCTTTGAAAACTATGTTCTGAAGGGTAGTATTCATTTCCATTGCTCTAGTAACCTAACTAAAAGAAACAAAGGAAACGAGAAGAAACCATGCTTTTTTCCCCCTCATGTCATTATGGAGATTACCGATAGATGGGGCTGCAGCGTTTCTATTTGTTCCTTTTCCCCCCTCTCTTCCCCCAATTCCAATTTCTCAGGCCTAATTATTAGCCGCTTAGAGTAGACATTGTAGATAAGCGGGGTATAAATGCAATAAATAAATAAATAAATAAGAAACAGAAAATGGTGGGAAAAAGAAGGTGCAATTTTCCACCACCTCTTCCAGCACACCGATTTCTCTCACACACGTGCACTTTTAAATTTTGGGTCATGCTTACAAGGTTGGTTATTAGGAAGGTCTGGAGGGAGGGAAAGAACTGGAAGAATATTATTATTATTATTATTATTATTATTATTATTATTATTATTATTATTATTATTATTATTATTATTATTATTATTATTTGTTTTGTGCTTTTATGTGTTTCTCAGCTTGTAATCAAGATTAAGTTTAATTTTACAAAAAAAAAACAGGGCTAGGTAGTACTGATACAGGTACTGTAGTCATGTTAGCTAGACGTATTCCATACAAATGCAAAAGACACGTGGTGAATTGGTACATGGTTAGAATTGGCCCACACTTTTGAAGTGGGCAGCCCACTTAATCATACGTAACTACACACCACATAATAAAAAATTAAATAAATAATATTGTGTGTATTAGCAATAGAGATGCATTATATAGGGACACTTTTTTTAGGATAGGAGATAACCATATTTACCCATTTCAACATGTATTATAACAGGTAAAAGTCCTAATAACTAATACATTTGTTAGTGTTTATCCTAAGATAACATATTCAAATGGATTTCTTTTAAAATAATCAGACATATAGAGAGAAATGAAATGTTACCTGCCAGACATATGCATACATAACAAAGTAACAACAGATCTTTTTAAATTCTGAAAATAAACAAACTCCTGGAGCTGAGCTTTGGAGGCTGGCTTCATAATTTAACCAAAGCCCTAACACCTCTCAGGCGCAAATACATGTCTCACAAAGGGACAGAAAGGAATCCAGGAAAAATTGCCTTCACCCAACTTGGACAACTTAACGATCCATCTGCTTCAGCATTCTCAGGGAGAGCAGCTTTTTGCTTGCCTATTTTTAAAAGCAGATCGCCACCTCTCCGTTTCCCTAAGCCCCGTCCAGCCGCCTAAGCAAAGGGAGGGGGGATGATGGGAACTGGAATGCATCAACAACATCTGGAAAGCTGAGCACGTTCTCCACGAACCGCTTCGTGGTTTAAGACCCCTGGCGCTAACTGGACATGCCGGGAATTGAACCGGTGACCTTGGTCGAAGCCAGAGCAGGAGACCTAAGCCCTGTGCTGCAGACCCTGCCTAGGAAAACTCCAGCGAATAAAAACAATAATAACCTCTTCTTCTTCTTCTTTTTTTTTTTTTGAACCAGAAAAGAGAGAGGTGGGGGGGGGAGCAGTGGTTCTAATCGGAGAGGAGAGGCGTGGTTTTCCCAGGGCTGTTTTTTCTCAGCTTCCTTGCCAGCAGGAGATGGCCCGAGAGCGGCTCTTCCCCCCCTCTCCCCCTTTCTTCCCCCCCCCGTAAGTGGGTGCGTGCGTGCGCATGGCGCAGGGAGAGCCAGAAGCGCTTTGGCACGTGCTCTCTCGCGGGGAGAGGCCAGAGGAGCCGGAGAAAGCAGGAGGAGGAGGAGGAGGAGGAGGAGCAGGAGGAGGCAGGGAGGGAGGGAGAGAAAGGGAGGGAGCGAGGAAGGAAGGAAGGAAGGAAGGAAGGAGGGCTGGCTGGCTTGCTTGCTTGCTTGCGCGAGAGAGCGCGGGCGGGCGGGCGGGCAGGGAGGCAGCCAGGCGGGCGGGCGGGCGGGCGGGCGCGCTCTCTCCAATCTGGCTTGCACAGGAGCGCCGGGTGGAGGCACGGGAACAGCTGGCTGATGCTTTTTAGCCGAGGGGAAGTGGGGCGGGTGGGAAGGGAGAGGGGGGTTGAGAGAGGAAAAAAGGGGGCGATGAGAAAGAGCTTTGATTGACAGCTCCTTGGGCTGGCAACCAATGGGAGGCCGCTGGGCTGGCCGGCTCGCCTGCATTGGCTGCCTGCCTGGGCAAGGGCTTCGCGTGCCGGACCAGCTGCGGCGGCTGTTCTTCCGGGCTTTATCTTTCCTCCAGAGCTGCTGCCGCACCAACCTCTGGGTTTTTTCGCTGCTCCTGCTGCTGGGGATGGGGGTGGGGGTGGGGGGTGAGGCGGGAAAGATTCCCCCCCCATTAGATAGATGGATAGATAGATGGATAGATAGATGGATAGATGGATAGATAGATAGATAGATAGATAGATAGATAGATAGATAGATAGATAGATAGATAGATAGATAACCACTGGAGATAAATAAGGGCACGGTTTTGTCTGGAAACAGAGCTACTTGATCGGGTCTTTAAAAAGAAGAAAAGGAAAAGAAATTCTACATTTTAAACCGTGAAGGTTCTTTTTTTTTTAATTTCTGTTTCCAGTCCTACACGGATGTCTCCCTTCGAGGCTGAGTCGCTCGTCGCTGTTTTTATTTTGGAAAATGTCTATCCGAGGTGGCTGCTCGGTTTAATCCCAGTTACGGGAGAGAAGCATGTAAGGTTAACGGGGGTCCACTTATAGAGGGCCGGATTTCACGACTCCCCTTTTTTTTGAAGGCTGCCCAGTTGAGGGGGAGAAAGGAAATGCCGAAACAGGAGCCCTCAGTTCCGTGGGATTCGCTTCTCACTAAACCACAAGCGTTAAGTCTGAGATCATGTCCAGTAAAATAACCCCGAGATTTTCGGGTTTATCAATTACATATTTTGCAACGATCTCGACTGGAAATCACCAGTAAAGCTATTCTATTATGCAGTATTTATTCATTCATTTATTTTAATTGATCTTCAGATAATTGCACTTCTCTGTTTTAGGCAGCCAAGTTTAAATACATTACCAACATTTTACCCACCTCTCCATTTGGATCTATCTCGCCCCTCCGTCCCCACCCCAAGAAATCTAATGACAAAAATAACAAACAGAGAGAAAGGTTGAGAGGGAGGGGGAAGGGAGGTTTTTGAAAACAGTTTCTGCAAGCCTAGGGAAATGAGATCCAGTCTTTACTCAACCAATCAGTCAAATAGGGAGCAAGGCAGCCTCCTCTCTCCTTCAGATTTCTCTGCAAATTTTATTTGCGCGGTTTTGTTCCCGTCCCCTTCCTGTCTGTAGGAAGCCTTTCCCCCGCCGCCCCCAATATATCCGGGCTTAATTATTAAAACCTTCTCCATGTCAGGGAGAGACGTCCATGTGGGGAATGCCATCCTAGACCTGAGAATAAGACCTGAATAAACGCGGATAGGATTTGCACTGAAGGGTCTCTATCTATTGCATTGCAAAGTGCAACAAAGCCCACAGAGAAGTTGCGTCTTTTCCACTGAGACAACCTTTTGTTGTTGCTGTTGCTGTTTAAATAATAAACGACTGAAAAGAGTCTACCAAGCCATCATCATCCAACCCAAGCAAGACGCCGCGTGAGCAAATATAGGGCACTTCTCCGCTTCCCTGAAAAACCCTGATCTAGCCTTTGAGAGATCCCCCAATCCATTATCTTTTCTCAAGGCGCAAATGGAATTACTATGCATTCCTTGATCGGATGGGGGATCGGATGGTACGGATGCCGTTCTCATTCCTGCACAGGTGGCCTCGAACACCTTTTTGAAAGTAGAGGTGGAGGGGGGGGGTGTCGCGTTGTGCCGCTGCTCTCCCCCCCCCAATACTTCCTAACTGCAGTTCACGCTTGTGTGTGCGACACATAAGGAAAGAGAGGAAAGAGTGATTATATATATATATATATATATATATATATATATATATATATATATATATATATATATATATATATATATATATATATATATATATATATATATATATATATATATATATATATATATATATATATATATATAATCTTGGATTTGGAAGGGGGGGTGTTTAGGAAGCTCAGCGCGTGACTGACAGCCCGCGGGGGCGTCGTCCAATCGGCGGGCCTGGCGGGGCGAGCCGTGCCTCCCATTGGCTGCCGGGAGTGTGGGAAAGAATGTGGAGAAGGTTTCACACGAATTGGGAGCCGCCGGCGGCTATAAAGGCGAAGGGGGGAGTTCCCCGAAGTCAGCCAGCCAGCCAGCCAGGCCGAGCTAAGCCAGGGAAAGGGAAGCCAAGCCTTCTCCAGCTGCGCAAAGGGAAAGATCAGCCCCCCCCCACACACACACACACACACACTCCGGACGCTTCTGCAGCCGCCGCTGGAGCGCCAGCCGCCGCCTCCGGCCTGCTGCCCGGTGCGTGCCATTTGCCCTTTGATGCCCGCGTGCACAGAGGCACGCTCGCTCGCTCGCTCACACGTTCTTCCTCCATCCCGCTCCCTCGTGGTTTGGCCAGCCGATTCTCTTGAAGCGGGGATAAAAGAAGCAGCCACCCCATTGCTTTGGGGTGAGCCGGCAGATCCCAAAGAGCCTCTCTCTGCAGCGGCTTAGCCTCGGATGTACCGCGCCGCGGACGCGCGCCCGCCCGCCCGCCTGCCCTGTTCCTGCTTGCTGATCCACTTTTGTTTCCCTTCCTTCTCCCGGTGATCGACATCATTTGTTGGCCCCCTTGGCCCCCCATTATTATTTTTCCGGGGAGGGGGGGTCTGCGGTTTGAAACAAAAGGACCTACCAAAATGCCAGCCGACACGATGGAGAAGCCGACGGCCTCCCCGATTGCTGGGGCTCCCGCCAGTTCTAGCCATACCCCGGATAAACCGAAGAGCGCCAGCGAGCACAGAAAGGTAATCTCATTAATAATCATTTTTTTTTAAAAAAATCCTATCCCAAAAGGGGTCGAGATACAAGTGCAAGCTGGGGGGGGGGAGAGAAATAGCATTGCCTCGTGTGTATGCACTCGCACGCATTCACTTGCCTTAAGACTGCTATAGGCACCAGTGATCTCCATATGGGTACTGGGTTTGCAGGTGGTATTTTCTGTAGCCTAACAAATAGATGCCCAAGCAATTACTGAGGAATATGGGAGTTGGGTAACAAGGTTGGGTAATGACTGTGTGGATATAGGGGCAAAAGTAAATTTAGGGGATATGCCTGGACAAGATGTCTAATTAGAGAGATGTGTGTTTTGTGTTTTAAAAACACACAGTAATATTCAAAGGGAAGTGCCAAATTAAAATGGTGTATTTGTTTTCAGAGTTGTCTCTCCTGCAGATGCCAAAAAAAAAGACTGTGGGAGGGATGGGGTGACACTTGGAATTAATAAATAGGCAGACAAGGAGAGTTATGATATAAGTTAATGCAGAATGGTAGAAGACCAGGAACCCAGTTTAGAACCACAGCCTGAACTGTGCCAAAGAGTTATGGTGCCATATTTGACGCCCACCCAAATTTATTCTCCTTCTGTTTCCTCCCCCCATCACCCCCTACAGTCTTCCAAACCAATCATGGAGAAGCGACGCCGGGCCAGGATTAATGAAAGTCTGGGCCAACTGAAAACCCTCATCCTGGACGCCTTGAAGAAAGATGTAAGTGGACTTGGAAGGTTTGAGGGGGAAGGTTTGAGAGGTGGAGAGAGGGGGGTCATTATGTGAACTAAGTGTGCCCTTGCATGCCTGGGATATCTAGGGAAGTTGCTAGCAACCTAATTTGCATGGTTCAAGCCATGGCAAAGGAGGGTGGTGCTAGAGAGCAATGAGCTACATGTAAATTAGCTCCAAGCAGGGAGATGCAATGAAGATTCAGCAGCACAGACAGAAAAAAATATTTGCTGGGGGCACGGGATTTGATTGTCCTCTGTTTTTCCCTCCCCAACTCATTTGCTTTTGCTTCGTACCTCCAGAGCTCAAGGCATTCCAAGCTAGAGAAAGCAGATATCTTGGAGATGACAGTGAAACACCTGAGGAACCTACAAAGAGCCCAGATGACAGGTGAGTGGCAACCTTCCTGCTGGGAAATTTGGAAGGGAGGAAGAGGGTAGAACCGGAGCTCAGCTATAAAGCTTCTCCCTTGTTCCTTCTTGGGGAGCACAACATTCTTGTGGGGTTTTTAATCCTCGTAGAAACACTACAAGGCAGTCAAAAAGTGAATGCCCAAGTTCACTGTCTACCAATGAATTTTGTGGCTCAATGGTACTTGAAACCATGGTTTCTTTCCTGATGAAACTGCAACACACACACACACACACACGTGCACACACAAAAGAGAGAGAGAATTTGCCCAAATCTTATCCAAGATGCCTAATGGTTGAAGGTGAGGATCAAACTCAGGTCTTCACCATGATCCATCACTTGCAACAACATTTTGTAGACTGAATCAGCTCAACCAAAGACTCCTGCACCTTTCCATATGCAGTAAGGAGACATTCAAGCCTATACCAGTATGCAGAGGTGGGGAAAGTGGTGGTGGAGGGCCAGGCTGCACCCCTCTAAGGAAAAGCTAAACTTGGGAAGACTTTGAATTATTACCCCAGTAGTTAACCCCCTTCTCTCTGCCCCTTTCTCTCCATTTGCAGCTGCTCTGAGTGCTGACCCTACTGTTTTAAGCAAATACCGTGCTGGCTTCAACGAGTGCATGAATGAGGTCACCCGTTTCCTCTCCACCTGCGAAGGGGTCAACACGGATGTCCGCAGCCGCCTGCTCAGCCACCTCTCCACTTGCCTGGGCCAAATCGTGGCTATGAATTACCCTGCACCACCCCCACCGCCTCAAGCCACTAGCGGACAGCCTGCCCACATGACCCAACCGTTGCATGTCCAGTTGCCTGGTCCTGTGCCAGCAGGAGCCGGGGCCATGCCAGTGCCGTGCAAACTGAACCCCAATGAAACCTTATCCCCCAAAGTCTATGGGGGCTTCCAACTAGTGCCGGCAACTGATGGCCAGTTTGCATTCCTCATCCCTAACCCAGCATTCCCACCAGGCACCGGTCCAGTTCTTCCTCTCTATGCCAACGCAAACATGCCAGCTTCCTCCAGCAGCTCGACAGCAACGCCTTCAGTCTCCCCAGTTCAAGGTCTCACATCCTTTGGGGGAAGCTTAGCATCTGCCTCCCAAGCTGCAGGGGAACGGAGAGACACAGTCTGGAGACCGTGGTGACTTTGCTTTAACACAGCCTTCCCCCTGCTGCAAAAGACCTTGAAAATATCTGAATTTGGTTCCGTTTTATGGAATGGAATCTTGTTTTTTGTTTTGTTTGTTTTGACTTGGTTGGTTGTATTTTTTTCCAGACTATTTATTCATTTCCAAAGGTTGGGATTTAAGTTTGTATTTTTACTCCTTTTTTAATTAAAAGAGGAAAAATGTTCCGTGAAATACTCTTTGTTTTCATTTTTTTAAAAAAGGTCTTAGTTTTGTTATCAAATATTCCCACATGCTATTGCCAAAGCTTCTTTTTGTGTGTGTATGAGAGAGAGTCTGTGTATGTCTGAGCTTTTGTTTTTAAAAGACTGATGGAAGATGTTTTTACAAATAAAAACTTTCATGAACTAGCGTTGTCACTGTGTGGTTGAAAAAGGGCCTAGAGGCACATGTGACCAAGCTGGTGAATGGCTCACAATCAACCATAATTAAATATTAGTTTCTATGGGAGCTGATTTTTATGAACCAGAGAAACATCAGGGTGGGGGGATGGGTCTGTGATGTTGACATTTCAATAATGATATACATTGGGCTATGAGAGAAAGAATAACTTATCCTTTCATTTTTGGGGGGTGCAGAGAGAGGGCACAACATCAGTAGGGCTGAGCAGTTTAATCTAACCAATTCAACCTGAAAATGCTTTCAATTGACTAAAATGGTCTCCTAATTAATTGGTGCTGGATTATTTTTAAGTGCCCATGCTAATAAAGAAATAAATTGGAAAAGTTCCATCTTAGAAGGGTGTTCTCATATACAGTTGAGAAAAAGAGAACTCCATTCAACAACTATAACCTTGGTAAGAAAGCAAGATATTGGCTCAGAACCAGTCTATTTGCTAGGAACTCAAACAACTTCTCAGGGCCATCTCTAAATTTCTGGATGCTGTTAAGGTGGCAAAGTTACCCTTGTCCCGCTTTAAACAAGTGCCAGGTAGGCAGAATGTCAACATGAAGCTTCTCCTTGTCCATTCATCTCCACTGTGTTCTTCCTCTGCTCAGCTAATTAAAATGTTTAATAATAATGAAGGGAAGACTAAATTATTTTTCAGAAGGGAGTATAGCATGCTAGCACACAGTTCCTGTTTCAATCCTTCCATCATGCAACTGAGCCCAAGGCAAGAATTTCATCCACTATGGCAAACTCCAAATTCTTTCCCCATTCTTTGAACTGTGGGAGCTGGAAGGGACCCAATCAAGTCCAGCTCTTGTTAAGGAGGACTATGGGGAATCAAACTCCCAACCTCTGGTTCCACAGTCAGAGACCTAAACCATTGAGCTATCCAGCAAGTTATTCATTGCTTCCCAGGTTGAAGCAGACATCCCTTTATTTCTGACATCTTTAATGCTACAAAAGCTGTAGGCTATTGGTGAAAAAGCAAAGGTGGTTAAATCCTTCTCCACTCAACCACTGAAGGTAGTTGTGAAGAAAGGAGAATGGATATTATGGGTGGCTAATCCACAAAGGAGTTTGAAGACACTGGGGCTGGGGCATATCCTGTTGGGATCCCCCAGTCCTATCATCAGGGCATGTCAAGATCTGGTTGAAGGCTCAAAAGAACTCAGAGTTTGGAGAACTATTTGCCAAGTGTTTGCAGGAACAAGCAGGTAAGTCTAGATTTCCCAAGTTCAACTGTAACAATCACATAAATATATAAACATGAGCAAAATCATAATAGTAATAATAATAAATCCTGCAAAAGTGGGTCATTCTGGAGGTTGTGGGGGGTTATTTAATGGATATCAGATTTCAGCTACCTTTTTGGAAGGAAAATAAGGTGAAGACCTAACACCATAAAATAATAAAGGCCTAGCTGACCCACTCAGCCAACTTTCAACCATTCCCCCCCTCCTCCAGTGAGATGGTTGGGAACAAGACACAAACACACAGTGGTCATGCAGTGTTTGTCTTCTTCTGTCTTGTGGGCAGGGGTGGGGTTGCAGGGAGGGGGGTGAAGTGGGAAAAGTTACACTCTCCCCCTTACAGCAAGGCTAAGCAGAGAACAGCCATGGCCCTTTTGTGGGGAAGGGTAATTAAAAGTTATAAAAGGTCTCATTCAAAATGCAGCGGGCTCTTTTTGCCAGGCCCAGCTTCTATTGAGACGCCTGGGAATGCAGCAAAGAAGGGTTAAATATGCCCTTTTCTCCTGCTTCCCACCCACCCACCTCAGAAGCCCCCTTCTCATTGACAGGGTGAGATGGACTCTCATACTCAATAGTGTTGTAAATTCAATCGCCTGCCTTCACAATGCCGAGCTCATAAAAGAGAATAATTCAGCTCTGTTCTTTCCCCACCCACCCATTCCTCCCTTCCTCTCACTCTCTCTATCAGCCTCCCCCTCCCCCTAACAGGCTTCATCCATGGTATAGCAAGGAAGAGAGAGAGAGAGAGAGAAAATTGGAAGGGGGGTGAGATTTTTGCCACACCCTGGGACTCACACACAGGCACCTCAGATTTGTGAGTCCCAGACAAAGGGGAAGCCACTGCAGAGAAATAATAGCAATCATTGCAAAATGGCAACCCTATTTTGACTTATAGGGTTTTCCAGGTAGAAGATGCCCAGAAATGGTTCCCCACCCCCTTCTTCTTGGGGGTGCCCTGGGACTACTGGGCAGCTTTCCCAAAGCCACACAGAATGCCTCTTCTCCCAGGAGGTCGAGCAGGGAATCAAACTCCCAGCCTCGGAGCTAACACACTGAGCTATCCAGACAGCTCCAGCGAAATAATCTGTTATAAAACTGGCACTGAGAGGCAAATGGGGCTGGTGGTGGCTGGGCCATATGCAAAGGTGACCCTACTCATCAGGCAAGGTGAAGTGGCTGCCTCAAGTGGCTAATGATGATAATCGTTATCATGATCAGACTGATGAAGCTGCTTGGATGAGCAGCAAAACATTTCGATCTCTGAAGAAAAGAAGTCCATTTGCCATGACTCAGCTTCCAGATAACCTCACCTAGATGACTGAGAATTTTCACAACCATAACGATGATAACTGTACCCTCAAGTCAATTCTGACTTAAGGTGACCATTTCTGGCTATAGAGAATTCAAGAAGCAGTTTACATTCCCTTCTTTAGGGGTGGGTGCTCCAGAATTGTGGAGGTGAGCTACTGAAGCTCTAATATTTCAGACATACAAATTAAACTGTGAACCTGGGGCAGGAAGGGTTTCAACTCAACTTTTAAGGCACTAAAAGAAATCCTTAAACTGCCCTAAACTGCATAGGAAGTGGCGGGAAAAACACACCACTGAATCAAGTTGTGATTGAAAACAGGTCAGAGGCTTGGCTTGTGGGCTCCACGCCATAAGATATATTTCTACCAGTCAGTCCTAGAAAATAGCCTAACATCTGGCTTTTAATATCACGTATGTTTCTGGGCAGTTTTCAAAGGGAAGTCTGTTTGCAGCACATTACTACAGCCTGTCCTAGAGTGTGGAAAAGTACAAACAGTAATCATGGTTTAGAAGCAAATGTTTTTAATGTCTTCTTGTTCATCAAAGTCTGGAATGCAGAATATTAATTACCTTTACAAACCAGTCCAGAACCACAACAAACAAGTTCAAGTCCCATCAGCGTGACATTTAAAATACAGGGTGGACATGGGTTTCAATTGAGCACTGCCAGCTCTAGTTGCCTGGGGGGAAACCCTGAAATGCTAGCTTTCTGCCAGTGTTCGGTGCATATTAATAGAAGGCTTGGGTTGGTGCTGCTGCAGAATCTTTGTCTTCAAATGTGTGTGTTGGGGGGCTGGCAGGAATGACGTTTGGATCCTGGTGGTTAAGAGAGGGAGCCAGCTTTAATGTGCAATTTATTTGTTTCACCCCTTAACCCTCTTTTTTACAACTCTAGAATCCAATCTCAACTCCCAAAGAACTGGGGCATCTTTGGGACAGCCGAAACAAAATGCTTCATCACAGAGTGCATAGTTAAAACTACAAATTCGAAAAAGTCTAAAAAGTCTAAAAAGTTACTTAAAGACATTCACTTGGATGAGCACTTGGAAAGTATTCTGACAAAGTCATGGGGTGGCAGGACAAGGGTATCAGTGACTGCTGGCCATAATGACTATATGCCAGTGGTTCCCAACATTGGGTGCTCAGATGTCCTTAAACTAACACTTCAGGAAGCCTTTACCTACTACCTGTGCTGGCCAGGATTGCTGGGAGTTGTAGTACAACTATGTGGCACCTCCATCATGAGATGCAGGACAGAAGTTGTGGCCTTTCACATTAACTGAGCCACTCTTCATATGCATTTTATTAAATCAAATCAAGCTGGCTGCCCAGTTTTTGGGATATATAGCGGGTCAGCAAAATGAGGAGTTGTTAAGGCTGTATAAATAAGTGAACCCACTAACCCCAGAACTGTCTTTCTTAATACTTAAGGACGGGCAAAGTAACATAGTAATCATCGTCACTGGGTGAAAGTCCAAGGAGGTGAGTAAGGCTGGAAATAGCCAGTCATTATGATCTTTTGTCACCCCTGGAGGGGGGAAAGGTTGCTTGAAGTAATGGGCCCAACCCTTGTGAAGGAGTGTGGCACAAGTCAAGACCAAGGTCTGAGATCCATGAGGATGACCAAAGTACAGCAGAAAGGGTGGGAAGGCATGGCTTGTTAAGAGGATCACTTCACCTCCTAGTGCTCATCATCATCATCATCATCAACAACAATAACTTATTAGATCTGCAGAGTTAGAAGGTATTCATTTTATCCTCTTTAACACAAGCACTCTGGCCTGAATAATAATGGGGAGAAGATCAGGCATACACACTCATCTCTGCTCACATGACTGCACACCACATACAGAGACAGAGAGAACTTCACCTAATTAATGAATAGTTTTGCCACCATCATCTGAAATAGATTTAAAGGGGCAAGTGTTCTGACAATCTCATTCAGAACAGCCAAATGTGCAGATAAACTGCTTGGAATCTCCATGTCCAGAGACTGTAGATCTCCAAATGCTAGAGGCAAAGGACACAACAAAGTAAAGAAAGTTGCCTTTGTAACCAAGAGGGGTGAAATATTTGGCTGACCCAATCAAGAGGACGGACAAGATCCACCTTTGGGGCTGTTTCTCAGAATGACTCACAGCCGTGGAGCCTGCTTGAGCACTTGAATGTAAGCTTCAAGCTTCCCTGCCAAGAGTGGGCTAGGTGTGGCCCATCCAGATGTGGTCGGCCTGAAAACTTCCCCCAGCTTTCATCAGCATGCTTTAGAAGGATGGGGCCAGCAACCTCTGGAGGGCCACTCCCTGCACACCCCAGTCTATTATGATGCCAACACCAGAAGTTTACTGGGCCGCAGCCCCTGACAATTGGCCACTTGGAATCAACCACTGTAAGCCCAGCAGTAACTAGGAAACGACTCGGTCTCCAATCTGGCCATTACAAGGGCGAGAGGCCACCAGCCCAACAGTTAAGATTTAACCAAGGGAGATATCCATGTGGTCTTGGATCTTTTTAATACAGAAGATCCGGCAGGCCGCAGCAGCCCCACAGAGGAAGCCACCAACTGTTGTTGATTCGGCCGCCCTGGAGCGTGCGGTGCGCGCTGGCGCTGGCGGCCGCGCCGTCTCCCCGCCCCGCCGCGCGCGTTGGCTGGAGGTCGTGAGAACCGGGCGGTTTCTCTCCCTCTGCGCCTCGCCGAGTTCCAGCAGCCTGCGGCCGGGCGCGCCGCCAAGCGAGCCAGAAATTCCCTCCTGGCTTTTGCTGCGTGCGGCGGCGGCGGCGGCGGCTGGCTGGCTGGCTGGCTGGCTGGCTGACCGGACGCCGCGGGCTCTTGGCGGAGGCAGCGAGCGCTCAGCCGCCCACGCGGGGCTGGGGGCGGCGGCGGCGGCGGCGGAGCGAAAGCTGAGAGTGACGCAGCTCTGCTTTGGCTCCGTCGGCGGCGGGTGGCCCGGCCTGGCCTCGCCGCTGGAAGGAAGCCGCTGGGTTGGGCCCCGCTGGGTGGAGCGGCTGGAGAAGGAGGAAGCCCCGCCGGCCTCCGGCGCGCAACGCCACCGGATCTTTCAAGGACAGCTGGGAGGGCTCCCTGCCCCTAGGACCAAGCCCCTTCCCATTCGATGGGGCTTGCTCCTAGTAAGCCTCAGCAGGGTTGCCCTGCAGACTGTGCTCCTAGGCACCCTTAAGAGAGTGATTTAGATCAATGCCTCTCCTGGAACTGTCAGGGAAGACTGGTCCATAGAACTGAAGCAAAAGTTAACTGCAAGTTGACTATAATTCTGTTCATCTGTTTGTGCTGCCATGCAAGGACACCACAGTAAGCTACAAATCTACACAAGGATTTGAACCTGGGTCTCCTGAGTCCTAGTTCTGCACTTGGTTCAATACTGAAACTTTTCCTTGAAATGTACATCTCTGAAGCCTGCGGAACATTTTTTTTTAAATCATTGGATTAGTAAGGCTTCCATACTACTGTACTCGATTCTTTGCAAGAGCGGAAGTGTAGCCTTCATCATCCTCTGGCATCATCCTGCTTAGCCTAATATGCCGGCTTTTAATGTTTTAAAACCAGATGCTGGAGACGGCCACAAATTCTGTGTCTGGAGGGGAGCAGCTGCCTTCAGATATTGGCTGGTCACATGCTGGAAATGTAACCCTAGACTAGAGAGACCTACTAATCCTCATTGAGATTAGATAACTCTTAAGAGTTGATCCAGCAGGGTTCTTTCTTTTCATTTTAGAACTCCTGTTGGGTCAGATTGATCAAATAGAATAAGGAAGGAGAGCCCAGGTTATCAAAATTATTTTTCACTGAGCAAATTGGATGCCCTGAAGATCTCTGAAGAACTGCTGGGGAGCTTGGTGGTTTACATCTCCAGCTGCAGAGCTGGAGGCTGGAAGTTCAGTTCCCCACTGGGCCTCCCCGACAGAGGCTGAACTTGATAATACATAAGGTCCCTTCCATCTTGGCAGTTCTAAGATTACTATTATCAATATCAACTAAACCTCCGGAGCAAAGCAGAGAAAGGGCCTGATCCACAAACTTCTCAGAAGCCAGGGGCTACAAGTCACACCTGGCCGAGTGGTGGGCAGATTTATTCAGGCTGTTAATTTGATTAATTGAAAAGAAATGCCTCTAGAGAGAAGAGGCTGCCTTCTCTGGGTCAGAGAAGGTCACTGCGCTGAAACACTCCCACCAGGGATTTTCTCTCAGGCCAAAAGGGGATTGGAATGCTGGCTCTTTCAAAGCTGGGCAGATTGGCACCAAAATTCTTGCTCCACCACCCATCTCTTTTGTTGTGCTGGACCCAAATGGGCCTGGCACTGCAAATAAAAAGCAAGCAAATCCAGTTCATTTTGACCCAGGCGTCTCCTACCAAACCTCTTACGAAAGAAAAATGGGCATAAAATGAATAAAACCAGCCTGTGTTCCATCTGTAGTCTTCCTTTTAGGGCTTTTTTTTTTCACTTGCAGATTGGCCAAGAGGATTTAGGGATTCTGCTGCAAATCAAAGCATGCCCCTTACTAAACTACAACTGCTGTTATTCTGCCATTTCACTTGCTACCACTCTTTGTTTACTCCAGGGTGTGGTGTTCTCTCTGGAATCTGTTATCCTTCAGAAATGCCAGAGATCTGAAAACTCAGGATTCCTAGACCACTGGGCTTATGGCCTTTGCCTTTATCTACTAACCCTGCTTGATTGATTGAGTGAGTGAGTGAGTGAGTGAGTGAGTGAGTGGTTGGTTAAGGTTTGTTGTTGTTGTTCAGTGGTTCAGTCATGTCCGACTGTTCGTGACCCCATGGACCAGAGCATGGCAGGCTTTCCTATCTTCCACTGTCTCCTGGAGTTTGGACAAATCCATATTGGTTGCACCGTCCAACCATCTCATTCTCTCCCGTCCTTTTTTCCTTTTGCCTTCCAATCTTTCCCAACATCAGGGACTTTTCCAAGGACTCCTCTTTCTCCTCATGAGGCAGCCAAAGTACTGGAGCCTCAGCTTCAAAACCTGTCCTTCCAGTGAACATTCGAGGTTGCTTTCTTTCAGGATGGATAGGCTGGATCTCCTTGCAGTCCAGGTAGTAGAGCTCAAAGAAGATGTGGGAGTGGACACTTAAGCCTAGGAACAAACATTTGGGAAGGGGAAAGGTCCTACCTTTCCGGAAGAGCTTACTGATCAATGATCATGCTGCTGCTGCTGCTGCTGCTGCTAACTGCTGTCAAGTTGCCTCCAATGTATGAATGAGTGATCCCTCAAATGTCACATCTTCAACAGCCCTGCTCAGCTCTTGCAAACTCAAACTTATAGTTCCTTTTAGAAATCAGTCCATCTTGTGTTTGCTCCGTCTTTTTTCTTTCTGGCTGCCTTCCACCTTTCCTCTCAGTATTATCATCTTTTCCAGAGGATCACGTCTTCTCATGATGCACCCAAAGTCACTACCATCATTTTTGCATTGAGGCATAATTCAGGCTGGATTTGATCTTGGAGTTCATCTTTCTGCTAGTCCAGAATGTTGCCTAAATATAGTTTGGACGACGGTCCAGGGTTTAGAGTGAGGAACAATTTTGGAACATGTACTCAGTATTTTGCTCAGCTCCTTGTTCTTGCATGCCTGTTCTGCCACCATCTTCTGTACTTCTTTCCACCCTGTCTCCTTCCTTTGGTTTTTACTCCATTTTCCCCCATCTGTACTTCAGCATCTGCCACAAAAAGTTATCATATGGCCACATCCCTTGGTCTGGATCTGAGAAAGCTCTGATCAAAGCAAACTGTGTTGGATGGGTCTGATCTTTATGGTTTGCTTCATAATTTAGGCCAGGGAGAGGTAATCTCCCCAGCAGTTCTTCTTGCAGCAAGGCCGGCAGACAACAACTATCCAGGATGAAAAATGAAGCTTTTTGCATCTCTGCCAGAAACATGTCATGGATGTGGGGTTAGGCTTGAAGAACAATGTGGCAAACTGGTTTTCAAAGTATCATAACATGGGGATAAGCTTTGTTTAACAACTCATGGAGGGGGGGAACCTCCTTTGTTTGGAAAAAGCACAGCCATGCTAGCTTGAAACATTCCAGAAGCTGCCATTCAAAAAAGTAACTTTTCCAAACTCATTGAAGAAGTAAAGCAAGGAACCCCTACAGATCGTTTTTTTAAAAATAGTTATGGTGTTTTTTAAAAATCTGAATGTGCATCAAAAACAACAGAACACCTCTGTTTTCTTGGGCAAATGATTAAAAACATTGAGGCTTTTCTTTTTGGATTAAAGGCTAGTAAAAGCTGTGGGTGATAAAAGGTTATAGCAGACCACAAAGGAATTCACATTTATTTAACAAAACTGTAAGCTAGTGTATATCTGATCCAGGCTGGCTTTCTTGTGGCCTTCTGGGGCTTAAACAGCTAACATGCCCAGATAGATCTGTTTACTGCTGATGCCTTCTCTGCTATCAACTGACTGGGACAGGTGAAGGATTCCTAAACATTATGGGTGGGATGATGGGGCAAGGAAGAAGCTGCAGAGAGTCTTCCTCTGACATGCAAGCCTAATTAGCTGCATCAATGGGTTATATTTATCACTGGCCCCCTGAAGAAGGGCAGGCAGCTCACAGGTTTATGGTTCCAGGGTGCGGTAAGACTGTTTATGTGTCTGGCTGTCTCAAAAGGCAAAATTTATCTGGAGGAGATAACAGCAGATCTGTCTGGAGCAATTCCTCTGGCAAAGAGAGATGGATGTGGAAGTCATGCAAACAGGGAAGCTGTGTTGTCCAAAAAAAAAAACTCCCAAACTCATACAGTAGGTAAAACCTACCAACTTCAAAGGACATCCTACAAATTCTCAAGGTGAGTTTAAATTGAGGTAGGAGGCTTCACACCAGTAAGCTTAGGGTTGGTGCAACATCTTCTGCTACCTGAAGTAGAAAGTGAAACATCTTGTCCAGTTGGCTGGAGTTGCCATGACTGCACTGCACCCCATGCTACTGGTAGAACTGGCAATAGCAAGACATTTACTCCCTAGGTGGCTAAAAAGAAACCATGGGCTTTTATCTTCTGTTCTGTGCTGCTCTGTTCTCCACTTATGGCAACCATCCAGTTTCTTCAATAAGATCACGGGGCTACTCAAAGTGCAGCAGACTGCCCCAAAAAGTCACATGTATCTGTTAATGTGAAAGGCCACTACTTCCATCCTTCTGACCTTCTCTAGTGAGAGGTGTATCTCTTCCTGGCTGCATTGATTTCAGATAGACAAGCTCTGAGCCAGTGGCGCAGTGGTTCAATGGCTGTCCTGCAGGTAAAACTGTGCTCCCGACCTGGGGTTCAATCCTAGGTAGCAGGATCATGGTTGACTCAGCCTTCCATCCTTCCAAGGTAGGTAAAATAAGTACCCAGCTTGCTGGGGGGGTGGAGGGGGGCAATGTGTAGCCTGCATACTGTAATTAAAAACTGTAAACCGCCCAGAGACTACTTGAAGTGGTATGGGGCAGTATATAAGCAGACTGCTTTGCTTTTTGCTTTTACTGTGCACGTGCAGCATCTAAGCTGTGGAAGGTTCTTCAGCCAATATGGAGCCATTACGTACTATAACTAGAGAACTGGGAGGGAGCCTATGGATCACTGAGTCCAGCCCCTTTCAGGGAGGCCCAGCGGGGAACTGAACTCCCAACCTCCAGTTTTGCAGCCAGATGCCTAACACACTGAGTGATCCAGCAGTTGCACTTGAACTGGAAGGGATATCCAAAGGCCATCCATTCCAAATGCAGCCCAAACAAGATGTACAGTATGTTCTTCTCCTTCACGTGTTCCTCTTCCCACTTGTTTTTTTCCTATCTTGGATGATGATCTACTGTTGGAATCTGTACTTTTTATTTCCCATCACCTGGCCAAAATATCCTCACTTCCTGCATTTCAAGCATCATATTCTATTTCCTTGGCATGAAACCACATGGTTGGGACCCAAGCACAGCCGTTTTGAAAAACAGCTGCTTTATCTTTGACCAAAGATGTGCTGCCCAGGCAGCTTGGGTTACATTAATAATTGTTGTCAGCTCGTTTAAGAGGAGGGAGTGAAGAGGAGGGAGACATGAATGAGGAGAAAGTGGCAAAGATAGCTAGTTATATATCCCCCTTCCCTCCACCACCGCACTGACCTTGGGTGGCATTGTACACATGACAGTATGCACACACATCCGTACACTCACACCCACCTATCTTACACAGGGGAAGGAGACTGCATGGGTTCATTTCTTTACTGTTCTTCAGAAGCTGAGTTGCCTCAGAACATATTAATAAGCAGTTACCAAATGACACACCATATCAGTGAAAATGAGTAGGGGAAGGAAGGCTGGATGGCAAACATCTACAACATATCATGACCACAAAGCAGCATGGCTTTCTAATAACTTGTCCCAGGACAGGTGGACCTTTTATGCAAGTCATGGCCATCTGCACTCAAAATCAGAAGGTGATATAAAAAAGAAGAAAAAGCCAAATAGTGCCTGTGCAAAATCCAAATTTAGGGATTGAATAATTTTGTATCAGCAGGTTAACAAAGTTGCTAAACGTCCCAATGAAATGCAATTGATCACTACCCTTGTATTATGATTAAGGACATGGAGTGGAATGGATAAATGTCTTGTAAAAGTAGGTTACTATCAGTTTTGGAGCCTGTAATTTACACGAAGGAAATGCACTTTTAAGAAATGGAATTAAAGTTGCAATTTCAATTATGGTTACTTCAATTGCATTGAAACCTGAGAGGAGAGGAAATGCATTTAGAATTGGAGTGTTCAACTATGGCACTGCATTATTTCATATTCAGAATTTTAACATGTTGAACAAACTGTGCCTGCTCTGTATATTTTGGAAACATTTCTCCAGTACATGTCTTCATTAGTTTTAGGGGAGATGGTTACTCTAACTTTGCATGGGGTTTGTCTGAGAAGGTTTCCTTAAAAAAAACAACCAGCAGGAGACATTTTCACCAAATCAAAATTTCCATGGATTCCATCTCATAATAACAGCATAATCAATTTAGTGGTCTGTTCCCACCAGGGTTCATTGGGCCCTGGCATTTTCTCAGGCTGGCATCAGCAGTAGCAGGGGCTTGCATCATGGGGAACTTCTGCCCAGCCCCTGTGTGTTTATTCTCTCTCTCTCTCTCTCTCTCTCTCTCTCTCTCCACCTCCACTTGTGCTTGCTTGGAAAGTCAGGCTGCTCCTTCCTCTTAACAACAAGTTAAGCTGGTATAGGAAATCGATTTCCTTAAGAGCCCAGCATACGGCTGTCTTCTCCAAGTGAAACCCTCTGAGGCTTCATACAGGAAAACCTCGGGAAACCTTAGAAGCCAGAAAGCTTTTAAAAGCATTTATGATCAAAAAGCCAAGGTGAGAGACAGAGGGAAAGAGTCAACGTTCTGGCGACGGACATTTGTCTGACTTTCAGGAACGACCGTACCATCTAAAGCTTGACCTTTGGGGTGGACCAAGCTCAGTGGAAGATGGTCCAGAACAAGTAGTTAACACTTTTGTTTTCTACACCATTAGGAAACGCATTTGTTATGAAAGTCTTTAAGACCATGTTTTAAATTCTACTGCAGCTCTGCAGATTTGCTCTCCATTTTAGGAGCTGGACTAGATTGGTCCTCGGCCTGATCCAGCAGAGCTCTGCTTATGTTCTTACGTTAAGAAGAAATAATTAGAAACTTGTTTAAAAGTTTTGAACCAGGCTTGCCAGCTTGTGTTTTGCGTCAGGGAACAGAATGGGTCAGCTCTGATCTTAAGATTGCTGCATTCAGAAAGGGGTTTTCAACTAGGGGTCATTGTGCCCCTTCTGTCATTGTGCCTTGAGTTTCTATATAGACATTGCAGTATGTCTGTGAAGATTCTCAGTCACCCAGATGAGTTTATCTGGAAGCTGAGTCATGGCAACTGGACTTCTTTTATTGAGAGATTGAGACTTTCACTGCTCATCCAAATAGCTTCGTCAGTTGGAGGAAAGCTAGTTGCGAGTCCTCCATTTTATAGTTCACTTTGTAGTACAGTATTTGTTGGTATAGTTCACTTTGTATTTATAGATAATGCACTTCTAAAAATTAGGGTATCCCTTTGTCTCATGGGGCGTGGAGATGCTGGTCCTAGGATAGATGACCTGCTGTCACACACCTGTGTCTCTCCAACAACATTAATGAGTTTATTTATTTATTTATTTATTTTATTTATTTGTTGAATTTATACCCCGCTTATCTACTATTGGCCACAACATCCCTCATTTTCAAAAACCTAGCCCTCAGACATCTTGCAATAGAGCTAAAACATTCCTGTCCCGTGGAGAAGACCTCTTTATCAGTAATGATCAGCTGTGTTGGGTAACTGAAACTTTTGTGTACCAAGACAGCATGGCTTCCCATGTGGTCACCGGGAGACAGAAAACGGGAGAAGGTCCCTCTTCCTGTGAGGCTTCCACCTCTGAGCCTGCAGGCATCCAAGAGCAGACTGCTTTGTCTCTCCTTTCTGCCTCTCTAAAACATCCCAGTTATTTCGCTGATGGAATCCAGGCTGGGTTTTGATCCCACAAGGGCAGTGAAGGGTGTGAGTAAGGAAGGAGGACGAGGACAAGCCCGGCAGACCACAAGCTCAGGCATGCTTCTGGAACGTAGCTGCAAAAGGGGGAGGGAGGGGGGGAGTTATTCATCCTTTAATGCCTCCCTCGAGCTTTTCTCAGCCTCCTTTTCCCACCACTAGGCCTATTATTTCACTCACTGAAGGTATCCGGTTCTGGGCTGTCAGACTGGGAGGGGCCCACCTCCTCGGTGACACAGGGCACAATGCATGGGAAAGTGTCAGCCCGCCCAGCCCGCATGCCTGCCTGCCTGCCTGCCGCTTGCTTGCCTCACACTGGAAACCCGCCTGCGGTGGGTTTGGTTCGTGTCATTACAACAGCTGCGCACAGCCGGCAGGCCGCCAGGCCTCTCCCCATCTTCCTGTGTCAGGAGTGAGGAGTAGGAGAGAAGCAAGCCAGAAGGAGAAAAGGGGAAGCATTTGAAAGAAGGAACATGGAAGAAAAAGTATCTCCCCCCCACCTTTTTTTTTAATCCGTAGGTACTTCTGCGACTGCCCTGGCACTACACTATGAAGTCTCCATCCACGCAATGGTAGTTTAGTTTTCTCCCTGTAATCTAAGCTAGGAATGTGTTTAGCATGGAAAACTCATCAAAATGAGTTTTTAATGTTAATAAATCTAAGTTTCTAGTCCCTAAGGTTGCAAAGATAATGGAATGCATTTTGGATCCTAAAAACTGCAGTAGAGGCTCTGTGAAGATGTCATTGTGACCAGGCATATGAAAATATGGAGCCTCCATATCAGGTCATTCTACGGATCCCTTTGGCCCCACTATTCACATGAGCTGACTGACAGTGTTTCTCCTGGGCGTCTAGAAGAGAAATATGTTTTCAGCCAACTGTTAACAAATACTTATACTGATAGAATCCCAATTGGGCATTAGATGTCCTTTCAAGGCTGAACCCTGGACTTCCTTGTATGCAGAGTATAAACTCAGGGTGCAACTGAATGACTATTGCTGAGGAAAAGCAACATAAACAAGTTAATGCAGTCTTAACTGCATAATATTTTACTTGGTATGAATTGGGCCTGAGTCTTTCTTTAATAGAAATCCTATGCTGTCCCATCAATTCTGACTTCTGACAACCCTTGTCAGGTTTTCTCAGGTAGAGAAGACTCAGAAGTGGTTTACCCTTCCCTTCTTCTGGGATCGCCCTGGCACTGTGCAGCTTTCCCAAGGCCACATAGGTTTCTTCTCCCTGGAGTCAAAGTTGGGAATTGCATTTGCAGGCAGATACCACCTGAACTAGTTGCCTAGATGCCCTAAGCACATCCAATCTCGCCTGATTTCGGACGCTAAGCAGGGTCGGCCCTGGTTAGTACTTGGATGGGTGACCACCAGGGAATACCAGGTGCTGTAGGCGCCTGGAGTAGGAACTGGCAACCCAGTCCAGTATTCTTGCCAAGAAAACTCCATGGAGATGGGGTCAGAAGAGTCGGTCACGACTGTAATGGCACAACACACACCACCTGAAATATCCACCCAGGAGGCACTTCTTTACTTGGTGATTTTTAATTTTTTTATTTTGAGATCTAGTTGGGAATAGTTCATACTGTATGGCAGCTCTATTGTTACGTTAGGTTCCATTTCCCCTTAAATAAGTCTAAGGTGGTAGACATGATTTTCATTCTTATCCATTTCACTGTCTCAGCAGCTGTTGGGATTAGGTCAAGCTGACACAGAGAAAGAGAGATCCAAGGTCACTGATTGAGTTTAATGGCTGATGGAAGACCCGGACCGGCTTCTCTGAAGCCCCAGTCCACCCCTTTTTCTTTCATGCTTTCCTTTGAATGGCACACAATGTAGTAGTGCTGGGCTATCCTGGAACATTGGGAGCAGGGGAGACAAGATAGGATACAGAGGACAACAGAAGATGGCTACAAGGTCTAGACCTAAGGCTAAGGGACTACTTGCAGAGATCTATTAAGTGGTCAAGTTCAGCCTTGGGAGCCTGATTTGATTTGTTCATTATGATGTACCTCACAAGGCATTTCCATTTCAAAGTGCTTTTGTGGCAAAATGAAAAAAGCGGACTGATTATTTTTAACCCAGCTTTTTGTCTATGGCTAGTGTCCCTCAGGTCAGAGTTCATCAGGGCAAACTGCCCAGTCAGGTAAAGCTGGTAATACAGACCTCCCAAAAGTTATCTTCTCAGACCTGTAATATATGTCTTAACTCACTGACAATAACTTGGCCAATATCCTCCAGCAAAATGCTGCAAGGGTTAGAAATGGAAAGCTGTGGGATTGGCAAGAAGAACACAGGTGGAATTTTTGAAAGGTCCTTAAAGGCAGAAAGGGTGTTCTTAGTCTGGGAAATATCTGGTTCTTAAATTCCAAGCTTCCATTGAGGAATAGTTTCTACTTTCTAGTGTCCATTCAGAAGATATCTAGTTGGGACATCTATCCTTTTCTGCAACAATGTATCAAGGGGTCATTTATCTCAACCAACTGGTAGAGGATTAAGAAGAGAAATGAAAGTACTTTTAAATAAATTAAGTCAAATCAATCAATCTATCTATCTATCTATCATCTGCTGAGGGGCATCCCAAGAGGTGAATAAAGTTTGCTACAATATGTGATTCCCTCCCCACATACACACCTATGTATTTAGTTGCATGTTCTTTTGTCATTGGCCTTAGAAAGGTAAACGTGCTAAACTCACTGTGCTACTCTGATTGCTGAGGTCCACATGTTTGAGGAAAACTTGAGATAGAAATGAAAATGGGTCTATCACTTTAATATTTAGCACAACTCAAAGGCTTGTTGTTAAAACACAAAATTCACCATTAGAAGGTATAGTGTTGCCCGCCAGTGTTGGCCAAAGTGATTAGACAGAAACCCATGCAGGCAAAAGCCATCAGTATCTCCTAGTCCTGATGGCTATGTAAAGAGGAACATAAGCAGGTCATGAGTGCTATTGCATCTATGTTCTACTGTGGACTTCACAGTACTGCACTGTGAGGCCTGAATTCTGTATTAAAGAGACAGTTGGTTTGACCTGGCAAGACTATTATTATGTTCTCACACTGAAATGGCAATTTGCTGGCTCTGAACTTAAATCTTTCCTTGGACTAATAACCACTCTCTCTGTATTCCTGTTCTTATCCATTAAGAAAGTATCTGTCAACTATCTCCTTAATTCGAAGACATTAAAGATGATAATGCAATGCCAGCTTCCATTTGCTCCTCTCTGAGAAGAGGAATACTGACAGGGCTCCTCTCCTTTAGCCCTCCACCAGCTGCCCTTGAGTCGTCTTCCAAACCATGATGACTTTTGCCTGTTACCACACACTCGCATGCACACAAACCTCCAACAAAACACCCTCTCTCGTTTCATGTCTTCTCCTTCCCACTTAGCAGCATCAGCTGTTTGGACAGAATGTCGAAAGCCGCTTTGGGGCCTCCCTGGCGAGGGTGACAGAAATCAAGGAACGGGTCCCGTATCAGTGAAAAGATGCCAAGCTTAATACAGCAGACATTTCTCAGCAGATCTGAACGGAGGACACACTAGGTGTTGATGCCTGTTGAGCTGACTGGTGCATGCCCATAGCTGCCGTGGCATGGGCTTGTGGGGGTGGGGTGGGGATTAAGGACAAGCACAACAGCTTCACTTCCAGCACCATTAAGAAAAGAAGTTCATGTGAGATGCCAGAAGATTCAGACATTGAGGGGCTTTTCAGTGGCAGTGGCAACCTAGTGAAATCCAACTTATCCTTGCCCATAGCACACTCGGCCTCAACACAACTGAGTCTTAAATTTAATTCTTGGCATTTCCAATTTTAACAGTCAGGTGGGGAAAGGCAGCTTCTTTGTCCAAGGTCTGGGATGGCTCTTGTCATTTCATCACATCAGCAGCCTAATGTTTCTGCTGCAATCAGTCCCAATAAGGATAACTGAATATTTACTTTATACGGCAGGGAGAGGTGGAAAGAAGGTCAGCCCCGTATCTCTGAAGTCTAGGGTTCAGCCCCCAGGATCTCCACTAAAAAGGGTCAAATAGAGGGTGATGGACAAGAGCACTTTGTGGCTGAGACCTCAGAAATAGCTGGCTAGAACAGGCAACATGGAGCTGAAAAGAGAAATCATCTGATCTGGCAAATGTTCCCTGTGTTTTTCAAAAATGCATTCCAGAATAATACTGTTGCTCCATGAGAATTCATTGGATTGTCTTTGGTGCTGGAAAGTTTCTCTGGAACTTCCCACCAACAAAAATAATTATATTTTAATCCTGTTTTTCTTAATATATTCTATATTGTTTCTTTCTTGTGAACCACTTTGGAACACTTTGGACATAGTTCCAAATAAATAAGATAAACTGTCAGTGCATTGTTATTGTTTTCATCTTCCCAACCACACAGTGAAGTCACTCTGTGTGAACCTCATGACCAAGTGGGGGCTTTAAGGTGCATCCTTCCAATCTCTACAAATACTCAGTGTTGTGTAGTGAAGAGAGGGGTTCAGAATACCTGGGTTCAAATCCCTGCTTAGCTAAAGAAATTCGCTTGGGGAGTGGAACTGGTAAAAACACTTGTTAACTATTTCACTTACCTTGAAAGGCCTATTAGAGGCACTAGATGTAAGCTCCGATTTGATGGCACATAACATATACACATACTCCCTAGTCCAGTGTTTTTCAACCACTGTTCCGTGGCACACTAGTGTGCCGCGAGATGTTGCCTGGTGTGCCGTTGGAAAAGCTGAAGAATATCAGCTTTGTGTTCAGCCAAACAGGCCCAGGTTGCGCACTGAATAAAGTATTTTATAATTTTTCATATTTCTGTTTACTTACTATTTCATAATAAAGTAATTATAAAATACTTTCTTTGTGTTTATTTGATTCCTATTCAAGAGAATTACTTTATATATAGTCAATATAGGCACAGAGTTAATTTTTTTAACATTTTCTAATGGTGGTGTGCCTCGTGATTTTTTTCATGAAACAAGTGTGCCTTTGCCCAAAAAAGGTTGAAAAACACTGCCCTAGTCTACCTTCCTGGCCACAACACCAGATTTTGAGCACACACATTGTTGCTGAAATTAGTCTTGCACCCACAGCAGGATTGCATAAACATTTACAAGGAGATTGATGGGATTGTTGAACAGGGTCGGGCGGGGTGGGGGGAGAGAGGATCAAGATCGGGATAAAACAACTCGCTAATCACAAGCAAATTTTATCTATGATAAACCCAAGGGACCTGACTGGCACTCATTGTCTCATTGCATGGTCCATCCTCCCCAAATACCTGCTTACCTGGTCTTCCCAGATGTGTTTCATGCTGTGTTGCACCAAGTGGAGTGAAGAGGTGAAGCAAAAGGTGTGGGGGCAGGAACCTCTTACCAAGCTTTCATCTTTGTGTTGGCATCAAGTTGACATTCTCCAACAGCCACTGCTGTGTGTAATGTCTATATTTTTGACCTCGTGAAGCTGAGGTTTCTGTAAGAGAAGAGAAAAATTGAGTGGAAGCTTACATCTCATGTAAACCTCATGTAAGTTTTCTGTTATTTATCAGTCCCTATTTTCTAACTCCTGTTCCTAGCACTTGGAAACAACGATTTACAATTAAGTAGTAGGAAAAAAGTAAAATGAACTAATCTTTTCTAATAATGAAGGCATAATCATACAAGATTATGAATATGACCTAACGTAGTTACTTCTGTGAAAGCAGCAGGGGTAAATACTTACTCATTCAAAACTATAGCTATAGCAGCTATTTTTAAATTTTGCAACCATAAGTAGTTACTCTATCAAAGTAGCTTTCCAAGCTCAGCGTTGATGTGGTTTTTCAAACTGCATGATTGGTTACTCAGATTATTATTTTTCCTTGCAGATTTCTGCTCAGCAAAAGCTCACTGAGATGATTATTTATCCATAGCTAGTGCTTGGCAAGCAGACCCAAAAGGTCCAAGAGGTCACCAGGTCACAGTCCTCCTAAGTTGAAGGAATTTTATTGTGTATCTGTTTAAATTTTAAAAAAACATTTCATATTAACATATGCAATTTTATGAAAACTAATTTCCTGTTTTGTTTTTTGTTTTAGGTGATTCATGCATTCTTTTTCTGGTGCTGCCGAGCCTAACTCCTGCTGTGTCCTGTCACAGCATGTGTAGAAGGTTTCTTGTCCCCCAGCAGTTCCATAATCATCATACAGAATTATAATTTGTTCTTGGCAGAACTTGGAAATAATTGATCACAAATAACATAATTACTTTGCTACATTAACTTTTTAACAAATCAAAAAGAGAATAGTTACAATAGCACAGTGAAAGTAATGTAACCAGTAGTTATAAAGTTACAAGAGCCTCGTGGTGCAGTGGTTAAATGCCTGTCCTGCAAGTAAAACTGTGCTCACCACCTGGGGTTCAATCCCAGGTAGCAGGCTCATGGTTGACTCAGCCTTCCATCCTTCCGAGGTCGGTAAAATGAGTACCCAGCTTGCTGGGGGGGAGGGAGCAATGTGTAGCCTGCATACTGTAATTAAAAAACTGTAAACTGCCCGGAGACTACTTGGAGTGGTATGGGGCGGTATATAAGCAGACCACTTTGCTTTGCTTTGCTTTTACCTTTTTGTGTAATGCATACCTTTTTTCCCCCTAGCTGCTATCCTAGTTTCCACTCAGCTGTGGAAATCCACTGGGGGTGGAGAGTGGAGGTAGTAGTGGTAAAACTGCTCCTTAAATATCTCACGTACCTTAGTAACTCTACTAGTCACCATATGTCATAAGCAACTTGATGGCACATGATAAATAACAAATATTTGAAGGTGCAATATCAAAATTGGCCCCTTATAGGAACTCGGCAGTATTTCTTTCCTACTAGGAGTTACAACAAACCAATACATTAGCAAGGAGCACACTTGTGTGTCAATAACAACAACCTGGCTGCCCAGATGTAATGAGTAATGCCAAAAGTTTCTTAATCAAATTCATTTTCCAAACTCTGATTCTTGGGGGAAGAATGTGGCACCTGCTTCCTGGCTTTCTTCCTTTGCAGCTCAAGCTTTGATATTTCAACTACCCCTCTGTAAAACTCACATTAAAAAACAAGACAGGACTTGATGTTGATTTTTCTGACTCTTCCTGTGGCAACCTCAGTTCCTAGCAAAGAAAACACCGCCTAGTCCCATGCTGAGCTAAGCCTGACAGGATCTCTTAAAACCCAATTGCTTTCGAGCCACCTAACTTGGTGCAGGATCAAGCTGCATTAAGAAGATGCAAATATTTCTTTAACATTTCCTGCCTGAATTTCCCTCAGTGTTCAGCTCCTGTCAAACCAGAAGAGCTATGACTTCCAGGGACACGCTGGCAGGGCCGTTTCCCATGGCAGAAAGGTGGAGGCGAGCGGGTGGCGGGTGGGGGAAGCTTCAGTTCTTTCAACTTAACAAAAGAGTGTTTGTATCAAATTTCATCTTGGGATTTCCTTATTTTAATCTGCCAGATCTTGCAACTGTTAAGCTCACTAACTGATACCTCTGGAGAACACTCGAGCTGCAAAGTGAATGTTCCAACATTTCAGAGCTTAAAACATGAATGCCAAACCAAAGTAGTAAAGTGGAGAAATACAGCTTATGACTAATTTAATTATATAATTTATTCCTCTGCCTCCAGTTTTCCTTTAATAACAATAGCACTGCAGAAAACAGTGGCATCTTTGGGTGCTTTTTCTTCTTTCTTGATGTTTGTCCATGTTTATGAGCGGAAGAGAGTTATTTATGGCATTTTTTAAAAAAATATTTTATTTTACCAATTTAAGAAAACAAGAAAAACTTAAATCAAGCTTTTACAAATGAACAGAAAACAAAAAAAAAACACTACAACAAAAGGGTTAATACAATACATTGCAATTGTAATATAACAACATTGATATTTCCTATATAAACACCTTATTTATTTATTTATTTATTTATTTATTTATTTATTTATTTATTTATTTATTTATTGTTACATTTATATACCACCCAATCGTCCAAAGCGGAACTCTTCCGAAGCTTACAGTGTCCATGTAAGCCTTCCTATATCCATGCAGATATTTTCATGGAATTGTCTTCTGTAAGTTATTAATTCAAATAAAGCTAAGTAACACAATACTTCTAACCACTGTACAGTATAATAAATAGGATGGAGATTGTTTGTCTTTTCATTGATTTAATATAAATATTTTTGGCACCATATGTCGTTTTATTTAAAATATTTTGCCTCACCTTTCTCCTAAGCAAGGACCCAAGGCGGCTCACATTATAAATGCTAAAAACACAATATTAAAGATAAAAAACAGTGAATGAGTCTAATATTAAACAAATGAATAATACTATATGAAGAACTTTATATATTTTTGTTGAGTTATTTTGTTTTGGGATTGTTGTTTTTTGCATCTTTAACAACTGTGTATGATACAGAGAATGCAACACTTATATCTTCTAAGCATGAGGTCAAAACCATATAAATTGTTTCAACAGTTGAATGTCTGTCTTTTGAACAAATAACATAAATAACATTACATATAAGCTAGTGATTTCAAGGTTTATCTCATAAATGTAATTTTCATTCCTTAGGCTATTATGTTAACAATAAAAATAATAATTCCATAATTAGTAATATCAGGTAATTAAAATTGAATAATAACAATCCCGAATGATAATAATTCAAATAGTTGCTAATTAGCTTCCTGAAATTCAAAGAATTTTTGCAAATATATCCACTTACCTCCAAAATTTTAGCACTTGACTTCCAAAGTTTACAGTTGTACCTTTTGTCTTCCCCTATGCACCTGCAATGCGAAGAATATTTAAACAAATTTATATCATAATATAATGGCCACCAAGTTATACAAAGCACGTCATTAGAAAATGATTTTTTTGAACTACGGTACATCTTCTGGAACTGTCATAGCCCCAGTTTCTGGGGTGCTGTAGTTCAAAAAAGTAACTTTTTGATCGGCTGCCCCACCTAAGTTCACTTTGAAGATGAAGAACCAAAGGGAACAAGAGTGTGGTTCCCTTTCCTCTTTTTTCCTTCCTTTCCTTTTCCTTTCGATTTTTTCCTCTATTTTTCCTCATTTTCTTCCATTTTCTTTTTCTTTCTCATGTTTTTGTAAGGTCCATGTTCTCCCTTGCCCTGGGGGGGTGTTAATGGCTGCTTCCCCCACAGACAATCTTTTCCAAATGTCTCCTTTGTCCCTTTTTGCTCCCTGCAGTCTCAGCCATTCTGCTTTATCTTCTAAATTTTCAGATTTTATTATCTATCTATCTATCTATCTATCTATCTATCTATTTACCCTGCTTTTCTCCTAAGAAAGGACCCATCCTTAACACTCCCTCTTAAATCAATAAAGAACAATTTATTTTTTCAAATATTGAACAAATGAACAACATTCTATTAAGAATGTTGGGTAAAACATAAGTAAAATATAAATATAGCCTCCACATTTCCTCAGAACTATCTGACTTTGGGGGCAAAAAAATTCCCTTGGTGTTTTCTAAAATGGTGGCCACTTTACTCCCTCACAGCCTTTTTCTAGATGGTTCCTTCATGGTTCCCTCTCAGGGGTCTGGGACTTTCTGCTCTACCTTCTAAATCTTCAAATTCCCTCACATTTCCTCACAACTTGCTCCCTTAAATCTCCTCTGATCAAAAAAGTTTCCCTTTGGTAGCTTGTTTTGCGATACTCCAGGCATCCCATGAGGAAGGGCATAACCCAGAATAGTTACAATTTTAAAAAAATAATTCATTCCTGGTCCTCACTGTAGTCCCCAGTTCTCATTCCTCCCTAGAGTGTTGGAAAAGCAACTTATTACTTTGAGAATTGAGCTGCTTGTTCCTTTTACATTATTATTTTTTACCACACCTGCCCCCCTCCACTCTGAAACCCTCAGGTGTGAGAAGATAGTATCAAACATGAAAAATTCCCCTCCATATACCTTAATGTGTTATTTTTAAAGTAACATTTGAAAATAATTTGAAGTTAGCTTCCAATGTAATACTGTATGTGAATGGCTGAGGTTACATAATACTAAACAATGTAACACCACCTATTCCTGTTATTTTACCTTTAAAGTGTAATTTATTTATTTATATTTGTTTTTCTATTTTTACCTTGCCTCTCTCCTTAAAAAGGATGCAGGGTGTTCCTCATTAAAAAGGTAATCATTAGAAGCTAAAACCAATAAATATTTTTCAAGAATGCAGCAAATGCTAATCTAAAGTGGGTAAAAAGGGTAAAAACGTAACCTTGTAGCATGCACATACCTCAAAGTAACTATTTAGGAACAACTACACAGCCTTGTAACTCTTTCCTTCCAAGAAATGTTGACAAAACAGAGGGTTAAATGCTTACCCTGTGCTACAAAATGGCTAGGATTAAATTACCTCAGGCATCTCCCACGGCAGCCCCCTAATGGGAACAAAACAATGGTAGAAATGCCAAATTTTGTATAAATTAAAGAAACTGCTGTTTGGGGCCACAGATTATGAAGGACCTTTAACTAACCACGATTTAAAAGATCCTAATTTTCAATTTTTTGTTAAAATAGCATGCCTCAATTTGCCTCTCCCTCCTTCCCTCCCTCCCTCTCCCTCCCTGCCCCCCTCTCTCTGAGACCCTAATTTTCAATTTTCATTAAAATAATATACCCTCCCCTCTCTGAGAGACCCTAATTTTCAATGTTTGTTAAAATAACATATCCCACGTTCCTCCCGCCTGAGGCTCTAACTTTCAATGTTTGTTAAAATAACACCTCTCTCTCCCTCTCCCTCCCTCCCTCTCTCTCTCTTTCTGAGACCCTAATTTTCGATTTTTGCTAAAATAACTTACTTCCCCCTCTCTCTGACGAAGCTAGTTGCCATGTTGCCATGACTCAATTTCTAGACAGCCTCAGCTGCTTATGACTGAGAGACCTCACAGACTCTCTCTCTCTCTCTCTCTGAGGTAATTTTAAGGGTTCTTTTCAGCTGGACACAGCTGAGGAGCTCATTTAGACTAGTCCTCCGTGGCACTTTTAAAAGGTTTTTTTAAAATGTATTTGCCCCTCGTATTGAGAGCAGCAGCTTCTTTTCTCCCTCCCTCAGAATAACTGCTCTCCATACTATAATTCCTGCTGTTCTTTATAGTGCTGGAACTTTTTCCTGTCAATAAGAGGCTGCATGCAGCCTTATCGTTAGTGGCTGAGGTAAACGAAGCACCCAAAAGCTCTCTCAAGGTGCCTCTTTGCACAGCCAAAAGTATGAGAGGATATCCTCTCCAAGAAACACTTAAAAAAACACAACAAATTAAAACAACAACAAAAAATGTTGTTGTTTTGTGGAGAAAATTCCTCCTATCTGGTTTAGGATGAAGGCTGCCCAATCCCTTCATGGGCAGGGTACACAAAATGGCCGAAGTGATTTGAAACATTGATGTCAGCTGTGTGTACCAAGCCAGTTTGGAGACTTTTAAGTGGTGTGTGTGTGTGTGTGTGTGTGTGTGTGTGTGTGTGTGTGTGTGTGTGTGTGTGTGTGTGTGTGTGTGTGTGTGTGTGTTGCAATTTCATCAGGGAAACACACACACACACACACACACACACACACACACACACATACCACCGAATTTTCCCAGTGAGAACTCTGGAAGGTTTACACAGAACGAAGTTACACACACACATACAAAAAAAAAACCTGGAAAGTTGAATGTCATTTGTTCACATAAGTTAATTGTGTAAAAATGTGGAATTTGGCTCTCAGTGGCTAATAGGCATAGGAGAACTAACGATAAATGGTTTGTTAAAGATGAATAGATGTAACTATATACAGTATGGGGAAATTTTAGAGAATATGTTTTTGTGAAAGGGAAAGGTCATTCCCCCAGCATAAGAAAAATGGCTATAGGGGCTTGGAATAAATAACTAAGTGGCTATATTTCAAAATATTTCTTTTTTTCTCTCTCTCTCCATCATCCTTTTTTCCTCTTTTAAATCTCTAAAATCTATTGATTCACTATTTAATATTGTTAATTCTTAATTTCATTTAATTTTAATTAATTTGACTGTACATATTAAATTCTTGTATGTATTTATTGTTCTAGCACTTTCATAAACCACTCAGAGTGGCCCTGTTAGAAATATGGGTGGTACATAAATCCAATAAATAAATAAATAAATAAATAAATAAATAAATAAATAAATAAATAAGATCCTGGTGGGGAGCGCTGAATGGTAGCAATAAGGATAACAGCATATAAGAGGTATTGTTTCAACTAATGATATTGTTATGTCTGTGGTTATTAATACTTTCGTTTGTACTTTGGTATTTTTCTTTTGCTCAGAATTCTTTTCAAAAGGGTAAACAAAATCAACATCAAACACAGATTAAAAGCAAAAAAAAAAGCTATTTAAAACCTGCTCTCAGACACCCAGTCACTAAAAGAAAGCTTGCCTGGAGGGAAAGTCTTTTGCCTGCTTATGGAAGGAAACCTAAGTGAAGGCCAGCCTGGCCTCCAGTGGCAGGGAGTTCCAGGGACTTGGAGCAAGGACGGAAAAGGTTCCCCCCATATCCCCAACCAAGAGCCCCTATAAGTTGAGAGGAAGGTTGCTTTGGGGTTGATACACCCATCTTGGCTCAGGGGGAAGTTGTGCTTTGGAGACGTCCAAATAGGAAGATGAACAAGGGGTGCATGTCTGAATGCATATCCTCAGAGAGATAACACTGAGCCAAACTGATGAGGGAGGTCATTTGGGGGCCTTGGTGTCAGCGCACAGCCCTTTCCAAAGTGACCTCCCAAGACAGCGATGCCAAGATGGCCCAGAGGGGCAGCCTTGAAGTCCACACAGCCACTGTTGGAGAAATGAGGCTTGATGCCTCAGCTGTGCCACGGCGTCTCCGGGCCTGACATGGCTGCACTTGTCAGGCCTCAAAAGAGGAGCCCAGCCGGGTCCCAGATGTCCTCTTTGCCCTATGGTGTCTCTCTCCCCCCACACACACACCACCAACGTCTTGTCTGCCAAGCCTGAGCTCCTCCGACATTCGGTTAAACGGCTTTCAGAAGAGGCTGCGACCTTGGCCCGGATGGGCAGCAGCCAGGAGAAAGGAGCTTTCTCTCTGTGTGAAATGTGTTGGTGTGTCGCACTCATGGATGGAGGAAAGAATAGGAGGAAAACCCAAATATCAATAATATCTAACACTCATTGAGTGTTAAACTGTATCAGGAGGGCCACGGAGAAAAACGCACTTGCTTTTGGAAAGCATGCTGACACAAAAACACGTGTGATGTGCCACATGCAGATGGGACATAGAGCATCAGTCAAGTGTGGACCGAAACAGGCAGCCTTTTAAAATCTGGCAAATTCCACCTCTTTCCTCCTCAATGATGAGAAGTAGCATCATTTCAGCTCTCTGCAAAATGGAGTCAAGTTGCAATGGTATAGCCGTAGTTGTTGCTACATTCTCTGAAGTGCTGCAACTGCAACTTTCGGCAACCCTATGAATGAGTCACAGCTGAAATGTCCAGGTTTTAACAGCCCTGCCCTGCTCTTGTGGTGGGTTGCAATCAAAATTTAGAATAGAATAGAATAGAATAGAATAGAGTTTTATTGTCATTATGCATATGCAAAATATGCAAAACGAAATTAGAGTGCTGTTCCACTACACACTCTAAGCATACAAACACATAAAACATATAAAACACCATACAAAATATTAAAAACTCTTAAAATTGCTTACAATATATATATATATGAAATTCGCACAGGGGGAATTTGGATAGTGGCTATCAAATGTGGCAACAGGCACTGTCACTGTGTCCCCTTGGTGACTGTATAGCACAGAGCCAATTTTAAGGACACAATAATGGCAGTGATGAGGGTCTAACAGGATTGATCCAGAAAACCATGGGCCTTTTTTA